>OX346246.1:97720627-98920627 GCA_947049315.1 Epistrophella euchroma
CATTTGGGTGACTTCCGTGTAGTGACTTTGCTTTCCAAGAAAGAATCAGTTCGTCGGTTGTTCTGACATTGTCTGGGAGGGGAAAATTCGACAAGCTAAGGTTGAGGGGCGTAAACTTATCATCCACTAAGCAAATGGTCCTTATTAGCGGTGACGTACTGCTGAGTAGGTAGTGCCGGATGTTGAGGCATTGGCGGTGATGTAGATTCGTTATGTTCACGATTCCTCTTCCTCCTATTTTTCGAGGCAGAGACATCCTTTCAATAGAGCTTCTCGGGTGATGGCTGTTATGTCTTGTAAAAGATGTTCGTATAAGCATATCGATGTTTGAAAGCTCAGTTGAAGACCATTTTATAATACCGAAAGAGTACGTCAACAAGGGGATAGCCCAGGTGTTAATGGCTTTGCATTTGTTTCCCCCCGATAGCTCCGATTTCAAGATGATGTTCAGCCTTCTTTTGAATTGGGTGGTAAGGCTTGTCTTGATAGTCGTGTGGTTCATACCTTTGAGTTGGAGGAATCCAAGATATTTATATGACTCTCCATCTTGTAGATCCTCAACGACCCGTTCTTGGTCAATGGGGAAGCCTTCATCGTTTGTATCAATTTTTCCTCTCACCAGATGTACCATTTTACATTTTTCCATGCCGAATTCCATTTGTATGTCTGCACTGAAGCTTTTCACTACTTCAATTATTCGATGGAGTTTTTCTCTATTCCTGGCATAGAGTTTTAAGTCGTCGACATATAGTAAGTGGTTCAAGGAATAGTCATAGGTCTCAGTTTTGATGATGAAGCCCGATTTTATTCCAGCTAGGATCCTGCTAAGGGGGTTAAGTCCCATACAGAACCAAAGGGGGCTTAGAGCGTCACCTTGGAAGATTCCACATCTAATGGGGAGGGTTTTGCTTAGCAGGCCGTTCTGGCATAACCTCGTGTTCCATCCAGCCATAAGGGTGGTCAGGCAGTTAATGATGGTTGCGTCTATCTTATAAATTTCCAAGATTTTGAGGAGATACTTGTGGGGCATCGAATCGAATGCCTTTTTATAATCGACAAAGGCCATACTGATACTGCGTTTTTTCCTCAAAGCCAGGCCTGTGACTACAGAGTCAATAGTGAGTTGGTCCTTGCAGCCCATTGTTTGTCTACTACAACCTTTCTGTTCATCTGGTATGACGTTGTTTATTGAGCAGTGGTCATAAATTCTGTTGGTTAGGATTTTAGTGAACAATTTGTATGTTGTACACAGACATGTAATAGGGCGGTACTTTGAGGGGTCATTGCAGGGTTTTTCTTTGGCAATTAGGAATGTTAGTCCGCTAACGAGGAAGTTTGGTGGTTGTGTTTTAAGTTGCAGCAAATCGGTAAAAGATTTCGCGAGGTGTTCATGAGATGCGGTTAGTTTCTTAAGCCAGATATTGTGCAATTTATCGACCCCAGGTGATTTCCAGTTGCTTGTTACTGAGATTGCATTGTAGACTTCTTCTTTAGTTATCGGCTGATAAGGCATTGGTGCTGTGTTTTCGAAGTACTTAGTCTCGTCTGCAATCCACTGGGCGTTCTCGTTGTGTTGTTTGGGTATACTCCATATGTTACTCCAGAATTCCTCCGAAGCGCTAAAGGGTGGGTGCACGTCATTTGCTTCTGTTTCTGCTATTGTTGTTGGTGCAGCATTCCTATAAAAATCTTTTTGATTCCTGTAAAATGAAGCGTTTTCAGTTTTTCGTTTGCTACACTTTTCATAGCGCTTTAGGCGTTTTGCTAGTGCCGACAGTTTTTGGCCTTTCCTATCGATCAATTCAATAATTGCGTCCCTTGTCACTTCATCAGGTCGGAGCGGTGCGATCAAGCGCCTAATGTATCTTTTAAGACGGGTTGAGTTTGACCCGTCTCTAAAGGAAATCAATCTAGCGATATCTCGTCTTAGGTTTTCTATTCTTTTTCGCAACCTTTTATTCCATTTCGGCTGGGGTTTTTCCTTAATTCTTGTCGTATATGTCTCGTTTTCCATAATTTGCTTTGGTTCCTTGCCTAAAGCTCGTAGGCAGGAAATTGCACTCACAAACACAAGGTCGTTTATTCGTTCTATCGTTGATTCTTCCCCTAGATATTGTGGAAGGATTTCAGTGTTGATGATGTTAAGCACTGATTCGAGTTTCTTGGGTTCGTATAGCCTAGGAATTTTTGGTCTGAGGGCAGGATCCATACCTTCGAATTCAACTAGAGCAAGACTAAAGATGTCACGTAGTCTTTGTGTTTCTGTGTCTGTTGCAGGTTGCACAGCCATTGGTTCTGTAGTTGTGTTGGGGAAGGTTTCACGAATTGCTTGGTACGTTTGGATCAAAGAAGTATTCGATGATGAGGGTGTGGGTTCTGTGGGGGGTTCAGGTAGATTTGGCGATGTTTCGTTTGGTGTTACTGGTGGCAGTTCGGTGGCCAATCCAATCTCGGCTTGGACTTCAGCCTTGATTCGTTGTCTTCGGTTTACCTCAACGTAATTATTTTGAACAATAGCATCTTTTCTGCGGGCTAAATTGTTTTCATTTACCCTTTCTTCAAGATGCCTGTATCTTTCAATGAACATGTTGAGCATTTCTCTTCGGTAAAACATCATAAATGAAGGATTTTCGCATTTGGTTGTGGTGAAGTAGCAACGCAGGACATATTCATTCATATCGTTTGTCCATTGGATGCGTTGTCTAGGACGGCCTGCTCTCGTGGTCCCAAGATTTACTTGGGAAACACTTGTCGCAGGTTGGTTGTCTTGATGTGGTGCCGCTGGCGACTCATCTCTTTCCAGAGCCGAGCCCGCGCCGGTAGCCGCAGCTTCTACCGACGTTTGAGTAGATATCCCTACTCCGTTGACTGCATTTAGATTTTCCATATTTCATATTTATATTTCTCCATATTATGGGTTTCCATTTCTGTCCCTTTGGGGAAGGGCCGACGATCCCTTGAGATACATCGGGAGGAATTAACAGCCGCTCAATGTGAGGCAGGCGCTGACCAGGGAGCCGCTCATTGTGAAACAGACGCTTCTGGGTTTTGGTTTTCTAGTTTTTTGGTCCACCCCGGGTATTTGATTTCCCCGGTGCCAGTCATATTTGACAAGCGTTCCCCCATCCGCCACCTGGGGAGGCGTCTGGTAGCAGAAACTAGAAAAAACTGCCCCAGATTATTATTATTATTATTATTATTATTATTATTATTATTATTATTATTATTATTATTATTACATATCCCGGGTATTCCATACCAAGGGATTATGCTGAGAAATATGTGTGTTGAGAATTAGATTAGATTAGTTACATGTTTAGAAATTTACGGACCATGTTGCAAGTATCCAATAAAACTGCCTTTTGCATTACGGATATCAGGTGTTTGGCTTTGAACTTTTCCAAATTGGAGCCCAGATGTTTGGGTATTATTCCAGTGGCAGATATGACAATTGGTGCTATGCCAACCTCTGAATCGTTATACATTGCTTTCATTTCTATTGCTAAAGCTGCGTATTTGGAAATTTTGGTAGCATATGTTGTTTGTAGGTTCCGATTGAGCGTTACTGCCACATCAAAGATTTCTATCCTCTTTTCTGTTTTATGAAACAGGATAATATCAGGTCTATTAGCTGGTATCTGCTGATCTGTTGTTATAACTCTATCCCAGTAGAGTTTTTTGGTCGAGCTTTCAAGAACAGGAAGCGGTTGATATTTGTAATATGGTTGTCGCTCTGTCAGGAGACCATTGTCTAGTGCTAATTGTTGGTGAAGTAGTTTCGCGACGTTGTTATGTCTATGCGGGTATTCCAATGAGGCAAAAGCACTGCATCCAGATATGATGTGTTCTATCGTTTCTCCGCTCTCCCCACATCGCCGGCATTGGTCTTCTACAGGTTATTTCACTACATATTTTAGATAGTTTCTAGTGGCTATTACTTTATCTTGTATTGCCATTACAAAACCTTTTGTCTCAGAGAACAGTTTGCCTTGAGTGAGCCATTAATTTTGTTGATCAATATGATCCATATGAAGGTCATGTGGATGGACCCGTGGATGGGTTTTGATTTCCATAAGGTTATTTTTTGATCAAGACTCATGACATTTGGCGGGGAGAGTAAGGTGTCTGATCTGAGATTTAATGGTGTTAGTCCATCATCCACAAGTGCTACAGCTTTAAGCAATGTAGATTGACTATTATGGAAGTATTCGCGAAGATTAATGATTTGATTATGGTGTAGTTGGTTCAGATCTGCGATGCGAAGTCCACCTACTTTTCGAGGTATCGATGTCCTTTCCTTTGCACTTTGTGGATGGTGGCTTCGATATTTTGTCATTGTTGTACGTATCATCATTTTCAGGCGTGAGATGTCGGTAGGAGACCTGGGCTATTGCCCAGGTATTAATGTCTTTAGATTTGTATTCCCCGTTGAGGTTTGATTTCATGATAGTTTTTAAGCGCTTTTGAAACTGTGTGGTTGTGTTTTCTTTGATGGTAACATGATTGATTAAGCTGAAGGAATCCGAGGTATTTATAAGCTTCCCCATGTTACGTGTCTTCAATTATTTTGTTTTGAGTAAATGAACCATTTTACATTTTTCAAGACCAAATTCCATCTGAATATCAGAACTGAAACTTTTGACAATTTCTATCATTTGATAGAGTTTTTTTTTTTGTTGGAATAGAGCTTGAGGTCATCTACGTAGAGCAGGTGGTTGATTGTGTGGTCAAATGTCTCTGTTTTGACGGTAAATCCCAATTTTACTTTTGCCAAGATATTGCTCAGTGGGTTGAGTCCAATACAGAACCCAAAGAGTGCTAAGAAAGTCAACTTGGAAAATCCCTCTTTTTATTAAAATGGGTTTACTAGGTGAGCTTTCCTGACATAACTTTGTGCTCCATTTCATCATTAGATTTCTCAGACAGCTGATTATAGTTGGATCCACTCTGTATATTTCAAATCTAGGCCTGTTATGACAGAGTCAGAAATCAGTTGGTCTTTGCATCCCATAGATTGTCTTCTACAACTTTTTTGTTGGTCTGATATGATGTTATTCACTGAGCAGTGGTGGTAAATCCTGTTTGTCAAAATCCTGGTGAAAAGTTTGTATGATGTTGATAAACATGTTATGGGCGGTATTTTGACGGATCATCGGATGGGGAACCTTTTGGTAGAAGATATGTGATTCCAGCTGTGAAAAATTGGAGGAGAGTTGGTTTGCAATAAAATCTTATTATAGTTGATCATGAGTAGCTGTTAGCTTCTTTATCCATACATTTTGCAGCTTATCAACACCTGGAGATTTCCAATTGCTAGTCTTACAAATGGCTTCTTCGACCTCATCTATGCTAATGGGTTCATGGTGCATAGGTGTGATATGATTTGAGCGATCTGTCTCACCAGCTATCCAATGAGCATTTTCATTATGTGGCTTATTGGTGCTCCATATACCTTCCCAGAATTCTTCTGTTTTATTCATTGGTGGATACTGAGAATCATGGCTGGTTTCTGGTTGCTCAAGCGCTCTTCGATAAAACATTCGTTGATTTTGTTGAAACAGTGCATTTTCAGTTTTTCTTTTGCCGCTTTCTACATATCGTTTTAACCGTTTCGTGTATGCCAGAAGCTGTTGATATTTTCTGTTTATTATTTCAGTAATCTGGTCCGCATTTATTAAAGCTGTTGCGGACTAATAATTCGTTTAATGTGTCTGCATAATCTGCTGGATTTGGATCCACTTTTAAATGCACTTTTCCATTTAGGAACAAAGGAACGGGTACGGTTGCTTAGACTCTGCCTAGTTGGAATAGGGTTTTTTCCAAGAGCTCTTATAGCTGTGACAGCAGCAACGTAGATAAGGGAATGTAGATGTTGTATTTCAATGTTTTCGTATAGATAAGGAGGAAGTATTTCCGAATTAATGACGTCCAGGATTTTTGCAAGCTTTTTCGACTCATATATTCTGTCCTTGTAGTCGCAGGAGTGATTCCCATCGATCTCCTAGTGGCAGAAAAGAAGTACGTCTACGACAAAAGGCGGAAATGGGAATATTAGCGGCATCCGAGAAGGCTAAGCAGCTCACGAAGCAGAAGTGGCAAGAGCGTTGGAGCTCGGAAAACAGAGGACGACGGACAGCGAGGCTGATTAAGAACGTGGCTGAGTGGAATGACCGGAAACACGGTGCCTTTCTCCACAAAATCGGCAAAACAAACAGTCCAGCCTGCCAGTACGGAGACTCACTAGAAGACGACGCAAACCATACCTTCTTCGCCTGCAATGGATGGCAAAGCCTCCGCCAAGACCTGCAGACAAGTATTGGCGCCATCAGACCAGAGAACATCGTAAAGAAGATGCTACATAGTCACGAAAACTGGCAAAAAGTCTGTAGCTAGCTACACAGAACATATTCTCAGAAGAAAAAAGAGAGAAGAAGAAAACGATAGGGAAACAGTTGAGCCCGTAAGTTAATCCCGCAAGGGAATCATCAAAACCCCCCTGAAGTATTGCAAAAAGCGGTCCCGGTGGGGTGGGTCAGATGCCAAAAAGGGTTATGGAGGATTTTTTGTCGGTATGTCACACTGAACGAGTCCGACACACGGGGATGGTCAATGGGTCAACGCCGAAAAGGCCTCCTTATGGTGCATAAAGCATTTTTCCCGCTTCCCTTAAAGGAAAAAAAAAATGTTGTTATTATTATTATAAAAAGCATGCGCAAGGTCCAAATATATTTGAGCGGACTATAGGAGTTTTAGAAAGTAGATTTCGATGCCTATTGTATGCAAGACAACTGCACTACACCGCGGAAAAAGCAACTCCAATAATTAACGTCTACGCAGTACTTCATAATTTGTGTATAAAGTATGGATTGGAAAACCCTGAAGCCTTTGAAGAAGAAAACGATAACGTTCTACTAAACCGTGATGTGAAAACTGATCCTTAAAACCCAACATTTCCTGAAGGCATTCATATAAGAGACTCCATTGGAAGATATATAGGAATTGAATAAGAGTGGAATAAATAAAAAAAAATATTAAAATATAACTATAATATAGATATTAAAAAATATACATATATTATATATATTATTAAAAAATAACTATAATATAGATATATATATATATTTTTTTTTAGACGTTCAAAGGATAGACAATGTTGTGGATTCAAGAGGACACAAGCGTCCACAAGCTTTTTTCAAAACGAACCTCTATCTATCAGCTCCTACTCTTACCTCCACGTGGTGAACATTGGGTGGACGGTTTTAGGTGGCAGCAAGCGAGAGAGGGGGGAGGAGTGTTCCCACTAAGGCACTTCTCCTTCATCCAGGCGACAGCGGAAGAATTCCCCAAATGGAATCAACGGTGGCGTCTACAGTTCCAGTCAGGTTGAACTACTTAGTGAACACCTTATATAGGCTACTACGACGTATTCGTAGCTCAGGCCTATATGGAGCGGTTTATCCGGCTCCCCGTCCTTGGAGTTATAATAAGGATCTGGCCCTCCAGGCTAGGGGGTTGAGTGTCGGGGTGACTTCCCTACCACGGAAAATATTTTCAGTTCCGAAACAACTGCGAGCCTCGGATATGGATGATTTTAATGTTGACGACCCCAGCAAACGAAACAAGGACAACGAATTTCGGATCTGCACGTGGAATGTCCGGGCCTTAAACAGGCCATGTGCAGCCGAACAAATAGTGGAGAACCTGGATAGGCTAAAGGCTGATGTAACAGATATCCAGGAAGTGCGATGGGATGGAGAGGGCATACGAAGGATGCAATCGTGTGACATCTACTTCGCGAAGTGCTGCAAGGAGCAGGGTCAGCGGCTCTTTGGTTGTGGTTTTGTGGTAAGGGGAAAACTTAGGCAAGAAGTCTTGGGCTTTAGAAATATAAGCGAGCGCCTGGTCACAATCCGCATCAAAACAAAGTTCAAAAATATCACGTTGATCTGTGTTCATGCCCCAACGGAAGAAAAAGATGACTCAACCAAAGAAGAATTCTACGATCTCCTCGAGGATACGTATGATAGGTGCCCCAAGTACGACGTCAAGATTATTCTTGGCGACTTCAACGCCAAGATCGGAAAGGAGGGCATCTTTGGTGTTCGATAGTCGGAGGACACAGCCTGCACGACAACACTTCCGGTAACGGACTCAGGCTCATTGATTTCGCGGCTGGGCGAAATGTCATCATAGCAAGCACTCTATTCTCACACCTCAATATACACAAAGGACCTGGAGAGAGCACCCCGGGAGCTCTACGGGCAAAAACGAATGGAGGAACGCCGGCTTCTCAGGAAGAAAAAGAGAGAGCATACGAAGCGGGCAGTCGAGTATATTGAGGACTGTAGCGGCAGGGGGGATGTTCGAAAGTTCTACCGAAGGGTGAGGCAAACTACCCAGGGTTACAAGGCCAGAACGGAAGCCTGCCGAGATGAGAGTGGGAATATGGTGGTAGACACACAGTCGGTGCTGAGGATCTGGAAACAACACTTTTCTAGACTGCCAAACGGCGAAGATGGCCAAAATTCCGCTGTAAGAAAGAACACTCCATTCAACCTGGACGATGATGGTCAAAATGTCCGTCCATCCGACCTAAATGAAGTGCAGCTAGCGATAACCAAGCTTAAAACGTTCAAGGCTGCTGGTGCGGATGGCCTGTCAGCCGAGTTATTATTAGGGGGAGATGACTTGGTAGGGAGTATACACCAGCTTATCTCTAAAATTTGGTCGGAAGAAAGTATGCGTGATGAATGGAACTTCGGTATAGTGTGCCCTTTTCATAAGAAAGGAGATGCTCTGACCTGTTCCAACTACAGAGGTATAAGTCTCCTCAACGTCGCATACAAAATCCTGTCATCTGTACTGTTGTTACATTATTTTTGACCGAATTTTAAAAGAAGATTAGGATGACGATAACTATAAAGACCGCGAACTAGGATTATACGAATCCAATTAATATTATAACCAAAGAACAAACGAATTAATTATTTATTATTGAATTGTGCAACCGGCACACGCGAGAGATAAGATCGAATTGACGAACTGTCAAAGACGATCAACGAAGGATGAGGATAGAGAGACAATACAAATATTGCAACAACTCACTGCAACAACGATGCAGCCAACCGGCTAGTCAGCTGGGGGTGGGTTCGTCGAATTTAAATAAACACAAGAAGCGTACGATTGATATCGAATTAATAAAATTGGTTATGATAAAAAAAGGTGATAAATAATAAATCGAATTTAGGTAAGCACAGGGGCTGGAGGGTGGGCGCCAGGAAACTGTTTAGGGTCGTTTGCCTTAATTGGGATGCTGAAAATTCTTCTTCAAAAATATGAGGGAAACACAAATTTAAATTCCCAATGGGAAGTTAAGAAAGTTTTATTTAAAAATATCTGGGAAACCGTGGCTTACGCCTGGATTAAAACCCAGAATTTTCTCCAATAAAAGAAATTTATAAATGTAAATTTAAATTGGATGAAACCAATTTAAAACAAAGAAAAAAAAAATATATTAAAATTGAAAAAATGAAGCAAAGAAAATTATAAAATCAAGACCGCAAGAATGGACCGCTATCACTCGGTCCCGAAACAAAACGGATAAAGAAAATTAATTTAAAAAATGGGGTCGCGCGTCTCACAATTTTGAGATTTTTAAAACCGAGTCAAGGGTCAACCGAATTTCTATTTTACAACACTTTTTTTGCAAACGAATAAAATCTAAAATAACACTCTACTTATCTTTTTAACAATCTGTAACTCCTTTTCCTTTCTCTTACTTTCCTCGACGATTCCGCTCGCCCCTTTCTGGCGAATATCAATCCTTTTCCAAATAACTCCTTCGAAAAACCTTCAGAACCTTCACCAAATTATTTTCTTTTCTTTTCCAATTTATCTTCTCACAAAACTTTATTTTCAACTTTCTATTTTGCCTTCTTTTCTTTTTCCAAAAATTACCAAGAAAACCTCTTACGGCTATGCAAGTCAACCAAGAAGTGGTTCGTCAAGCTTAGCCTTTGTCCTCTATTGGCCTCCTCTTTCACTCACACATACACACTCTCAATCACAAGCTTTCGTGGAACTCGGCTACGGTATCACTCCGAGGTTGAGCTCCAACGAAACTCTCTCTCACCCACACACTCACTGAATTCCCCAAGTTGTTGGTGCCGTCCCAAAACTTGACGAATCCAAGGCCGTATCTAGACATATTCACAATAATAACTCTTTTTGAGAAAAATAAAAAAAGAAACCATAAAAAGTTGAAAATACTTTTCTGAGCATTCTCTCAGCTACTTTACTAAATTTAACTTTTCTGAAAATTATTCGAAGAGGAGCAAACATAAATTATCAATCTTTTAACAATTTTTAGGAATCGAAGGAGGAAGGCAAATATTCAAATAAAACTAGCTAACGCGCAATCTACCATTCGGTGGGCCTTTGTGCAGATTTGGGGGATTGAAGGGATAGCGTTTAGCGTTCCATTCTTTTAAGTCGGCCTATGTTATTTAAGTTAAATTATAAGTTACGAATTTTAGGGCGGGCTCGAAGCCATGTTTAAAAGAAAGTTAAATTAATTTAATTATATTTATGTTGTGTTGTTCAGATATCCACTTTAAGCGTGAGTGTATGTTTCGTTCTGTTGTTGTCTCCGAGTGTTGTTAAAGAGTATTATGACTCTGAGCTTCCTCGCTCTCTATATAGATGGCGTGCGAGTTTCCAGCCCATCCGCTGGCTCAACACGATCGAATCCAGTGGGTACCTACTATGTCATCCTCTCCGAGCCACTCTCAAGCTCAATGAGGACAACGGACTCAAAATGAGGGTCGAAAAATGGGAATGGTTAGGATGGAGGGGAAAACAGATAACGAGAGTAAGACTATGACCAAACAACATAGTCAGAAGAAGGTTTTAAGAACCAATCTTAAGAATGGTTTTTGTTGCGGTAAATCTTACCGTTACACTGTGTGATCGCTTAAAACCGTTTGTCAACGATCTGATCGGCACCTATCAGTGTGGTTTTAGGCCCAGCAAATCAACCGTCGATCAAATGTTTACACTCCAACAGATTTTGGAAAAAAACCCAGGAGTTTCAAACCGATACACACCACCTCTTTATCGATTTTAAAGTCGCATATGATAGCGTAGACAGAGACGAGCTATACAGAGCCATGGCGCATCTCGGCATCCCTGCCAAACTCGTCCGCTTGTGCAGGATGACGATGGAGAAATATCGCTGCTCCGTCAAAGTCGGCAAAGAATACCACCGAACCCTTTGATGTCGAGAAAGGTTTGAGACAAGGCGACGCGTTATCATGCAACCTCTTTAACATCGTACTTGAAGCAATTGTACGCAACTCGCAAGGCAATAAAGAAGGTACAATTTTTCAAAAGTCCGTTCCACTACTTGCCTACGCAGATGATATTGACATCATTGGAAGAACGAAGCGAGCTGTTACCGGTGCGTTTGCAAGTATTGAATTGGAGTCGGCGAAAATGGGTTTGGCTGTTAATGAGGACAAGACGAAGTATATGCAATCATCGAGAAAGGAATCTCAACATCGTCGACTCGGGCAGAACGTCACGATGGATAGGTACAACTTCGAAGTCGTCAAAGACTTTGTCTACCTGTGCTCCACTACAACATCGCAAAATGACATCAGTGCAGAGATCAAACGAAGAGTTACTCTTGCCAATCGCTGTTTTTTCGGGCTAAGAAGGCATTTGAGTAATAAAACCCTCGCTCAGAGAACCAAGGAGACCTTATATAAGACCCTAATCATCCCGGTCCTGCTATATGGGGCAGAGGCATGGACCCTGTCAAAAACGGATGAGAATCTGCTTGGGTGCTTTGAAAGGAAGATTCTTCGGTGATCTTCGGTCGAGTATGTATCGATGGAGTATGGAGGAAAAGATTTAACAACGAGCCATACGGGCTTTACAGCGACGTCGACCTGGTCAAGAAGCTGAAAATACAACGGCTGAGATGGCTGGGACACGTGGAGCGTATGGACACCGACGCACCAGCCCGACGAGTTTTCGAATCTACCCCTGACGGTCTGCGCAGCAGAGGAAGAACCCACCTTAGGTGGCGCACACAAGTAGAGAACGACCTCAACCAACTTGGAGTGCGTAACTGGAGGCAGCTAACTAGGGACCGAGCTGGCTGGAGGGGCTTGTTGGTTGAGGTCGTAGTCCATCCTGGGCTGTGAGCGCCATCTAAAGTAAAGTAAAGTAAGTAAGTGTAGATATTTTTACTCCATTGTCATTATATATAATTGAAAAATAAAAGTTAAAATAACTAAAATAAGTAACGAAAAATAAATAACTTACGAACAATAAAACATACTGAAAATAAATCATAGCACATTCATTCTTAAGTACTAAGGATTTTTTGTTTGCTTTGCTTATCTCCAGTATTTGCTTTTTTAGTTTTTATCGCTTTCTTTCTTTTTTATATTTTCTTTATAAAGAAGCAACTTTTCTTTTTTAATTTTTAGGGCTTCACTTTTTTTTCTTCTTTTAAACTGTAAATTTTTTTTGGATAATATTCCATATTTTTTAGATTTTTTCATTTTTTTTTCTTTCAGTTAAAATCTATTTTGCATCGCTTTGGAGACGGTCCTGGCTTGGATCTACTTAAAATGACGATTCAAACTGTGGCATCTAACAAGGAATGGGTGGCGAGATCTCAGTCATCACTTTACAAATGGATAGAGCATCACTTACGTGTAAAATAATCTTTAAATGCAAATTTTACTAAAAAGACTTTTGTATGTATCTAACTTTACATTGTTGTTTCATTTCCATATAAAAAAAGTTATGTTATAATCTAAGGGTGTTTCATAAAAAATTCAGTGGCCTGGGCATAAACATACAAATCGGTTGGCTCAAGAAATCAACGAATCAAACAGCAGACGGTGCAGGGTAGAACAAAAAATGTCCAGTTTCTTATGGGCACTGTAGGTATATGAACTCCAATCAATAGAGACATTTAAGATTTTGCCACACACAAAAGACAATTTTAAGAAAAAAAAAAACAAATTTCTTTGAAGAGAGAGACAATGTCTCTCTTCGCAGAGTGAATTTGAGTAGCAAAATAAATGGCCGCATTCGGTCGGCACTCAGATAGGATATCTGAGATACTTAAGTATCTGATATGTTTTCAAACGAACCGGATAGGTAACCTATCAAAAATCAAAATAGCTGACAAAAGTTTATGTACCAGAAATTATTTTCTCGCAGATCTATGCGGTGTCTTCAATAACGTATGTTGTTTTTGATTTAAGATTATTTTTATCGCGGTTCTGAGACATTTTTAATATAAAAACTTTTTACGGACTTACCACGATTGTTTTGAATTAGAGTTTTCCGACGTTTCGACAGGATTGCACTTGTCGTGGTCACGGGTTGAATGATGGCTTATGGGTAGGTGTTGTTTTTTCTCTCATTTTTGTGTTCTTGTGCGGAGATTGTACCGGTGTGTCGATTGTGCTTGCGCTTGAGGTGTTGGTTGTTGTAATTGCACTGATTTTTGTTGCTGTGAATTAATGTATGCTTGTGAACATGCAAAGCTTATTACATCAGTTGGCACTTTGTTTTGATTTTTGTTATTCTTTTTGTTAAGCTTCAATTTGCTGATAAGAGGATCCCATGTACGAGATAGATTAAAACTTTGATCACGATTGAAATTATGCATTTTATTTTCTATCGCCTCACGTACTAGACTTGGAACATAAAATCTTTCCGTGGCAATCGATCTTGCTTTATCAAATCTTATCGAATGACTCTCATTATAAGCTAAATGTTCACCAACCGCGGATTTGGATACTTCGTTCTTTTGGATGGCTTTTATATGTTCATTTAGTCTTGTTCCTATTGCTCGTCTTGTTTTATCAATGTACGGGGAGCCACAATGGAAATTGAGGGAGATAATTCGTTGGCATTTTTGGATGTAAAAATTATGAAAAAAGAAGATGGAACCTTGGGGCACACGGTATACAGAAAGACCACCCATACCGATAGATATTTAAATGCTGCCTTTCATCACCATCCATCAAACTTTACGTCAGTGGTATCTGCTCCTATAAACAGAGCAAATGCAATCTGCGACAGTGATCACCTTGAAGAGGAGTTAAAATACGTGGACGAAACGCTTTTGAAAAATGGTTACAGTTTCAAAAAACACTCGTGGAAACCGAAACAAAATACAACAGACAATTTTACAGAACAATACGAAAAACGAGCCTTTCTTCCTTACAGAAAAGGAGTTTCTGAAGGAATTGGAAGAATTTTGTCGAAACATGGCATAAAATCCATATTTAAGCCACCAGCAAAAATTCGCCAAATTTTAAGGTCTCCAAAAGATAAAATTCCACTACTAAATCCGGGAGTAAACTTTGTGCCGTGTAGTTGTGGCTCCTTGTACATTGGTGAAACAAGACGAGCAATAGGAACAAGTCTAAATGAACATATAAAAGCCATCCAAAAGAACGAAGTATCCAAATCCGCGATTGGTGAACATTTAGCTTATAATGAGAGTCATTCGATAGGATTTCATAAAGCAAGATCGATTGCCACGAAAAGATTTTATGTTCCAAGACTAGTACGTGAGGCGATAGAAATAAAAATGGACAACAATTTCAATCGTGATCAAAGTTTTAATCTATCTCGTACATGGGATCCTCTTATCAGCAAATTAAAGCTTAACAAAAAGAATAACAAAAATCAAAACAAAGTGCCAAATGATGTAATAAGCTTTGCATGTTCACAAGTATACATTAATTCACAGCAACAGCAATCAGTGCAATTACAACAACCAACACCTCAAACGCAAGCACAATCGACACACCGGTACAATCTCCACACAAGAACACAAAAATGAGAGAAAAAACAACACCTACCCATAAGCCATCAGTCAACTCGTGACCACGACAAGTGCAACGCTGTCGAAACGTTGGGAAACTATTATTTAAAACAATCGTGGTAAGTCAGTAAAAAGTTTTTATATTAAAAACGTATGTTGTGTTGTGTCCTTCTCATTGACAGATATCTTCATTTTGTTTATTTTTGCAACAATTGTTATAGGTATTTTTATGTTTAAGAGCAAAAAACAAACAACAAGAAATTTAAACAAACAACTACTCAAGCGACACTCGATAACCAAAAGCCAGCTGTAATCAGCTGTTCCTCAAATTGCGCATCGGATAGTTTAGTATCCCGAAAATTCTAGGATAGCTTTAGATTTGTTTTTGACAACAGCTGTTTGATTCATAAGCTGAATTTTTCTATGGGATTACAAAAACACAAACCTATCCGGATAGGTTTGATTGCCGCTCGAACGCGGCCAATGTCCAATCATGGTGGATTTACATGTATCTTCATGCGAGTTCTGCAAAAAAATAAGGGATACAAAATATAAAATGTATGTTTGTTGGATAGAGAGAGAAGAACAAAATGCAGAGATCTTGATTATAGGAACGCAGATGCAGATTATAGCGAAGACGAACATGTTCATCTTCATAGTGGTGCTCTTTCACACATTCGGTTTTTTGGTATGACTCTATCCTTTTCTTGATGTTTGCAGATGAAGATACATGTAAATCCATCATCATACATCACCTTTGCGTGGCAGTTACTCGTACCTCTGTGCGAAGGCTTTTGTTTTAAAGATTCATCTGACCTGCTTTTTTGGGCAACTCAAATCCAGTAGTAATTTTGAGGAGTTACGAATTAAGAAATACCTTTCCTAATCCAGGGTGTTACGTGGACCGTGTCTTTTGAATAGTTTGCGGTCAAGGGGCTGCATTCTTTAATACCAGGTCAAATCAAAGAGTAACCATGACCTTACCGTTTTATGCGGAGTGGATATGGCTACTCGTGGAAAGAGTATGCATAAACCTTTAAAACAAAAAACAAAAAAAATAACCTTTATTAATGTAAGATTCCGCGGGATTTCACCGCGAATCGAATGAATATGCGTATCACATGGAGAAAAATCTCCTTGAAGACAGTACGAGACTAACACTCAGTTATTCCCTGAAGAAAAAACCTCACAGAACCAGGCAGCAATGTTGCCGCTGTGCTACTTTAGTCACATTTTGACCCCGTTTTGAGCCTCATGCGACCATGAGACTACTTTTTAAAAAATTGGCTTTTTTACCCTTTTTAAATATTTTGCGACTTTTTTGAACCTATTTCTAGAAAATTGCTTAGTCTATAAATTTATTTTTTTCCTTTTTGTAAAAAAAAATCATTTTTTGTTTCACTTTGATATTTGTCGCAAATAAATCAATTACCTAGTACATATTTCGGCGAAAAATCAAAGCCCGTTCTAAAGCCCGTGATGTATACTTAAAGTCACAAGAACTCCCTTTTGATGTTTTTGCCTTAACGGAAACAAATCTTAACAGTAGTTTTAATAACAATGAGTTCTTTACATCGGATTTTAATGTTTATCGGAAGGATGGTCTTTTCGACCTGGGGTGCAGGCTGGTAGAGGGGTTCTTATAGCGCTACGTTCTAGCTTTGATAGTTCCTTCTTTGACATTCCTGACACAGAAATCATTGAACTGATCTGTGTTAAAATAAATGTTAAACAAAAAAATATTTTCTTTTTGTGCTGCTATTTGAGACCTTGTAGCCCAATTGATAGTTACCAACTTTTTATTAAAGAAATTAACTTTTTGAGTGATGTCATGGGAGTACATGATAGCCTATTGGTCATGGGTGATTTCAATCTGCCTAATCTATCATGGTCACGTTCTGAAGATGACAGTCACTTCGTCACTTGTAACGCAACAACTCAAAAATAACTATTATTCATTGACAATATGACTGACTCTGGTCTACACCAGATTAGTGGTATTAAAAATGACCTTAACGGGCAACTTGATCTTATTTTTTCTAACGATGCTTATAACTGCATCGTAGAGAGTAGTAACTTAACTCTTTCAACAATTGACCTTTTCCATCCCCCATTATCTTTAACTTTTGCTTTCAATGGCAATAATAACTTTAACTTTTGCTTTTGTTTCGGCACAATAATTGGCCAAAAGGAAACGAGGGAATCTTATCCAGGAACGTCAACCGCAACAAAAAACCCACGGCTAAATGAACGGTGGGTAGTGGTGCTTCACCAATCGTATTTCTTATGCGACGTAGCGATGTCGAACAAATACAATATATAATTTTTCATGAATAAACTTTTCTTTAATGAGTTAATAAATAAATTTACATAGTTATAAATTCTTTAATTTTAGGGTCGTTTTAAGGTAGTTTTAAGTTAATTTAAGTTACTTATAATTAAAGAAGTTGACGCGCCGACTGACTAATGAAGAGGTGAAGAATTGAATGAATTGAATATTGCAAAAAGCACAGTGGGCCGAAGGTGGTTGCGTTTCATTCCCACACCCAGTATTAAAATACTGGGTGTGGGGATGTGTTCCACAACTTTCGTTCGAGGATATGACGGATACCCGCTGTATACTCAGTGACGGATTCACACGTCGCAAGAGTATAAGCGGGCAGCCGCAATACACTTGAAAATTCTGCCCCCTCTTGGCGAGATGCGCCAAAGCTAAATATTAATTATTTTTAAAAAATTATTATGAAAAAAAATGAATTTTGAGATTAAGAAAAAAAAGAGAAGTATATAGTTCTTAACTAATTGATGGCATAAATACATAAATAGAATTTTGCATTATTTTAAAGGTAAAAGACGCAATTTAACAATGGGTCGACTAATTTCCCCATTTTGGGTGTTGCCACTCTTACTCTTCCGTCGGCGCCGGGGTGTACATTTACAACCATTTACAGCCATTTTGTCGACGGTAAATTTTCGTTCTTTATAACGACTAAGTCATTTCTTTTGACATCCTCTTGAGGCGATTGCCATTTATGTCTCTGATGAAGTTCCTTTAGATACTCGTATTTCCAGCGACGGCAGAATTGCTGTTGAACGCATTTAAACGATAATGACCAGATTACGTTATGAGAAGAAATAAAATAAGACTGTTCCTTGCAAATAATTTTATGTTCACACATTTGAGAATCTTCTGGCGAGAAAGTCGAGGGTCGATGCAAGGTTCAATAGTAATAGATTTCATCTGACGAGATTTGAAATCGTTGTGTTATCAAAGAAAAGTGTTCTTAGGGAACTATTTAAAATTATGTAATCAAATAACATTACGAGCATAAAATTGAGCTATCGTTAGAACAAAAAAAACGATTTTTCAAGAAAAAATAAAATTAGAGAAATTTATTTTGAGAAACAAAAATTAAGGTCAATTGTTAGACCCTTTTCAAAAACTGAGGACCATAATTTTTTGAGAACAAAATTAACCGGTATAATAGCCTTTCCCAAGGGGTTATGAATTAAAATTAAGAGGAAAAAGTGAGGCTGGCAAGAGTCTTCGACAAAAGATCAGAATTAAGAAATTCTTACGAGAGAGAAATAAACTAGAAAAGTTAAGAATTACGAAATTCTTAAGAGAGAGAATAAGGCTAGAAAAGAGCCTTTTACAAAAGTTAAGAATTAAGAAATTCTTAAGAGCAAACAATAAGGCACTAAAATTAAGAATTACGAAATTCTTAAGAGAGAGAATAAGGCTAGAAAAGAGCCTTTTACAAAAGTTAAAAATTAAGAAATTCTTAAGAGCAAAAAATTAAGGCTAGCAAGAGCCTTTTACAAAAGTTAAGAATTACGAAATTCTTAAGAGAGAGAATAAGGCTAGAAAAGAGCCTTTTACAAAAGTTAAGAATTACGAAATTCTTAAGAGAGAGAATAAGGCTAGAAAAGAGCCTTTTACAAAAGTTAAGAATTAAGAATTTCTTAAGAGCGAAAAATTAGGCTAGCAAGAGTCTTTTACAAATATTAAGAATTAAGAAATTCTTACGAGAGAGAAATAAACTAGAAAAGTTAAGAATTACGAAATTCTTAAGAGAGAGAATAAGGCTAGAAAAGAGCCTTTTACAAAAGTTAAGAATTAAGAATTTCTTAAGAGCGAAAAATAAGGCTAGCAAGAGCCTTTTACAAATATTAAGAATTAAGAAATTCTTACGAGAGAGAAATAAACTAGAAAAGTTAAGAATTACGAAATTCTTAAGAGAGAGAATAAGGCTAGAAAAGAGCCTTTTACAAAAGTTAAGAATTAAGAAATTCTTAAGAGCAAAAAATAAGGCTAGCAAGAGCCTTTTACAAATATTAAGAATTAAGAAATTCTTACGAGAGAGAAATAAACTAGAAAAGTTAAGAATTACGAAATTCTTAAGAGAGAGAATAAGGCTAGAAAAGAGCCTTTTACAAAAGTTAAGAATTAAGAATTTCTTATGATCGTAAAATAAGGCTAGCAAGAGCCTTTTACAAATATTAAGAATTAAGAAATTCTTACGAGAGAGAAATAAACTAGAAAAGTTAAGAATTACGAAATTCTTAAGAGAGAGAATAAGGCTAGAAAAGAGCCTTTTACAAAAGTTAAGAATTAAGAAATTCTTAAGAGCAAAAATTAAGGCTAGCAAGAGCCTTTTACAAAAGTTAAGAATTACGAAATTCTTAAAAGAGAGAATAAGGCTAGAAAAGAGCCTTTTACAAAAGTTAAGAATTAAGAATTTCTTAAGAGCGAAAAATAAGGCTAGCAAGAGCCTTTTACAAATATTAAGAATTAAGAAATTCTTACGAGAGAGAAATAAACTAGAAAAGTTAAGAATTACGAAATTCTTAAGAGAGAGAATAAGGCTAGAAAAGAGCATTTTACAAAAGTTAAGAATTAAGAAATTCTTAAGAGCAAAAAATAAGGCTAGCAAGAGCCTTTTACAAAAGTTAAGAATTACGAAATTCTTAAGAGAGAGAATAAGGCTAGAAAAGAGCCTTTTACAAAAGTGAAGAATTAAAAAATTCTTAAGAGCAAAAAATAAGGCTAGCAAGAGCCTTTTACTAAAATTAAGAATTACGAAATTCTTAAGAGAGAGAATAAGGCTAGAAAAGAGCCTTTTACAAAAGTTAAGAATTAAGAAATTCTTAAGAGCAAAAATTAAGGCTAGCAAGAGCCTTTTACAAAAGTTAAGAATTACGAATGTTTAAGACTCAACAACATTAATAGCTGATTAATATAAAAAATACTAATATAAAAAATACTATTTATTAATTATTCATTTATTAATTTAAAATCATTGTCAACCCTGTGTTCTTTAAATTATCTTGATTCAATTGCATTACTTCTTCTTAAATCTTAACTTCATTATTATCTACACTTATCTTAATTCAATAATTACATATGTTCTCATTGTTCTCATTGTCATTTAAACTTCTAATGCTTATCAATTGCTCTTTTTTCTGTAATGGTCAAAGGTGTTGATTCAATATGTAACCTTTCTCGCGCTGCACAGTATACTCTGATACAGAGGTGAACTCTCTGAGTCTGCATACAGCGTTAGATGGTATGATCTTTTTAAATTGTAAATTACTCGTTCACTTGGATCGTGACAGCAACACCAACCACACCTTTGGCCAAATACACATCACGTAGATAAGTATACGCATTATTTATGATTGCATTAAATACCTATTTAATTTATTGACTTGTTCGTTTTTCATTTAATTGAATTCAAGTGTATTTGGGAACTAACTTTCATGTGTGGTTTGATCCAAATCATAATTGGTCCTTCGATAGCCGATTTCTTTTTGAATCTTGCGATTAAAAAGTGTTTTTATGGGAAAATAATATCTTTCAATCACGATATTCGTTTTTTGTTGTGTGACTTTTCTAAGGAAGAAAACTACCTCGTGTGCAAAATATTCAATTGTGCTGTACTTAGACGGGATTTAATTAATCGAACAGTCGAATTAGAATTCTCTCGTAGCATAAATTCTTTCAGTTATAACACGTGTTATAATTTAGAAAAGACTTGCTTGCTGCATTTGAGACAGCATATCACCGTGGTTCTTTTCCTTGAACTTTAATATTCTTTAGAAAATATCTTGGTTTTTTTTTTTTGATTTTGCGTACAAAATGAATGTACTGAAACAAAAACGGGGTAATGCAAAAGCGTGCTTGACTCGTGCGGTCGAATTTGTATCCGCAATCGAGCCTTCGGTGACCGTGGAGATGCTTGAAATCCGGTTGAGTAGGGTTGTTGAAGCTTGGTCCGAATTTTCTTCATATCACTACGAATGTCTCAAACTCGTCGATGCAGCTGAAGTTGAGGAATATTATGAAGACTTCGGGACATATGAGTCCAAATACTTCGAAGCATATTCGGGTCTAAAAAGGGCAATTCGCGAAAGACAATTATTAGAAAATCCAGAGCCCACAAACAATATTTCGGTTTTAGAACACGTGGTCAGCCAGCAAGGCGACATGCTGAAGGTTCTGGATTCTTCTACGAAGGGTTCGGATAAGACAAAATTGCCACCAATTACAATTCCTAAATTTACGGGCGACTACAAGGATTGGCCATCCTTCCGTGATTTATTTTTGGGTGCGGTCGATAATAAGCCAAATCTGTCGCCAACTCATAAGTTTCACTATTTAAAATCGCTTTTGAGTGGCACAGCCGCAGATCTCATTCAGCACATAAAAATTTCTGATGCTAATTATACTGAAGCTTGGGATAGGCTTGAGAGACGGTTCGATCGGGTTAATTTAATCGTTCAATCGTTTGTGCAAATGTTTATAAACCTTCCGTCTGCCGGTGTTTCAAATACTCAGACACTTAGGAAAATTACCGATGGTGCAGACGAAGCTATTCGTGGTTTAAACGCGTTGAATAAAACAAGCCGTGATCCGTGGCTTATATATATTTTGCTAAACAAGTTAGACAGTGATTCGAAGCAAGCATGGGCAGAAGAAATCGGTTCGCGTGAAGACTCTTCCATATACGAGCTCATTGAATTTCTCGAAAAACGTTGCAACGCACTGGAAGCATGTCAATCCCTCAATCGTTCGGCAACATCGCGAGGAAAGCAATCGGGTTCTATTCGAGCTCTAGTAGCTGAATCGTCGGATACGAAATTACAATGCGCCATGTGTAAAGAGTCTCATCAGTTATATCAGTGCCCTAAGTTTGTAGGATTAGACATTCCGTCACGTAGACTCTTTACTAAAAATAACTCTATCTGTTTTTGTTGCCTGCGGTCAGGTCATTCGTCAAAAAAGTGTCGGTCATCTTTTCGTTGCCGAGTTTGCAAAGCTCGACACCATCATCTTGTCCATCAAGATGAACAAAGCACTACCTTTGCTTCAGGGCCTGTACCTGTATCATCCATCGCTGCGACATCCGCAGCTTCAAATCCTTCGGCTGTTGTCCCATTGGTTAGTAACCACTCGTTGAAGCTTAGCCTTCGTGCTCAGACTATTCTGCCAACAATTCTCGCTAAACATACAAATAAATTGGGTCAGTTTGTAGATGTTCGTGTTTTGTTAGACACGGGATCACAGTCATCGTTTATTTCGGAGTCATGCGCTCAAAGACTTGGTCTTTCACGAACTCCTGCTCGCATTCCAATTATGGGATTATCTTCGATAGATGCTGGACACACCAAGGGCTGTGTATCTTTAAATCTTCTTGGTCGTTTCAACCCAGCATCTTCCGAACTTTCATTTGATGCATTCGTGCTAGGTAAATTGACGTCGAATTTACCCGTGAAATCTTTTGATAAGTCAACTTGGGAATACATTCGGGAGTTGGATCTGGCTGATCCTAACTTCAACCTATCAAGTCCTGTTGATATAATTCTTGGAGCAAATAAACTCTGGTCTATTTTGAAGGCAGAACAAGTACGTGGACCGCCAGGAAGACCATTTGCTCAAAATACTTCTTTTGGTTGGGTCGTTTCTGGAGAGTATTTAGAAGCAGATAATCAGGAGTTTCGACTGTCGTATTTTCATTCAGTTGTTGATGGCGATGCACTTTTACAGCGTTTTTGGGAGCTTGAAGAAGTCCCTTCTCAATCACCAAATAGCATTTTTAATGATCCAGCTGAAACTCATTTTCAAAAAACATTTTCTCGGGGTTTAGATGGAAACTATATAGTTTCGCTTCCATTTAAAACATTTAAGCCAATATTCGCAGAAACATTGAAATCGGCGGTTTCGCGATTACATTCGATGGAGCGTCGGTTTAAACAAAGTTCTGAGTTACAACAACAATATTCCAAATTTATGAAAGAGTATCTAGATCTTGGACATATGGAACTGATTCCTCGCGATGAAATTAAAACCAATCCTTCTCGTCAATTTTATCTCCCTCATCACGCGGTACTTAAACCGGATAGTTCAACAACTAAGCTTCGTGTTGTGTTCGATGGCTCATCAAAAGACTTAAACGGAAACTCGCTAAATAGCCAACTGTTGATCGGTCCACCAATACAACGCGATCTTATCGGCGTATGTTTGCGTTTCAGGCAACATCGGTTTGTTTTTACCGCCGATATAGTTAAAATGTTCCGTCAAATTTGGATTGCCGAGAGTGACTCAGATTATCAAAGAATCGTTTGGCGTCAGTCTCCGAGTGATGAAATTCAACACTATCGTTTGAAAACAGTAACGTATGGTACCGCTTCGGCTCCGTTTTTATCTGTACGGGTCTTACAACAACTTTCGGATGATTACAAATCGAAATACCCAAAAGCTGCTCGGGTCTTGATAAACGATGTATATGTCGACGATATAATGACAGGAACAAATTCAATTGAGCAATTGTTAGAATTAAAATCTGAATTAATCGCGTTATTGTGTGAAGCGGGTCTATACCTTAAAAAGTGGAGTTCCAATTGTTGGACTTTACTTGCCGAGCAAAATCCCGAAGATTGTGAATTTTCATTTTTTGATCCTGAACATTCACAGTCACTAATTAAAGTCCTAGGAATGTTTTGGAATCCTGCCGCTGACGTATTTTCGTATCGCATAAATTTGCCTGATTCACCCCCTGTTCTCACCAGAAGAACTTTGCTGTCCGAAATTGCACGCATTTTTGACCCTTTAGGGCTTCTTGCACCTTCGGTTATTCTTTTTAAAATAATGTTTCAAAAACTTTGGTCTTCTGAGTTAAAACTAGGTTGGGATGATTCCCTTCCTTCTGAACTTTCTGATGAATGGTTAAACTACCGCAAACAACTGTCGCGTTTCGAACAAGTTCGGGTTCCGCGAAATATGTTTTCATCCGAAGATACAATTGAATTGCATGGGTTTTCGGATGCATCGTCGCTTGCCTACTCCGCTGTAGTATATGCACTTTCAAAATCTTCTGATGGTACCGCAAATATAACTATCGTCGCAGCAAAAACAAAGGTTTCCCCTATTAAACCTATTTCCATTCCAAGACTTGAACTGTGCGGTGCTTTATTACTAGCTCGGTTGATGAATTTAGTGCGATCGTCGGTTAATGCCAATATAAGTAGAACATTTGCATGGTGCGACTCGGAAATCGTGCTACATTGGCTCGCTTCGCCTCCTCGTCGGTGGACAACTTTCGTCGCGAACCGAACGGCTACAATCTTGGAGACTTTGCCTCGAAGTTCATGGCGTTACGTTCCTTCAGAATCTAATCCTGCGGATTGTGCTTCACGGGGTGTGCCACCTTCGGTTCTTTTTGAGCACCCTCTGTGGTGGAGCGGCCCAACCTGGTTAACTGGGCCTGAAGAACAATGGCCAACATCGAATCTATCAGCAAATCTATCTGATCAAACATTGGGCAAAAGGGAGGAGAAGTCGCTTGCAAGGCATGTACTGGTCACGTCGTTTGATAGGCATGTCTTCGACGACCTTACTGAGAAGATTTCGTCGTGGTTTCGATTGCTTAGAGTAGCTGCATACGTTTTAAGATTCGTGTCTAATACAAAAGCATCAAATTCGGTTCGAGTTTCTCATGGACTAAATTACGCGGAAATTCGTAGTGCGAAAATCGCAATTCCAAAACATATTCAGTTGAGTTCGTTTGAAAATGATATCGATCATCTGAGGTCAACAAACCAACTGCCTATAAAATCAAAACTCATAAGGTATTCAGCATTTCTAGACGATGATGGATTGCTTCGAATTGGTGGACGAATTAAAAATGCTTGTGTATCGTATAACATAAAACACCCTATAATTTTACCAAAACATAATCCAATTTCTAGTCTCATCATTACAG
Source organism: Epistrophella euchroma (assembly GCA_947049315.1). Taxonomy (NCBI): domain Eukaryota; kingdom Metazoa; phylum Arthropoda; class Insecta; order Diptera; family Syrphidae; genus Epistrophella; species Epistrophella euchroma. Next base: position 97,745,756 of record OX346246.1, read on the forward strand.
ATATTCACCAACGATATATGCATGCTGGAATATCCGAAACTTTCGCCTTTGTCCGGCAAGAATTTTGGATTATGGGTAGTCGAAACCTAATTCGAAAAATCATCCATGATTGCAAAAGATGTTTTTTGCAAAGAAAGCAGACCAGTCAACAGATAATGGGAAATTTGCCCTCATATCGCATCCAACCAAGTCGTCCATTTGCAAACACCGGTTGTGACTACGCAGGCCCAATAACGATGAAATTGTCCCGCTGTCGCAATGCTAAAACTTCAAAAGCATACATTGCCTTGTTTGTATGCATGTCTACTAAGGCTATTCACTTGGAGCTGGTGAGTGACCTTACCACTGATGCCTTCATCGCAGCCTATCGCAGATTTGTCTCTCGTCGTGGCAAATGTACAAATATGTACAGTGACAACGGGACAAATTTTCAAGGAGCTCGACGGTGCCTCACGGAGATGCACAAATTGGTTATGGCACAATCACACAACGATGCCATAACTGCCGCCCTTGCAAAGGACGGTACAACTTGGCATTTCATCCCTCCGTCTGCGCCACACTTTGGTGGCTTATGGGAGGCTGGCGTAAAGTCCGTAAAAATGCACTTACGCCGTGTTATTGGCAATACAATTTTAACATATGAAGAATTATATACGTTGCTAACCCAAGTAGAAGCTGTACTTAATTCTCGTCCTATATGTTCTATGTCTGATTGTGATTTGAATCCGCTAACGCCTTCTCACTTTCTTATAGGTGAACCACTGACAGCTGTCCCAGAGCCGAGCGTTTTAGAGACTCCAACCAACCGCCTATCTCATTGGAATCATATCCAAAATCTGCTACAAGGATTCTGGAAAAGATGGCATCTTGAGTACCTTACAACGCTACAAGAACGACCGAAGTGGCAAAGAATAACAACTAATTTGAAATCTGGTGACTTAGTAGTAATTAAAGAACCAAATTTACCACCCACAAAATGGATTTTGGGAAGAATCATTTCTGTCAACCCTGGTGCCGACCAACAAGTACGAGTTGTAATGGTGAAAACAGCAGCTGGGACATTCATGCGCCCAATATCAAAATTAGCGCTACTACCGATGTCCTGAAACTCGTTCCAGGGGGGCCGGGATGTTTAAGACTCAACAACATTAATAGCTGATTAATATAAAAAATACTAATATAAAAAATACTATTTATTAATTATTCATTTATTAATTTAAAATCATTGTCAACCCTGTGTTCTTTAAATTATCTTGATTCAATTGCATTACTTCTTCTTAAATCTTAACTTCATTATTATCTACACTTATCTTAATTCAATAATTACATATGTTCTCATTGTTCTCATTGTCATTTAAACTTCTAATGCTTATCAATTGCTCTTTTTTCTGTAATGGTCAAAGGTGTTGATTCAATATGTAACCTTTCTCGCGCTGCACAGTATACTCTGATACAGAGGTGAACTCTCTGAGTCTGCATACAGCGTTAGATGGTATGATCTTTTTAAATTGTAAATTACTCGTTCACTTGGATCGTGACAGCAACACCAACCACACCTTTGGCCAAATACACATCACGTAGATAAGTATACGCATTATTTATGATTGCATTAAATACCTATTTAATTTATTGACTTGTTCGTTTTTCATTTAATTGAATTCAAGTGTATTTGGGAACTAACTTTCATGTGTGGTTTGATCCAAATCAACGAAATTCTTAAAAGAGAGAATAAGGCTAGAAAAGAGCCTTTTACAAAAGTTAAGAATTAAGAATTTCTTAAGAGCGAAAAATAAGGCTAGCAAGAGCCTTTTACAAATATTAAGAATTAAGAAATTCTTACGAGAGAGAAATAAACTAGAAAAGTTAAGAATTACGAAATTCTTAAGAGAGAGAATAAGGCTAGAAAAGAGCCTTTTACAAAAAGTTAATAAACAATATATTCTTAAGAGACCAACGCTATAAATCTCGAGTGACCTAAGCTGGGCTTTGAAGTTTGTGGTTGAAAAGTGAAGGCGGACAACAAACCTTCAGCATGTCTGCATTAGCAGCCCTCCTTTGATCGAAGCAGTAGAAGGCAATTCTTCTAACTGCCAGAATTTTCGAATTTGAGTGTTTGAATTGTTAGAAATGCAATCGGATGTGATTGTTGTGTTGAATGACTGGAATGAATCTGGGACTGGTCCCGACAAGACCCATCTAAAAATGGTATTTTGTGCTACGAGTGAATTTGAAATTACTTTGACACCGTTACGAATGATAGATGAATATACGTCAGCGCCTATCAATAGATCTACTTGGGATGATTTGTTAAAAGAGGGATCAGCTAACTTGAGGCCAACAAAGAGGTTGGGATTAACAATAGAAAAGGTTGAACTTGGTAGGTTGTTCGTGAGTGATTTAAGCACAATGGCTTGAGCTGAAAGAGTTACTTGAGGAATGTCAAAGGAAGTGATTGAAAGAGAACAAAGTTTTTTGGAGGTGACTATGAGATTTCCGCTTATACCCGAAACAGTAGTATTTTTCTGGACCAAAGGCAGATTTAAACGTTTTTGAATGGTTTCCGAAATGAAGTATATTTCCGAACCTGGGTCGATAAGGGCCCTAACAACGTGTACTGTATCCGTTCCTACTATACCAACAAGGGGAGTAGCCAATAAAATTCTTTTTTGTGAGGTCACCATAAAATTCTGATGGGATGAATGAGAGAATGGCTGCGAAGAAGCAGACATTTGAGAATTCGATGCAATCTGCGGTTGAGGAGTGGACTGTATATTTTGAGCTTGTACATCCCTGTTGGAAATGTTTTCAACTGAAGGATTGGATGCGAGGTGCAAGAGTGTATGGTGACGTTTCTTGCAATAAGAGCATGAGTACTTGCTAGAACAAGCCGATTTCTGATGACTGGTGCCTAGGCAATTGTTGCACATCTTATGATGGCGTACTGCTTCGATACGAGAAGAGATAGACATCGCTGTGAATTTGGGGCATTCATATATAGAATGGTTGGCTGCACATATTTTACACTTCGTCCCTCCCGCCTTTGCAAGAAACGTATTCACTTTACTGGGCTTTGAGAGTATATTCTTTCGAGAATTCTGTTGACTGACTGATGCAGGTGGTTTTGAAAGCGTAGTGTCCGAAATGGACTCGAGGGTTTGGTAACGAGCATTCAGAAATTTGTCCAACTGAAGGACTGAAGTTTGATATCAGTCAACTCTTTCGTAAGAATGTAAGAGGAATTCACGAAATACAGAAAAAAAAGAGATGAAAGAACACAAGGAGATTTTTAAAGAATCTCAGAATGTTTGGAAAGAGAAAAACAACTTTTTCCAATGAGGGTAAATATACTTGAGATTTTTTTTTTTTTTTTCAAAAAAATAGTTTTGAAAGCACGAGGATACAATGCACAAACAGATTGCTGAAGAATCTAAGAATGTTTGGAAAAATAAATTTTTTTTTTTTTTTCAATGAGGATAAATGCACTTGAGAATAATAAAAAAAGTTTTTCAAAAAATAGTTTTGAAAACGTGGGGATATGATGCACAAACAGATTTCTAGGAAACTCTAGAGAAAGTGAATAAAAAAAAAAAAAGGGATTGCAATAGAGTATTTGTCAACTTATAGAGAGAAATGTTTGATCATATAAAGACTATTTCTCACTTAGATCGAATTCAACATGTGACTAATTTTAATGTCCCCTTTGTGATATTGGATGATTTTTCAGAATGTTGAAAAAATTAAAAATATATTAACAAACTTAGTCAAGAAGAAAAACTTATTCAGCTTACGCGCTAAATATTAGAGAAGTCCTAAAAGGAACCTTTGCGAAAAGTCACGATTTCAACCGTAAGACTTAAAAAAAAATGTTGGATTGTATATGTACGATTGAAAAGGTTGAGAAAAGTCAAAACTTTTTCAAAAAGGCAAAAATAGTATGAACTAATCAGACTATTAGTGAAACCTGATTTAAGAAAAAGGAAACCAAAATGGTAAGAACTGTATAGCTCTTAAAAGAACTTTTGTTAAAAAATGCCTACAAAGTAGGAACGTTAACTTCAAATGTTTTCCAACAAAATGAGCGAAAAAGTTGATGAGAGCCAAAAGTTTTTCAAAACGAAGGAATAAGAAATGTATAGTTTAAAAAAAAAAAAAAAAAACTTTGGTTAAAAATGTATTGAGTAAAAAAAATCAAACTTCAAATGTTTTCCAATAAAATCGAAAAAGTTGATAGGAGTCAAAAAAAAACTTTTTCAAAACAAAAGAATAAGAACTGTATAGTTCTTAAAAGAACTTTTGTCAAAAATGTTTAAAGAGTAAAAAAAAACTTTAAACTTCAAACGCTTTCCAACAAGAGTGAAAAAGTTGTTAAGAGTCAAAACTTTTTCAAATGTATTGAGTAAAAAAAATCAAACTTCAAATGTTTTCCAATAAAATCGAAAAAGTTGATAGGAGTCAAAAAAAAACTTTTTCAAAACAAAAGAATAAGAACTGTATAGTTCTTAAAAGAACTTTTGTCAAAAATGTTTAAAGAGTAAAAAAAAACTTTAAACTTCAAACGCTTTCCAACAAGAGTGAAAAAGTTGTTAAGAGTCAAAACTTTTTCAAAGCAAAAGAATAAGAACTGTATATAGTTCTTAAAAGAACTTTTGTTAAAGAATGCTTTAAGAGTAAAAAAACGTTAAACTTCAAACGTTTTTCCAACAAACGAGAGAAAAGGTTGATGTGGCAAAACTTTTTTTTTTTTTTTTTTTTTTTAAAGCAAAAGAATAAGAACTGTATAGTTCTTAAAAGAACTTTTGTCAAAAATGTTTAAAGAGTACAAACGCTAAACTTCAAACGTTTTCCAACAAATGAGCAAAAAAGGTGATGAGAAAAAACTTTTTCAAAACAAAAGAATAAGAACTCTGTGTAGCTCTTAAAAGAACTTTGTTAAAAATGCTTAAAAAGTTGAAACGTTAAACTTCAAACGTTTTCCAACAAAATGCGCGAAAATACAAAGAATAGGAACTTGAAGTTCAAAAAAGAACTTGTGAAACAGTGAAAACGTAAACTTTAAACGTTTTCAGACTGTATTCGAGAAGAGTGAGAATTGAAAAAAAAGTTGATAAGTCCAAACGTTTTCAACACAAATATGTACTAATGAATTAATGTTAAGTTCCAAAGGGAACTTTTCTAAAAAAAAGAGAGAGTTGCAAAAGTTAATTTCAACACGTCCTGTGAAGTGAACTGGAAGGCCACAAGCAAAGCACCGAATATGATTTGCTTACTCTTGAGTGGATCATATATAGATATAAGTATGTGAGCGAATAGATAAAATGTATGCAATGCTGCGTGAAAGAACGATTTTTAGCAACCGGAGAAAAGTAGTATATTAAATTTAAGTAAGCAACTGCTGCGTTTGAAAATAGTACTACCGATTACGAGTGATAAGATAATTAAAACAAAAGACGTGGTGAGATACCTGTGATTGCTGCGCTGTTTTTGGAAGCACGAGTATCCAGATAACAAAAAAAATGTAAAAAATAATTCGTTCATAGACGAATCCTTGGCACAATTATCGCAAAGGGATGACGAACGTAAGTGACTTAGCTATAAATGCTTTTAAACTTCCGAAAAAAGAAAAGAATCGCGAATAATGGGTGAGAGTGTCTTTACTTTCGTATTTAATATTGAACAAATATAATAAAAATCAAATGCCATTCAATCAATAAAAAAACCATATACTCACTCTGTACAATTTGTTTAATATGTTGATTGTTGTTGATGTTGAAAATGATGTCTTCTTTAAGTGGTTTGGCAGCTTCTAGTTGTTCGTCCTTCTCGTTGCACCAATCGATAGCAATGGTGATAAACTTCGACACACAACCTGTGTTCTTGACTGTCGTTATTATATTTAGCGCTCCGCTAAATTGATTGCAATTGTCGGCAGGACAAAGCAATCTGTCGCAAGAATTTGAGGTGCGACACAGCAGCAACAACTTGGCCAACTATCTTGAAAAATCAGGAACTTGTCGCAAAAATTATGTAGCGACACGAAGGCAGCATCAATTTGGCAAGAATTGGCCAAATATCTCTGAACAATCAGGAACTTGTCGCAGAAATTGTGTAGCGACACGATGGTAGCATGAACTTGGCACGAATTGGCCAAATATCTTTGGCGAATCAGGAACTTGTCGCAAATAATGCGTAGCGACACGACGACAGCAGCAGCGAGGCAAGAATTGGCTAAAAATCTCCTTTTAGAAGCCAGGGATTGGTCGCAAAATTGTAGCGACACGAACAAAGCAATAGCGTGGCAAGAATTGGCCAAGAATTCCGGTGGAAATCCGAGGATCTGTCGCTAAACAGTAGCGACACGAGGGCAGCAGCAGCGTGGCACCAATTTAAAAGAGACCCTGGTCAAAAGTCCAGGAGTCTGTCGCCGAAAGGTAGCGAATCGACGGTGACAGCAGCGAAATGGAAACTTCTCCCAAATTCTGGTAAGGAAAAAACCCAGGACTATGTCGCAAAGTGTATGGCGACACGATGTCGGCACTGCGTGGCAAAAAAACTTCCTCACAAATTCTGGTGAAATCCCAAGAATGTGTCACAAAATGTATGACGACACTATGGCGGCAACGGCGTGGCCAAAAACTTCCTCACAAAATCTGGTGAAAAAACCAGGAATGTGTCGCAAAATGTATGGTGACACGATGGCAGCGGCAGCAACAAAAAAACTTCACCAATAACGGAGTTGACGTGTTATAAAACGCAAAAGTATAACGGGAGCGTGGCGTGCCCAGGTAACGGCAGCGTAACGTGCCCAAGTAACAGCAGCGTGGCGTGCCTGAGTAACGGCGACGTGGCGTGGTGTGGCCACAAATAACGGCGTCGTTGGGGCAGCAAGAAAAAACCAATTTTTTCGTGGTGGAGCAGATCCGGCTCCATTGGACCAAATGTTTCGGCACAATAATTGGCCAAAAGGAAACGAGGGAATCTTATCCAGGAACGTCAACCGCAACAAAAAACCCACGGCTAAATGAACGGTGGGTAGTGGTGCTTCACCAATCGTATTTCTTATGCGACGTAGCGATGTCGAACAAATACAATATATAATTTTTCATGAATAAACTTTTCTTTAATGAGTTAATAAATAAATTTACATAGTTATAAATTCTTTAATTTTAGGGTCGTTTTAAGGTAGTTTTAAGTTAATTTAAGTTACTTATAATTAAAGAAGTTGACGCGCCGACTGACTAATGAAGAAAGAGGTGAAGAATTGAATGAATTGAATATTGCAAAAAGCACAATGGGCCGAAGTTGGTTGCGTTTCATTCCCACACCCAGTATTAAAATACTGGGTGTGGGGATGTGTTCCACAACTTTCGTTCGAGGATATGACGGATACCCGCTGTATACTCAGTGACGGATTCACACGTCGCAAGAGTATAAGCGGGCAGCCGCAATACACTCGAACAGCTTTCAATGGCAATACCGTAAAGCTAACTTTTACAAAATGAATAAGCTTCTTAGTAACATTAATTTTGATTTAATTTATTGATGCCTTAACAACTAACTTTTAGTATTTATTTCATTTATGATTTGCTTACACTGTAAGATATAATATCTTGTTTATAGCAAAGCATTATAATATAATTCATAAGCTACGAAAAGTTTACAATAATTGGCAAGTTTACAAATTATTTTGAAAAAATATTTTATTATTTCCTATATATTTTTAAAATGAAGTTTAAGGTTCTTATTTAATAATACCGTGCAAGTTATTGCTCTTATTTGTCGCGGTAATGAATTCCAAAGACGCGTTGAGTTGACAAAAAACTGGCGCTCGGACGATAGACAACTAAAACGGGGGATTACTAAAAGTGCAGTTCTATTAGAATTGAAAAAAGTTATTTCTCTGAAGAGATCGGCAGGTTGGCGTGTTAGAAGTATATCCGAAAACAAAATTAATGTCCGATAATTAAGCAAATTTTCAAATGACATCCCAAGAAAGTAAGCTGCGTGTTGTGTAATCCTGTCAAAGCGTCGCAATCCATAAATATATCGTACTGCACTGTTAAATGCAACGGTGAGCTTTCTTTTACTTTCGTAATCAAGTTTGCAGAATATTTCACAACCGTGAGTAATTAAAGGTAATATAAGCGTTCTTACGAGTAATGTTCGGATTTTTAGAGGGGTAAAATATTGTGTGGACCAAAGTGTGCGAAGGACACCATATGTTTTACCAACAATATAAGTAACGTGGTCATTCCAAGTCAGGGTGCGATTAAAGACGACACCTACATTTTTCGCAGATTCTACATATTCGATAGGGGAGCCATTTAACAATATAAGGGGGAAATAAGAAACATCTAATTTATTTTTTGAAATCACTAGGCATTTAGATTTCTTCGGATTGATGATTAAACTATTTCGGTGTGACCAACGTTCAATTTCCAACAAATCTTCGTTTATGCAACTAGCAAAATGTTCAATAAGTCCCAACGGGCAACTGAGGTATAACTGAGCATCATCAGCATATAGTCGAATGGAGCAATGTTTAATAATTTTTGGAAGCTCATTTACATAAATTGAAAAAAACAAAGGGCAAAGTATCGATCCTTGGGGAACACCACTCTTATTTGACAAGAAATTGGATAGGATTTTTTTATGTTCAACTGCTTGCGTCCTTTCAGTCAAATAAGAGAAAATCAACTTTGTTGCAGTAGGTGAAAAGTTATAGAAAAGAGAGAGCTTTTTACAAAGTATAGAGTGATTTACCATGTCGAATGCTTTAGAAAAGTCAAGAAGTATCAAAAACGTGACATAATCTTTATCAATAGATTTCCGTATATCCTCTGAAACACTTAATAACGCAGTTATGCAACTATTCTTCTTACGAAATCCGGATTGTTTCGAGGTTAATATATTTTCTTGTTCAAGGAATGCACCAATTTGCTTTTGGATAATTTTTTCAAATACCTTTGACAAAAATGGCAATATTGAAATTGGTCTAAATTCGTCTCCTCTTGAGGTTTTAGGAATTGGTTCAACTTTTGCCATTTTCCACTGCATAGGAAATTCGCTTGTTGAGATGATTGAATTAAATATATTGGTTATATGCGGCAGTATCACGGGCAATAGAAGTTTCAAGAACGATGGGTGCATTTCATCTAGTGATGGGAACTATCGAACGATTTCAACTATCGATAGTTAGTAACTGAATGATTTAGACTATCGAACGAATTCATTCATTCATTCATTCGATTCAAGTAAAGTCTGTATTAATACATTTTTTTTTGTAAAAGAATAATTAATTCGTTCTAAACGATACAAAAAAAGGGCCTGTTGCCTGTACCTGTGCCTGTGCCTGTGCCTGTGCGAGCACTTAATGCGCTTTGGGCCGAAGCATAAAATATCTACATAATGTATATAGATTTATTTTTTAATGTGTCAAAATATTTTTACGGCGGATCGGAAAAACAAGCACGCCAATCGATTTAGGAGGTGGATATTACCTAGTGTCACGGCCGACGCTAGCAGTAGGCGGATTTTACCAAAACCGCTTTCTTAATTTTGTTTTACCTGACAAGCACTAAAAATTTCATCGAAATCATTTCAGCCGTTACCGATATAGCAAGAAATAATAAAATTGGGCGTGGCATTAGGCGGATTTACCAAAACCGCTTTCTTATTTTCTTCTCGCTTATAGGGCTTTGTCAATCGTGATTGATTCGGTCTTTGTGACCCGTTCATCAAAATGAACGATTGATTGCAATCACAGAAAACCGAAACAATCAATCCTAATATCAATCATTTCAGTTTTTGAATAAATGACCGAAGACGCACGTATGTATGTTTCGTTCATTTCACACATTGACACAGCCCTAAATCCACCTCCTAAATTGATTGGCGTACTCCGTTTTTCGATCCGCCGTACAAAAATTTTGGCACATCTGACACAAACATGTCAAAATAGTAGTGTTCCAGTGGTCTCAGAGCGTCGGCCGTGACACTAGGTAATATCCACCTCCTAAATCGATTGGCGTACTCCGTTTTTCCATCCGATGTAAAAAAAATTTTGGCACATTTGAAACCTGTCAAAATAATAGTGTTCCAGTGGTCCCAGAGCGTCGGCCGTGACACTAGGTAATATCCACCCCCTAAATCGATTGGCGTACTCCGTTTTTCGATCCGATGTAAAAAAATTTTGGCACATTTGAAACCTGTCAAAAAAATAGTGTTCCAGTGGTCCCAGAGCGTCGGCCGTGACACTAGGTAATATCCACCTCCTAAATCGATTGGCGTACTCCGTTTTTCGATCCGATGTAAAAAAATTTTGGCACATTTGAAACCTGTCAAAATAATAGTGTTCCAGTGGTCCCAGAGCGTCGGCCGTGACACTAGGTAATATCCACCTCCTAAATCGTGAACGATTGGCTCAGCTCTACTCGCTTAAAGGAACAAACACTGAAAATTTCATTCATATAGTTTGAGCCTATACTGAGAAACCAATAAATATAAAAAGTGGGCGTGGCCGCGGGCAGATTTCACCAATACCACTTTCTTAATTTTTTTATACCTGACAAACACTGAAAATTTTATCCAAATCGTTTGAGCCGTTACCGAGAAATAAAGAAATAATAAAAGTAGGTGTGAGCATGAAATGAATGAAAATAGTTACTATTCTTACTAACAGAGATATTGATGACAAAAGTAGTAAAATACACTGAATCGTTCAGTTCAGCTATCGGTTGAAAGAATAACTGAATAAAAATCAGTAGAATAAGAACTACTAGATGTGTCGATTGAAAAGTATACTAAAATCGTTCAAAGCTTATATCGAGTGAAATAGTAACTGAACGAAAATTGTTTCAATGAGTGAAATAAATGAATGAATGAATGAATGAATGAATGAATGAATGAATGAATGAATGAATGAATGAATGAATGAATGAATGAATGAATGAATGAATGAATGAATGAATGAATGAATGAATGAATGAATGAATGAATGAATGAATGAATGAATGAATGAATGAATGAATGAATGAATGAATGAATGAATGAATGAATGAATGAATGAATGAATGAATGAATGAATGAATGAATGAATGAATGAATGAATGAATGAATGAATGAATGAATGAATGAATGAATGAATGAATGAATGAATGAATGAATGAATGAATGAATGAATGAATGAATGAATGAATGAATGAATGAATGAATGAATGAATGAATGAATGAATGAATGAATGAATGAATGAATGAATGAATGAATGAATGAATGAATGAATGAATGAATGAATGAATGAATGAATGAATGAATGAATGAATGAATGAATGAATGAATGAATGAATGAATGAATGAATGAATGAATGAATGAATGAATGAATGAATGAATGAATGAATGAATGAATGAATGAATGAATGAATGAATGAATGAATGAATGAATGAATGAATGAATGAATGAATGAATGAATGAATGAATGAATGAATGAATGAATGAATGAATGAATGAATGAATGAATGAATGAATGAATGAATGAATGAATGAATGAATGAATGAATGAATGAATGAATGAATGAATGAATGAATGAATGAATGAATGAATGAATGAATGAATGAATGAATGAATGAATGAATGAATGAATGAATGAATGAATGAATGAATGAATGAATGAATGAATGAATGAATGAATGAATGAATGAATGAATGAATGAATGAATGAATGAATGAATGAATGAATGAATGAATGAATGAATGAATGAATGAATGAATGAATGAATGAATGAATGAATGAATGAATGAATGAATGAATGAATGAATGAATGAATGAATGAATGAATGAATGAATGAATGAATGAATGAATGAATGAATGAATGAATGAATGAATGAATGAATGAATGAATGAATGAATGAATGAATGAATGAATGAATGAATGAATGAATGAATGAATGAATGAATGAATGAATGAATGAATGAATGAATGAATGAATGAATGAATGAATGAATGAATGAATGAATGAATGAATGAATGAATGAATGAATGAATGAATGAATGAATGAATGAATGAATGAATGAATGAATGAATGAATGAATGAATGAATGAATGAATGAATGAATGAATGAATGAATGAATGAATGAATGAATGAATGAATGAATGAATGAATGAATGAATGAATGAATGAATGAATGAATGAATGAATGAATGAATGAATGAATGAATGAATGAATGAATGAATGAATGAATGAATGAATGAATGAATGAATGAATGAATGAATGAATGAATGAATGAATGAATGAATGAATGAATGAATGAATGAATGAATGAATGAATGAATGAATGAATGAATGAATGAATGAATGAATGAATGAATGAATGAATGAATTAATGAATGAATGAATGAATGAATGAATGAATGAATGAATGAATGAATGAATGAATGAATGAATGAATGAATGAATGAATGAATGAATGAATGAATGAATGAATGAATGAATGAATGAATGAATGAATGAATGAATGAATGAATGAATGAATGAATGAATGAATGAATGAATTAATGAATGAATGAATGAATGAATGAATGAATGAATGAATGAATGAATGAATGAATGAATGAATGAATGAATGAATGAATGAATGAATGAATGAATGAATGAATGAATGAATGAATGAATGAATGAATGAATGAATGAATGAATGAATAAATAGGAACTATCGAATAAATGAACATTTGGCAACTATCGAATAAGTCGATAGTTTTAATTCGATAGTTCCCATTACTAATTTCATCCAGTCCAATAGCATTCGATTTAATAGACAGGACTCCCTCTACCACATCCTCAGGAGATATCGTAGAAAAACTAAATTAACTTTGAACTGAAGGTCTGTAAGCAGTGAATAAACCCGTATCTGAAGACACAGAGTTACACAAAGATACGAATCTTTGATTCTGGTCATTGATATCTATATCTTCAGTCGAACCAGATCGAGGCTTACCAACACCAATCCTCCTAAGATTTTGCCAGATTTGCTTGCTATTAAGTGAATCATTGAAACGACTGGAATATAAGGCGACCTTTGCATTGCGAATAGCTGATACTGTTTTATTTCGTAGGGAGCTAAATTGCTGATGAAAAATATCGAGACGAAAAGTTTTCCAACGTTTGTAGGCAAGATCGCGCTGTCGCATTAATGATTGAATCTCATTCGTGAACCAAGGTTTATGGTGGGGAATACAACTTTTTGTTTTTAATGGCACATGGATGTCGAAGAGCCTAAATATATTGCTGTTTAGAAAGTCAACCTTATCACAAGGTGAAGATTTTTCGTAGATTAGGTCCCAATTTATACTACGTACATCCGAATGAAGCGAAGCATAGTTTATGTGTTTAAAGTCTCTATATTCGAATATATCAAATAGAGTATCAATTTGAAAGTCGAAGGTTAAAAAAATTAGGTCATGTTTTGAGAAAGCTGGTGCAGAAAGCTGATCATAAAGGATAAATTTATTTTTGTCAGTGACCAGAAAGAGGTCCAATAACGTAGGCTCGGAGTTGGAATAATGGGTAGGGGTTGAAGTAATTACGGAGTAAAGATTAAGAGAAAGAAATTCATTCAAAAAATTATTTTGGTGTAAAAGATTACAATTGAAATCACCACACAATAAAATATTCGGGTACGAAATAGAAATGTTTTCTAAGACAGAAATAAGTGGAGAGATACAGATATGTCTATTTGGTCTATATACGGCACCAATGAGAAGCTTTTCACTGACATTGGACAACTCCACAAAAACGAATTCAATTTCACTATATTCAGCGGAAAAACTTATAAGTCTGCATTTAAATTCTTCCCTCACATAAATTGCTACGCCCCCTCCTCTACAACGTACTCTATTTGAACGAAATATCTTATAACCCCCAAGCGAACATAACTGGTCATTTTGCTCATCAGTAAGCCAAGTTTCGGATACACAAACAACGTCAACCAAAGATTCTTCAAATATATAACGAAATTCATCAATCTTTGCCAGCAAACTTTGTGCGTTTATGTGACACACCCGAAAGCCAGACTCTTGACGACTCAACACGTTAATCATGGTGCTTAAGCTATGATCAGGCATTGTAAAGGTTGAGCGAAGTTTAGAAAAGAATAATTAGCACAGAAAGAAAAAGAAAAAAAAAGAGAAAAAGAAAATAAAATAATAATATTACAATAGAATCAAACAATAAATGCTTGGATAAAAGTAAATTGAATTGAAAAATTAAATTGAAAGAGAAGGAAAAAATGAAGAAATAAAAATAAAGTATTATTTTTGAAATAAAATAAAATGGAAATAGTAATAAATTGAAAAGTATTAAGTATTAAATTATAAGTATTGAAATGAAATAATTATTTATTAAGAGTTGGCATCCCTGTCCAAGTTCTCGATGCAGTCGATGGGTTTAGCTGTTTCATTCATGCGATGTTTGCATATACTTTTCCACGGTATGTGTATACAGAAGATAACCGTTTTTGTTTTTTTAATGCCAGTGCATGTTGAAAGATGGTAAAGTTGTTCTTGGTTAATGCTTCCCGAATGTGTAAAGGGTTAGACGAATCTAAATCAACGTCTTGTAGGCACAGATCTCTTTGTTGTTGTTTACGAAATTCTGCTACTGACTTCAAAACAAAATTACGATCATACGGTGTGTGAAATTTAACGAGGATCGGTGTGTCTTTTAACTCTGTGCGGGCGCGCGTGCGAAAGATGTTTTTAATTGTTGGTGGCTCAATTTTCAATGGGCCTTACCAATAACCAAATTTAGAGTTGACTTAAATATTTAAGTGGAATCTAAATTAAAAACCATACCAATAATCAACTTAATAGTCAGCTTAACACAAAACGTCACCTTAAATTTTAAAGTGAAGAAACTCATGTTTAACCTCGTGACTAAGTGTAAACGCGTTGTTTGTACTGTCATTCTGACAGCTAAAATACATAGTTAAAGAGAAAAAACTATTTTTGCTTGAGGTTTGTTATTTGTTTTGGCTTGAATAGCGGTAAGGGCAATCAGCTCTGATGAAATTGCCCCACCTCTGTTGGTAGGTGAAGCGATGTCTTCTCGGACAACATCAATAATATACCGCGCCGTTGACCTATCAAACCTTAAATTAATATTATTAAATAAGTTTTATTTTAGCGCGATTACTGCAACAAAATGGGCTTACCTAAATTGGCGGAAAAAAACTCTGTCGTTGTATTCAGAGAAGGGATCGATTCTCTTTTTATATATTTTTGTTCTACGAGCTAAAGATACTTCGTCCAAAATGTTTAAATCTTCTGCTATATCCTCGTCTGTACTCATTTTTATTTATGTAAAAGAAATCGATCTAACAAAATATATCTTTTACCTTTCACAACAACAAAAACACAAATGTCATTTCTACAGCTGTCTATCTGACAATAAATGTAGTAGATTTGGTAATAGAGCGCTAATTAGTAAAAGGCGTGTTTAATTTGGTTATTGGTAAACACAAGAATAAACTCATCTTTAAAGTTTAACGTTGTGTTTATCTAAACGCGTGTTTAGCGATTGATTATTGGTAAGGCCCAATGTATTGTAACGTTTTACCACGGTTCGATATAAAACTTATTTCTTTTAACTGTCAACCGTCAATTATTTCCTTTTAAATTAAACACACCTTACTTCACTTCAAATATTTTATTAATCATCAATCTCAATAGTATGCAACTTATATTCACTTCCGGATATTTTTAACTTTGAACTTTACACTTTCGCTTTCAAAAATAAACTGTGTCTGTGCTCAAAAAGTTTCTCCTTATATAGTGGGCTGAGAGGTTCGGGACTCTACTCGAAAGTACTGGCACAAAAGCTATCTAGAAGGTTCCATTCCAATGAAGAGAGATGGCGTTCTCTCCACTCTTCCATTCAGCGCATTTTCCCCAGAGAGAGATGGGCGCGCTCTCTTGAAAATTTTTATAGATGGTTGTTGTCTTCGATAAGGGTATTTTTGTACTTGGCTCTTTGTTTGTTCCGAAAGTTGTTAGGTGCCGTTTTCATCGTTACATTGCCCCCCTCTTAAGATTGATCGTCCCGAACAATTCTGTCGCTCCTTTGACCATTATAACGATGCAAACGGTCACAATGAACTACCTTCAGTTTCCCTCTCACTCCTCTCTGTACGCCGTAGACCACATCATTAAGTCTCTTCACAACAGTGTAGGGTCCTTCCCAGTTCTGTTGAAGCTTTGGTGACAGTCCCTTTTGTCGATGGGGATTGTAAAACCACACGAGGTCTCCTTCTTGAAATCCTCTTGTTGTTGCTCGTGCGTCATAACGTGTTTTCATCCGATCGCTAGATGTTTTTATGAACGCTCTGGTTCGTTGATGAATGTCAATGAGCCTTTCTTTGAGGTTATCCACATATTCTTCTGTTCGTTGTGGCTCAATTGTCCGGAATTTCACCTCACTAGGCAGTCGTATTGACGTTCCAAACAAGATTTCCGATGGTGTATGTCCTGTCGAGCTATTTACTGCACTCCTATATGCCATTAGGAATAATGGAATATGTCTATCCCAATCTCGTTGGTAGTCGCCGACAACCTTAGATAGATGTTCTTTAAGCGTCCGATTGAATCGTTCAACCATCCCATCAGATTGTGGATGAAGCGGCGTTGTCCTCGTCTTTTTAATACCAAGAAGCGAACAGACTTCCTGGAAGATGTTAGAGTCGAAGTTCCTTCCTTGGTCGGAATGAAGATAGGTACGCCGAACCTGCTCACCCAATTGAAGACAATCTGATCCACAACTGTTTTGGTTTCTTGGTTTGGGATGGCAAATGCCTCAGGCCACTTGCTGAAGTAATCCATGACTACAAAGATGTATCGGTTTCCACTGTTGGTCTCAGGAAAAGGGCCTGCGATGTCTACTGCAATTCTCTCGAAAGGCGTGCCTACGTTGTATTGTTGCATTTTACTTTGAAGCTTCCTACCTGGGCCTTTGCTAGCAGCACATGTATCACATTTTCGGCACCACTTTTCGACGTCCTCTCTTGCATGTAGCCAGTAGAACCGTTGTCGTATCTTTTCCAAAGTCTTATTGACTCCCAAATGACCTTCAGAAGCTCCGTCATGCATCTCTCGAAGAACGTCATTAACCTTGGACCGAGGAACAACCAGCTGCATCACATAGGACTTACCGTCTGCGGATTCCCACTTACGCCTTAGAACACCTTCTTCCACATGAAGCGAGTCCCATTGTGCCCAATATGCTTTCAGGGCCGGACTTCTGTCGGAGATGTCACACCACTCTGGTTTTTCTTGGTGTTCTTTCCACGCAAGAATGGGCTCTATATCCGAGTCTTCTTGTTGGGCAGTCCTTATCTCTTCATTACTCCAACCGTAAATTGGATCAGCTCTCATGCGTTGGACGGCGACTATCTCCTTTTCTTCTTGGCGTTTGCAATGTTTGCAGTCCTGTTTGCAAGGTCTTCGAGACAATGCGTCTGCGTTTGAATGCAACTTTCCTCTTCGATGTTGAATCTGATAGTCATATGTCTGCAGTCTTTCGATCCACCTTGCTACTTGACCTTCAGGATTTTTGAAGTTCAAAAGCCAGTTGAGTGCACCATGATCTGTTCGGAGAAGGAACTTTTGTCCATAGATGTACTTATGGAAGTGTTTTGTTGCCAATATCAGAGCTAGAAGTTCCCTTCTGGTCACGCAATAGTTCCGCTCTGGCTTCGAGAGTACCTTACTGTAGTAGGCGACAACCTTTTCTTCTCCGTCGTGGACTTGTGACAGTACAGCTCCAATTCCGACATTACTTGCATCCGCGTCAATAATGAAAGGTTTTCCTGGAGTTGGGTAGGTAAGCACAGGAGCATTGCATAAACGCAGCTTTAACTCCTGGAAGCTCTTCTCACACTCACCTGACCATTTGAACGGCTTTCCCTTCTCTGTAAGCTGATGCAAGCTTTTGGCGATTCCAGCAAAATCCTTAACAAAACGCCGCCGGGGAGGATGTTTAAGCAGATTATTTAATTTATAACACCCTATAAAAATCTAGAACACCTTATTCCCTATGAACATCCCTATCCATACCTTTTTAGATGGTTCCCACCAAAAATGTACTATCAACCCTTAGTACAGGTGCTCTCCTATCCGATTACATTTATTTTCCCACATTTAGTTTTCCATAGAATAAAAATTAGTGTCAAATTGTTCATGAGTTAAGTATAAATAGACATGAAAATTAATAATAAAATCACTTTTAATCCAGAAGTCAATTAGGTTGTTTTATTTACAATTGCTACCCCCCACCCGAGGTAAGGAGCAATCTATTTAACTAAAACAATCGAGTCGAATCCAAAAGAGGTTTCGACGTTAAACATGTACTGTGTTCTTAGCGACACTTGGCCTCTTGGAGCAAAGTGGCAAAAAATAATAATACTTTTCAAGGCCATCTGTTGTCACTTGGTTTCAACAAGCTATTTTTGGCATAGAAACTAGGGACATCTGTTATTTTTACTTACTACTGTGTGACGTTTTGATTTGTTTTTTTAATTTCTATTTTTTTTTTTTTTTCATTCAAAGTAAATTTTTATCGTGTATAGTATATAGTATCGTGTATAGTATATAGTCATTTTTTTATATTTTCTTTAATGTTTTTTTGCAAAAATTATTAAATTGCCGCGCGGGCGCGCGCAGTAGCCATCTGGAGTGATAAATAAATGCTTGCGTTCGGGTGGTAGTGAGATAGGCTATCCACCTATCCCAAAAACTTTCAGATACCTTGAGTTGTTGTTGCATGAGCTGACATCAGAAGTTTTTCAACAAGGGATTACAACAACACAAACCTATCCGGATAGGTTTGGCTTGCCCCCCGAACGCGGCCAATGTTTAGATCGATGTGGTTGAAACATAGCCCGATGGGCATTTGCCAATGTTAAAGGATCTTCTACATTGCATTTGCCATTTGCTTGACCGATTATCGCTGCAAATGTAGAGTAGTAGTTCATACAATTGCATTACCATCGATTTAAATCAAGAGTTCAACGAGTGTTTCGTTGATAGATTGATAGATAGATAAATAGATAGATAGATAGATAGATATATAATTTTATTTCAAAAAGATTTTACAAAAACATTATTTATGCTGGTATAAAATTAGTTAAGACAATAACTTTAAGTTGCCTGTCAGGTAAAAAAGTAAATTTAAAAATGAGCTTAGTGAGTTGACTTAATTACATTACTTATGAAAATTCATTTAAAATAAGATAGCGATATTTAATTGCCGCTTTTAAAAAATTGTATAAGTTTGTGTAGCAGTTGCCATTTAGAATGTTGAGAAGCTGTGAGCGGGAGAGCAGGTCACTGCCAAGAAATTTTCTTCTGTACCCTTTAAATATTGGACATGCTCCGACGAAATGAAAAGTATTTTCCGATACATCCATGTTACAAAGTGTACATATGCCATCAGTATTCTTTTGAAACGCTCTTCTATTAAGATTAAGCAGTCCACAACGAGCTTAAAAAATGAGAGAAATCATATCACGGGGATTTGAGTCTTCAAAATAGTTTGGTACATCGTTATACAGCAAGTTGCAGTACTCATCATGAAATTAAGATTGTATGGCGTTGGTGGTAAATTCAATCCAGTGTTTTTCTCGAAGCTTTAATAAAAGAATTTTCTGAAGTGTATGCTATTCAAGCACATTAACGTCGAAGGAAAAATCCATCGACGTTACATGGAAAAGATCCAACCATTCCCTAGCCCAAAGGATTTTCTTAGCAATAATAGCTTGAGATAAGATTCTTGATAATCTGCTATTAGGAAGAGACAAGGTTCTTCTTATATATGAAAAGTGTATATTTAAGGATGTTAGAAAAACTTTAGGTAGACCAGTTTCGGTATGCAGAGCATAGGTTGGCGTGTTGTCCGGTAGTAAGAAGCATCTTTTAATAAAAAAAAACGTTGCAATTTTTCAACTTGATTGTGCTCACGATATCCCCACACTTGGGCACAATACAACATTATAGCCCTCGACGCAGCATCATAGATTTTAAATTTAGTAGAATGCTGAACAGATTTATCTCTCAGTAGCTTGGTCCATGTTGCATTAATAGAGTTTTTTGATGAACCCAATCTGCTACTTAAATGCTCATTCCAAGACATGTTATAGTTGAATACTACTCCAAGACATTTGTAATGATTTGAAACTTTTACTTCGGTGTCATTAAGGAACCATTTTTCGCGAGCAGCTCTGCGTCCTCCATTTCGAAAGATAACTATTTCAGATTTTGCAAGATTAATGTCAAGGTTCCACTTATTGCAGAATAAACTGAAGCTATCAATGAGTAGCTGTAGATTGATGGGATTATCCGATAAGAGCACAGTATCGTCAGCGTACAAAAGGGCGTTGATTGCAAGACTATCCAAAAATAGTCCAATAGGTAATTCGGCATGAAGATCATTTAAGAAGAGGACGAAGAGCAGAGAGCTTAGCACACAACCCTGTCGGACACCTTTGTTGGTGGAAAAGAATTCAGACAAATACAGGCCATCCCAAACAGCAGCAGCAGTATCCTGATAAAGTGATTTTATAATTGCGATCATCTTTGAAGAGATTCCCAGAGTCGACAGTTTGTAGAATAAAGCATTCCTATCAACATTATCAAAAGCAGCTTTTAGGTCGATGAAGAATGCATAGAGTTTCTTTTTCTCACTTAATTGAAGTTGTATAATACATGAAAGATTATAAACTTGGTCCACAGTAGAGTAGTTACTCCTATAAGCACCTTGAAATTCGTTTATGATGTTATTAGCTTCCAACCAAGACCTAAGTCTGTTTAAAAGAACGGTGGTAAATAATTTATAAAGCGTGTCGAGGAAAGGCAGTCCTCTATAGTTAGATACCACATTAGCATCTCCTTTCTTAAACAACGGTTATATAATCGACTTTTTGAATGATGAGGGTATAGTTGCAGTTTCAAAAATGTTAGCAAATAATTTATGTATTTCCACAATAAGTGCCGGACAGGAATTTTTATAAAATTCATATGGGATTCCGTCCAAACCCGGAGTTTTAAAATCTTTGAATAATAATATGGAAGAATGAACCTCTTCAAGCTCTAAAATGCAATCCAACTCAGGCACATGATGTTCCGGAAAAGCATATGAAATAGTAGCTATATCCATTGACTGCGTTAGCAAGACCTGAAAATGCATTTTAAAATCACAGACTGATTAGATTTAGATTTAGATTCTTTATTACATAAAATCATTTAGTTTAACAAAATTTCGCTCGATTATAAAGTAGAATTTTACATAAAAAGATTAAATAATGGCTATGGCATATTGCCGTCAGCCAACATATTTACATAAAAACAATACTTATTTGAAGAAAAATTAAATTAACTATTACACTAATAGGACCATGATATCTTAACAAATTTTGTTTCAACAACATCCTTTATACGTACTCGTTTATAATAGAAAACCGGTAATTCTTAGCAGCTTTTAAATATCCATAAAGGTTTTTCCAATTAGCTCCATCTAATATACACTTCGATTGCTCCATGGTCAGTATTGAGCATCCAAAATACATACATCTAAGCTCTTTAAAGACGGGACAGATAGCCAGAAAGTGAAAACAGTCTTCTTTAGCTTTTAGATTGCACAACGTGCATAAACGTGTGTCGGACTTACTGTATGGTGAGCCATTTAGATTAAGTAAGTCCCCCCGAGCTCTACAAATCAAGGACACCGCTTCCAAACTGTGTTCATCTTTAAAGTAATTATTTTGTCCTAGATTAAAGTTCAGTTCAGGATATATAACCCTGTTAATGGATGATACTGCTTGTTGTGTGCATTCATTGCGCTGCAGGGTGTCAAATGCTTCGATTATATTATACATTTCTGCTTTTAAGGCGAAAACGTTATCGTGTTGCAGGTTGGGTTTAAGCCCACATTTCCGTGCCATATTTGTCCAGTCTGCAATCCAGTCAATTCTTTTCTCAAAAATATATTTTGTAAGCACCAAAGGAATTCGGTTAGAACTGTATCTGAGTACTTTTAGAACATATTCGCAGTGCAGTTTCAGAGTGTATATAAAAAGGGTGGGTAAGCCAGTTTCTAATTGTATCATGTAGTTTGGGGTATTTGCTGGTAATCTGAATATTCTTCTGATAAAGAAACGTTGCAGTTTCTCTACTACCTGATAGGACCTGTAACCCCATATTTGGCAGCCATAACACATCACAGATCGCATGACAGATTCATAAACTCTGTACTTTGCTGACGCGGGTACATCAGCGTTTCCTAATATTTTCTACCATGAAGCATTTATTAGGCTTTTTGCGACAGCTAGCTTTTGGTCTAAATGACACTCCATCTTCATGTCCGACCTCAACAGAACCCCAAGGTATTTGTATTCAGATACTGTGTCGATCGTCCGCCCATCAAAATACCATTTCTCTGTAGAGCTAAGTTTGCTTTGCTTCTTACGCACGATCATTATTTTAGATTTTTCCAAATTAACAGTCAAATTCCACATTTTACAATAATTGTTGAGTTTGTTTATCATTAGCTGTAAACTTTGCGGGGATTCCGAAAATAAAACAATGTCGTCTGCGAAGAGAAGGACCTTGAAGGTTAAACCGGCAATCTGGATTCCTGCAGGCAAGTGGTCGGTTATATCGTCCAGAAAGATTGCAAAGAGAATGGTGCTAAGAACACAGCCCTGTCTTACTCCGGATAGGGTCTCAAACCATTCCGATAATGTAGATCCATCCCAAACCTTTTGGCGTGTACTGATGTACATACTTTTCAAAATCCATTCTGCGATAGTTTAAAAAAAAGTGCATTTCTATCGATAGAATCGAATGCCGCTTTGAAATCCACAAAAAACAAGTAGAGCTTTCTGGAGTTTCTCAAGTAGTAATTGGATATTCTAGTTAGTGTAAATATGTTATCTACCGTAGAGTAGCCTCTACGGAAGCCTGCCTGAAATTCGCTCAGTATATTTTTTCTCCCAACCCAAGAATTTATGCGTCGTAAAAGGATTTTGGCAAAAATTTTAGCGATTGCATTCATAAACGAAATTCCTCTGTAATTGCTGGGAATATTAACATCCCCTTTTTTATAAATAGAGAATATAATTGCTTCTTTAAAAGGTTGGGGTATATTACCCGTCTCAAAAATGTTATTGAACAAAACAAGCATGCGTTCCTTGAATTCATATGGCGCGTTTTTGTAGAACTCGTTTGTTAAACGGTCTGGGCCTGGTGCTTTATTTTGCTTCGCAATTTTTAGGGCATACTCTAGTTCGTTCATCGATATTTCTTGGTCTAATAAATCCTCCTGTATAAATGGCTCTGCAAATTGGAAGCTGTATGCTGTAGGGGCTGGATTTAGCAGTACATTGAAATAGTTTGCTAGAGCTGTTGCATTTATGTGTAAACCACAAATGAAAAATGGTCCATTAAGTTGTTTTAGCTTTTCCCAAAACCCTTTACTATCTTTAGTTGCTGATAATTCTTGCGCCATACGTCTATAATAATTTACACTTTTACTTCTACATAGATTCTTATAAATGCTGTTTGCTTTTAGGTACTCTGCGGTGATTGTTTCCCTTTGGTTTTTCCTTTTGTTAGCTTGTTTTAAGAGTGCACACGATAGATTTCTTGCTGCAAGGCATTCATGATCAAACCACTTCTGTCTATAGTAGATATTTGATTTTTTTGAAATATTCGGTTTCACCACTTTATGAATGACACTAGTTAAAAACTGCGTTTGTTCCTCTACTGTATTATACTCTACAGTAAATCCAATGTGACACCGTAATTTTGATAGGGTAGCTTAATGTTTTCTTTCCATATTGGTTTTGGTGGAAGAGCAATGTGGCCGTGCTCGGAGGTCTCTTGCTGAAGAATTTCAATAACTAATGGCATATGCTCGGAGAATATTTTTTCCACCACAGCAAAAGAGTTTATAATACTTCTCCATTTTTTGTCTACAGCGCAAAGGTCAATAACTGATTTGCCCGGCCCTCCAATAAAAGTGAAACGACCCATCCGGTCATGCTTGCAGCATCCATTTAAAATAAAAAGATCATGCTCTTGGCACAGTTTAATCATTTGTCTACCTTTTTTGTTAACGACAGTATCTTTGGAGTTCCTTTTTTCTAAGATTTCAAGGTTAGTAACATTATAAGTATGAGTTTTGATTTGACATACACCTATCCGCGCATTACAATCCCCAACCAGCATTATATCCTCCAGTACAGTGCTATTTAGGAATTCTTGTAAATTGTTAAAGCAGTGTCCCACGAGTTACAGTTGAGGTATATTGGCACAATATTATAATTATTATTTATGATTTTTAGTTTTAGAACAACTTGATTATTTTTTTTTAACAGATCCCGATCTGAAACCATACAAGCAGCCTCCACTCGCTCTTCCGAAATTGTGCGTTCTAACTGCTGGCACCCAATACGTAATAAATTCTTGAAAGTACTTATTGTAATTTTCATATTTTTCTTCAGTTATAAATGTTTCAAAAAGAAAGAAAATATCATGTTCCTTTACAAAATGGAAAAAATCATAGAGAAGTTTGTTTGCTAGACCAGAAATATTATAAGCTAACAATTTGATACTACTTCTACTTTCCGCTATTTTATAATTTGTTGTTGTTGTTGTTGTTGTTGTTGTTGTTGTTGTTGTTGTTGTTGTTGTTGTTGTTGTTGTTGTTGTTGTTGTTGTTGTTGTTGTTGTTGTTGTTGTTGTTGTTGTTGTTGTTGTTGTTGTTGTTGTTGTTGTTGTTGTTGTTGTTGTTGTTGTTGTTGTTGTTGTTGTTGTTGTTGTTGTTGTTGTTGTTGTTGTTGTTGTTGTTGTTGTTGTTGTTGTTGTTGTTGTTGTTGTTGTTGTTGTTGTTGTTGTTGTTGTTGTTGTTGTTGTTGTTGTTGTTGTTGTTGTTGTTGTTGTTGTTGTTGTTGTTGTTGTTGTTGTTGTTGTTGTTGTTGTTGTTGTTGTTGTTGTTGTTGTTGTTGTTGTTGTTGTTGTTGTTGTTGTTGTTGTTGTTGTTGTTGTTGTTGTTGTTGTTGTTGTTGTTGTTGTTGTTGTTGTTGTTGTTGTTGTTGTTGTTGTTGTTGTTGTTGTTGTTGTTGTTGTTGTTGTTGTTGTTGTTGTTGTTGTTGTTGTTGTTGTTGTTGTTGTTGTTGTTGTTGTTGTTGTTGTTGTTGTTGTTGTTGTTGTTGTTGTTGTTGTTGTTGTTGTTGTTGTTGTTGTTGTTGTTGTTGTTGTTGTTGTTGTTGTTGTTGTTGTTGTTGTTGTTGTTGTTGTTGTTGTTGTTGTTGTTGTTGTTGTTGTTGTTGTTGTTGTTGTTGTTGTTGTTGTTGTTGTTGTTGTTGTTGTTGTTGTTGTTGTTGTTGTTGTTGTTGTTGTTGTTGTTGTTGTTGTTGTTGTTGTTGTTGTTGTTGTTGTTGTTGTTGTTGTTGTTGTTGTTGTTGTTGTTGTTGTTGTTGTTGTTGTTGTTGTTGTTGTTGTTGTTGTTGTTGTTGTTGTTGTTGTTGTTGTTGTTGTTGTTGTTGTTGTTGTTGTTGTTGTTGTTGTTGTTGTTGTTGTTGTTGTTGTTGTTGTTGTTGTTGTTGTTGTTGTTGTTGTTGTTGTTGTTGTTGTTGTTGTTGTTGTTGTTGTTGTTGTTGTTGTTGTTGTTGTTGTTGTTGTTGTTGTTGTTGTTGTTGTTGTTGTTGTTGTTGTTGTTGTTGTTGTTGTTGTTGTTGTTGTTGTTGTTGTTGTTGTTGTTGTTGTTGTTGTTGTTGTTGTTGTTGTTGTTGTTGTTGTTGTTGTTGTTGTTGTTGTTGTTGTTGTTGTTGTTGTTGTTGTTGTTGTTGTTGTTGTTGTTGTTGTTGTTGTTGTTGTTGTTGTTGTTGTTGTTGTTGTTGTTGTTGTTGTTGTTGTTGTTGTTGTTGTTGTTGTTGTTGTTGTTGTTGTTGTTGTTGTTGTTGTTGTTGTTGTTGTTGTTGTTGTTGTTGTTGTTGTTGTTGTTGTTGTTGTTGTTGTTGTTGTTGTTGTTGTTGTTGTTGTTGTTGTTGTTGTTGTTGTTGTTGTTGTTGTTGTTGTTGTTGTTGTTGTTGTTGTTGTTGTTGTTGTTGTTGTTGTTGTTGTTGTTGTTGTTGTTGTTGTTGTTGTTGTTGTTGTTGTTGTTGTTGTTGTTGTTGTTGTTGTTGTTGTTGTTGTTGTTGTTGTTGTTGTTGTTGTTGTTGTTGTTGTTGTTGTTGTTGTTGTTGTTGTTGTTGTTGTTGTTGTTGTTGTTGTTGTTGTTGTTGTTGTTGTTGTTGTTGTTGTTGTTGTTGTTGTTGTTGTTGTTGTTGTTGTTGTTGTTGTTGTTGTTGTTGTTGTTGTTGTTGTTGTTGTTGTTGTTGTTGTTGTTGTTGTTGTTGTTGTTGTTGTTGTTGTTGTTGTTGTTGTTGTTGTTGTTGTTGTTGTTGTTGTTGTTGTTGTTGTTGTTGTTGTTGTTGTTGTTGTTGTTGTTGTTGTTGTTCATCAAACCAAG
Organism: Epistrophella euchroma; assembly: GCA_947049315.1. Lineage (NCBI taxonomy): Eukaryota > Metazoa > Arthropoda > Insecta > Diptera > Syrphidae > Epistrophella > Epistrophella euchroma. The sequence goes on from OX346246.1 coordinate 97,772,315, forward strand.
GCTTCTTGGGCTCGAACTTAATTGTTTTTTGAACAGTCCCATTTGCTTCGTAGATACAACTTTTAATTGAGTTGCAACGATGATCAATAGAATCTGTTGGTATTATTGTGTTGGGTACAAGTGACTCAAGTTTAGTATTGTAGGTGAGGTATCTGGTTGGGCACCATTTTAGTCGAGGAAGAGTGTTCTGATTGGGTTTTGTTTTTATCGTTGTGGATTTCAAGGAGCAGATCAGTGGCATGTGATCTGAGAAGGTTTCGCAACCTACACAAAAGTCTTCTATCATATCTGAAGCTGAGTATGAAAGACAACAGTAGTCAATCACGGACGAGCCTCTGCTACTTACAAAAGTGTATTCACCATCTTTATCACCAAAACCTCTGCCATTCAGGATATAAGCGCCAATGTCTTCGAGAAATTCTAAAAATCTGTTACAGTTGCTGTCACAGGTTGAATCTTTCGAACAACGTACTTCAACAACAGATGATGGAGTAACCGAGTTGCAGTCCACTGTTCCTTTTATACCGGTTCTCACATTGAAATCCCCGCCGAGAATGAAATTGGTGGAGGCAAATTCCGAAAAAAAGTTTTTGAGGACTGCAAAATCTCTGTTGCAATGGCTGAAATTTAAATAGAACGGTACCAAATACAAATAAACTCCTGAAAAACAGCAGCGCAGCATGATTATTTCATTTGTTGTTACAAACTTAAGTTGATAGATAGGTTCAATGATTTTTTTGTAACCAAACAAACATCCACCACTGGCTCTCCCAAAATTCCGGGTTTTTGTGGCTGAAATCCACATTTATTTAAAACCAGCAAAGTATTTTTCGTAGTTTTTAAAGTTTTCAGAGAGTACAAATGTTTCGAATAAAAAGAAAATTTTAAAATTACAAACATATTTAAAAAAGTTACACAATAAAGATTTATTAACAAGACCAGCTATATTGTAAAACAAAACCTGACAGGGTTGCTAATTATTGTTTATATTTTGAGGACTATTTGATACTGCCACAACAACAGAATAGTCTAAGTTGGATTTACTCAAAAGATTATGAATATACTCCTTGTCAGCATCATTAAAAGATGTAATAATACCATCTTTGTTGCATTTATAGCGACGTCCATCAACTAAAAGAGACCAATGCTTAATCTCAATTTTGAGGCGTGAGTCAACTTTCAAAAGGGGTGCCGTGACATAAGGCCAAGTGACATAAGGCCAAATTTGGTCGTTTGGCCTTATGTCACTTTACAAAAGCGACATAAGACCAAATTTACGTATTTGGCCTTATGTCGCTTTTGTAAAGTGACATAAGGCCAATTTTTTTTGAGACATAAGGCCAAATGTAACCAAAAGCTCCTTTTACAGTAAAAGGGGTTTCGGACATCTTTAACCGAAACTATATTGAATAAATTCGGCATGTCGCCACGTATATGTATATATTACTGTTAAAAGCCGAAATAATGAAATTCTAGAATTTACCGGTAAATCCTAGAGCACTCAGCATTACGGCGTATAAATAGTGAGGTATTATGGGGGGGCATGCTGCCCCCTGCAACCCCCCTGCTTGGCCCACTATAGGATTTGGGGTAGGTGCGGGGTTAGGTGTATGCAAAGTATTTTTATATTTTAAGAATCTGAATTTTAAGAAACTTTGAATGTATAAACAATGAGGTAGCATTTACCGGTAAATTCTAGAATTTAATTATGTCTGTTTTTTACGTTATCATAATATATTTAGAAAACAGCTGTTTTCATTGGATATATGTATAGGATTAATTCAAAGTTTTTTTTAAACCCAGACTACTTAAATGCAAAAGAAAATTTGTATACACCCCAACCTTGCACCTACCCCCAAATCCTATAGTGGGCTGAGAAGGGGGGTTGCAGGAGGCAACATGCCCCACCATACATACCTCACTTTTTATACGCCATAATACTGGGTGCTCTTGGATTTATTGGTAAATTCCAGAATTTTATTATTTCGGGTTTTTACAGTAACATGTACATACAACTACATGGCGACATGCCGAATTTATTTATTATTTATTTTAAAGAAAACAGTTCAAAGTGACATAAGGCCAACTCTTAAAATTTGGCCTTATGTCGCTATTGAAAAGTGACATAAGGCCAAACACCCAAATTGGGCCTTATGTCACTTGGCCTTAAGTCAAGGTACCTCAAAAGGCTTCTCTTTAACTGACGAAGATGAAAACTCTCGGATCTCTCATTCAGCGTTAGGTCCTTATTAATGGATATCGCAGTATTTTTCACACGGATCGATGAAGATAAAACAGATTTTACAACGCTTACACTTGGAAGCTCAAAAACATAAGATAAAGACCTCAGGTTGGTAGGTCCAATTCTCCTGACACTGTTTATAACAGTAGGAACTTGAAGAGTAACATTGCACACCTGTTGAAATTCATGTTTAGCATCCGCCACACTTTTAGCATTTAACCCTCTGACAATAATATTTAGTCGTTTGGAGTACTTCTCCGCTTCTTCAATTCTTTTTTCAAGCATAATTTCGCTAGCTTTCAGCTTTCCTATCTCGTTTCGTTGAAGCTGTATTCGAAAACAGCCGACGCTATGCTTCCTTTCTATCTGGAAATCCTCTCCGGCTACAAAGTAAGAAAAGTCCACGCCAAAGATACCTGTTACAAACGATGTTCAAAATGGAATCTCGAACCACCAGAAATCAAATAAAAATGCGTGACGAAAGAAATAGTTTTCACCCTGAATTCATAAAGAGATTGTAAGTAGTTTTTTTTGCTAACCTTAGTTTGGGAAGTAATGACATCTGTCTACCTATTAACATAAGACATTTAAATTTATTTTTATTTTCTTAAGCTCAATTCCTGACGCAATGAATTCCCTCAACGAACAATCCATCGAAGTCCAACTAAATAGTCTGGACTCGAAATTAAATCCACAAAGGAAAAGAAAAAGAAGTTACGTCTCAAGTTAGCTTCTCGAATGCCAACCTTCCTCCGGAGCAAAAAGTCTGGTACGATAAAGACATTGACGGGTTCAAAGAAGCTCTCCATCAGGAGATAAATATTAGAAGAGCCAAAAACGTAATTCTATTAATTGACTTTGAAATGGAACCAGACGTCAAGAATCTATGGACTCAAAGAGGAAGGTCTATTAAGCTGGGAGAAATTTTCACTTATTGGACTTTTAAATGTAAGTTACAGACCGTAGAAAAAAGATCCTACAATTAATATAAATTTCTGTTTCCAGACATACTGTGCTAATAAACAAGCTCCAGATTCATTTTCTACAGCCAAGCCACAGCACTAGGTATTTGGCGGAGTTAAATTGAACTACGAAACTGGTGGAGTCAATTCCACAGTGACCTTGGTCAATTATACTGCTGCGATGAATACCACCCATCACGTTAATGCAATAATCAAGTGGGCCCAGGACGACGGCATGAATACGGGTTTTGTTACTTCAACTAGAGTTTCTCATGCAAATTCGCGACTAGGAATTTCAGAATGTGAATGGTGGTGATTGGTGAATCATACACTGTTGTACAGAATAACGAGGAACTAGCTATTCCTAACGGAGCTGACATAGACTATGTGTTTGGTAATATTTTTGAAAAATCATTTAATATGAAATTGCTCATAAAATCTTCGTTTTCAGGAATTTTTGCAAATGGTCATTTAAAGTATGACCATGAACGTGACAGTGGCCCAAAAAGAATTCCTTCTCTGAAAGACATGACCCTTAAGGCGCTAGAGGTCCTCAAAACAAAAACAAAAACAAAAGGTTTTCTTCTGGTCGTTGAAGGAGGGAACATCGATCAGGCACATCATAGAGGTGCGGCACGAGAAGCTCTTTCAGAAGTGCTGGCTCTAAACGAATAAGCAATCGAAGCCAGGGTTAAAGATATGAGGTATGTAATCTGATGAATGTGAATAGATTCAAGTACATACCTATTCTTTTGTTTCATAATATTGATTGTGCTCCAGTCGAAGAACTTCCTATTCTGCCAGCGACAAGCCAAAGCTAGGGTTAAGCGTAGCTATCGCGTGAAGTGGAGCGTGAGTGGCAAGGAATACGCAGGTCGATACTATCCATCCTACTGGCCCGGTTATTCGATTGTTTATTCGCCGAATGTGGTCTTTCGATTGTACAAGGAAGCACAGCATTCGAAATATTTTTAATATTTTTGGATCGACGGTGTTCACATAACTGGTACTCTGGCCCAGAACCCAAACATAACTATTACGAGCTTTTTGCCATAGCGAATCCACCCGGAAGCCTATGATGATATTTTAAGTGGTAATACTGATATCGGCCACTATTTGTTTTTCTTTGGTGGCGTTGGTGCGTACAAATATAATTCATATTAAAAAAAATCTCTTCAATGGTCTTTATCTTTATCCGTTTCGTGCAAATTTTTCTTCTTCCAATGGCTGATCAACATTGATCAGCAGGTAATGGATCTTCAAGGGGTTTGGGAGCTGGAGCAGCCTCTTCTATACCAGCTACAAAATCTATATCGGTTGCTGCCCATATGTTGGTCATTTTTACTTCCGATATAGTAGGTACTATAGGGCAAGTTTGGGATTCGCAAAAAAAAATGGAACTCAAGATTTCAGTCAAACTTGACATGTTAGAGAACACGAAAAACATGTTGAAGCTTTACTCCAGATCGATGTTCAATGTTGAAGTTAAACTCGCAAAGTAAATTATACCATGTGCATACTTGAGGATTTCGTGTTTTCTGGACGTTCAGATAAATTAGTGATTGGCAATCAGTGATGATAGTAAAGTTTACATTGATGAGAAGAAATCTTAATCGTGTCGTTGCCCACACAAACAGCTAAAAGTTCAAGCTTACTTGAATGATATGAATTTTCAGCATCTGTTGTTCGTCTACTGATTGCGTACACCATGTGAAGGTGACCATCATCTTTCCCTCGTTGAAAAAGCATAGCCGCCAAAACTTGGCTGCTGGCATCCGTATGCAGCTCAATATGTTTCTAGGATCAAAAAGTTTTAGTATTGGGCTACTAGTAAGTGCATTTTTAAGATCTTTAAATGCCCTATCAGACGCGTCACTCCAATGAAATTTATTTGTAATCTTCAAAAGATCATAGAGTGGACCCGCTCGAACAGCAAACCTCTCAACAAAACGTCTAAAGAATCCGGCTAGTCGCAGAAACCGACGTACATAGTGAATATTATTTGGCTTTGGAAATCCCTCTATAGCTTGGACTTTGCTTTGGCCTGGTTCGATGCCTTTTTCAGAAATTTGAAATCCGAGGTAAGTAACGCGCTTCTTCAAAAACTCACACTTTGACAGTCTTATGGTCAGACCTCCTTTGCGAAGGGCTTTGAAAACAAGGATTAACCGTTCTTTAAGGTCTTTCCAATCTAGACCCGGTATAAATATGTCGTCTAGATAGAAAAATACTACTCCATTTCGTAACGGCATGAGCTTAGCAAAATAAAATGGACCATTTGTAAGACCAAAAATCATGCGTGTAAACTCACCGGTATCCTCAGGCGTAATAAATGCGGTTTTATTCCGGTCCTTCGGGTCGATCGGCAACTGCAAAAATCCTTGAGCAGGATCTAAGACGATAAACATATTTGAGTCCCCAAGCATCGCAGTTTTCTTCTTCACCAGCAACACAGGACTCGCGTACGAAGAGTTGGTATCTGTAACTATACCCATTTTTCTCCAGCCATCGACGATCTCTCGTATTTTCTCCATTTCAGTATCGCTGGCAGGGTAGGGTTTTGAGTATGGCGGCTTGGTTCCTGGTAATTCTTGAATTTCCATTTTAATTTCGCTAGTACATCCAATCTCACTGGCATCAAGGGCAACACAATCACGAAATTCGTTCAGTGTATTCATTAAGTCTTGCAAAGTTTCCGGAGATACAGTTTCAGCATCCACGTTGACATCCTTCAACTCAATAAGAGATTTCGGGAACTGCTCCTCATAATTCGTGATATTTTTGTTCCTATTGAATACAGCTCCAACAGTTACGTCTGTCTCACTTACGTTCTCGATTGGCAGCAAGATTTTATTTTCTCCTTGCACAGCTGTGATAAATGAAACTGATCCCGTTAGTATTATTATATCTTCACCTCTCCATGACTCCATCTGATGATCTGCATATGGGAATTCCGAAAATGGTTGTTCTTCAATTTTTTATGTGAACTGTAACAAATCATCGACCTTGGCATATGCTATGAAGGGCAGTTCTGTATAAGTGCGTCCAACTAACACATCCCATTTTTGTACTTCATCAGGAACCACACGAAATTTAATGTTTTCAGCTAGTGCACCATCAACACTGAGTGAAGAAACGATCCATCCAGGTGAGGTGACTTTAAATTCGGCTGGGCCAAACGACTTAAGTTCCATCAGGCCGTGTTGAATATCAAACCCATTTAGCAATGCTGTTGTGGCTCTGATAGTACACTCCGAACTACCCATATCAACAAAAGCAGATAACTCACAGTTGCCAACGTAAACATTCTTCAGATATTTTTCCATTCCATTTTGTGGAAAACTATCTACTTGCCGTATTGCACCCTGCTGATTTGGGCATGTTCTAGAAATATGTCCTTTTAGGCCACACTGATAACATGTTGGAGAAGGTCTAGCTTCAGGACAATTTCGGGATAGATGACCACCTTTCCTGCAATTGTAGCATACTAATTCTCTTGCTACACGGGGACGAATGCTTACGTCTTGATATTCGTTGCTTCTTGACACAACTCCAGGTTGATGAGACTCATTAGACTTAAATCGCTCCTGCCCAGTTCGTGAGGAATTCATTCTTTCGAATCTAAGAATGTCGTGCAGAAGGTCATCGGCATCTAGATGTCGACAACCCATCAAGGAGTTCGCTGCATCTCGAGCCCACAATCCTGTTAATATCATCTCCTTAGTTTCATCAAAACTAAGCTTCAGCTGTCGGCAAAGTTCGTATTTTTCATGAAAGTAAGTGCTGGAGGTTTCATTCCTGCGCTGTAAGCGACTTGTCATTCTTTGCCATCTCATAGACATATTTTCTTTCATGTAAAATGTGCTTTCAAACGATATTTTGCAATGACTCCAACTTGCAATCTCATCTGCTCTTGCATTAAGCCAACGCCTTGCGCCACCAACCAGATTCATCTTCGCTACGTCCAAAGCATATTCATCAGACCACCGATGCAGATGGCACATGCTTTCTATGTTCTTGAGCCAACTCTGTGCCGATACCATGTCGCCCTCGTCATCGAACTTCTCGATATTTTTCGTAAAATCTGGCATCATGTAGTAAGCAACAGGTGTATCCTCCTGAGTCCTTTGAGTACTTCTGGCGTTTGGCAAGACACTTTGAGTCAAGCCCAGAATTTGTTCAACCAAAATATCAATGGTTTGGTCACGTCTCTGGATTTGTTCATTACGGATTTGATTTTCACTAATCATCCACTCCATTTGTCCAATATTTGCTGAATTTCCTGGATTTATATTTCCACTGCCTCCATTGTCGTTAGCATCTAGTCGTGCTCCTCCTTTTGGTTTTCGCGTATTTCTTGTTCTATGTCCATCTCACCTTCGCCTTCAACCGCAGCAGCTGCACCTGCTCCACCACCAACAACATTATCACCACCAACATTTTGATTTACCTGTCTTTGTCTTGCTTCCTCTCGAACACGATCAGCTTCAACTCGTTCAAACTCCAATCTCCTTCGCTCCCGTTCATCTGCTTTTTCATCCCTCGGCATCACCATGGTCAGGAATACGTGACAACAAAAAAAATTACGTTTCAAGAATTACGCGACAAGAATTTTAAAATTTCTTTCAAATAATTACTTTCGACTTATTATTGGTGGCAAATTCCACTTCTGAATTATTAGAGACTTTCCAATAAAAACGCTGTAAACATTTATGGTCTCATTAATAAACATTGTCTAACTTTAGACAGCCGTCCAAGTTTTTCAAAAACCTTTCTAATTTTTGCTAAAGTAATCTATCTTTTTATCTTGCTTTAGACAACGTAATCTATTGTCTAAACCTAGAGAAATGCAATATTTTTTTTTATTAAAAAGACATATTCCCGACTGTTTCAAAATACTAAGACATAGTTTAAACAGCCAAAAATCTAATTAATAAGACCATTAGTTTTATAATAATTTGAAATATTTTATTCTTCTCTGATATGTCTGCTCGCCAGCTTCTCTTTTTCAGAACACTCGATTGACTACTACTGACATACATATAAGAAAAAAGCTCGTTTATTTTTGGGTATGTTTGTTCTTGAGACAGAACTGGTTCTGTCTCTAACATAGTGTTCAAAGTTTTCAATTTTCTCGGAAAATAAAAGACTTATTTACTTAAAAGGGGACCTTTATCCTCTTTAGTGTCTTAAGCTCGCAGCCCTGGGCTGGGGCTTCTAGTATGTTGGACCTGAGGGTCACCCCCACCACTTAAAAAAATAACCCAGATTACATTATTATTTGCATTTATTTTTACTTCGTTGATTGGACTATAAAAGCATTTTGTATTGTTCGCCGGCGTGATGATGGCAAACATGCCTTCGACAAAAATCCGGGACGCGGGTCACCTAGTAAGAAATAAAAGACTTAGGTTCTTACTCGTTTTTTTTAAGAATAAATACATTATTGTGCTATAAACTCGGAAAATACATTTTCAGAATTTTCTTAAACATTCATTTTAAGCCTTAAATTATACGTATATCACAATTTCATCTTGCGAATTCATATTAAAATATCCACAAGGTTGCGCTGTCATACTTGTATAGTTTCATCCCTAGTTATACTGTCGAAGTTATTAATGTACACAAATTGGCAGTTTGTTGGATAGGGTTGACATTCTGTATATAAAAAACGATCAAACGTTTTCGTTTGTACGAAAGATTTACGTAAAATCTTTATAAAAGTCTTTCGCACAAACAAAAACGTTTGATCGCATTTTAGATATAGAATGTCACCCCAGTTTTTTCGGGTCCTCAAATACCATAGCTAACCCACTGTTATTCCGATAAAAACAATAACTTTTATAAACAAAAGGCTCTTCCATTCCTAACCTATTTAAATTTAAAACATCGAAATCCGAATTATGCTCAACACTTTTATAAGAAACCTTTAATAGAAAAATTTAAAACAGTAAAGTAAAAAACAGAATCTCAACAGAACTTCAAAAAATAAAGCATTAATCTAAATGATCTAATAACACGTAGGTTTCTTTAAGGCAATAACATCCACAGCCAGAGGCACAAATATCGTGTTTCTAGAAATAATATTTCTTATTTATATTACTTGTTGATTCTTTTGCTCAATATACTTACTGAAAACAAACGCTGCATTGTTTAACATGTCCACCACGACCACATGCCAAACAAGCATTTACCGCTCCCTTCACAGGCAACCTACACAATGTACAAAATAGCACCAACTTCTGACATGGTCCACATGCAGCAGTTCGCTTAGTTTTATTGCAACCTGAACATTCTGTTACAAATTCAACATCATGCGTTGGTGGTTTCTGATACATAGTGTGTTTGAGGATCTGCAATTACAAACATTGTTTTTGAAAGTATTGTCCAATCCATTTTCATTTTGTACTTACGAAGCTGCCAATTAAAGAGAACATCACAGCTGTTTGAAGATCTCCTTTTGTAGCATAGTGTGTAATCAGCGAGGAACTTTTTGAAAAGATCCTGGAGAAATAGCATTTCACAATTCGCTTCATTCGGTATATTTGGTGTTGCAATCATTTCAGGCGTTCCTGGAGATAGAAGGACGCATTGCTATCACGATGTGCATAAAGAACCGGCTGAGGACGTATTACATTGCCCAGGAGACAACCGCCTCTAATGGCAGATAGAGTGCGTGGAGTGACATTTTGATTGCGAAGTCATTTAGTATTGAATGTTTGGGCGAATGTGATTAGCAGACCATTGGCAGTGATCTTTGACCCAGAAGTACGAGGGAAAGGAATACACGCATCATGAATTGCGCCACTAAGAGCACCCTTTAGGAGTTGCGATTTGTCATTCCCATACTTGACTGCAAAAAAAAATAAACATAAAATAAAAATAACTTTGTTTTTTATTAAAATTATGTGTACCCTTTTCAAAGCAGCAACTAAGGTACGGACACTGCTCCATGCATGCCCTCGACTTCTTAATCCTCTGAAGGCCATTTGTTTTAAGTACTTTGAGCAAGTACATAGAGAGATGATCAGTAAGTGTTGTCCCCTGACAAAACAAGAACTCAGGTCCCATATTGGGACTTGGATCCAATGAAAAAATGCAAGATTTTAAAAAGGTTAATATTGTTGTTGTATTTTTTTTGTTTAGTTACCCTCAAAATGACAACATGTCCTGCAGCAGATACTTTGATGATTGCGTACCGCTTAATTGCATCAAGAACGTCTACTTCAACGTGCGGGATGTTTGTGTTGAATAAAGAGAACTCATGATGCAAGGAACAAGTTGGTTAATCTGTTAGTGATCTAGCTATAGATTCACTTTTAACAGGAACGTGCTATCTGCAGAGCATCCACTGCATCAACTTTTAAAAAATTAGTACAATAATACATACGTTCTAATTCAAAGAAACGAAACATTTGGATGTGACACATTACAGCGTCCACTTTTATTTCGAAAAAGGACACCAGAATAGCAATTGCCCATAGCCCTTTCTTCCGACTAAAAAGGAATTAAAGCAGTAAGTAGCCAAGGAGGATGTATACAAGATCGGATGAAAGTATTTCTGTTATTGCTCACTAATTTTTTTCTTTTTTTTTGTTACTTAGTCCTGGATATTTTAGATTGTTGAGAGGACTTATTATTATAACTGGCTTATTTAGATTGAAATTTAATATTTCTTTCGAATAAATAAATAAAAGAAAATTATTAATAAACAAACAAGAATTGAAGGATAGATACTCAATTGTCAAAAGTTTTACCTACTTTTCCGCTTTGCTCCACGGGGCGCTGATGGCGATTAGTTTTAAGTGGTACCCATTGACCTATTATATATGGACTGCCAGGAGCCAACTTCACGACGGTACCACTTAAAACTAAACGCCACCAGCGCCTCTTGGAGCAAAGCGGAAAATACTATGTAACTTTTGACATTTGTGTTTTGAGAAGAAACAAGAAAAATATTTTATTTAAAAAATCATCTTCAAATACATATTTGTGAAAAAAAAAAACGAATTATAAAAATAAAGGGAATGTACCTACATATATGTGCAATACAAAGCCTCCTAAACATTTTCTAATATAAATGCTTCACACACGACAAGATTCCAAAAGTATTTTTTCTGGCATTTCTGCTACAACAGGGGCTCGTTGCAGGCAACAAGGTTGATAAACTCTAAAATAAATTTAATAAAAATATTTCAACTTGGCCAAAAACAATCATCATAATTTATAATAAGATATGAAATGGCGCAAAATGTGTTTTGCTTCTAATGCAATGTGCAGAAGTCAAAAGAAGTAAGTTGCAACATTTTTTCCTACGTTTTTTTATTTCATTTGATTTTGAGTTGGTACCTCTTTTTTTTTAAAGATTCTTGCTGAAATGTCTGCAACGGATCTTGTTAACAACTACAAAAAAGCCAATTGGAAAAACCCAAATTTCATTTGATTCATTCATTTGATTTGATTTGAGCAATAGTAGGTACTAAACGAGATTATTAAAAGCATTTATTTACGAGTGACCTTATGCTATTGTTGTGACTAGTGTAACAGACACAAATATTGGCTCAATAATGTGTACACCCATCACAAGTAGCAGAGAAAATTCCTATGAGATCGAATTTTAAAAGACATATTCAAAATGTTGTTGGCGGTGGTCAACTTGATCTCTAGCGACCCTTTCAACTTCTTCTCGAATTTCTACTTTAATATGTTCAGAATTCGTTTGAGAGAACAAATCGTCTAGCAACTTTCCGTTTGAAAAAAGTAAGTTTTTTTTATATTGTATGTACCTATTCCTAAATAACATGACATGCAGATTTCCAACGTTTAAGCTAGATAATTTTAAAGAAGCAAATCTCTTGATTTGTACATACATACGTAAATCACGAGGGAATTGTTTTTAGGAAATATCTTTATCATTTGTCAATTGCCGCATAGTCGAACAACTTTGCTGGCATTCAGTACAGTGTAGTGTCCATTTGTGGTTCGTATCGTTGAAAATCTTCTTCGTTAGTTATAGCCTTCTCACGAATGGATCGGGAATGGCATGGTTATATTTTTTAGCAAAAATAGGTAAATTTTAAATTTAAATGTCCGAGACATTAGGCGGACATGAATGAACTTCAGCAGCAGGTAAACTATCAACAAAGATTATTGCTAGAATATCAATCATTTCGGGAGAGTTCCAACTTCCAAAAATTGCTTAAGTTTAATCCTTCAATGCAATGCAGAAAAATCCACATAGCTTTTTTCCTCATTGGCATCCATGCAACCATCTACGAATTTCAGATCATCACTTATTAATGCAATTTAATAAACATTTTTTGATAAAACATCAATAGAAATTTGTTTAACGAAATTACCAGAACGTAACGATGTACATTTATTTTGAAATGAAAAAAAAATTTAAATAAAAAAAAAATCAAACAAACGTCAAACAGTAACCATCAACTAAAACAGATGTCCTTAGTTTCTATGACGAAAATAGCTTGTTGATACCAATTGACAATAGATGGCCTTAAAAATTATTATTATTTTTTGCCACTTTGCTCCAAGAGGCCAAGTGTCGCTAAAAAGAGGAGGGACCATTTTTATTAGAGGTTTTGTATGAAAATAAAGCCCGACTAGCAGTCCATATATAGTATGTCAATGGTGGTACCATTGTGAAGTTGGCTCCTGGCAGTCCATATATAGGAGTGTTCAGTGAGGCTGTTCCGAACAGTTTGGAACAGTTTAGAACAGAAAAGAACAGGTTTTTGCTGTTCAGTGAGAAATTTTCTGTTCTAAACTGTTCTGATTTGCTGTTCAGTGAGTCTGTTTGGAACAGTTTGGAACAGTTTAGAGCAGGATTTTCTGTACTTGCTTTTGAGGTAGAACAACTTAGAACAGATTAGAACAGGATTTGTGGGAAATGTCAAAATCAGTTGTTGTTCTGTTCTGTCGTGTTCTGTTCTGTTCTGTTCTAACTATTTCTTCACTGAACAAAGCTTATAATAGGTCAATGACGTCAGGCGTCAAAATACAAAGAAATATAATAGATGTCCTTAGTTTCTTTGTCAAAAAATGCTTCTTGAGGCCAAGTTGCAATAGATGGCTTTGGAATTACTTACTTTTTTTTGCCGATGTGCCACGAGAGCGCTGATGGTGCTTTAAAGTCATTGAACCATTTTCATTTAAGATTTTTTATGGAAATGACACCCGACTAGCAGTCCATCATTGTATATAAAATCTATAGTACTATCGCAGACATGAACGATTAGGGCGGCACCTAGTGAGGTGAGCGAACACTTTCTCGTTTCTCCTTTTGGAGACTTTTGCAGAGTTCAGTTTCATAGAATAAAAGAACGAGAACACTGTATACTAAATTTTCCAGAGTTTGAGGGAGAAAAAAAAAGAATGATTTTTGTATAGAATATAATAAAATGACGGAAATGGGAATAATAAAAATGTTTTTCTATGTATGGGTATGAACTGTGGGATAGATTTTTTTTATTCAGTATGACGTGTGTGGAATAGAAAAAATATGAATGTATAGAATCTGTAACCATTACTGCCACTGACAAAAATTTTTTTAACAATTTCTATATTATTTTTTGTTAATGTATTTTCGGTAAATTAGAATAAATATGTATTGTGTATATATTTGGATGTATAAATATAGATATTATATATATGTACATATATTTTCATATAGGTATATTATAATATAATTTCATTAATATAAATATTATTTCATTATTATTATGCATTTAGTAATGTCATAATTGTTCCTGTCGAAAAAATAATCAGTTAATGATTTGAGCCGACTTCCAACCCAAACAAAAAGATCAAAACCCAATTTGGAGTTATTAAGGCGGTGTTCAAATTGGAGTGAAATTTTGATTAAATTTTATCCGACATTAAAATTTGACGTTTTCACGTACAAATTCACCTCATTAAGCCTACTTTATAGATCGAAGCGAAGTGAAATTTTCATACAAAAAATAAGCTTTTTTCCCAGGCGTGAAAAATTCAATAAAATTAAATGCAATTAGTTAAGCGACAAGGAGGAAGAAATTTGTTTCGAACTGAATATAATTCAACGGACTTACCTAACCCAAATAAAAAACAAAATTTTTTTTCTTTATAAAACTTTTGAAGCAAGATTTATTGATGTTTAATTTCGATTTGGATTTCACTTCGCATGGATGTATAAACTAGGCTTTAGTGTGAAAATATTAATCCTTGGATACAATTTTTCGTACACAGCCCAAATTCAAAAATACGTACGGCTTTTTATTAATGTGTAGTAAGTTTAACTATACATGACGGAATATTAACAAGGGATTTGATTTCACTTTGCATTTATTATTAAACTGTCTTCGCAATCAAATATAAGTGCAAATATACACAAAATTTTTTGTTGCCAATTTTATAAAGTGGCAACCATGGTTAAAATTATTTTCCTGTTGCGAGATTAACAGTAAATTTTCTTGTGCTGGTATATTTTTCATCTTTATTATTAGGCTAGGTAGGTGGGTGTAAGAGTGAGATAAATGATATATCAAAACATTCACTAGCAATAATGCTTGGCACATTTTCCAATAAGACAATTTGAATTGAGTCAATGAGTCAGAATCGGTGCTTTGCTCTAGTTACGGTTTTGATTGATTTGATTTGGAAAATAAATAAATAATTTGTGGTTTTTTTGTGCTTAATTTTTAAATAGTTTTTTTTAAAACTACCTACGAACCTGCATAGCTTAAATTTCAGGAATTTTAAACAAAAATAGTTGCTATAATTTGTGTGTGTGGTAATTTTTAAAATCTAGAATTTTGACCAGCAAAGGCTGAAAAAAACAAGTGTTTGTACGGAGAGTGAAAAATTCAATAAAATTAAATGCAATTAGTTAAGCGACAAGGAGGAAGAAATTTGTTTCGAACTGAATATAATTCAACGGACTAACCTAACCCAAATAAAAAACAAAATTTTTTTTCTTTATAAAACTTTTGAAGCAAGATTTATTGATGTTTAATTTCGATTTGGATTTCACTTCGCATGGATGTATAAGCTAGGCTTTAGTGTGAAAATATTAATCCTTGGATACAATTTTTCGTACACAGCCCAAATTCAAAAATACGTACGGCTTTTTATTAATGTGTAGTAAGTTTAACTATACATGACGGAATATTAACAAGGGATTTGATTTCACTTTGCATTTATTATTAAACTGTCTTCGCAATCAAATATAAGTGCAAATATACACAAAATTTTTTGTTGCCAATTTTATAAAGTGGCAACCATGGTTAAAATTATTTTCCTGTTGCGAGATTAACAGTAAATTTTCTTGTGCTGGTATATTTTTCATCTTTATTATTAGGCTAGGTAGGTGGGTGTAAGAGTGAGATAAATGATGTATCAAAACATTCACTAGCAATAATGCTTGGCACATTTTCCAATAAGACAATTTGAATTGAGTCAATGAGTCAGAATCGGTGCTTTGCTCTAGTTACGGTTTTGATTGATTTGATTTGGAAAATAATTAAATAATTTGTGGTTTTTTTGTGCTTAATTTTTAAATAGTTTTTTTTAAAACTACCTACGAACCTGCATAGCTAAAATTTCAGGAATTTTAAACAAAAATAGTTGCTATAATTTGTGTGTGTGGTAATTTTTAAAATCTAGAATTTTGACCAGCAAAGGCTGAAAAAAACAAGTGTTTGTACGGAGAGTGATTTTTTTTATTTCTTAAACAGGTTCTTAAAAATCTTAAAAATTTAAGAGGTTCCTGTAAGGAGTGTAAGGTCGTCTTTTTCTATTATTTATTTTTTACAGATATTCATTAACTTACATAGGTACCTACTAATTTGCTTTTTAAATATTTTTTTTTTCAACTTAAATCCACAGGGTGTTTCTACTAATACTAATTTTTGTATTACATATACTTGCTTACTAATTTTGAACTTTACAACAACTTTACTTGCTTAATTACTTTTATTTATATTCCAGCTTTCGGTTACTAAATCATTTACTTAATTTTTTTATAACTTACTTACTCTCTAATTACTATACTTTTACTTTCTGTTTTACTTACCTTGCTGGATTATTTACCTACATACTCTCAAATTATTCTAAGAACTTACTCTACTTTTACTTTTCTGTTTTACATTATTTACTTACTGCTTTACTTGTGCTTACTCACCTACATATTTTTTAACAAACTAATTTTTATATAAACATTTACATACTTTACTCACATTTGTTTCAACTGAAATCCATTCACAGGGTGTTTCTGCCAATACATATTATTTTACTTGCCTACTTACAGTTTTTACCTTCTACATTTAAAAAGTTTTTAAAAAACTGAATATTACTTATTCACTTAACTACTTACTATTTTTTACTTTGTTACTGCTTTACTTGCTTACTTAGCTATTTACTTACCAACGTACGTTTACTTTTACTTTTTCACTCACTAATTTATATACTGAATTAATACTTTACTTGCTTAACTATATTTTTATTTGCCAGCTTATTTATTTTTTTTTTATTCATTTATTAATTTCCTTAATTTACATTTTGTTTCAGCTGAAATCTACAGGGTGCTTCTGCTAACATCTAAATTTTAATTTGCATACTTGCCTACTTATTTATTACTTTTTTACTGATTCACTTGCTTACTTACCTATTTACTTAATTACATTAAATACTTTACTCTTTTAGTTACCTGGGTCACTTATTTACATACTTACTACATTACTTACTTAACTACGTATTTATATACCTTCTTACTCATTCATTTACTATTTCCTTGCTTTAAATTTATTGTAACTGAAATTCACAGGGTGTTTCTAACACACACTTACTTTTTTAATAAAATACTTGTATACTAGTTTTTTAATTTATTACTAGTTTACTTACTTACCTATTTACTAACGAACTTACGTTTACTTATTAATATACATACATACTTTGAAATTTTTTAATTACTTACTTTACTTACCTGCTTACTTATTTACCTACTCGTTTACGTTTTTTTAATTTCTGATCGGTGTTTTTTTAATAACCTATTTTATTTTAATATTTAAAAAATTATTAAATACTTATTAAGCTATCTTAATCTGCTTCATTCAACATTTGTTTACATTTTCGTGAATTATTTTACGCGCCGAAGTGAGTTATTAGTTCAGTGTACCTGTGAAAAAAAATAAAATTTTTGTGATAAGTGCTTGATTTTAATAATAAAGTGATAAATAAATATAAAAAAGAATAATCATGGTTAAGTGTATTTATGCTAAGTGCAATGAGCGGAAAAAGCTCTTAGGTTCCGTGTCTTTTTTTAAAATACCAACGGATCACAGAAGGGCAATTTGGGGAAAACATGGAAGTGTTTCACATATTGAGGATATGGAAAACAATTCCTACATGTGTGAAAAACACTTCTATGACAAAGACATCGTTTTAAGGTCCACGCGAAAATGTCTTACCCCAAATGCACTGCCCATGTCTTCTGAGTCTGTATGCAGTTGTTCTGACGTTTCTATTGACACTTCATGTCTTCGCATAATGGAGGCATCGAGGTCGCGTAAGCAGCCGACTTCTACGGTCACATCTGCTACGGTCACATCCCTTAGTTTTGCGCCTTCACAACCTCTTTTACCTACGCGTTTACTTCCAACGGTACGTCCACTTCCACCACTACCTCCACTTTCACCTCTGCGGTCACGTGCAATTTCACCTGCACCTTCTCCCATGCCTTGCAGTCCAACTTTATCTCTGGTGAATTTGGCTGCAAAATCTACGAAAACATATTGCAGAGATTATTCTCTGCCAGCTGTACCCCGTCTTCACATATTTCACCCTCTCAATTTCCTTCCCCAAGATATTATACATATAAAGCGGTGCGAAAAATAGATCGGCGGCGCGTTACTCCCCGGCGTATTTTTCGAACACCGAATAAATTAAAGAAAAATCCAGCATATAGGCTGAAAGAAAATTTAGAGCTACAGATGGAAGGTTTTTCAGAAGAGTTGCGCACTTTTATTCTAGTGCAACTCTTCCATAAGGCAAGCACCCTGGGGGCTTAAAGAAAAAGATTTGTTTTTAAAATTTTTTTTTAAGTCCCCAGCGTGCTATTCTTTTATGATAAGCATAGGATTCAAACTGCCATCGGTAAGCACCATTTACCGATGGCACTCGGAAATAAGACTACCTGTGGGACTCAGCAAAAACATGACGGAAATGCTGACAGAAAAGGCAAAAGGCATGACGCCAATGGAAAAAAAAAGTGTTCTTTTATTTGATGAAATGAGCATCAAACAGAAATTAGAGTATAATATCAAGGATGATATTATATATGGATTAACAAATTTTGGAGAATTTGGAAGAATGAACACTATAGCTTCAAAAGTCATGGTCTTTACACTAAGAGGACTTAATACAAATTGGAAACAGACCATCGCGTATTACGTGGGAAATCCCCATGCTGAAATCTTATCTAAGATGATGGTGACAATTATCACAGGAGTGATAAATTGTGGACTTGTGGTGGTTGCAACAAGCTGCGACCAAGGGTCCAACAATGTCGGAGCATACAGGAAGCTTGGAACACCGCTGTTTATGGAAATCAATCCCTATATAGAAATAGAAAACCAACGGATTTTTTTGCTCCATGATTATTGTCATCTTTTCAAGAGTGTAAGGAACATTCTGCTCAAGCACCAAATTCATACATGTGGCGATATTGTTGACTGGCGAGTTCTGGATAGGATTTTCGAAGAAGATTCAAAGGGGGAAAACTTTAAAGTTTTTTTTAAACTGACAAAGTCCCATATTAGGCCTGGTCCATTTGAGAAGTTTTCTGTAAAGCTGGCCACACAAGTTTTCAGCGATACGGTGTACAGTGGCATCATGTATTCGTTGAAAACAGATTGCTTTAAAACCGATGAGGAAAAAAAGGTCGCTGAAGGAACAGCAAGATTCATTAAAAAAATGAACGACTTGTTTGACACTTTTAACACGGGCCAGCTCTATTCTAGAAACCCCAACAAACAAGTGCTTTCGGAATCAACAGACACTTTAAGTGCATTGAAAGAAGCAAGGGAATGGATATTGACTTGGAGATCAACTAGTTCTCAAAGGGACCCACCTTGCTTCAAGGGATTGAGGCAAACGCTTCTAGGAATTATACAAATGTGGGAATATCTAAAAAGCGAAGACCAAAATTATATCCTACTAGCACACTTAAACACTGACGTGGCCGAAAATTTATTTTCAATGGTACGTAGTAACAGAGGGTCATACGAAAGAAACCCTTCAGCTTGGAGATTCATTCGGAATCTCAAGCTAATTATGTTTCAGCATTTAAGCTCGGCAGACCATTCTGGATATGAAGATGCCGGAGCAAAACCCCTGCTGCAGGGAGCTGACTATGAAGAACTGGACGTTCAGTCAGCGGATGATGCAGACTTCCAATTTAATAACCTGATCGAAGAGAACATTTTGGAACAAAAATTGGAGTTTAATATAGAAGAAGAACAAGAAGACGAGAGTAAGCAAAAAATGGACGTGGACATCAATACAACAGGTACTTTTTCAGAAAAACTGCAGAAAGCAGCAGCTTCATACTAGGCTGGATTTGCAGCCAGAAAGCTGAAGAAAAAGCTCAATTGTGAATCTTGCTCTAAGTTTATGATCGACGAGGACCCCATAAGCAAAGAAAGAGAACAGATTCTGTTAATTGAGCTGAGAGCGTACGAGACGATTACTACATCTTCTGAATTCGGAAACCTAACAACTTCTTCGACTCTTTTCGAAAAAGCTGTTAGAATCCTGCAAACAACTTTCGAAGCTGATTTTAAGAATAAACAACAGAGAGAAAAGCTGGTGGGCACGTGGTTGCCTGAAATAATGAAGGACGACATTTTGAAAACAAATTGCACCAAGGAACACAAGGAAGAAATAATCAAATTTTTGCTGATCGGACTGATCATAATAACAATTAGAAATACCAATAAGGAAATCAAGTGTAAAATCAAATAAAATCTCATAAAAAAAAAAAAAATTTCTTGGCATTTTTATTAAATTTTTTATATTGACATTGTAAATATTATAGCTGTAGTTTACTTTTATTTTTAATGCATGTGCAATATTATAATTATTGTGAAGTAGTTATAGAACGAGGATTAGGCCTCCTGGGGACACCTCGATAAAAAAACGCATTTAGCATTCTACCCCATGGGTGATGTGGAAAAGAATGCAAGCCAAAGTTTGAATTCCACTAAGGTAAGTTATATCCACATTCTTCGAATTACTTAAGGTACTTTACTAAGTCTACTTTACTTTACTTTACTTTACTTTACTTTACTTTACTTTACTTTACTTTACTTTACTTTACTTTACTTTACTTTACTTTACTTTACTTTACTTTACTTTACTTTACTTTACTTTACTTTACTTTACTTTACTTTACTTTACTTTACTTTACTTTACTTTACTTTACTTTACTTTACTTTACTTTACTTTACTTTACTTTACTTTACTTTACTTTACTTTACTTTACTTTACTTTACTTTACTTTACTTTACTTTACTTTACTTTACTTTACTTTACTTTACTTTACTTTACTTTACTTTACTTTACTTTACTTTACTTTACTTTACTTTACTTTACTTTACTTTACTTTACTTTACTTTACTTTACTTTACTTTACTTTACTTTACTTTACTTTACTTTACTTTACTTTACTTTACTTTACTTTACTTTACTTTACTTTACTTTACTTTACTTTACTTTACTTTACTTTACTTTACTTTACTTTACTTTACTTTACTTTACTTTACTTTACTTTACTTTACTTTACTTTACTTTACTTTACTTTACTTTACTTTACTTTACTTTACTTTACTTTACTTTACTTTACTTTACTTTACTTTACTTTACTTTACTTTACTTTACTTTACTTTACTTTACTTTACTTTACTTTACTTTACTTTACTTTACTTTACTTTACTTTACTTTACTTTACTTTACTTTACTTTACTTTACTTTACTTTACTTTACTTTACTTTACTTTACTTTACTTTACTTTACTTTACTTTACTTTACTTTACTTTACTTTACTTTACTTTACTTTACTTTACTTTACTTTACTTTACTTTACTTTACTTTACTTTACTTTACTTTACTTTACTTTACTTTACTTTACTTTACTTTACTTTACTTTACTTTA
This sequence comes from Epistrophella euchroma, assembly GCA_947049315.1. Taxonomy (NCBI): domain Eukaryota; kingdom Metazoa; phylum Arthropoda; class Insecta; order Diptera; family Syrphidae; genus Epistrophella; species Epistrophella euchroma. Next base: position 97,793,724 of record OX346246.1, read on the forward strand.
CTTTACTTTACTTTACTTTACTTTACTTTACTTTACTTTACTTTACTTTACTTTACTTTACTTTACTTTACTTTACTTTACTTTACTTTACTTTACTTTACTTTACTTTACTTTACTTTACTTTACTTTACTTTACTTTACTTTACTTTACTTTACTTTACTTTACTTTACTTTACTTTACTTTACTTTACTTTACTTTACTTTACTTTACTTTACTTTACTTTACTTTACTTTACTTTACTTTACTTTACTTTACTTTACTTTACTTTACTTTACTTTACTTTACTTTACTTTACTTTACTTTACTTTACTTTACTTTACTTTACTTTACTTTACTTTACTTTACTTTACTTTACTTTACTTTACTTTACTTTACTTTACTTTACTTTACTTTACTTTACTTTACTTTACTTTACTTTACTTTACTTTACTTTACTTTACTTTACTTTACTTTACTTTACTTTACTTTACTTTACTTTACTTTACTTTACTTTACTTTACTTTACTTTACTTTACTTTACTTTACTTTACTTTACTTTACTTTACTTTACTTTACTTTACTTTACTTTACTTTACTTTACTTTACTTTACTTTACTTTACTTTACTTTACTTTACTTTACTTTACTTTACTTTACTTTACTTTACTTTACTTTACTTTACTTTACTTTACTTTACTTTACTTTACTTTACTTTACTTTACTTTACTTTACTTTACTTTACTTTACTTTACTTTACTTTACTTTACTTTACTTTACTTTACTTTACTTTACTTTACTTTACTTTACTTTACTTTACTTTACTTTACTTTACTTTACTTTACTTTACTTTACTTTACTTTACTTTACTTTACTTTACTTTACTTTACTTTACTTTACTTTACTTTACTTTACTTTACTTTACTTTACTTTACTTTACTTTACTTTACTTTACTTTACTTTACTTTACTTTACTTTACTTTACTTTACTTTACTTTACTTTACTTTACTTTACTTTACTTTACTTTACTTTACTTTACTTTACTTTACTTTACTTTACTTTACTTTACTTTACTTTACTTTACTTTACTTTACTTTACTTTACTTTACTTTACTTTACTTTACTTTACTTTACTTTACTTTACTTTACTTTACTTTACTTTACTTTACTTTACTTTACTTTACTTTACTTTACTTTACTTTACTTTACTTTACTTTACTTTACTTTACTTTACTTTACTTTACTTTACTTTACTTTACTTTACTTTACTTTACTTTACTTTACTTTACTTTACTTTACTTTACTTTACTTTACTTTACTTTACTTTACTTTACTTTACTTTACTTTACTTTACTTTACTTTACTTTACTTTACTTTACTTTACTTTACTTTACTTTACTTTACTTTACTTTACTTTACTTTACTTTACTTTACTTTACTTTACTTTACTTTACTTTACTTTACTTTACTTTACTTTACTTTACTTTACTTTACTTTACTTTACTTTACTTTACTTTACTTTACTTTACTTTACTTTACTTTACTTTACTTTACTTTACTTTACTTTACTTTACTTTACTTTACTTTACTTTACTTTACTTTACTTTACTTTACTTTACTTTACTTTACTTTACTTTACTTTACTTTACTTTACTTTACTTTACTTTACTTTACTTTACTTTACTTTACTTTACTTTACTTTACTTTACTTTACTTTACTTTACTTTACTTTACTTTACTTTACTTTACTTTACTTTACTTTACTTTACTTTACTTTACTTTACTTTACTTTACTTTACTTTACTTTACTTTACTTTACTTTACTTTACTTTACTTTACTTTACTTTACTTTACTTTACTTTACTTTACTTTACTTTACTTTACTTTACTTTACTTTACTTTACTTTACTTTACTTTACTTTACTTTACTTTACTTTACTTTACTTTACTTTACTTTACTTTACTTTACTTTACTTTACTTTACTTTACTTTACTTTACTTTACTTTACTTTACTTTACTTTACTTTACTTTACTTTACTTTACTTTACTTTACTTTACTTTACTTTACTTTACTTTACTTTACTTTACTTTACTTTACTTTACTTTACTTTACTTTACTTTACTTTACTTTACTTTACTTTACTTTACTTTACTTTACTTTACTTTACTTTACTTTACTTTACTTTACTTTACTTTACTTTACTTTACTTTACTTTACTTTACTTTACTTTACTTTACTTTACTTTACTTTACTTTACTTTACTTTACTTTACTTTACTTTACTTTACTTTACTTTACTTTACTTTACTTTACTTTACTTTACTTTACTTTACTTTACTTTACTTTACTTTACTTTACTTTACTTTACTTTACTTTACTTTACTTTACTTTACTTTACTTTACTTTACTTTACTTTACTTTACTTTACTTTACTTTACTTTACTTTACTTTACTTTACTTTACTTTACTTTACTTTACTTTACTTTACTTTACTTTACTTTACTTTACTTTACTTTACTTTACTTTACTTTACTTTACTTTACTTTACTTTACTTTACTTTACTTTACTTTACTTTACTTTACTTTACTTTACTTTACTTTACTTTACTTTACTTTACTTTACTTTACTTTACTTTACTTTACTTTACTTTACTTTACTTTACTTTACTTTACTTTACTTTACTTTACTTTACTTTACTTTACTTTACTTTACTTTACTTTACTTTACTTTACTTTACTTTACTTTACTTTACTTTACTTTACTTTACTTTACTTTACTTTACTTTACTTTACTTTACTTTACTTTACTTTACTTTACTTTACTTTACTTTACTTTACTTTACTTTACTTTACTTTACTTTACTTTACTTTACTTTACTTTACTTTACTTTACTTTACTTTACTTTACTTTACTTTACTTTACTTTACTTTACTTTACTTTACTTTACTTTACTTTACTTTACTTTACTTTACTTTACTTTACTTTACTTTACTTTACTTTACTTTACTTTACTTTACTTTACTTTACTTTACTTTACTTTACTTTACTTTACTTTACTTTACTTTACTTTACTTTACTTTACTTTACTTTACTTTACTTTACTTTACTTTACTTTACTTTACTTTACTTTACTTTACTTTACTTTACTTTACTTTACTTTACTTTACTTTACTTTACTTTACTTTACTTTACTTTACTTTACTTTACTTTACTTTACTTTACTTTACTTTACTTTACTTTACTTTACTTTACTTTACTTTACTTTACTTTACTTTACTTTACTTTACTTTACTTTACTTTACTTTACTTTACTTTACTTTACTTTACTTTACTTTACTTTACTTTACTTTACTTTACTTTACTTTACTTTACTTTACTTTACTTTACTTTACTTTACTTTACTTTACTTTACTTTACTTTACTTTACTTTACTTTACTTTACTTTACTTTACTTTACTTTACTTTACTTTACTTTACTTTACTTTACTTTACTTTACTTTACTTTACTTTACTTTACTTTACTTTACTTTACTTTACTTTACTTTACTTTACTTTACTTTACTTTACTTTACTTTACTTTACTTTACTTTACTTTACTTTACTTTACTTTACTTTACTTTACTTTACTTTACTTTACTTTACTTTACTTTACTTTACTTTACTTTACTTTACTTTACTTTACTTTACTTTACTTTACTTTACTTTACTTTACTTTACTTTACTTTACTTTACTTTACTTTACTTTACTTTACTTTACTTTACTTTACTTTACTTTACTTTACTTTACTTTACTTTACTTTACTTTACTTTACTTTACTTTACTTTACTTTACTTTACTTTACTTTACTTTACTTTACTTTACTTTACTTTACTTTACTTTACTTTACTTTACTTTACTTTACTTTACTTTACTTTACTTTACTTTACTTTACTTTACTTTACTTTACTTTACTTTACTTTACTTTACTTTACTTTACTTTACTTTACTTTACTTTACTTTACTTTACTTTACTTTACTTTACTTTACTTTACTTTACTTTACTTTACTTTACTTTACTTTACTTTACTTTACTTTACTTTACTTTACTTTACTTTATTTTTTTTTATTTTATTTTATTTTATTTTATTTTATTTTATTTTATTTTATTTTATTTTATTTTATTTTATTTTATTTTATTTTATTTTATTTTATTTTATTTTATTTTATTTTATTTTATTTTATTTTATTTTATTTTATTTTATTTTATTTTATTTTATTTTATTTTATTTTATTTTATTTTATTTTATTTTATTTTATTTTATTTTATTTTATTTTATTTTATTTTATTTTATTTTATTTTATTTTATTTTATTTTATTTTAATTTAATATAATTAGTCAGTTGTACTGGTGTATAGAGGTGTCAACCAAATTGTCAGTTTCAAATGACAGCTAACAACTTGGCACACTGACAGATGAAATTGGAAATACAAAAGAGGCGGGCAAATAAGACTCATTCGATTTTTAGAGTGTTGAAACTTGAAAGTGCAATCTGTAATTTGAATTACAACAATCTATCTTTTTTGTGCCATAAAAAGATTAAAATATCATTTATGAAGTATAAAATCATTTTTTGCCTCCAAAATAAAACAAACAAATGACTGTCACTTAAACGTCATTGTGCTAAGAATTTTAGTTTGACATTTAAAAATGAACGAGTTGCAGATATATGGCCTTTTCGATAGGGAACTGTCAACGTCAAAAGTGACAACCATTATTTTTTGGTAAATGACAGCATGAAAATTGAAAAACGAAAATAAATCTTTAAATCAGTGAGTTGTTTTTTTTTTTTTATTTTAAAGGCAATATTAACAACAAGGTACAGTATTCTTGCTATTTTAACAAAAAAAATCGCTTTTGTTTCAAACAGAATCAATTTTTTTTTCTTTCAATACAAATAATTTGTCTAGAAAAATGGATTTTTTACTTCTAAACATATCGAATTTTTTGTTAAAAGGAATTCGAATATCTCACATAATTTTCTTTCAAAAATAGATAAAAAATTGATTTTTTATCATCAAAAAATACAAATTTTCAAGAAAAAAAATCAATTTTTTGCCAATTGGAAGGCGAAAATTGTCAAAATCGTTTCTTTAACACATAATGTATAAAGAAAATTAATTTTTTTGCCATATACACCCAAACCGAAATCTTGGGCTGTTTGTGACAATCATGGTTTTATTTTCTTTAAAAAAATAAAATTTGAACAGTAACAACAAATAGGTAAGGTATAAAAAAATCAAATGAAATGAAATTGCCTTTTTCTTCTCCGAACAGTCAAATTATTTTTTTTTATATATTGAAAACTGCAACATCGCGCTGAAGCAAAAAATTGACATTGCAAACCAACCCATCACATACGATTTTTTTGATGCATCCACCTTTTTCTTTTCGGCCGAAAAACTTGTTCTTAGAAACTTGATTTTTTTTTTACAAATTCTATTGTGGTTTTAAATTCTTCTGCAAGCTCCTCCCAAGCTTTTTGTTTAAGATCTTGTCTTTTATAAACTTTATTATTTAGATTCCAAAGGCACTCATTTTTTTTGTACATTTCTATAAACTTTATTGTTTCTGTTTTTGATAGTTTAAATTCACTCATTTTTGTTCAATATATTTAATACACTAGGTATTAATTAATTTTTTGGTTTATGTTTACTAAATAATTTCGCAATTGAAGAGTTCCTTTATTTTCGTTTAATTTAAAAATGACGGACGGAATTCAAACTGACGGAGAAACCATTTTGAAAAAAGGGAAACGTCAAAATTTATTGCCTCGACACGATGGAAAGCAAGTATTGCCTCTCATCAATCGGGCAATATTGCCATTGCCATTGCACATGCATCTCCATTGGCAACAATCAAGGCAATGGCAATGAACGAAGCAATTTATTGCCTCAAATATTGCAAATGGAGCCGCAGTGTTAACAACTACATACAAACATTTTTTTCTTTCCTCGCCAACAATTTTTTTGGTTGCCATGACAAAAAAAGCTATTTCAGATATCTCCTTTACTCGCATTATTGTTGTCAGAATGTATATTATATACCTCACTCGCTCTTACTGCTTGTTTTCGATTCCTTCTTCAAACTCTCCACTGCAAAATTTGTGGCTGCTTCAACGCCACCAATCGTGGACGGAGAACGTAAAAAAAAACGACTCCATGAGTCCATGATAGTACTATAGATTTCATATACAATGGCAGTCCATATATAATGGCCGCGTTCGGGGGGCAAGCCAAACCTATCCGGATAGGTTTGTGTTGTTGTAATCCCATAGGAAAATTCAGCTGATGAACCAAACAGCTGTTGTCAAAAACAAATCTAAAGCTATCCTAAAATTTTCGGGATACTAAACTATCCTATGCGCAATTTGAGGACCAGCTGATTACAGCTGACTTTTGGTTTTCGGGTGACGCTTGAGTAGTTGTTTGTTTTTATTTTTTGTTGTTTGTTTTTGGCTTTTAAACATAAAAATACATATACAAATTGTTGCAAAAATAAACAAAATGAAGATATCTGTCAATTGGAAGGACACAACATACGATTTTGAAGACACAGCAGAGATCTGGGAAAAAATAATTTTTGGTACTTACTTGAACTTTTTTCAGCTGTTTTGATTTTTGATAGGTAACCTATCCGGTTCGTTCGAAAACATATCCGATACTTAAGTATCTCAGATAGCCTATCTGTGTACCCCCCGAACGCGGCCAATAAGTCAATGGGTACGTTCAAAAGACATAGGGAACTTCATATGTAGTCAACTACGTTCGTTGAACGCAAATTTTACCTAGGAACCTAGTTGATGACTAGAGGTGTCATTAATGCCAAACTACGAACTTTACTTCAAACCTTTACCTTCCGTTGATAGAAAGAAAGTAGTTTTAATAATATTTTTATCTGAGAATCACAAACCTTTACCTTCCGTTGATAGAAAGAAAGTAGTTTTAATAATATTTTTATCTGAGAATCACTTCACACAAGGCAGAAATCAGCTAGGAATTTTGTAATATTATTTGTAAACTTTTCTTACTAATGATTCATTGTTTAAATTGAATCTTTATTTATTTATTTCAAACTGTTAAGATAAACGTGAAAAAAACAAGTCACGGAAGAATAAAGTTCAGCTTGCTATTTAATGACAAAATATAATCAGCTGAGGTGCGTTCTTTTATGTTACTGTGGTTAACTATAGTTAATGTGTCAAAAATAAAAGTTGATGTGCCATAGTTAAGAAAGTTACTCTTGGTAACTTTTTCATTTAGGAACGACCAGAGTTAACAATAGTTAATGGCCGCGTTCGGGGGGCAAGCCAAACCTATCCGGATAGGTTTGTGTTGTTGTAATCCCTTGTTGAAAAACTTCTGATGTCAGCTGATGCAACAACAACTCAAGGTATCTGAAAATTTTTGGGATAGGTGGATAGCCTATCTCACTACCACCCGAACGCAAGCAATCTGTCAAACAAAAGGGGTTGACAAAAGAAATCGAATTGTATTTGGAATGAATAACCAAGAAAAAATGTAATTGCATTAAATTTATTTGCAAAAATAATTATTAGGAACTCAAAATAACATGTGTAATATTTCCAAATTAAATTTCTTTACACTCAGTTTTCTATAAATCGAACAGAAATAAGTGCAATTTTCTTCATTGCTTATGGCACAGAATTTTTTGATGAAAAATTAACCAAATATGAAGAATAAAATGCCGACAGAATGAAAATGCATCAGAAAATAAAAGAAAACTATTCGAAAAATCAAATTCGACAAAAAAAAATCGATTAAATTGATAAAAACATATTTTAAATATTGAAAACAATTCCAAATCAAAAGGGCAAAAAGTAAACAAAACATCCACCATTGCATTTCAGCTGTGTTTGACACATCAACTATTTCAATTCATATCGAGGAGATGAGTTGAAAAAAGTTACAAAAAGTTACTTTTTGACACTTTTACTTTGGAATTTAGGAACGATTTTATGACGTCATAAAGTTACTCGAAGTAACTTTTCTGAATTAAAGGAACGACCCAAGTTAACTATAGTTAACCACAGTAACATAAAAGAACGCACCACTGATATTCTGACATAAATGTACTTGCCTAGAAATGTAGGGAGATATTTCTCACCTAGCTTTCCAGCCATTTTCCAATAATAATTGCCTAAATTGGAATGCATATTTTTGACAGCTGACCAATCAGAGACTAGAAACTTGCCTAGCTTCCTAGTCACCTACGTCTTCTGAACGTGCCCAAAGATTTGCTTAAATTCCTCGCGTTCAGAAACCTATCCAAGGCGGTGTCAACCTATCCAAAAATTTTCAGATACGTTTAGTTGTTGTTGCATCAGCTGTTTCTTCACAAGGGATTACAACAACACAAAGCTATCCAGATCGCTTTGGATACAATCTTGAACGAGGCCATTGCTATGTGTGAGCTTTCGAGTTGAAAGAAAAATCTGTCAAAGCGACGCCCAACCAGTGTTGCCGGAAACACCGATTTATCGTATTTCTCCCGATTTTCAGAAGTATTTCCGATACACCGATTTTTTTTAAAATATATTTTCCACTTGAATTTACATAATTTATAAATTTATTAAAAAGAAGCATCTATATCTTAATCTTTCTGTACCTAACTTGCAATATCTAATATGTCATTTCATCGCAATTATCATGAAATCGGTTCTCTTCTTTCAAACGCAGTGTATTAATCTGTACATTTTTCCCATCGTTGTCACTGTCGCCATCGTCTATTTTTATGTTTTGGTGCGGTTTCGCTGGTAGTTTAGCTCTTCTTTATCTCCCTTATTATTAATTGATGTTTTATTCATTTAGGGCTACTTGCACTAAAGTTTTCTGACAGCACTAACCTCTGATTTAATAAGTAATTTAGAGTTTTTTCACTGATTATGTAGAATCAAATCACCTGTGTTTTGTGTTTGTTGCATTTTGTTAATTGTGAAAAAAATATTCGTATCCACTTGTTTGTTGAGTAATTTCCGTTTTTGTAATTAAAAATCGAGAAGCGTTTATTTATTTATCTAAACTTGAATTTTTATCTTCTGTTTCAAAATCCAAAACAAATAGAGACCAAATGTCACTTTTCCGCACACAATTAATGGTACAGGCAATTTTTTCTGTGCGAAAAAAGAGGGGCTATCTCCAAATAATCTGCTACAATAATACATTTCGCTCATTAAACAGCGTACCGTAGAACGGCAGAATGAAATTTTTCGTTTGTGATTTCGTTGTGTAATTTTTGTATGGGATTTTTCGTTTCGCATCAGCAGCATACTATGCTTAAGTATGTACATTTTTGTTAAACTTCTAGCCAAATGTCAACTGTGTTTAAACACTATTATTGCTTTCAAAAATCAAAATGAATTTAAATTAAACATTTAACTAAGAAAAACATATAGATACCTATGTATATTTAATTGTAAGGTGCATGGTCTGTTTCTAAAAGATTTCAATTTAAACAAAAGAAAATAAATAAAAAAGAAGTAAAATGAATCAACGAATACATACTTATCTTTAAAAAAAAAATAGCGATTTGCTCAAAATTTTTGTTGAACTAATTCTCCGATTTTCGATGTGCTAATCTCCCGATTTCTATAAATATTTTATGGCAACACTGCGCCCAACGCGGCTTTGGAAATCAGCCTTTAAAGGAGATGTCGTTTGTTGGATTTAACCAAAGAGTTAAACAAGTCATTTTCTGTTGGCCGACTTAAAAGAGCAATTCGTTCCTCAAATTTATGTTTCGAAAGCATAGCTGCGTATTTAGCTGAAAACGCCCGCCAATGTTAATTTTTGTAGGATCTAGAATTTATATCCCATGTACAGAAATATTTCAAAATGCTTTTATAGACCTTGAGAATGAAGATGATGGCACTACCATAATTAATTTTGTATCACGTGATAAATGATCTTTTTAAATAAATTAATTTGTATCACGTGATAAATGATGTCAGACAGAGTATGATTAAAAATTGAAAGAGAACAAAATCACGCACTTTGGTATACCTATAATGATGATCAAATTGTTAAACAATTTTCGAAAGACTGATACATTTTATAAAATTACTACAGATCATTTAGAAAAAAACTTGGTTTAAACTTTAAACAAAGAATAGGTAATTTGCGCAACTGAAATTGTTTTATGAAAATGAATACTTTACCTAGAAGCTTGAACATTTTGTTTTTGAAAACCCCCCCTAAAGTCTTAACTACATTGGCCACTTTTTGCAAAATTACAAAAGTAAAAATATTTTTTTTCCCGCTAGCGCGGGTTGGGTATAACTCGTCATGTTCGAACTCATCATGTACCAGGTCATCATCGGACAGCTCATCATATTCGCAACTCATCATGGGACATATCGACATGGGAATTTTCATCATGAAAATAATATTCATTTTCAGAATGAATTTAGTTTGAAGGCATTATTTTTTTGTTTTGGGTATTGTGAGGCTGGTTGAGGGTGGGTACTTTGTGGTTTGGTACGGTAAGAAAAAAAAAGAAAAAGAGAGAGGTAAATCTAAAGAAATAGATGCGTCGATGGTTGATGTGGCAAAGTTTTTGATAGGTTGTATTATCTGTTGGCGATATGATATAAAGCTATATAATGTATCAATATTGTTAAATGCGAAAACTGAGGTTGTAGGAGCGGCAAAAAAAGAGGGGTAAATCTAAAGAAATATATGGGGCGATGGTTGATGGCCAAAGTTTTTAATAGGTTGTATCTTGTATAGTATTATCTGTTTGGCGATATTATATATGTAGCTATATCTATCCATGTTGATAAATATGAAAACTGAGGTTGTAGGAGTGGTTTTGATGAAAGTACCTACATTGGTTTCCTCTGGAAGCTATATAGGTATAGGTAACTGTCCGATCTTTATTTTTTGAATGGTTAATATTCATATTGGTAGGTAGGTATGTAGCTGTTATTCAAAATTTACATTTTTCTTAGCTTTTAGGGGTGGTTTCTTCGAAAATGATGACTTCTTATCGAAGCTTTAACTTGAGATAATTAATCCTGGCATCTTCGAATGCGTTTAGTATGTAGGTACATTGTATGTACCTACATTGCACGGTATATATATTAAAGGTAATATCATTAGCGTTTTTATTTTTGTTCTGTTCTGCGCATCTACAAAAATGGTGGACCCAGTGCCCATTTACATGTCAAATTTCGATATTTGCTGTTGTTTTTAATATTGCTGTGTGAAGTGAAGTTTGTGGGAGCACTCGAGCAACCATTTTTTAATTTCTGACAACCTGCGCAAGATATTACCTTAGTTTTGTGTACTGTGCCTACATTGTATGTATGGTAGTTTACATATGTACAATATGCAAGAGATATATGAAATTTGTTAGGTGTAAAAAAATAAATAAAATAAAATAAAATAAAATAAAATAAAATAAAATAAAATAAAATAAAATAAAATAAAATAAAATAAAATAAAATAAAATAAAATAAAATAAAATAAAATAAAATAAAATAAAATAAAATAAAATAAAATAAAATAAAATAAAATAAAATAAAATAAAATAAAATAAAATAAAATAAAATAAAATAAAATAAAATAAAATAAAATAAAATAAAATAAAATAAAATAAAATAAAATAAAATAAAATAAAATAAAATAAAATAAAATAAAATAAAATAAAATAAAATAAAATAAAATAAAACAAAATAAAACCATTCCCACATGAAGGTTATACGAATTTTTAAATTTATTCAGCCCTAACTATGAGAGGAATTAAAAGTTCTGGTGTGAACACACCAGATATGTACACATAAAATAATAATGTTAACGCTCGACATATAGTGTTATCAACACAAAAATATGTAATATTTTGGATGTGATCATATTTTACCACACATACAAAACCCAAAGGCACACATTCTTTATGTAAAATTGTGTAGAATTTTTTCATATCGTGTAATACACATAATGGTGGTATGCACAAATTTACTGTACATGTGAGATATGCAACTCATTTGATGATTTTTCTTTGACATCATGGATACACAAATGTGTAGTTTTTACTCGTCGTCTAATATAAGCTTTCGGCATTTTTGTTTAAATTGAAATTAGTTTACCGATTTTATTTACTAATTGGAAAAATATATTCCAATAATACAAAATAAAAAAAGATAATTAAAATAAAAGCTATTTTATTTTGTAATTTAATTTAAAATTAAATAAAATCGATAATATGTAATTAGAAGGAAAATATCAATTTTTCAGGAAAATCAGGTAATGATTAAAGAAAAGAATTCTAGTTTTTAGAAAAATTATAATTAAAGAGAAAATTTCAATTTTTTAGGAAAATAATTAGATAAGCGAAGAAAAAAATTCCAAATTTTTAGAAAAATTTTAATTAAAGAGACAATATTATTATAAAGTGACCTTAGTGGAAAATGTTTAAAATTAAGGAAAATCATATAAAAATCCCAAATTTTTAAGAAAATTAATGCCTTAATAATTTTTAGCAATAAAGATACATAATTAAATTTACTACGTATTTATTGTTTGTTTGGCAATATTTAAAAACTGTAAAAACTGTTTTTGACAATGTTTGTAACCATGGATTTCCTTTTGGTAAGATTTCCTTGTTATTTTGTGAAATTGTGATCTTCGTTTGTTTTTATTACTGAAGGAGATAGTTGTAAGAGTGAGATGAAGATAATTTATCAATATTTTGTTGCAAAAAGGAGAAGAATACACGCAGAAGTTTAAAGACAAAAATTAAAGAAAAGAAAAACGTATATTTGTGTTTATCGTCGTACATTGAGTATTTTAAATATTGTATTAATTTTTATTTTTAAAGAATATGCTGAAAAATCGAAATAATTAACTTTAAAAACAAACACGTAAATTTGCTCAAAATACGTTGATAAACTTGAAAAATATTGTTTCCTTTTTCTGACTATACCTACTTACGGTAAGAAAAAGTAGATTTGCTGTATCTAAGTTTTTTAAATTTCTAAATGGAAGACTTAATATAAGAAAAATTCGTATTTTTTGGAAAAAACTTTTTACCAACTTTTTTTTTGATTTTTTAGAATTGGCACTCCCTAGATCACAAATATGCATTTTTTAAGTCGCTAGCTCGCCTAGATTAGCCGCAAGTCAAATTTAAAGGTGTAAACTTTGATGCCTCTAACACGTCTAGTTCAGTCGTAAATCGCGTTTAAAGATAAAAGTCGATTTTTCATTTTTTCTTTAACTTTTTAACGAGACTTTTTGGTGCATTTCCCAGAATTTTTTTCTAGATTAAAATGTTTTGGAATTTTTTTCGTGTCCCACCTATTTCTTTGGATTGGTCAAAAATGTTTTCAAAAAAATAATTATTTTTCATCTAAAAATTCATAAAAACGCTTAAAATGTTATTTAAGTGTAAACAAATATATATACATTAAGTCATTTTGCAGAATAAAAAAAATTCCAGCTTAAAATGCGTTTTCTTTTCTTGGGATTGTAAAATTTACCGTTGTTTTTAGATAATTTGTTTTTGTTTTAAGTAATTTTTTTTAGAAAACTGCCCCTCCCGCCTAAACAGGGGGAAATAGACCTTCCCTCCTATACGATTTTTCTGCAGGATCTACGACTTTTCCAAACAGGGGCAAAAACCTGATTTGGCGCCCCTTCAGTATTTGAGGGAAATTATTTAAAAAAAAACTGAATAATAGGTACCTCGAACTACCTACATTTTAATTATTCAAATTAAAAACAATTTTCAAAACGTCTTTTTCAAAGTCTTTTTCAGAATGTAAATAGAACGCTCTTTACAATTTGAATGAAAAAATGTAGGTTAATAGGTACAATACTTACATATTTTTTTTCTCAGGCCTAAAGAAGGTGTAATTAATTACAACCGAAATTAGGTATTAAAATTAGGTATCTATTTAAAATGTTTCTTTTAATAAAAAAAAAATATATGTAACAACAAATTAATAAACACTTCATACCGCTAAAACTAAAGTTTTTGATAAGATTGGGCCCATAACCTGATATGATTTTCTTACTAAAAGGCCGTTTTAAGGAAAACAAATAGGTATAGGTACATACCTATTTATTAAGTTTTTTGAAAAGAAACGATGTTATAGCTTCAGCTTTTCATTTGATATATAATAAGGCTCAACTTTCCTTTACGACATCCCGAATTTAGACACGCGGATGGTCTCATTCGGTAGATACCTATTCACTAAAAAACACCAAATATAACAATTTTAGGGTGAGATACTTGTAAGTATTTTTAATTAATTTTCAAAGTTTCACTTTTTCCATACAAAATGCATGTAAAATAAAAAAATCACCAAGATGGAGATGAAAGAACTTCACTTGTCGTGACAGTAATGATATGTCAAATGATCAGTATTGCCAGATGTACTCATTAGTTTTGGGATATTTTTTTATTTTTGCGATTTCTGGGATTTTTATTCGGAATTTTTAGATTTTAGGCCACTTTTTAGGGAAATTATTTATGAACTAATTTAATTTTTAAACTATTAGTTAAACTCATTTTGAAATACATTTTAGTGAGGTTAAATAATAGTTTTAAATTCCGCTCAAAATTTTAAACAATTATTTAAACTCATTTTGAGATACATTTTAAATGAGGTTAAACAGTTTAAAATTTACCAAAAAATTTCCCAAAATAAAAACCCAAGTGAAAAAAAATACATGCCTGGTAATACTAAACAGACCGTATGACATTTCTTAAATTTGTAATAATTATTTTGTTTGCAAAACAAAAAGTTCTGAAAATTAATTAAAAATACATAGGTATAAATGTGATATTTATGTCGAATTCCTTTTACCAAGAACATTCGATTTTTTTTCTAAACAGAATCGAATTTTTTTGTTTTAATAGATACAAGGGATTTGTCCAGAAAAGTTAATTTTTTCTTCTAAACAAATCGACTTTTTTCTTAAAAGGAATTCGACATTAGTGTTTTTAGGTGTTCATATATTTCCAATGAGACTAGCCGCGTTTCCAAATTCCGCATACCTATAAAAAGTGCAAATCGGTAAAAAAAAAATTCCCGATTTTGAAAATTTTAAACATTCTTTAATTGCATTTAGGGGGGTTTCCTCACCTTAATATTTGAAAAATATTCTATTGAGATGCCTACCTACCCCTAAAAAAATCAACTTCGAAATCGGGATGTTGTAATGGAAAGTCACCCCGATAATAATAATAATTAAGTATACTTACCTACCTACCTATACCTAAATTTTCTAATTGATAGGTATTTAAAACTCTAACACGATTGTTTTTACTTCAATCCCCCAATATCAATAAACACAGTTTTTTAAGTGCGTAAGGTAGGTACCTATACAAACTTCAAAGTTTCTTACCTTTTTCCTGACTAATCTATGAAGCTGTGATTTGCAAAATTTTATCAAAAGATAGAATAAGCCTGAAATAATTTGTATATCTACCTAGGTACCTACCTTAATATTTTATTTTGAGATGCAAAGAGCCGTGAGAATTCTTATTACTGAGCATTTTGTCAAACTGGCCATATAATAATAGGGGTACCTATTACACTTACCTACCTAGCCTACTTTTAAATCTGGATCGAAAAAAGTGTCCTGCTAAAGTTAAGTTGAGGAATATTCATTAAATAAAACCCCTTTTAATTGTTTCCAATAAAAAAGATGTAGGTAGGTAGTTAGGTACGTATACATACACCTTCCGCCTCCCTATCTACGTTTCTATATAGGTACCTAACTCAAATAAATTTTTTTCTATATAGGTAGGTTGGTACCTGCCCACATTATTCAAAATAAAGGGATATAATTATGAGTTTTTAACAAACTCCTTTTATAAAAAATCTACAGCTAAGTTGTGGTACAATTTATATTTGGCTCAGTCTGCCAATTATAAGTTAATTTAACACACACCTCTCCAAAAAAATGACAATATGTTAAAATAATTTTATGATCGAACAGATCTTATACTTAGAATATTGTGTTCCTCTTCATATTATTCCCCTTTCTTCATGCTTATCATTTTATGCTAATAAAGTTCAGTTCGTCTGTATACTTCAATCGGTGCGTTTCCTTTTATTTCATCATTAACATTTTATCAGGTTATGGGCCCAGACACCCTAACTGCATAATGGCCACAAGTATTTTAATCGAGAAATTAAAAGGAAGAGAGAACTATGATGTGTGGAAAATTGCTGCGAAATCGTACCTGGTCATCAAGGGCCTGTGGAGTTGCATGGAAGCAGAACCTGCCGCAGCAGCTACGGCTGATGAATGTGCGAAGGATCTCCGAGCTAAATCCGAACTCACCTTGCTGTTGGAGTCACAAAATTATTCATATATAGCTGACGCAACCACAGCGAAAAGTGCTTGGGACAGCCTCACAAGTGCCTTTGAAGACACAGGTCTGTGTCGTAAAGTGGAGCTGCTGAAACAACTAGTTAAGTTTCAACTATCTGATTGTGACAATATGGAGGATTACGTTAATAAAATGGTCATGACGTCTATCAAGGTGAAAAAGGCTGGTTTAAAAATCGATGATGAAATCGTTGCCTCCTTGATGCTGGCTGGACTGCCTGAGGATTACAAGCCACTTGTAATGGCAGTGGAGAATTCCTCAACGAGACTCACATCAGACGCAGTGAAAACCTTATTATTGCAACAAGTCCAATACAACGAGAACGGTGTCATTCCAAAAGTCATGATGAGCAAGTCAAACAAAACGCCGAAATCTACAAAACCAAAGTTCCGTTGCCATAACTGTGGCGAAATAGGGCACTTTGCTAGAAACTGTAATAAAAAAAAACAGCAAAGAGGCAAAAAACCTGAATGTCTTTTCACAACGTTTCTAGCAAACGGAACAAATTCAGAAAATGTTTGGTACATAGATTCGGGGGCGTCGGCGCACATGACGAAAGATAAATCTATCCTACACAACCAAAGGCAGGCATTGCACAAAGAAATAATTGCGGCAAACAATTCAAGGATGACAATCGATCGCATTGGAGACGTAAATGTGTCCTTACTCAACGGAAAAAACAAAGTGTGTGCAAAAATAAATAATGTACAATATATTCCTAGTTTGTGTGCGAATTTGTTGTCTGTGAGCGAGCTGGTGAAAAATGGAAACAGAGTATGCTTCAAAAAAGACAGCTGCAAAATTTTTAATAAACATGAAAAACACATCGGTACGGCTCTTCTGACAAACGGCATGTATCAACTCAAATGTGAAATAGACAAAAACGTTCCAACTGAAATGGCTTTACAGGTAGTAGTAGATAGACAGTTGTGGCATAGGCGTATGGGTCACATATGTGATGACAATCTGCTCAAAGTAAAATCCGCAGTTACTGGTATGCAATTTACAGAACATCTACCATCCAAGTGTATTGTGTGTGTAAAGGGCAAGCACACCCGTGCATCATTTAAGTGTGTTGGAAAGCGTGCTGAGAATGTTTTGGACTTGATACACACAGACGTATGTGGACCATTGTCTGTGAAGTCTTGGAGTGGATGCAAATACATACTTACGTTTGTTGACGACTACAGTCGGAAAGTATTTGTAACACCGTTGAAAGAAAAATCTGATGTGTTTAAGGAATTTATAAAATTTAAAGCGTATGCTGAAAACCAGTGCTCAAGAAAAATAAAAGTGTTACGGTCAGACAACGGGACGGAGTATTGTAACCAAAAATTTCAACAGTATTTGTCACAGAGTGGTATTAAACACCAACGTTCAGCACCATATACTCCCGAACAAAACGGTGTGGCCGAAAGAATAAACAGGAACTTGATCGAGCGGGTGCGGTGTATGATGTTTGATGCGAATATTTCTCAACGTTTCTGGGCAGAGGCAGTGGACACAGCAGCATTTTTAATTAATCGTGTTCCGTGCAGAGATTCAATTTCAAAAACACCTGAAGAGCTGTGGTCTGGTAAGAAACCAGATTTGTCTATGGTACGCGTTTTTGGATGTAAGGCCATGGTACACGTGCCGCAAGAAAAACGTCGTAAATTGGATCCGAAATCAGAAGAGTGCATGTTGCTGGGATACTCCAGTGAATCGAAGGCGTATCGTCTGTGTGACAGTGCTAGAAAAATTATTATAAGCAGAAACGTTATTTTCTTCGAGTCAGACACAATGAATTCTTTGAATAAAATTCATCATAGTGATATTTGTGATCTGTACTGCATCGAAACTGAAGATCTAACCGAGGTTAATGTGCCAGCTGTCAGTACTTCATCAATACTTGACAATGCTGAGGATCTAACCGAGGTTAATGTTCCAGTAATCCGTGACGCTGTCAACGAAACTGAAGATCTAACCGAGGTTAATGTGCCAGCTGTCAGTACTTCATCAATACTTGACAATGCTGAGGATCTAACTGAGGTTAACGTTCCAGTCAGCCACGATGCTATCAACGATTCTGAAAATTCAACCGAAGTTAGTATTCCAGAGAGAAGCAACAGCGTCAATGAAATGGCAGTAGATGGTGCAGTGGTCAACATTGATGCAGAGATCGCGGTTCGAAGATCTGAACGTATTGCTGAGCGCAATCTTCAAAAAGATTTAAGAGCAGAGTTTGAGAATGCTGATCCTGAAACAGTTGCTGAAGCGGTATCTGGTGACGACTCTAACTACTGGATTGAAGCAATGGAAAATGAGTTTAGATCTCTTCAGGAGAATCACACATGGGATCTCGTTGAACTTCCTAAGGGTAAGAATGTTATAAAAACAAAATGGGTTTTTAAAACAAAAAAGGAGAAGGGCCAGGTAGTTTTGCATAAAGCACGGTTGGTGTGCAAAGGTTTCTCGCAAATAAAAGGTGTAGACTTTTTTGAAACTTTTTCGCCAGTCACACGATATACGTCCATTAGATTCCTCATTGCTTTAGCCGCAAAATATAATTTAAAAATAAGTCAAATGGACGCTGTGACGGCTTTTCTCAATGGAAGTTTAAAAGAGGAAATTTATGTGACGCAACCCGAACGTTTTTCTGATGGAACTAATAGAGTTTGCAAATTGCGAAAATCCTTATATGGACTTAAGCAGTCCAGCCGCGTATGGAATGAAAATTTAAATAAGGTTTTGACAGAATTTGGTCTTCGGCGCTCCAATGTAGACCAATGCGTATATTTCACAATAAATGCTAGCCAGATCATGATAGTTGCGGTGTACGTCGATGACTTGTTAATATTTTCAAATGACCATCTAGAAGAAAATAAATTAAAGCAGCTGCTTTGTCAGAACTTTTCAATGAAGGACTTAGGAGAGGCGTCTACAGTTCTAGGCATTCAAATTACACGTGAAAGGTCCAAAGGCAAAATTTCAATCAATCAGTCGCAATACATTCTCGATATCTTGGATAGGTTTGATATGAGTGATTGTAATCCTATCAGTACACCAGTTGACTCCAACCAGAAGATTTCCTCTAAAATGTGCCCATCGACCGCAGAAGAGAAGCAGCTAATGTCTAAAATACCGTATATGGAAGCGATAGGAAGTTTATTATTTTTGGCACAGAATACAAGGCCGGACATAAGCTTCGCCATAAATGTATTGAGCAGGTTTTCCACTAACCCTGGGAAAGCTCATTGGACTGCACTTAAACGTGTGCTTCGGTACTTAAAAGGCACATTTGATAAAAAAATTATTTATTCAAAAGATGGTGGTGGCATCGAAGGCTATTGCGATGCAGATTGGGCGGGCGATGAAGATGAAAGGAAGTCTACATCTGGCTACATATTCACGATGCAAGGAGCACCGATATCTTGGGCATCTAAACGTCAATCAAACATTGCGCTTTCGTCTACCGAATCAGAATTTATTGCTGTCGTCATGGCTATCCAGGAGTCCATGTGGTTGAAGCGTTTGGAACTAGAAATGTTTCCAGACTCACCGAAGTTAGTTGTGCTGCACTGCGATAATAAAAGCGCTATACAACTTATTCAAAACAACTCGTATTCACCTCGTACAAAGCATATCGAAATTAAAACTAATTTTATAAGAGAAAAAATTGAAAAAGGTTTGGTTAAATTAGAATATATTCCTACCAACACAAATTTAGCCGATACCTTAACCAAAAGTTTGGTAAGGGTAAAACTTGAATCAAATAACAAATTGATTAACCTTTATTAATTTTCTTTTTTCAAGTAAGAATTATTTTTTGAATGAATTATTAATGTATAAAATGTATTATTGAATGAATTATTAATGTACAAAATTCTATTTTTTAATTTTAAATTGTTGTTTATAAATAAAATTTAACATTAGTAATAAGTCATTCAGGGGAAGTGTTAAAATAATTTTATGATCGAACAGATCTTATACTTAGAATATTGTGTTCCTCTTCATATTATTCCCCTTTCTTCATGCTTATCATTTTATGCTAATAAAGTTCAGTTCGTCTGTATACTTCAATCGGTGCGTTTCCTTTTATTTCATCATTAACATTTTATCACAATACATACAAAAAATTATCCTCTTTCAATCAGTCCTTATAATTCCAAGAGAAAAAGAAACCTACACATCTCTACAAAGCAATATGTTTTTTGCCATACAACTAATATTGTCTATACCCGTCTTACACACTTAAATCAGGTATAAATTCATTTTGCAAGAAAGAGCAAATGAATCGTAGTTAAGTGACTCGCGTTTAAACATTTTCTCTCTCATAATTCTGTTTTATGCGCCATTTTGTCTCTCTTCAAACCTGTTTAGTAGTCAGTGGTGTCGTCACATTAATACCAAAGTTCTATATAAAACAAGTACCTTTTAATACAAAACAAAATTGAAAAACGACCTCATTGTTCACTTCGGTTACAACATCTGAGTTCAAACCATATTTAACTATTTTGTATACTTTATAAACCAGAGAGGAGAGCGACATTTAAAAAAGAGTCATAAAGGCGTGGAGATGTGTCAGTGGTATGGTAGTGTGTACCTATCTGCTATGTGGTCGTCGCCTCGTCGTTCTATAAAACTATATAGGACGACGACGATAATATAATAATAATTGTATACCCAAGTAGTTGTAGAGAATGAGTGCCTAGGTAGGTAGGTACCTACTTGGCCATCAATTTGATTAGGTGTAAGTAAGTAATAGGTACCTAGGTATCTACCTATACCTTACTAGGTAGGTAGGTACCACGGTATACCTATATATTAAAGGTAATATCATTAGCGTTTTCATTTTTGTTCTGTTCTGCGCATCTACAAAAATGGTGGATCCAGTGCCCATTTACATGTAAAATTTCGATATTTGTTGTTGTTTTTAATATTGCTGTGTGAAGTGAAGTTTGTGGGAGCACTCGAGCAACCATTTTTTAATTTCTGACAACCTGCGCAAGATATTACCTTAGTTTTGTATACTGTGGGTAGGAACCAATGATCTCTATAATACACTGGATAGTGGATTCCCTACAAAGTATAACAGCTTTTCTACTTCCAATTGAAGATGACAAGTACGAAGGCAACTCAACACTTTAGGTATGTTCAGTGAGGCAACTCAACACTTTAGGTATGTTCAGTGAGGCTTTGGCAAAAACCAAAGTGGAATTTTTAAGAAAAAAAAGCAAAAGAAACGTCACTTGTTTGTAAATTTGATTTTTTGTAACTTAAAATAATTGTAAAAGTGAATTTAAAATATTTTAGTTGCAGTTTTATAAAAAAAATTGCATTTCATTATGTTATACAGTTATACCGTTATACAAAAAAATAGGCAACTCAACATTATAACAATTCTCAAATGGCATCAACTTTCTTGTATGGATGCGCTATCCAGTGTATTATAGAGATCAGTGGTAGGAACCTACCTCACTGCCGTGTTAACTGAAAATGTCTTAGCTACCTATCTACATTTTTTTTTATTGATTAGGAGTTTGTTTTGCCATTTTTTTTTAATAATTATAAAACTATTTTTGATAAAAAAATTTTGTTTTACTCAAAAATGCGAGATTATGAAGTTGTTAATAAAAACAATCTCAAGAATTTCAAATTTGTCCTTAAAAAATCGATGAATGCTAGATACCTATCTATGTCATTTTTGTTAACACGGCAGATTAATTGTAAAAAAATATTAGAAGATAGGTACCTAGATATAGGTATACCTACTTAGGTACTGCCGATAATTTCGAAATGGGCCTAACTACAAAATTTCCGATTATGAGTTTATGGCAATTTTGGAGTTAGGGTATTGTCTTCGATTTTTGAGTAGGTAGATTAGGTAACTATTTATTTCTAAATGCTAGATCATCAAATTTGGCAGACAGAAAATCCCAATTTCTTGAAGCACATGCACTGGCTTTTTAGCGCTCCAAAAGTCTGGAATGTGAATATTTGTGTAGCTTTGTTTCAAGATAAGAAAAAATGTATGAGAGGCGTATGGACAGGAGATTTTCTGAAAAAAAAAATTGACTTCACATAAAAAAAATATACACTTTTCAACAAAATTAAGGGAACAAAAAAAAAAATTACTTTTTTTTAGTGTTTTTTGAAAAGCTGTATCTCTGTGAAAAGTGATCGTATTGAGATAAAACAAAAAGCATTATAAAGCTTTGTATTTTTTGTATTGATAAATTTCAGCAAATGAATTTTTCAAGGTACCGATATTGCGCAATCATAAGAAGAAGCACGAGCCAAAAATTTTATTTATTTTTTTTTTTTTTTGAACATTGGCATTTTCTTTGAAAATTTTTTTTGAGTCAAATCAATGCTTTTCTTCAATAACTTGTTTATTCAGTTTTAAGGTCGTCTTTTTTCATCATTCTACAATTTTTTCCAGAAGAATATCTGGCTTTGAATAAAAAAACAGACTTTTGACTTTGACTACCAATATCTTCGCAAGGAATGACGGCACGGAAAATTTAAGGGTAGTTTTAAAAACGGAAATTAATTATCTACAAGATTTTTTCAAAACATTATAACGATTATTTTTTTTAGCTCCTCACCGTTTAATTAAGAAAAGGTCAAAAAAGGACTGTTTAAAGACTTTTTGTAAATCTTTTACTGCTTTACAAATATTGACTGCATGACTTAATTTGGTAGAACATTTTAAAGAACTATAGACCCCCAATATTTCTGTAAAATTTCAAATTAATCCATTGAACCGTTTTCGAGTACCGAATGATCAAAGTCCTAAAAAACAATTTAAGGAACAAATTGGGTGCTTCATAAACATTGTGAAATTGTCATCAAAATGGGAAAGAAAAGAACAATTTTTGTCAATTTCCGTTTTTCCTTCCGAAGATATTGGTAGTCAAAGTCTGTTTTTTTATTCAAAGCCAGATATTCTTCTGAAAAAAAATTGTAGAATGATGAAAAAAGACGACCTTAAAACTGAATAAACAAGTTATCGAAAAAAAGCATTGATTTGACTCAAAAAAAATTTTCAAAGAAAATGCCAATGTTCAAAAAAAAAAAATAAAATAAAATTTTTGGCTCGTGCTTCTTCTTATGATTGCGCAATATCGGTACCTTAAAAAATTCATTTGCTGAAATTTATCAATACAAAAAATACAAAGCTTTATAATGCTTTTTGTTTTATCTCAATACGACTACTTTTCACAGAGATACAGCTTTTCAAAAAACACTAAAAAAAAAAAGTGATTTTTTTTCCCTTAATTTTTTTGACAAGTGTATATTTAAAAAAAAAACGGCTCCTTACACTTAGAATCTTGTGTCACAGCTTTTTTAAAGCCAGAAATCTCATCTTTCATTTTGTTTTTAAATTGAATTGATTCAATGAACAATTGAATAAAAAATAATTTTCAAACTAAAAATTACAAAAAACAATTATGTTTTTATTAAAACAAAAATATAGGTAGGTAGGTACTTACCTATACGTTTTTCAGTAGCTAGTCGTTTGGATTTTAATATCTAAAACCTTTCAGTTTTTGAGAAAAATAAAAATTACAAAAATACCTACGCTTTTGCACTCTTCACATTTTTTTCTAATTAAAAAAAAAAGCAATTTTTATGTATGTACCTACCTATGAATCCATTATTTTTCATAATTATTTACCTACCCTTTTAATCTATCAAAACTAGAGTAAATTAGACACTAGACAAACTCTTGCTAAGACAAGTCATCCAACTGCATTCTTGAATCACCTTTGAGATTGTATTGTCATCATGTCCGCCGCTATAATGTTTGTAACTCAAAAAGTCGAATACCTATACCTTTTGAATATGTCAAGTTTTATCTATGTACGAAATTTTTCGATAATGGTTAATGGTAAGGTAATACATTAGGAACTTTATAGATGCAGAGACTTGAATAAACACCTATTAACTGATTTTGATCGTTTTCAATAATTGAAAGAGAAAGAAGTGTTATTCCAATTTCCTTACATTTATAGGATTAAATAATTATTGATTGAAAAAGAGGCAAATTAGTCTTCATAATTAAGTTTATTCCAAAACTTTTAATAAAACCAATATGGGGTTATTCACATTCAAGTATTGAAGTGATTCCTCGGTATTTCATGCAAATCTGAGACTATTTTGTTACCATTTTCGCGCGTTAAAATGCCATTTCATCCCACAGTGCGGTGCGGTGATGCCAGCGGACGAAGAGTCAATTTTGACTACTGTAGATATTTTTAATTGCATATTTCATTTATAAAAAAAATATATAAGCAACTTCCAATTTGTATGTACCTACAAAATTTTAAAATGGTCATAACTCATTAATTAAATCAATAATCAACAGTTTGGTGAAAACTGAAAAGCGGCATACATAAAATCCAGTTTTATATGTACCAAACTAAACGAGCAATTTTATTATAACAAATATCATGTTGGTAAGGTGCTCGGGCGAGACGCGGGAGATTGCGAGTTCAACTCCCGTGGGTTAACTTGTTTATTTTTTTTTATGTTTATTTTATTTTTATATAAAAAGCAAAAATGTATGTATGCGTACATACATATAGTTACCTACATGTATAAGTACTTTCAATGCCTGACTAAAATGGAAATATTTCAGAAACCAAATCGAATTTTGAACTGTTCATAATTTCTAAAAATTAACCACCAAATTCAATTTGCACACCTCTGGTTAATTTGTAAATCAATGTTAGACATTTCTTAAAACATGCAAATGATGCAAATAAAGAGTAGGTATCTATATGTATATTTCATTAACCAAATCAAAATTCGATTTCCAAAATGTATTTTTTTGAAAATGTTTGATATGCAGTATGATTTTAACTTTTTAGAAGCATTTGTATAAAAATCTTATTTAAATCGGTTATAATACCTACAGATAATGACATAGTTAGCCCAAAATAAAAAAAAGTGGTTCTATGACAGTTACTGTTAATAATGGCTTACTGTAAATTTTGCTTTTGGCAAATCAAAGACGCGTATCTACTAATATTAGTAGGTATTCAGAAAAATTTTAATCAAAACGTATTGGTATAAACCGTTTTCGAGAAAATTTAGATTTTCTGGAGCGGTTTTTTAACATTTGAATGGAAGGTACCGTTAATATTGATTGCTTATAACAACAATTTTGTTTCAAACTATTTAAATGTTAAAAAACAGCTCGATATTAAGTTTCATAAAAATCAACCGAGTCGTTTTCGAAATACCTATTTGGTTTTCAATTGAATTTTGAAAATAAAAATTATACTTAATTACTTACATAAAATTTTGAAAAAAATTAGTTTGAAACTTTTTTTTTTCTTCAAAATTTCGAGTTTGGAAATAAATTTTTCAAAAACTATTCGCTAACACAACTTAATTTAAAATGAAAATCAAAGAAGAGATTTCTCGCTTTCCAAAAAGGTATAGCACGGCATTTAAAATTGTACCGTTGTTTTTAAATATTTTTTTTATCATTGGTAGTTCTCGAGACATTCAAGCCGAAAGCCATTTTGTAACTATTTTTAGCAGTTTTTTTTTTTAATTTGCTTGGCCTAAAAAAAAAACCGTTTATTGAATTTTTTTACAAACTCTACCGACTATCAACTTTAACTTTGTGTACTAAATAAAATCAACCCGAAGTTAATATCTTACTGCGTTCTCAAGATATTCAATATTTTTTAACAATTTTAAATGTTTTTTTTTTAATGTAGGTTGATTTTTTGTATGTCAATTTTTCACTACGTCATTATGCATAGAATGAAACCGGGCCGAAGTCGATAGCATTATTTGTTCTAGAGATATTCGAGAAACAAGCGATCTTACAACTTTTTTTAAAATTACTGTAATAAAAAAACCATCAATTGAATTTTTCTTAAAGTCCTTTCTGCATGATATGACCTTATTGTCTGTAATATAAAATTTATTTGAAGTCGATATCTTTACGCGTTCTCGAGATATCGTGAACGAAAAAAACAAACATGTCTCTAAAAACAGGGTAATCCGACTCCAGAGACCTCTTAACGTCGAGAAATGTCAAACTTTTCAATTTCACCAAACGCACCGATTACAATAGCTTCCAATGGGAAGTTAATAAAATCGACCCTTGCGTTTAGGCTGTCCTGTAGGATTGGACAGGCAGATGGACGGAATTGCGAGACCCACTTTTTTCGTCTTCCGTATCATCGTTATGTCAAATTTGAACATCAAAATCTCGAGTTCGATTTTTTTACAAATACAAAACATCTACTCTTCAGTGTTTGAATAGAAATTTATAGGAGCATCGAATATTAAAAACAAAAATACTTTAACGTAACGTTTTGAACAAAATAACGTAGTTTGAAAACAGTGTTTTTCTGGAAAATGTTTTCCGTCGGCTGTTTTGGTCACAATAATTCTAGCAATGAAACAAATATTACATTTACTTTTCCCCACGTTTTGACATAATTTATAAAATATCTATGTACCTACCTAGGATCCTGCCATTAGACGACCTACATTCATCGAGTTACCAGACTTACCATCTAAGCTTTGTCAAATAATTAAAAATAGAGTGACAACCCTATGCCTTGACCATTTTA
The DNA here is from genome assembly GCA_947049315.1 of Epistrophella euchroma. Lineage (NCBI taxonomy): Eukaryota > Metazoa > Arthropoda > Insecta > Diptera > Syrphidae > Epistrophella > Epistrophella euchroma. The sequence goes on from OX346246.1 coordinate 97,820,692, forward strand.
CGCTAGGCAACCCTGATGCGCACCTCTACTTATACCTATGTACATAAGTATACCTACTTACTTTTATCTGATAGGTATACCAGTGTGCTATGATTATTTAAGTACCTACAAATATGCCAAGGTACCTAGGTACATATCTAATTTTCAAAAAAAAAATACATTTTTATAATCCATAAAATATTCTTTTTATAAGAAAATAGGTAGATTCAGATTTCTACCTACATACTATTATACCTACCTACCTAAGTAGGAACCTACACTTTATTCAATAGAAGACACAATAACATTTTTAGGGAAAAAAAACTACTAAAAGGTAGCAATAACCTAGCTAGGTATCTACCTACCTATAAATTAACTGAAGCCTTTTTTGAATAAAATAATGACGATTTTCCTAAATTGCTAAACAAATTAAGGAAGGTTTAGATATTTTTTTGCTCCCAGAAAATGAAAAAAAAAAAATATGTGTCTACAAGTCTACAAAAAACGCTATAGGTGCCTATCGCCTAAAAGAAAGACAGACAAGACAACGGCGAAACCAATTTTTTTCGTTTTCCCTCCGTCATCCTAATGTCAACTTTGATCAAAATCTCGAGTTTGATTTTTATAAAATACAACATACCTAGGTAGGCAAATACCTACCTATCCATAGCTTACGATACCAGTTACTGAAATTATTTGATTTTTTTTCTGATGCGTTTTTGCTGATCGCTATAACCGGCTCCTAAGTACCTATACAAATCTACTTAGCTTATCCAACAAATGAGGAACCTAAAAAAAACCCATACCTACCTACCTACCTACCTACACAGTACCTATTCTGAAATCTAAACTCACCTTTGCATAAATAAACAACATAATAGGTACAATTAGAAAAAAAAGCGCAGTCCGCACCAGAGCATATCCCACAAATGAGAAACCTACATAGGTAGGTGCCTATATATAAAAAAAAAACTAGGTACCTACCTACTCTGAAATCTAAACTCACCTTTGGCTTTGACTACATAAACAACATAATAGGTACATACATAAACAATGAATAAAAAAAAACCGCAAATACCTCATGACCTATCAAAAAACTGACGGGCCTACATATATCCTATTAAAAAAACCATATCTATCTACCTATTATGAAATCTAAATCAACCTTTGCCTAAATAAATACCCTGATACAATTAAAAATAAAAAAAACGCGTAAGTACACCCAACACGTCGTCTTCTCATCGCTCCTGCGATGAGACTGACATAAAAATAATTTCACCAAAAACACATTAGCTATAAAAGGGGGAGGATCCTTTAAACACAACATGTTTGAAAAGTAATTCGAATGAACTCTTTCATACAATGAAATGAACCCATCATGCGCCATGATGAGTTGTCCCTATGATGAGTTGTACCCTATGATGAGCTGGGTTATGATGAGTTGGGTCATGTTCAGCTGCGGTATGATGAGTTGGATATGATGAGTTGCGATGATGCCCAATAACAACAACGTGTTATTTTGTTTGACAATCACGTGTTGTCATTGTTGTTTTCTTTTGTCGCGGCGAATAATCGCGTTGGTTTGGGAGAGCTTTTAATGTCGAATTCCTTTTAAGAAAAAAATCGATTTGTTCAGAAGAAAAAATCGACTTTTCTGGACAAATCCCTTGTATTAAAAAAAAATTCGATTCTGTTTAGAAAAAAAATCGAATATTTTTGGTAAAAGGAATTCGACATAAGTCTTCATACCTAGCAACTTAAGGCCGTGTGTGAATTGGCTTAATATATCGTTAAATTCTATCCGAAGATTAATTTTTGACACTAATGGAGTGTTTGATTGGTAATCCGGAAGACCTTTCACCAATTGAACAGTTGAGCACAACTTTATTGATTCTGAAGCTTATGCATCACTGTATTTGTGTTAATAAATTTAAACAATTATCACAACGGCTAGTGCTAGGAGTGCACTGTGAAAACACACATACGTTTAAAAATATGTGTTGAATTGTCAAAATAGTAAATGCTTCTTCTTGGGATGTTCTGAAATTGAAATTATTGAAGAGTTCATTTTATTTTTTACTTCTACATAGATACACATATTACGGAAGAGAGTTTTTCATATTCTATTGGAATCAAAAAGGAGTGAAACACTCTGAAAATCCAATCGAAAACGACATAACAAACATTGCAAAATTATAGGTAAATGCAAATACTTAAAGAAAACAAAAATAATGCAAATACTTTACGAAAAAAAAAAAACAACTTGTTTGCACGGCAAACAGCTACCTACTGTCAAATTTTTGGAAATAGCTGACAAAATGAGAAGAGTGAAAGTAAAAATGGGAGTGGCCTGGAAATTTTTGGAATTATGTGAGAAAAACTGGAGGGTTCATTTTCGTCCTCGATCGCATTTGAAAATAACCAAAAGCGAACACGGTCGAATGTGAGGTTTCGCTTTTAAAGCGATCCGCCGCGCATTGTGTAATAATCCCCATGTTTCACAATGAGACGAGGAACCGATTTCAAGCAATGAGAATATACCAGAGTATTCACAATAAAGCGTGTCTCGTCGTCCCGTCACGCCATGAGTTTGAAAAATTGAAAAAAAAAAAAAAAAGACGCGACGAGACGGTTTTCATTTTGACAATTGAGAACAGGACACTGAGCGTATCTGTATTTATATTTATTAATAGTGTAGATAAATAAATAAAATACCGAAAATGGGGAGCAAATAAATGTTTTTGTTTTGCGACTAATTAATTTTGTCTTCATTAACATTCCGACCGTCTTCTTCTGATCACTTTTGGTCTTTTTTTGCCTTTTGCTTTTTTGTAAATGGAGTACTAAAAGCATTTTTTTTAATATTTTTATTTTCCTTTTTTCCAAATTTTGTTTTTTATTTCCCAAATTCATTGACAAACACGAATAATTTTACGCTGTCTGTGTGAAGAACTCGCTGCATTGTGAATAGACAATTGAGGAACGATTTTATAACGAGAAAAAGATGAAAACGTTTCTCGTCACGCTGACGTCTCGTTTTCTCGTCGCATTGTAAAACAGCCTTGAATTGAGGAACGATTTTATAACGAGAAAAAGATGAAAGCGTTTCTCGTCACGCTGAAGTCTCGTTTTCTCGTCGCATTGTGAAACAGCCTTCAGTCTTGGAGACCTTTTTTTCATGAAATGTTTTTGATGGGATCTCATTTTTGTGAACAAGCCTACTGTATAACAAGATCCACTAGGTACTTATTAATATATCAATGTTTTATTTCTACTTGAGAACATTTTAGCAGTTAAAATAAATCAGTTTGTCCGAACAGTAGTATTGGAATTTTCTTTCGAAGCAGCCTGGCGTCTTTTTACTCCCCAATTGTAGACTCGGGCCATATTAACCTCGGTTGTTGTTATTTGATCTCTAGAAATGGATGTTAGTTTGATATTAAAATAAAGAACAATTTCACCTTAAAAAATCTTGATCATGCTCTACACTTTTAAGATTCAATAACGCAGAGTGCATGTTTTGCTTCAACAGGTCTTCAGCCTCGTCCAAAGGATATTCCAACATGACGTTCGCTCCCAGCCAAAGACATACATGTTTAGTAGGGGCAACTACCGTCTTAATGAATACTTGATCGCTTAGGATGAATTGAGTATCTCTTGCGTCAGTTTGTTTGCGTAGAACTTCTATCATTTCCAATGAATTTTGCAGATCCGGAATTTGTTGTTTAAGCTTTCGCCTTCTAGCATCTAGGTTATATGCCATAAACCTATATTTTCCGTGCTGCTCATCAAGTCTTTGCAAAACTTTCTCGCAGTTCTTATCGTTTTCAGGCTGCAACATATATGCGTCTATCTCATTCTAGAAAAATCACTTTTGATAAGTAAAATAATGTATATACACGAGTAACGCATGTTCAGGAAAATGAGATCAAAAATTTCCGACCAAATCCAAGCAGAAAACTGATAGTTTCCCTTTCGACTAATTGGATTTTTTATCCAACAATTTTCGACCAAAAAGAAACCAATTTTTTGTCGACAAAGGTCGATTCTTAAAATCCCGTGAGAAAATTTTCAAATGAATCCTGGTTTATACAGCAGATTGCTAGGCATTCCCCGACCACATTTTCCTGGACATCTGCATATGAAACAATACTAGCTTACGAGAAAAATTGCCTCCGGAATACCCGCAAATGATTTTTGATTCTCTGGTAGCTTTGGCATCTCCACAAAATCCATAATTACAACTTTTGTTCTATGTAAATTTCGACAACCGTAAATCAAGAATTTAATTATTAATCAAATGAATACATTCTTGTGTTCAGCTTTGCAAGGCAGTCTTGAATAAAACTATACAATTTAAGTATTAAGATAGCAAAGTCCCCTTTCACACAGGGCAACTGAGTTGTCGGCAAGTCTACAATTACACGATGACTCTAGAGCACTGATCTCTATAAACACTGGATCAAAGAAACTGAATATGAAGAAATGAATCCTCGGCTGTCATTTGAGTTTGCCTACAAGCTCTATCAGATAAGAAATGAGAAGGTATGTGTAAAAATGGCGGTATAAAACTCATACATTCACAGTATTTATCTTCACAACTTATACATTCACAGTACTTATCTTCACACCACCCTGCTATATTGTTGTTGGATTTCACATCTATTCATCGACACAAAATTAAATTACAAATACAACAATGTAAACAAATGGGTTTTGGAGGGTGAAACGTACGAAGGATTCATTTCTTCATATTCAGTTTCTTTGCACTGGATAGTGAATTCTCTATATGTATAACAGTTTTTTTTGAAGAAAATTGAATTTGACAGTTCTCCTTCTTCCCACACAGTTTGTGTCTTTTTTAAACAAAAGGAAAGAAAGAGATAGATAGAATTGAAATTGTTTTCGTATTCGTACCCGCATAACCAAACAAAAAGAATCGTGGTGAGTATAATTTTTTATTTCTGGGGATAGTTCACAGTTCAATAAAAAAAAAAAAACTTTTGAGCAGAAAATTTTTTTTTTTCGCGATAAAATCACTCCCGTAAGAAGTACATGTATTTTTTTTTCGAGGAGGAACTGTATACTAGGCTTGAACGCAAAAACAATCTGAAATTTCAGTCAAAAGCCATTGTGTCAAATTCCTGTATTTACTTGTAGAATATGCATTGAAGCGAAATAAAAGAGAACTTTATATTTTCTTTAATTGATAATTTAGCAGGAGCTTTGTACCGCCGTATAGTTAGCAGCACTAAGTGGGGAATTTCAATTTTTTTGATTCCTATAATTTGGAAAACATTTGGAAAAATTTGGAAAACCATTTTCAGAATTTGGAAAACCTTAGTTAATTAGTTATTAACAATTAAAGGTTAGGCGTATAGTTAGCAGCACATAGAAACAAAGCTAGGGTTTTTTGGTATCAATCGATCGGGAATAGTTTTGTGAAATTTGGAAAACAATTTTTAGAATTTGGAAAAGCATAGTTTAGTAGATAATTAACAAAATGTAAACAGAATGACAGTTCTATAAACAATTACAACTAACGCAAAACGTAATGTAACGGAGCGTAAAGTAATTAAAATTGCCATACAAGAACACAATACCAACACATATAAACAAAATTCTGTTCCAACAACCAAATTATAGAAGAGTATAGAATTGAATTGCCTGTTTAGCATTGGCTATTGTTTTATTCTTAACTATATTTTCTATCTGAAAAGGTAAAAAATTTAACAGCTGACTTTTGACAGAAAAATAGTTTGACAGATATTGGGACAGAATTTTTTTATATGTGTTGGTTTTGTGTTCTTGTATGGCAGCTTTAATTACGTTACGCTCCGTTACATTACGTTTTACGTTAATTGTAATTGTTTATAGAACTGTCATTTTGTTTACATTTTGTTAATTATCTACTAAACTATGCTTTTCCAAATTCTAAAAATGGTTTTCCAAATTTCGCAAAACTATTCCCGATCGATTGATACCAAAAAACCCTTGCTTTGTTTCTATGTGCTGCTAACTATACGCCTAACCTTTAATTGTTAATAACTAATTAACTAAGGTTTTCCAAATTCTAAAAATGGTTTTCCAAATTTTTCCAAATGTTTTCCAAATTATTGGAATCAAAAAAATTGAAATTCCTCACTTAGTGCTGCTAACTATACGGCGGTGAGCTTTGTAGATGAAATTTTATGTAAAAAGATTAGCAACATTAAATTTCATTAAAATTGTTTGTTATTTTGCAGTAATTTGTTTTAACTTGAATGAAAAATTGTTCCAGAATAATCCGTTAGAGAATTATGGGAACACTTTTGTAAGAAATCTTTTATTCAAAGCGTCACTAAATAATTAACAAAAAGTTCTTTCATTCAAATAAGTAAGTATTACAATTTTATTATAAGCCTAGTACGCAGATCGGGAAAAGACTAATTTTATCTCTACAATTCTAAAATCTCTACAAAAACGTTGGAAAAGTCACGCAAAATTAATGTTCTTCTTCTTTTTTGTAAAATTTTTAACAAACAATAGTTGATCGTGCTTATGGAGCAAAATTATTGACCTGTCAAATTTTTTCCCGCAAAATAATGCTTCGAACATTATTTTTCCTGGCAAAATTTAGTGGAGACTTCACCCTACAACGGGTACAAATGTCACAATTTTGCGCGTGAACTGCGTACTGCCTGGAAAAAAACTGAAGACAAAATTTGTCCTGGGAAAAATTTTGTATGTAAAGAAAATTTTTTCCCGATCTGCGTACTAGGCTTAAGAACTTATAAGCACAAATCCACCACACCGAAAATCATAAAGTTCAACCTTTAATTGTAGCACTTCAGCTCTTTTACACTTCCCCCACCACAAACAATTGTCATCCGAATTTCCAGACGAAATTTTCTTGTCTGAAATTTACGAATAAAGTCTTAACTACATAAGCCAAGAAAGTGAAAAAGTACAAAAGTGAAAATTTTGAAACTCATTTTGGGATAGTGTTTTTCACAGGAAAACTTATAAAAATGATGCAGAAAGCCCAAATTTTGGTTTAAAAATAAAATGTGTACCTATATTCTTTTTCACAAAACAACTGCGCTAGCTGGAAAAAATATTTTTACTTTTGTAATTTTGCAAAAGTGGACAATGTAGTTAAGGCTTAAACGTAACTAAATGTAACTAAAAGTCACCTAACTTTTTATGACAGCTGCCCAATCAGAAGCTCCAAAAATTCAGAAATCTGAATTTTCAGATAATGAATGTACTTCTTTTTATATTCAAAATGAAAAATAATATGCTACCTAATTATCTTTATAATGAAATCGTATATGTATCTGATGTTCACTCATATAATTTAAGAAATATAGGAGATTTTAGACTCCCGTTCTTCAGAACAAATAGATCTCAAAATATTCTTTACCATAAAGGTTTTAAACTATTTAATAATCTGCCATTAGACTTATTGGGTGTGTTCATAAAGTTTTTACGTAATTTCCTACCTAATTTCGTCCAAATTTGGTTGAAATTACCTCATTTGGAAATGTGAATTTGTATGGGAAATGAGATGATTTCGAATCGAATTTGGAAATTTTAAGCGAAATTACCTCATTTGCTCTAATGAAAACGTAGTATTAAAGTCAGAAAATAATGTAATTTTATTTAAAAATAAACTGATCGCGTATGTAAAATCAAATTATACATAGATTCGAACTATACCTAATTGTTGTAAAAACTATATATTGTGAATTGTTAAGTTTTTTCTTTTAACTAGTTTTAAGTTAAAATTGTTATAAATAACTGAGGCTAAATAAAGATCAAATCAAAAAAAAAAAAAAAAAAAAAAAAAACGTAATGGATTGAACGCGGCCAATCTAAACTGTAATAACTGTTATAAGTGTTATATATAATAAAAAAAATCTGACGTTTCACGTCCTTCCCACTGTTATAATCTTCCTTCAATTTTCTTCAAAATTTTTATATGAATTCACTATCCAGTGTTTATAGAGATCAGTGCTCTAGAGTCATGACTCTTTTCAAAAGTAATGAGTGCGACAGAGAAAAAGAATGAGATGGAAAAACTTTGAACCGGAGAGTCGTGGGCAAAATTTTCGGCGACTCTTTTTGACATTTTCCTTTTCTCTTGTTCGTTATTTTACCATGTCGCTTCATTTCTGTTCGTTTCTTGTCGAGAGCACATGTATACTTGTATGGTGCGGAGACAAAGAGCATTAAAATGGACAACAAAACTAAAAGAGAACTGTCAAATTTGAGTCATGAATCGAGAGTCGGCGTGTGATAACACGTGACTCACAGAATGATTTTAAGAGGAATTCGAAAAAAGAGTCATGACTCTAGAGTCAACGTGTAATAGCTGACCAACAATTATTTCATAGCCGAGAAGGGCAGGAAGAAAGAGGGGGAAATGAAATCTCCCCGGTCAACAAATTCAGGAGATTTTTTTGACGTTTTTCTTCACACTACGTTTGTGTACGTTCAACCAAGGTAGTTTAAAAGGAAAATAAAGAAAATCTCCGGTTTTTTGTTGTTTGCGTGTGAAAGGTACAAGAGATTGTTAAGGAGATTTAAAGAAAACGTCAAAAAAATCGCCAACAACTAATATCTTCGTGTGAAAGACGGTGTTCACATTGGACTTATGATGGATTTACATGTATCTTCATCTGCAAACATCAAGAAAAGTAGAGCGGGATAAAGTCATACCAAAAAATCAAATGTGTGAAAGAGCACCACTATGAAGATGAACATGTTCGTCTTCGCTATAATCTTCATCTGCGTTCCTATAATCAAGATCTCTGCATTTTGTTCTTCTCTCTCTATCCAACAAACATACATTTTATATTTTGCATCCCTTATTTTTTGCAGAACTCGCATGAAGATACATGTAAATTTCACCATTACTCATTGGATTTTTTTTGACGTCTATATACTTTTTCTCGTTCCCACTCTGTGGTGAGAAAGAGCCAGGCAAGTGATGCAGGATTTTTTAAATTTTTTAAAAATTTGTGGATTTTTTTTGACGTTTCCTTTTGTGACATGTGTTTTGTTAATATTTAGTTTTTGTATGGCACTTAAATTGGAAAAATATTTATTTAGTGAAATATTAATTTTGTGATTGAAAAATTTCTAGTTAAATTCTCCGGCGAATAAAAATTTGTGTTTTATTTTAACAACTACTGAACGTCAGAGTGAATCGGTTGTGTGTGTCTGAACACGAGCTGACGGACTTATGCCAAAAAAATCGTAAATCTGAGTCCAATGTGAACACCGTCAAAGGGGACAAAATCCCCTTTCACACGAAGCAACTGAGTTTGCGAAAACAAAGTGCCTGTTAACATTGTATTTTTGTTGAAGCATATTTTCGTTCATCAAAATGTTCCCCGTGTTTACATTATAGAAAAAAAAGTCCTTTCATTTCAATCTACCCATTCCTATCTCACATCCTTAACGCCGACTCCACAGGACATACAGATGCCCAAGACCCAAACCACAATCCAATCAACAATCCGCTTGTTTTTTCGCATATTACATGCCGCCTCCACAGGCCATGAACGATGGCAGGATTATGAACATGTCTACAAAAAATCCAATGGAGGCACACAAATCCGTGTCCATGTCATGAACATGTCGAAGAAAACTAATTTTTGAACAAGACATGAGCTCTGTTCAGTTTCACCCTCCAAAACCAAAATGTGAAAAAACAAAAAATCTGTTTCATTCAATTTTGTTTTTCTACGACTGTCTGTAGAGGGGAATGCAAATATTGAAAATGAATTCTGGAGTTCATTTTCAGTATTCTTTGAAGTGTCAGTGACGCATTTAGCAGTAAGTGTAGAAGTAATTTTAAAATGAACACGTCTATCTGACGTTTTGACAGCGATAGACAATACAAATAAATGATACTTATCTCGTGTTAATGCTCCTGTGGCTTCAAAGAATACTGAAAATGAACTTCAGAATTCATTTTCAATATTTGCGTTCCTCTCTACAGACAGTCATATTTTGTATTTTTCTTGGAGACACACTGTTGAAATAGAATGCACATACATTGTTGATGTACCCTATGTACACTGCCAAACATTGTTCATGCACCCTTTTTTACTTTTCTCGTTCATGTAATAAAAACTCCATTTTATCTTGCTTTCTACTTCTTGTACAAACCGGTCGTGTTTTATTTATCCTCAAAGGTTTCTGGAAACTCTGCTTATTCCACAACAGGTTATGGACCCAGAGGAGCTCTTTAAAGAAAAATAAAAATAGATTTATATTATTATAATTGTTTAACAGAATTTTTAATAATGGCTAACAGCCTCACATCTATTCAGAAACTCAAAGGGCGAGAGAACTACGACACGTGGCGGTTCGCAGTTCAGGCGTATCTCGAGCTTGAGGATCTGTGGTCCTGTGTTGCGACCAATGACGAGACGGACACCAAGAAAATCACCATGGCGAGGTCGAAGATTATCCTTCTCATCGAACCCATCAACTACGTCCATGTCCAAGACACAAAAACGGCAAAGGAGTGTTGGGACAAGTTGCAGGCTGCTTTTGAGGACAACGGATTGTCTCGGAGAGTGGGTTTGCTGCGTAAACTCATTAGTACGAAGTTGGAAGAATGCTCTTCTGTGGAGCAGTACGTGAATGAGATTATTTCAACTGCACACAAGTTGAACGGCGTTGGACTCAAAGTTACAGAGGAATGGGTAGGTACTTTGTTGTTGGCTGGATTGAGTGACTACTATAAGCTTATGATTATGGGCATCGAGAGCTGCGGCATGAAAATTACTGGTGATTCGGTCAAAACAAAGATACTCCAGGATGTGAAGTTGGATGAATCGGACGCGGTGGCATTCTACGGCAATGGTGGAAAACGTAGGTTCCAAAAGAAGAAACACAATGGTGCTGGTGGTGGTTCAAGTGGTCGTGCAGGTAGTGGTGTTGGCAGTGGCGTTGGTGGTAACAGTAGTGGCGGCAGTGGACCTAGGTGTTACCAGTGTAACAATTACGGGCATTTGGCACGAAATTGTCCTTCGAAGCAAACCAACGAACAGGGAGTCAAACCGACGAGTTTGTACACTTCGTATGCTGTTTCATCCGTGCAGCCAGACGCATGGTATGTGGATTCAGGTGCATCCGCACATATGTGCTCAGATCCAAGGTTATTGTCGGATGTCAATCAAGCAGTGAACAGCGAGGTGGTGGTGGCAAATAATATGCGTTTAAATGTACAGAGTACAGGAAATGTTTATTTACCGATAGATGATTGCAAGGTCAAGGTAGAAAATGTATTAAGGCTAATTTCCAATGGCGCGTTCGCGTTAGAGACGCTTACGTATACGTTTACAAGCTTTACGAACGCGTCGACATGACAGACGACTTGAAGAGAATCTAAAAATCAAAATGAACCTACATAACTGTAATCTCGAATTCCTTTTAACAAACAATTCCAATTTTTTTTTAACATAATCGATTTTTTCTTTCAATGAGTGGAATTTGTCCAAAAAAACTGATTTTTTCTTCTAAACAAATCGATTTTTTTGTTGAAAGGAATTCGAACATTAGTTTAATTGTCACGCGCCATTGGAAATCAGCTTTTATGTATACCAGACCTCTGTGCTAATCTACTTTCTGTGAGCCAGATCGTGCGCAAACACAATAAAGTTGTATTTGACTGGAAAGGGTGTAAAATTTACGATCCAGATAACAATTTATTGGCCTCGGCTACTCTTGACGGAGAGCTTTTCAAGGTTAATTGTTCAGGTAAAGAGTCTGCTTTTTCAGCAAATCGTATTGATAACAATGCTATTAATTTGTGGCATAGACGAATGGGCCATTTGAATTTTAGTAGCATCCGAAGTATGCTGAATGATTTTGGAATTTCAGATAAACAAAATGTCCAAGAAAATATAAACTGTGAGGTCTGTGCCAAGGGCAAACAGTGCCGTAGACCGTTTAAGAAAACGGGTGCCAGGGCAAGTGATGTGTTGCAGTTAATACACTCCGACTTGTGTGGGCCGATCAATGTTGCAAGCATGGGTGGGGCACGTTATATTTTGACATTTGTGGATGACTTTACAAGAAAAACATTTGTATATTTTTTGCGTGCTAAGTCAGAAACGTTGATTCGTTTTAAAGAATTTAAAGCCCGTGTGGAAAACGAATGCAACAAAACTATTAAAGCACTAAGGACAGACAACGGGTCCGAATACTGCAGTAAAGAATTTCAGCGTTTACTCCGGCAGTCAGGAATACAGCATCTCACGACAGCACCTTACACACCCGAACACAATGGTCTCAGTGAAAGGATGAATAGGACTATCATCGAAAAGGCGCGATGTATGCTGCTGGATGCTAATCTGCCAAAGCATTTCTGGGCAGAGGCAGTTTCTACGGCAGTGTTCCTAATCAATAGATCTCCGAGTAGTTCTTCAACATGTAAGGTTCCTGAGGAAGCGTGGACTGGTGTTGCTCCAGATATGAGTTTCTTGCGGACTTTTGGTTGTAAGGCGATGGTGCACATACCAAAGCAGAAAAGAAAGAAGTTGGATGCAAAGTCAGAGGCGTGTGTATTTCTTGGATACTGTGATGGCACGAAAAATTATAGACTCTACAATCAAGACAAAGACAAGATTCTGATAAGCAGGGACGTTATATTTTTCGAAGACGAGCATCTATATCCAGTGGGGGATGATTCAAGTTCTTATTTTTTCGAGATTGGTTCAACAGCTTCAGGTGAAAATGGTGAAGTTCCAGGCGTTGTCAGTGAGGTTAGTGAGCAGGATTCCGACGAATATTCTGATGCTGCAAGTGAAATCAACAACGTCGAGGAAATATTTTCAAAAAGCACAGAGGAACTAAACGTTGAGAGCTATCCCAGTAGAACGAGCGAGAGCAGCGAAATCGAATACATTCTACCGCATTCAGTTTCGAGCATGACAGAGGCTCCAGAGCTGATTAGAAGAAGCAACCGAATACCGAAACCAGTGAAGAGAGACGACTACATATCATATCGCCACCTGAATGCAAGAACTAGGTAACTACATTTTTGTCTTTTTTGAGATAATATGATTTTAAGGTACCTTACGGTAGTTACCATTTAATGAAACATATATTTGAGTCTAATTCCCTCTCTGCTACTATATATGGAGCAATGAAAAAACTAGACAACTAAAATAACGCAAGAATTTTCAGTGCAAGAAGTAGGTATCTGCGATATGAATTTTTTGGGTGATCTTAATCAGGTAATTTAAGTTATCTAATTTGAACACTTGGCTCGCACAATCAGCTGCAACTCAAGTAAGACCTGTAAAGTCTAATAAAAAATTCAAAAACTTAACCAAAGCGAAAAAGTATTAAAAAAAAATTTAAGTATAAATACCTATATGTATGATTTTTTTTACTACTACTGTATACCTATCCAAACAGCAGCTAAATAAAATGTATCAAACAATATGGATAATTCTACTGACAATGTTGTTTAAGATAATACATAATTTACCGTTTTATGCACTTGGTTACACAGCAAAAAAAGCTTTTAATTAAATCTGAAAAAACTATTGCGTTCGATGTGATCGAATTTAATTTATTTATATTTCGTCGCGAATTTTAAATTTAAGTATCGTACGCAAAAATTCACAAAAGAGGTATTTTCTTAAAACATGCAAGATTTTTTTTAGGAATATAGCTAGGTGCTTAACCGCGAAAATAGTTATTTCAGATCTTGAAAAAAGACTTTAGTTAGAAGGCAGCTGTCTCCGATGTCTCTGTGGTTTCAGACTTACATATGTACATACAATTTTCAATGAAGTTAAGCATTTTTATCTCAGAAAAGTAAAATGATTTTAATTAAGAATCAGCAAAAAAAATTGGTGCAAGAATTGGGTAACTACCTATTGTTTCACTAATTATTTTATATTTCAGGTTAAATAACAAAAATAATAATGTGAATATATTATGCGACCAATTTTTTATCATATATTTTTGTTATAAACAAATTTTGTATGCAGGCTTTTTTGGTCAATTTGATTTTTTTAAATGCAAATAAAAAACTTTATTTCATTTTTATCCCAACGTTTCGTCGTTATCCACGACTTCTTCAGGGGTATTTTATTGGATCTTTAACATTTTGAAAATAATAGGTACTATTTATTTACTGACTTATATTTTGTTGAAACCAAAAACTTACTTGTTAAAATTTTATGAATTTACATTTATAATTTAAATAAACGAAGTCTTATTTAAAGAAAAAACAATTTTGAAAGATAGAATTATTACTATTATAATAAATTAACACTGAAAACAATTAATTTATAGACAAACAGAATTTTTACGGAGACTAATAAATTAAAAGGACAAACAAAAATTATCACAGTATAGTTCGGTTGCAGGTACTTATTTAATAGCTAAAGCGTAGCTTATGATGGTATTTTCTCTATCTTCTTTTGTGTTCATGGTTCTTGTCAAATTTTGTTGAATCCGTAAACTCTCAAGAGTAAATCTCGCATTGATTCTCTTTTCTCTGTCTAGTACTCTTACTTCGTCGAAATTGGCTATGTGTCCGCTGTCAATTATTTCACAAACACCAAAGCTCCAATCGACAAATATCAACAACACAATGTTGTCTACGAAGTAAGCTGCGGTGGAAAAGAAGGGGAGTCATGCAATTTGACATACATTGGAACAACTAAAAGACTATTAGGAATACGAATGACGGAGCACAAAGCAGACATAAAGAAAAGAAAACCATCGACAGGTCTTGCACAGCACATAATTGACAGCGGACACATAGCCAATTTCGACGAAGTAAGAGTACTAGACAGAGAAAAGAGAATCAATGCGAGATTTACTCTTGAGAGTTTACGGATTCAACAAAATTTGACAAGAACCATGAACACAAAAGAAGATAGAGAAAATACCATCATAAGCTACGCTTTAGCTATTAAATAAGTACCTGCAACCGAACTATACTGTGATAATTTTTGTTTGTCCTTTTAATTTATTAGTCTCCGTAAAAATTCTGTTTGTCTATAAATTAATTGTTTTCAGTGTTAATTTATTATAATAGTAATAATTCTATCTTTCAAAATTGTTTTTTCTTTAAATAAGACTTCGTTTATTTAAATTATAAATGTAAATTCATAAAATTTTAACAAGTAAGTTTTTGGTTTCAACAAAATATAAGTCAGTAAATAAATAGTACCTATTATTTTCAAAATGTTAAAGATCCAATAAAATACCCCTGAAGAAGTCGTGGATAACGACGAAACGTTGGGATAAAAATGAAATAAAGTTTTTTATTTGCATTTAAAAAAATCAAATTGACCAAAAAAGCCTGCATACAAAATTTGTTTATAACAAAAATATATGATAAAAAATTGGTCGCATAATATATTCACATATAAACATCATCGGAGGGCCTGCCGAACAAAGTTTTTATTGATCACTAACATTATGAAACAATTCTATGAACACATAAAAATGAAATACGATATAGAAACATGCATTACGTTGAAACATTACAGCAAACAGAAAAAGAGACTAACCAAAATGAGGGAGAGACTTAAGTTTTTACTTAAATGTAGAGAGTACGGAATTATACCAAAACACATCACTAATACCACATCTAAAATAAAAAATAATTTTACAACCGCCCAAATACATAAACAACTACAAAAGATTGAATATAAGTTCCACACAAAAATTCTTAACCTAGAAATTAACCAAACAAACATATCTATAAACATAATAGGAAAGAATATATTTCACACAGATAACAAAATGAAATCTATACTAAATGAAATAGAATATACCACATTCACAACAAAACAAAGCTTCATGTACAGCGAAATAGAAACACTTATAAAACAAAACCATACTCTTAAAATTACTAAGCTTAAAGAAACACACATTAATAATATGGGAATAGTTTATAACGATGAGTGGTTTGTAAACAAAACTGACGTTGTATTTCCAATGGAAATAAAATGGCTACTTTCACTAGGAGAAAAATTTGCTATCCCAATTAACACCAAAAATTTTTCACCAATACATATAATTACAGACGTAGAGCAATGCATTAGAACAATAGAAAATGAAAGAGAAAGAGAAATAGCCCGATCAGCAATATCACATAAAATAATCGATTATAAAAGGAGAATTAAAAACACAACAGTGGACAAATTTATTTTAAAAGTACACCAAAAAACACAAAAATTCTTGCACTTACATAAAAATAAAATAGTTATAACAAAAGCCGACAAAGGAAATAAAACAGTTATATTGTACAAGGAAGATTACAACAGAAAAATCGCTGAATTATTAGAAGATAAAACCACTTACAAAACAATGCGAACAGACCCTACCCAAAAACTGCAAAAAATTAACAATGACATTGTAAACGATTTATTTAAAAACAATCATATAGACCAGTGGCAAAAAGCAAAACTTTATTCATCTGCAGCAAATGCACCAAGACTTTACGGGCTACCTAAAATACACAAAACAAATCTTCCACTTAGACCAATTTCTTCTTCCATTAATGTACCGTGCTACAAGATGTCCAAACATATAGGTGACATTCTGAAGAACATCATTTCGGACAAATATAACGTAAAAAACTGTTACAATTTAAAAGAAAAACTAAAAGACACAATTTTAGACGAAGATGACAGACTTGTATCATTTGACGTAATATCTCTGTTCACCAATATCCCTACCTATCTCGCTATAAAGATAATCATGAAACACTGGACAACAATTGAAAAATTCACAAAAATACCGAAAAAACAATTTTTAAGAATGTTGGAGTTTTGTTTAAAAGAAAACAATTATTTCCAATATGAAGATAAATTATACAATCAAACCTTCGGAATGCCCATGGGGAACCCTCTGTCCCCTACAATAGCAGATATAATACTGGATGAACTTCTTGACAATGCAACGGATATTTTAAAAACAAAGGACATAACTATCAAACATATTTCAAAATATGTCGACGATATTTTCGCCATTATTAAAGAACGAGACAAAGATACAATTTTAAAAACATTCAACAATTACCACACGAAAATTCAATTTACGACAGAAATGGAACAAAACGACAATTTACCATACTTAGATGTCAGACTCTATCGAATAAATAGAAAAATTATTTTCAACTGGTATTCTAAGTCAACATCTTCAGGAAGAATGATAAATTACTTATCCACACAACCCTATTCACAAAAAATCAACACTGCAAAAAATTTTATCAACAAAGTAATAGACATTAGCGATCCTAAATTCCAAGAAAATAACATAAAGACTATAAAAACTATTCTCAGAATGAATAATTTTCCTAACTTCCTAATTAATAATTTGATTAAAAATAAATTAAAACAAAGAAATGACCCAACAAACAACACGACAACTAAAAACAACAACAAGGGCAACGCTAGGTACTACAGCATGCTATATATACCAAAACTCACTGATGGTAAGACCTTACACTCCATAGTAAAACAAGAGAGTGCATCATATGCATACAAGTCAAATACAACACTAAAAAACATTTTCACAAACACCAAAGCTCCAATCGACAAATATCAACAACACAATGTTGTCTACGAAGTAAGCTGCGGTGGAAAAGAAGGGGAGTCATGCAATTTGACATACATTGGAACAACTAAAAGACTATTAGGAATACGAATGACGGAGCACAAAGCAGACATAAAGAAAAGAAAACCATCGACAGGTCTTGCACAGCACATAATTGACAGCGGACACATAGCCAATTTCGACGAAGTAAGAGTACTAGACAGAGAAAAGAGAATCAATGCGAGATTTACTCTTGAGAGTTTACGGATTCAACAAAATTTGACAAGAACCATGAACACAAAAGAAGATAGAGAAAATACCATCATAAGCTACGCTTTAGCTATTAAATAAGTACCTGCAACCGAACTATACTGTGATAATTTTTGTTTGTCCTTTTAATTTATTAGTCTCCGTAAAAATTCTGTTTGTCTATAAATTAATTGTTTTCAGTGTTAATTTATTATAATAGTAATAATTCTATCTTTCAAAATTGTTTTTTCTTTAAATAAGACTTCGTTTATTTAAATTATAAATGTAAATTCATAAAATTTTAACAAGTAAGTTTTTGGTTTCAACAAAATATAAGTCAGTAAATAAATAGTACCTATTATTTTCAAAATGTTAAAGATCCAATAAAATACCCCTGAAGAAGTCGTGGATAACGACGAAACGTTGGGATAAAAATGAAATAAAGTTTTTTATTTGCATTTAAAAAAATCAAATTGACCAAAAAAGCCTGCATACAAAATTTGGTTAAAAATAATAATGATTTATTCGATATCTTATAGATCACGAATATCCTTATCACGTAAAAAAAAAATTATGTTGCTGTGTTCGGATTACATTGGAAAAAGAGTCTAGTAAACTATTCTTAATAACGTTTTTGCTGATAACTCGAAATATGAAAAATGCGAGTTACCTAGTTCTTGCATTCAGGTGACGATATACAGTAAAAACAGGTGAGTTGCATGACCCTTATACCTTTAATGAAGCACTAGACAGAGCAGATGCGGAATGTTGGCGACAGGCTATGGCAGATGAGCTAGATTCCTTAAGGCAGAATGATACTTCAAAAAATCCTTTTTTAGATACGATGTACATCGTTCACACGAAGAAATTTAATTTCTAAATTTTTGTTTGTTTTATTTTTTTTGTTGCCTACACGGTGATTTAATGATTTTAAACATGCAAATGTTATTCATAAACGATAAGTGACCTTAAATAGAACCTTTTAAGGTAAACCTTTGTTGCTTAGCTATTCATCTGTTTTATCGAACTGCAATGCCTCCAAAAAAAAAAAAAAAAAAAAAAACTAATGAAATTGCTCTAAACACAAATTTATGAAGTTTTTGTTCGACATGAGAACTGCACGTTGAACTTATTTAGCACATAATTTCTAAAGAAATTTTAATTCAAGTATTGCCTTTCATTTAATCTCATCGTGTAACTCGGGTTACTCGAACGTGTCCCAAAGAAATTGCAACTTGCATGAAAATCTAGATGTCGCAGACGACCATAGGGAGAATTAGTTATGGTCGCGTTCAAAAAATGAAAAAAAAACTTCAATCTGTCTCCTTGTTTGGCAATGGAAATTATTTGATTGGCTATTAAAATGGAATAGGATGATTTATGTCCCGTTTTTCCAAAGTTGAAACGGTATCCGTCGACGGGATTTTCTTCTATGAAATAGCTGTCCATGAAGAAGATCATTTTGCATCATAGTTTTGCGTACTACCGTAGCGATTGGTCACCTCACACAGTCAGAGAAAACAAAATAATAACTCATACGAGTTAAACCTACAAAAGTCGAAGTGAAAAAAAAAAATTTAAAAACCAAATAATTATAACTTAACAACTAAGTAGGAGTTGTTGAAAACTTATGTCGAATTCCTTTTACCAAAAATATTCGATTTTTTTTCTAAACAGAATCGAATTTTTTCTTTTAATACAAGGGATTTGTCCAGAAAAGTCGATTTTTTCTTCTGAACAAATCGATTTTTTTCTTAAAAGGAATTCGACATTAAATAAATAAAGTGTGGTGCTGACTAAATAAATCCTCCATACGTCGAAACAATTAAAGTGAGTGGCCAACAAAAAATTTATCCCTACGTGGCGAAACTATTGTCGGAAACCAATTCCATACAAGATTAGGGTGAGTACACTTCAAAAAAATAAAAGAATATGTTTTTTTTTGAAGTGCAGATTAATAAAGTGCACAGTAGACGTGTTATACTTGTCCTTCTTGCCTAAGAAATACCTAAAATGATGAGCCGTATCATATGTTTTAAATGGTCTCTCTTTTTCTTAAAGATCGTTTCCCAGAGGTCATCGAATTTGGCGATAAAAGCTTCATCACTTAAACACAGGGATTTTACCTACAAGCTAAAATTCGTGGTTTCTTTCATTTATAATACGGGCCTGATCTTTATAAAAAAAATTTCAAAATTTCAATAAGAGGGTGAGTCTATGTTCTATATATAAAATTCAAGCCTTTTTTTTTTGTGCTTTTAGCTACATAGGCATGAATCTTCTTTAGCAGTTTGTGTTACATACCTAGATTTATATATGTATATTCATGCATATAATCAATTGGTTTAAACCATATAAATAATATATATATATATTTCCTTTTTTTGACCACTAGGATTTATAGCAAGTGGCGATCATCGGCGAAAACGAAAAGTCGTGATCGCCCTCCTTATTTAAAATAAGATCTAGGAAGATTATGGTGCATACCCACATTGCATAGTCAAGACAAACTTCAAGATCTCAAGTGACATTCTTTACTTGTTCAAGACTACATTATAAAGAAACCGTAAATCAGCAATCAACTTTCAAGAAATCAACAATCAAGTATAGCAGCACTAGTTGGGAGGTGATTTGAACAAGAAAATACCTCTAGCTTTTGCGGATGGTCAAAAAAAGAAAAGTTAATCCCAAAAAATTTAAACACGGTTCCGGAACGTGTAAAAGAAAACACTGTAATTTTTTTGTTTTGGCGTAGTACTAAATTATTTATTTGACTTATTTTGTAAAATTCTCCTGTTCGTTCAATTAGATAATTTTCATTAATATATGCACTTTAGTAAATTAAAGGGATTTTGCGGTAAACCTACGTGGTATAGGGTTTCCACTTTTCGTCAAATTTTGCTTTGGTTGTTTATATTTTTTTTGAGCTCAATCTAGGTATTCGTTAAATTATCCTATAGTTCGCATAATTGATAGAGGTGGGAATCGGCCTAGTAGAGTTTTATTTATAATTTTGAAAATTCCTAAATCTATATATATTATTTCTGAATAAAAAAAAAAAAAAAAAAAAAAAGAAAAAAGTCATATATTTCAAATACCTTTATTTGTTAATAACAAAGTGGATATAATTAAAGTATTTATTGTTTTTTTTGGTGATCTTTACTCATAATCAAATACAGATCATTCCTTCTTGTTTTTTTTTTGTTTACGTTAGCCCAGGGTTACCCACTATTTGTAATTTTTTTTATATTAATAGCCTTTAATAATAATTTCCTTGAATGTTACAAATGAAATTTGTTTCAAACCTATTTGTATTTTGTTGTTTAGTGAGAATTAATAAAATCTTTTGCCTTTTGTAAATTACGCCATGATGGTTGAAATCTGGACTTTTTTTCAAGCACATAGCTTGATGGATCTATAAGTTTATAATTTTCAGGGGATGCGGAAGGTGACGTAATATTTTGGAGATTGAAATGGACTGAGCTGGAAAAAGGTGAGACCAAGGTCAAAGGGGGAGTTAAAGTAATTATCAGATCGATAAAACTCCCAAGGTAGGGTATGGGTTAGATCATAGCTGATATCACCTCAGCACTTCTCTTAGTGGTAATGTCCGTCCGTTTTTTTTTTTAAATCAATCTTCCATGGATTTAAATTATTCTTTTATATTAATGGCATGATACGTATTTTTGTGAAAGGCGAGACTGGGTGGCCGAGGACCAGATCCCACCCACTTCCGGCGAGCTCAAGCCGAGCAAACAGCCAGCATGCCAGTCCCCGGCACTCATCTAATCGGATTTTGAATCTCAAAAGTTCATACATCAGCCCTATTACACTTCATTGAATTGATAAAAGTGGTTTTTAGCCTTATTTAAGTCCTATTTGCGATTTTGGCAAACCGTTTTCAAATCGAAAGATCAAAAAAAAAATCCTTATAAAAGTAATTTCGGCATTTTTCTGATTTTCAAGCAAATGCCGAAATTATTTTTGTATAGATTTTTTTTTGGATCTTTGGTCGAATTGGAAATGGTTTTCAAAAATCACTGAAAGGACTTAGTTTAAACTTAAAACAGCTTTAGTCACCCCAATGGTTTAGTTATCACCTACTATTTTGCAAGTGATAAATTTTGACGTTTAAAATGAAAAATTTAACGATTCTCAAAGATACAGAAACCCATTTAATCGCATTTTCCAGGCATTTCTTACTACGTTTATATTCAGGACCGAGAGCTCGAGTTGGATTTGGTTCGGATTTTCGACCCAGGTTTTTCGTTCACAGATTTGAGAGCTCGATCTTTACTACGTTTCCATGTGGTATTTAAGCGAGCTTGAAGCTCATTTAAAACCTTTGTATACCTGCATCAAGTTGAAATGAGCTTGAACCGACTCGATTCCACTTCACGAGTGGAGTCGAGTCGAAATTTGTGCTAAAACACCTGGGTTGAGGCACTGATCTCTATAATACACTGGATAGTGTATTCCCTACAATGTATAACAGTTTTTGTGGTTACAATTGAAGATTAAAATCGTGGTTAGCCGCATAATTTGACGTTTGTATGTAAATATTATTTGTGGTTAACTCATATATATATTTTCGTATTCTGCGAAGTTTTTTCATTTTCGTAGGTACTCAGATTCAGGCGTTTGTTGTGACTACGAGGAAAAACAAAATTAAAAGTAAGTTTTTAGTGATTAACAAAAAAAATATTAACCCTTGTAATAAATTCGTGCAAAATATAGAAAAATGATTAATAAAAGAAAATTTTGTTCGTTGAAACAGTGTAAAAAGTAAAATTATTTTTGTTTTTTCCAGGGAACAAAAACTATTAGTGAATAAAATGGTGCGACATTGCAAAATTTGCAAAAAAGAAGGTGGTAGTGAAGCCACAAGCCAAGGCAGAACTCTTCATGGGTGAGTTTATTGTTTTCATTAATTTATTGGAGGAAAACATCTTTGGGCGAAATTTAGCGCAACAAAAAACTGCACGGGTATTCCGTTTGTAAAAAATTTGACAAAAGATAGGAACAAGTGTAAAGAATGTTACTTCAAAGTGAATTTGAGCATAGATATTTATGATTTTTTTTCTCAAAGGAAAATTCGTTTTTGTGTATAGTTACACTCTTTTAACTTTTGTAACAAAAGGTTGATGTCGTTTTTCATTATAAGCTAAAAAATTTCTGAAACTCCATAACATCTCTAGAATATCACATCTTTCGTCTCAAGATTTCAAAAAGAATGCATCTTTTTTTTCGATAAAATCATACAAAAGTGAAAAAAGATCAAACAACATAACGCATAATTCTGCTCAATATAACATGTACCTACCTACAAATCGAGGTTCAGATGGCCAAAGATGTTTCACTTCTGTCGTGCACATCGATTTGCACACAAAAATTGTTTTGCGCTTAGTGAATATGATTCCTAATAAAATATTTTATAGATTTCCATTAGAAGATCCTGCCTTGTTGGAAATATGGAAGGTTCAACTTAAACTTGATTCATCTTTCATTCCAACTAAATATTCATTTATTTGCTCTGATCATTTTCGAGGAGAATGCTTCATCACTATCAGAAAACGAAGAGTATTGGTTACAGGCAGTGTCCCCACGCAAGTTTTAGAGCGAAAGGACAGTTGTTTCTACTGCAATGTAACAAAGGACTCCAAACCTGGTATCTCTCTTCGAAAGTATGAAATGTTTACATACTTTATATCAAAATAAATAATCCCCTCATGTTTGTTTTACAGATTTCCCTTGGACAGGCCTGAGCATTTGAAGAAGTGGTTGCATGCAATAAATGACGAAAACTTCTTTCCAAATAATAACAGCTTAATTTGCAGTGACCACTTTGAACGATCCTGTTTTCAAGAAGTTAAAAACCGACACCGTTTTAATTTGAGGGTCGATGCTGTTCCATCTATTTTCATTAAAGGTAAGTAATTAAAATTAAAAGTATATTTATAAATTCTAAGTTTGAAAAAGAATTTAATAAATTTTATTGGGAAAAAGCGCCTCAGCTAATATTGATTTTTATATAATTCTTCTTTTTTCTTTAAAGGTACACAGCAACCTACAGAGGAATCCTTTCAGGAGGTTATGGAAGAACCTGTAGATAAACCTCATCAGGAACTTGCTTCAGAATTGAACGAACCCATAGCGGAGACCAGTTGCGGATATAAAGCCGCCAAACAATTACTTCAGTCAGGTAACTTACAATTACTTTCATTATATTTCTTTATTACCATAAGTAAAATACATAACTCATTCTATATCTGTCGTCAGAGAATTATATCAAACGAAATTTTATTATAATAACTTTATTTTTAAACATTTTTTTATTAAATGGGCAGAACATTAATGCCAAAACCAAATGCTATAATATTGTTTTTTTTTGTCGAAGTACTATTAAGAAAGCTGATTTTTATATGCAAACATTTTAAAAGTGGCTTAATAAGGTTTTACTCAAAAGTTAAAACTTTGAAAAAAGAGTTTTCAGAACATCTCTTTAAAAGAGAACATGTTCTCTTTTTTTTACATGGATCTTTCTAATTCTTTCTTTTTTCTTCAATTTCTTTTTTTGTTTTCTTTTTTTAATATGTCCTCTTTTTAGTCACTTTTTTTTATTTTTGATATACTATTACAGGTATAATATGATTTAGCAAACATTTTTGACAGTGGCAAAAAGTTTTGCTGGTTCGGGAAAAGATCGCTAGTACTAAATACTAACAAAAAATAGTCCGTTGAATTCAAAAGATATTCTGATATATATATATAAAGGCTCTAAAAAGCGACAACAATTGTCGTTTTAGTAAAACGTAATAATAACGTTATTAAGCTACAGAGCGTTATATTCGCTTGAGTTAAAATTGTACTTAATGTCGGATTTCAACAAAAAAAAAAATCGATTTGTTAAAAAATCAATTTTTCCTGTTGAAAGAAAAAAAAATCGAATTTTTTGTTGTAAGGAATTCGACATTAGTGAAATACAAATAAACTGGTATCGTCCTGTGTCGAAGTTTGAGACTTTCAATTTCGCAAACAATTTGTTTGAAAATATTGAAGGAAAAAAAACATTTTTTTAATTTAATTTAATTTTTTTTTTTTGATATATGCACAGTGTTTGACAGTACAAAAAAAAAAAAAGGACCCACAGTGTGTATGCGTGACTCAAGTATATTCTGCACATCTCCGCAACTGTGGCTTTCCAACCATATAAAATTTATGGAAATCGGTCAAATACTTTTTGAGAAAATGGTACCACAAAATTTATTTTAGCCTATTTATAGATCTCAGTAAATATAATGTATGTATTTAATTGTATGATTGGTATATTTGTTGTTTATAATATGTAAATATCATTTTCTTTTCGTTGGATATGTTTCTACGAATGTGTGTACATTGAATTTTAATTTTAGTTCTTTAATCTGATGTTTTGTGTAGGTACTTAATATATGTATAAATATTGGGCTTTGTTGCAATATGTATTATAAACTCACACTCATGATACCTTCTTTAACATATAACTGTTATCTTTTGTATCTTATGTAAAAACATTTTGTGATTTTAATATTTTATTAATTTTGATTTTGTACAAATATGTTAAACTATGGATTTTAACTCATCTGATTACCTGTTATTTGTTTATTTATTTGTTGGATGTGTTTCTATGAATGTATGTTCATCATAATGAATTTTAATTTATATTCTTTAACCTGATGTGTTGTGTAGGTACTTAATATATGTATAAATATTGAGCTTTGTTGCAATATTATAACCTCACACTTACGATACCTTCTTCAATATATAATTCCCTTCTTTTGCATCTTATATGTAAAATCTATTTTTTGATTTTATTAACTAATTTTGATTTTGTACAAATATACTAATGTCCATATGATAACACATTATTGAATATTTGTTTTTTTTTTTTTTGTATTTATTCGTTCGATCTTTTTACTACATTTCTATGTACGTATTCTAATACTGAATTTCAAAATAGTAATAATTTGAAAAATAAAAAGTGAATATTTTTCAAACATACAAAACAATTTGTTTAATGTATTTCTTTAAAAATTATATTGACGGTTTACAATGCGCGTTGGAAATAATACTTAAATAGTTGAATGAAGATGTTCGCCATATCTGAAAAAAAAATCAAAATATTACCCTAATTGTTACAGAAATGATAAATAAAAAACTTGAGAAATCATTTTAGTACTGCGAAACAAAATAATTGAGCGTGTTTGAAAATGGTGTTTGCTATAATTTAAAGGTAAGCTAATATTAACATTCGGAAGATTGCAATATTATTTAAATTTATTAGAAGCTTTAAATATAAAAAAGATCAAGTCGGTTTAGCATGAGAAACTTAAATATTAAAAAAAACTGAGAGGCTCTGTTAATGATGGTTAGATGTAAAATTTGCTCCTCTTAAAAGGTATATGGTTTTAAAGAAAAATAATTTTGGTTAAATATTTATACCGTAAAGCCTTAACTACATAAGCCAAAAAAGTGAAAAAGTACAAAAGTAAAAATTTTCAAACTCATTTTGGGATAGTTTTTCTCACTGGAAAACTTATAAAAATGATGCAGGAAGCTTAAATTTTGGTTTAAAAAGAATTGTACACATTCTTTTTCACAAAACAATTGCGCTAGCGGGATAAAAAATATTTTTACTTTTGTAATTTTGCAAAAAGTGGCCAATGTAGTTAAGACTTTAATTTTGGCTTAAAGAATATTTTCTTCTTCAAATCTGCTCATAATATTCTAAAACCGCTAGGTGGCGTGCCATCATCCCATTTTTGAAAAATCGAAATTTCAAAAAAAAAACTGAAAATATTTTTAAAAATCCAAAATCCAAATTTTTTTTTTTAAATATTTTGATATGCAGTATGATTTAAACTTTTTAGAAGCTTTTACGTAAAAAATTTAATTTAAATCGGTTATACAGATAATGCAAGACATTCCAAAAAAAAAATGGTTCTATGAGAGTTCCTGTTAATATTGAAAAATTTTATAGATTTTATTTTTGATAAATGATAGCCCGATAAATGATAGCAGATTTTAATCAAAATCGTAGGTGTCGTTTTCGAGAAAATTGGAAAATATGGAAGGTACCGCTAATTTTGAAGGTAAGAAAAATTGTATTCAAAATATTCTAAACAATGTTAAGAAACCGTTCGGTACTAAGTTTTTTAAAAATCAACAAAATCGTTTTCAAAATGTTTTGTTTTCAAAAAAAAATATTGAAACTTTTTTTAAAAATCCAAAAAAAAAAAAATGAAAATTTTGAATTAAAAAAAAATTCTTCATTAAAAAAATTATCAATCAGCTTATTCCTTCTCGAGAAAAACGAAAAAAAAAAATGGTTCTATTGAAGGTACCATTTAAAACCATATTTCGGAAATTTTATTTTCAATCAAAGATAGCCTATATATAATTAAATTTATAGATTTTTTTTAGAAACATCTGTGGACCCATTTTTAAGCAAAATTTTGGTAAGGAGCTAAACAAAATTATAGGATATTTTTGGTTCTACAAAATGGAAAAGAAGTATAAGGCGAATGTCTAAAAAGTGATGGGTACTAGTTTTAAAGAAAATCTGTTTGGGCTTTTAGGACATATTAACAGCACCACAAAAAGAAATATATAATACGGTTGCCTTTTGGAAATATCTACAACTTCAGCATAAATTAACTTGGTGTTATAAAATATAAGTTGTTCATTCAAAAAGTTCAATCTCACGAAATACAAAGTTAGTGATGAAAGAAACTCACTTTGCTAAAAGGCTACTAAGCTGTTTTCCATGCTATGCTTTTTAGTGTTCTTCATAATTAATAGTCCTGGATGCTGGCTTTTTTATCGTTTGGTCTTCGGTTCTTTTTGATGTTCCAATGAGATTACCAAGAGTAACTAATGCACTTGCCACAGCTAAACCAGCCGCTTGACCAGATGGAGCATGCTGTAGGCCACCTATCTATCCAAACATACGTTAAAAAATCGTTTTAAAACATACATAAATACGAAATCTTACCTGTTGGCAATCGGACTAGAAGAGATAAAACTGCAGCTCAGTTTCCATTACAAGGCTCAAGAGCCTCTGATACAATGCCCCCGTAGGCATATATTTTTGCTGTGAGCAAGTCGTAAACTGCACTGTTCCCGTAGCCCCCTTTAACCACGCATCCATTTGTTTCAACGATTCGCGCGAGCCGAAATTGTATTTTTGAACCGTATTCAGATAGCCATACTGAGGCGAATGTCCAAAGATAACGACCATATACTGGTAGGTGCTCTTGTCACCAAATCCTGGCACCAGTGTTGCGGAATGCCCAACCACTCTAAGTCGCCAACACATTGTAAAACTTGTCTCATTGCAAAGTTCTGCTTTAACTGTAATGTTCTCCCAGGTTTTTGCGCTAACGTCGAATGCTCAAAACTGCCCACATATCCCCTTGTGACGTACCACCCCACGAAACATGAAGATCTTGTCACCGTATATAACAGTCGACACGCCATAGTGAATTTCAGGCACACTGCTTCCTCCTTCTATGTGCACCACTTCCCAAACGATGCCATTAAAATCACACAAATTTTAAAGCTCTCCGCGATCATAGCTTTCGCCTCCGATTATGTGCAGTGTCACGCCGCACACTGCTTCTCGATGGGATGCACTTCCTGGTGGTTGTGGAGAGTATTGAGCAGATACAGCAGTCCAAACTCCCAGGTCACTAATCTGACTGCAATCATGTCCCGTAAATCCGGAACAACATTCACAGCTGAAACAGAAATAAGGTTAATTTAAGGGAGCGGAACACCCACCAATTTAGCTTACCGTCCTTCTGACTTTGTATATTCTCCTTGTTTCAAATGAAAGGAGCAACCATTTGTACATATATGTGAATGTTGCATGCTTCACTCGTATAAAGAGCATTACGTAGACTGCAGCATCTTTATGAAAATCTGGATGTTTTGTATAAATAAAATCCAATTCGATTGCAACTAAATTTTCCACCATAAAATTAGTTTTTGGTAAACGACCATTTTGTACTCGCCTTGAGTCACAACATCGACGATTTTGTCATGTAATTTTGGGAATCTAGAGCAAAAATGTTTAAGTTACAAAAAAAATAAGTATACAAAAAACAATACGAAACATTTCCTTTTGATTTTCATTGCCACAATGCTGAATAATTCTTTGCATTTCTTCATGAATTAATTCCACACATCGCAATGATGTTTCTTCCAAACGACGAATTAGAAGTTTAACCAATAATTCAAATGAGACTTCAGGCAAAAACAAACCTCGCCTTGGACGTGGACCGGTTGTATTACGAATAGCTGTTAGAATATCCATTTTAATCCGTCCCGATAGTCATAATGGGATACAATGTTCGACCAAAAGTTTCATGGGAAATATAGCGAATTCCAGCGCCACCACAAAGTGCTGTAGTTTCAATGTTCCTGGATGTACCTTAAATTATTGCACAGTATGCACTAGCAAATTTAGTTCTCCGGAACAAAGGTATTCTAGAATCTTAGCACGAATCTTAAGAACATCTCGATTGGTGCGCTTAAAGATTATTTGTCCCATTTTGTCTAGCAGTGTCTGTAGATTCGACTCTTGGCGTGATGTTGTGTAGATATTATAACTGAAGGTACTAGGGTATTGATAGTAAATTTGTCAATTTATCATTATCAGCTTAGTATTTTCCAGCATCGGAGCCAATGTGAGAGGTTCCTCTAATAATAAAAGTCTGTCTTTATCGAGAATAAATGCCCCAACATTTTTACAATACAGAGAATCAATATCATTTTTAATTGGAACACACACCGGCACGAAACTGATGAAAGGAAATGTTATGTTCTTTTTTTTATTTTATTATTTTTTTTATTTTGTATTTTATTTTATATTTTCTTGATTTATAAGATTACCGCAAAAAAAAAAAAAAAAACAACGAAGATGTCGCGAAAACGAAATGAAACAAAAATTACATGATACACTGAATTTATTCAGTTTCTTTGATATTGACGCTGTCATTTTCGGTTTTTTTATATGTTATACAGGTATACTGTTATACAAAAAATGGTTAGGCGCATAATATAACAATTGTTCAAATTGAGCCATCATTATTGTATGAATACGCTATCCAGTGTATTATAGAGATCAGTGGGTTGAGGAGTTAACTTGAGAAACACCATATATGTCATCTCTACACCATTTCAATTCAACTCAATATCGAGCTCTCAAATCTGTGAACGAAAAACTTGGGTCCAAAATCCGACACAAATCCAACTCGAGCTCTCGGTCCTGAATATAAACGTAGTAATTGAGTTGAATTAAAATGGTGTCGAGATTTCAATAGTGTTTCTCAAGTTAACTCCTCAACCCAGGTTTTTTAGCACAAATTTCGACTCGACTCCACTCCTGAAATGCAGTCGAGTCGGTTCAAGCTCATTTCAACTCGATCCAGGTATACAAAGGGTCTAAGTGAGCTTCAAGCTCGTTTAAAAACCACATGGAAACGTAGTCATTGAAGAGCATCGTAACCAAAAATACTGAATATGAAGATATGAATCCTCGGCTATCAGTTCAGTTTGCCTACAAGCTCTATCAGATAAAAAATGAGAAAGTATGTGTAAAAATGGCGGTATAAAACTCACACATTCACAGTACTTATCCTCACAACTCTGGTATGTCTAAGTGAAGTTCAATTCTACGGTCGCTCTGATAATTTTAACTTAAATAAATTAGGCCTATTCGGCGGAATCTTTTATTCTGTTATTCTGCAATTCTGTTATGAATTTCCATACAAAAGTTTAAGCTGTCAAAAAATCTTTTATGAATTATAATTTTGGTATTCGACATGCCAAAATCTTTTATAAAATCTGCTAATAAATCTTTTATAAACTGTCAACAATTCGAACTGTCATAAAATCTTTTACTAATTCCATTTTTGGTATTCAGTGTGCCAAAATCTGTTATGAAATCTGTTATAAAACATAAAAGAATAAAAGACAAATTTTTTTGACTTTTATCATAAAAGATTTGTAAGCTGAATTAATGAAAATTGTAAATTTGCCGTTTTCTCCTGGTGATCTCACTTCAACTCATCTGTTAATACGCAAATTAAGTTCAATTTTCGCACTTTTTCATTGGAAGTAAGCCAAGAGGTTAGCTTTCTTATTGGACTGGGTAGGCTGAAGGATCCGATATAAGGTAAAGCAACTATTTTTGGTTTCTTTTTTTTTTAATAAAATTGCAAACTTCCAGAAGTAGCTCACTAAACGAACTTACACAAAAACCCGCTGGTTTCCCGGATGAAGGGAAAGAATACTCCGAGGGACATGCCAAACTTTTAGATTCATATTTTTTTTTTAAATTAAAATCAACATAAAATAGTACCTAGAGAATAATGTTGCATTTGTTACACTTCATAAAAAAATAAATGAGCACTAAATAGTTTAAAATAGTTTTTTCTTTTTTTTTTTATTAAGATATGTAATAGTAAGAAGGGATGAAAACGGAAACCCATCTTCTCCTCTCCAGCGAAACTCTTTATGATGGAAGCAATGATGCTTTCTATCTATTTTTGGTGTTGTTATTTGTGCAAGCATCGCTCGTATTGATGCTGATGGATGAGTTGGTGCATTGAGGATGCTGAAATTATAGATTGGTCACAGCTATTTCTTGCCCTTCACGGCCTTTTTGGTCGCTGGGTCACCTATCCACCGGTGGCATCAACTGATACACAGGTTGGAAATGCAATTTCTTTTTGTAAGTCTTTTTCCTTTTTGTGAACTTTGCCGTATTTTCAGTGATTTGGTAGTCACCTTTTGTACAGATTTTCCTCATAGAGGCATCTAGAGGCATCAGCAACACAGAGATCGATGACTGTTTTAACAATTTCGCCAGCTAATTTATATTTGGTCACAACTAAATCCTCAGGGATGGTTTTCTCCTGGACTACAACTTCGTCGGCAATTTTTGTTAATTTGTTCGTCCTTTTAAGGGCTCAAAGATTTCTTTTGTATTTAATATCCAACGCTGCAGCACTATTTTAATGAATCCATCTTTTTGACACTAACAATCGATTGCTTGAAAGCAAGAAGGGCATGTTTACGGTACGGTTTCACAGTTCTTCGAGACACAATCAGCTTCGACTTCACCAGTATCAGCGGAAACAATCAACACAGCACAATTCACCTGAAAATAACCATGTTCTTGATGAAATCATGATAGTTGGGGCATCAATGATGGTACGTCGTACTTTGGTGTTCCGAATATCCAATGCAATATCATCGATGGCGGTGATACCTACTATACGCTTAGGTTCAGCCTTCAATTTGTCCTAATATGTTCCCTGAAAACCTGAAATTATTGAACAAATACAATTAATTCAATTCAATACTGAAATTAAAGTGGTAAATTCGTTTTACTTTTTTGTTCCACTCACAACTAATTTGACAGACGAAATATTTTTTTTATAACAGAACAGCTGTTGATTATAAAAGATTTTAGTTCTGTTTGCTTAAATTTTTCATTTTCGAAGTTCCGTAACAGAATTTTATAAAAGTTCAAACATCTGAATACCAATTATAAAAGATCTTTTATGGTGAAGGTCTTTTATGATTCATAACAGAAAATTCATAGCAGAATAAAAGATTCGGCAGAATAGGCCTAAATACTGTTTAAGCTTTTTAAAAAATTTTAAATTATTTGCTAAAGGTACGTTAGTAATTATACTTACTATTAGCACTGAAATTTTGGTGAGTCCAATTGATTCCACTATTTAATTCATAAAAAAAAAAAAAAAAAACAACCAAAAAGTTCGTCACAACCAAGATTCATATCGGCAAGCAAAATGAATCTTACACCAACATCGTTGTCGCTGCAGAACTCCAGCAACTACACGCAATCTCAGAAAAGGCCACATAAAGAAATTGCTCCAGAGTCACCTCTGAGTAGTAGATCGAGCGTCAGTAAAGGATTCGCAGTGGGGGAAATGGCAGTAACTGATCTTCAGAAGATGATAGAGGAATCCATGTCAAAAATGCTAGACGTAAAACTCAAGGACATGCCAACCAAATTAGATTTTGATTCAATCCGTACAGAATTCCAAAATCTCAAAAGAAGCAATGATGACTTGCAGGCCCAGGTTAAACATTTTGATGTTCGCTGCAGTGCATTGGAGCGCCAAGTCGAAATGTTGCAGTCAAAGGAAAATGAAAAAAATGTCTTTGTTCACCTTCCCATACAAGAGGGGGAAGATGCTGGTTTAAAAGCTAAAGAATGTTGCTTGAATCTGTTGCAAGCCAACGAAAACATAGTAGCAACAACGAGAGTCTTGAGGTCCAGCAATAACAACACAGCAAATGTCATCGTAAAAATGCACAAAAATGAAGATGTTGGACGACTTCTGAAAGCTTCAGTAGCACTACGAAACACAGGTATTTATATTCATCGGGATCTACCGGCTACCGCACGAGCAAGAAGAAAAAGATTAGCCACTTTAAAAGCTGAAATTATGAGGAAAAATAGACTTATAAAAACGCAATTTCGCGGACAAACATTGATCGTTGAAAATAAATCCTTCTACTATGACAACCAAAACAATTTGATGTGTGACGGCGAGTGCGGAATGGCATTGCTACGTCAAATTATAGATGACAGCTGTAATGGGTGCGTTTCAGGTCAAAATAATTTAGTTGATGTAAATGACATTACTTCCCAACCTGTTAGGGTGCCTCGAAACTTATTTTAATATTAATGCCGTCTGCCAATTAAATTATATAAAAAGTTTAGAAGTCAAAAAAGTAAATGTCACAAATATTAGTAAAAAATGTAAAATTTTGTCATACAACATTTCTGGTCTTAGTAATAAGAATTTATTTATTGATTTTTTTAATTTTATTAACAATTTTGAACTAATTTTTTTATATGAAACATATTTAAGTGAAACAAACCTTACCTGTTATGAAAATAAATTCCAAGACTACGAGCTAAAAATTGTTCCTGCTATAAGAATCCATACAAGAGGGAGAGCAAGTGGGGGATGTATATTCGGAGTGAAGAAGGAGCTGAGGAGGAGTTGCAGTTACGAGTTTAAGTTTTTTAATGATGCTATTTGTGTAGATCTAAGATTTGATGGTGAATTATTTCGTATTCTACCCTGCTATGTCAACTGTAACCATTGGGAAAGAGACTTTAACGAAATGAAAGAATTAGTTATGTGTGGAACAATTTTAAATCTGTTGGTGGTGGGGGATCTGAATGCACGAGTGGGTACAACTGAAGGGGTTGAAAATGAGAGGAGAGGTCTGGTGAGGCAGTCCAAAGATACATTAAAGAATGGTAAAGGAAATCAAATACTTGAGTTGTGCAACTCTGTTGGACTCCGAATCCTTAATGGTACTACTGATGGAGATAAACTCGGCGAACATACGTTTGTTGGTAAACAAGGAAGTTCGGTCATTGATTATGGACTGGCAGGAGGAATGTGGAATTTTGTGATCACTGATTTTGAGGTGGAGCAAGTACCGTTTTCAGACCACATGCCAATTGTCATCGATTTTAGCATTGGAGCAACTGAAAATGAGGAAAGCGTGAACCTAAAATTGATGCCTAAACTGCATTGGAAAGGTTCACAGGCAACTGCATACAGGAATCAAT
This sequence comes from Epistrophella euchroma, assembly GCA_947049315.1. Lineage (NCBI taxonomy): Eukaryota > Metazoa > Arthropoda > Insecta > Diptera > Syrphidae > Epistrophella > Epistrophella euchroma. The sequence continues at coordinate 97,855,163 of OX346246.1, forward strand.
TGGATATATGTCTGCGGACACAAGAAAGTAGTGATCTGAGAACCATCGAAGATTGTATTAAGAAATCGGCTGCAATGCAGAACAACTACAGCCGAAATGGATTGTTAAAGGATCCATGGTTTGATTCGGAGTGCATGATAGCAAGAAAGCAATCCTACGCTGAGCTTAAGCGATACCGGCGAGACAACGATGAGTTTGCGAAACGTAATTAACTCCAACTGAACAGGAAATTCAAAATATTGTGTAGAGAGAAAAAATTAGCTCACTATAAAAATGAAGCGAAAAGCCTAGTCAGTTGTAAGAACACGAGTGAGTTCTGGAAGAAAGCTCAAAAAATAAATGGCAAGGTGTATGTTATCAATAGACATCTCAATTGTGAGACTTTAAGAACACATTATTTCGAACTTCTCAATAACTTCTCTACGAGCACTGATATAGTACAATTTGCACAACCAGCTTTTGACGATGAACTCTTAGACGGAACAATCCAAAAGGAAGAGGTATATGCATCCATAAATGGGCTCAAGGATGGTAAAGCTGCTGGTTCAGATAGAATACCTTCGGAATTCTACAAGTATGGGTCGGACGAGTTAATCAAAAAGCTAACAGCTATATTTAACAACATCATGGATCACGGAGTTATTCCACAGGAGTTTAGGGAAGCGCTTATTTTTCCCATCCACAAAACAGGCTGTACAATGGACCCTGCAAATTATAGAGGAATTTCCTTCCTGAATGCATCCTATAAAATATTTACTTCTGTTTTGCAGAGCCGACTTAAGACGTGGATTGACGCGAACAAATTATTGAAGGAATTTCAAGCTGGATTCAGACAAGGATATTCCACCGTGGATAACATATTTGTCCTCCGAAGTATCGCCGATTTCTTTTTGGACCGAAACAAGAAACTTATGTTTTTTTCGTCGATTTTAAGGCAGCTTTCGATACGATAGACCGAAATGCATTGATGTACAAAATGTATAGAATGGGAATGTCATATAAGTTCGGACGTGTACTGCAGAACATCTATCTGGAAACCAAAGCAGCTGTATGGGATGGAGAAAACATTTCGCAATGGTTTGAAACGAAGACAGGTGTAAGACAAGGCTGTATGCTAAGTCCAAGCTTATTTGCACTTTTTATTGATGATATCACCGATTGTTTGCCGGGAGGAGTCGAATATGCTGGAACTCTCATCAAGGCCCTACTTTTCGCGGATGATATAGTGTTGTTTGCATACTCAGCACAATCGCTGCAACTAATGATTAATAGACTCAATGAGTACTGCAAAACGTGGAAATTAGTTGTCAGTCTAGAGAAGTCGAAGGTTATGGTTTTCCGAAAAGGTGGAGGACGAGCAAGTGGTCATGAGCGATGGACATTTAATAATGAGAGAATTGAAGTCGTTAATGAATATAAATATTTAGGGGTGTATATCACCAAAAATAACAGTATGGAAAGACATCTCATCGAAAAGTTACAAAAAGCAAAGACTACAATTAATATTGCGTGGAGAAACATCTTTAATAGTAGACATATAGCCCACAGCAGCAAATATCAAGTATTTGAATCGGTAGCTGAGTCTACATTGATGTATGGAGCTCAAGTGTGGGGAAGTAAGAAATATGAAACCGCTGAAAAACTCCTCCGATTTTATATCAAGAGGATATTTCGACTACCACCAAATGCTCCGAACTACATGCTTATGCTCGAAACCGGTATCTCTCCGCTATTTATTAAAATCCTTAAATTGCAAGTGGACTACATATGCAATGTCTTTAAGATGTCTAATGAACGTCTCCCTAAAAAAGCAGCACTTCATGCAATAAATAGTAGATCGAGTTGGTTTAGAGATTGGATAGAGCTAGCAGAAGAAGCTAATATAGATCTTGCTCCGGATGAGTTCTTAATGTGGAAACCATCTCTGTATGAGCTGATTTCTATTATAGATGATCGTTTAAGAGTGGGGTTCGCAACTGAAGCAGAAGAATCCATCTACAGAATGTCATACAGTCAGCTGAACTACAACCTAAACCAAAAGAATTATTTCCGTGATGACTGCACGACAGATCAAATCTCAATGATATTTAGATTAAGAGGGGAACTCCTCAATCTCAACTTCATTCCTCATCGTGAGGAGTTACCTTTGCTGTGCGAATTACGTAATATGGGTGAAAGAGAGAACATTTTCCACTTTATGGGTAGATGTCCTGTTCTGCGAGAAATAAGAAGACATGTTTTTGGATGTGATTTTCTATCAGAAGAGCTTACGATACATCATCTTAATGAAATTGAAGTTCCTATATTGTACAAATATTGTAAAACTGCATTAGCTTATAGAAACAGAATTATAAATGAAAATTTTTGAAAAAAAAAAGAATTGTAAGATTAAAAATTTATAAAAAGTTGTCAATCAGGCAGACGGCAAATAGCCATGCTCTATTATTGTAAAATGTTATTTTGAATACTACGATTTAAAGTAATAAATAAAATCTAATCTAATCTAATCCTCACAACTCACACTTTCACAGTATTTATCGTCACATCCAAAGAAACTGAATATGAAGAAATGAATCCTCGGCTGTCATTTGAGTTTGCCTACAAGCTCTATCAGATAAGTAATTAGAAGGTATGTGTAAAAATGGCGGTATAAAACTCATACATTCACAGTATTTATCTTCACAACTTACACATTCACAGTACTTATCTTCACACCACCCTGCTATATTGTTGTTGGATTTCACATCTATTCATCGACACAAAATTAAATTACAAATACAACAATGTAAACAAATGGGTTTTGGAGGGTGAAACGTACGAAGGATTCATTTCTTCATATTCAGTTTCTTTGGTCACATCACTCTGCTATATTGTTGTTGGATTTCACATCTATTCATCGACACAAAATTAAATTACAAATACAACAATGTAAACAAATGGGTTTTGGAGGGTGAAACGTACGAAGGATTCATTTCTTTATATTCAGTTTCTTTGATCGTAACCATTTTTCATCGCATCGGATACGGATGCTCTTGTCCAAGTATGCTCTACCAGGCTTTTCTCTTGAAAATCTTTCAACAAGTGTTTGATGCCCCATGTGATCCACATTGGGATGAGCTTCGTCTGCTTGTTGTTTTTGTTGTTCGTAAATTTGTTGAAACCGTACCAAAAAATCCCAAAGTCTATGCAGAGCTTTTCTTCTACAAAAACGTTAAAGATGCCAACGAACTGGAAATTGGTTGTGATGTCTACGAATCTGTGACAAAGGAACCTGGACGGAAGAACAAGAAAGCGAACAACGTTTTCTTTTTGAAGAAAATCAAAACAATCCCCAGACCGATCAGGATGTGATTGACTGGATGTTGGAAAATCTAATTGGGCTTTTCCAGAATCTGACTCTGTCTTTTCTCTTTCTAATTTTGACAGTTCTTTAATCGAAAAGAAGCTCTAGATGGGGGGAAAACAACAATACAAACAAATAGAAATACACACCGATACTGTTCGCGCCTTTAATAGTGTGTTTGTTTTCCCCCATCAAGAGTTTTTGACGTTTAGTGGAAGTTCTCAATTGACAAAACTCGAACCCGAAATGGCGTTCTCAAAAAGCTTCGAGAGCTTGAATTGCAATTCAATGCTCCTACAAAAAAATCGACAACTGCAAAGGCCAACAAAGATCTATGGCATCTTGAAAAGGATAATGAACTGAAAGCGCTTTATGATGAACATCGCCTGGATGATAATTGCCTAGAAAAAATCATCGACGTATTCGGCGAACGCCGGCGTTCAAAGAATTACATCATTAAGCGAATGTTACAGCTGCATTTAATTGCAGATAAATCCGAAATACTTCCTGCGAAGAGAACAAAGAAATTAAAGAGAGATACAGATTCGAGTGGCAAAGGAGGGACATCAAAATCCAAATCATCGAGAAAAACAAATAACTGGCTGAACAGAATAGAATGACGGAACTGAAGCCGCAGACGGAACTGGAAGAGCTGTCAAAAAGCGTCGTACGTTATTATTTTTACATGCCCACAATGGAGCTGTACAGCTTTGAAAGTATTTTGAAGAAAAACAAAAGAATATTCTTGTGTACAAGCTCAGAATTCACATTTTTTGTTTCCAATAATTTTCCTTTTAATAAATAATTTTTTTCGCGATACAAATAACCACAATATTTTTTTCCGACCCAAAAAGTTGTTTTTTTTCTTCATACAAATTGAAACGTCAAAAGTGCCGTACGTCAAAAGTTAAAAGTTGGTGAACTCTTCCGTCTGCGTCTGCAGTTCCGTGTGCGTCTACGTTCCGTTGTGTTCGCAACATTGAATTTGCGTGTATTCAATATTTTGACAGCTATTCCAGCTCCGGGTCCGTCTCCGTCTGCGTCACCATTCTGTTCAGCCAGTAAGAAGAACCAGAACCTATAAAAACCATGGAAAGTGAAAAGAAAAATAATAATAAATCACTAGCAGGGATATCTGCTAGTAAGTCGGTAGAAGTCACGGCTACCGGCGACGGCTTTGCTTCCGCTACCCAGGAAGAGAAGTCGCCAGTGACACAACTTTGCTACGATGTCAGTGACTGCTGCTCCGTCGCCAGCTCCAATCTTTCTCGTTTGTCAACTTCTTCCAGAAGGAGCAAAATCTCCAACTGCAAGAAGACGATCAAACGACTGGGCACAAAGGACTGGAACGTGTTACGAAAACCAGATGCGTTAAATCCACAAAAAATTTCTTCTTTGCTTTTCTGGCACGAATTGTGTCAGAGAATTTGAATTTTAGGTGGGCAAACATGAATTTTGGTTTTCATGCTAAAAGAAGTGACTCACTGTAGGAAAAGCTTTGTGGATTCGCCTAGAAGGGGAATAAGCCGTTGAAAATTTAAATGTGTTGAAGATCCCTACCGTTTATGTGGGACTTTTCCAATGAAGTTTACGCTAAATGAGAAAAATTATCCCCAAAACGATTATAAGTTGGTGTAACAGAAGTGCTAGACACTGATTTTTTTCTGATTTTCCGCCATTATAATAAAAAAAATTTTATCTTACAAAAACTTAAAAAGAGCAAAAAAACGGATAAAGAATCAAACGAAACATACAGAAAAAACACTTAAAAAAAAAAAAAAAAGGCCAACAAAATACCATACCAAAGATAAAAAAAAAGTGTACCTAATAAATAAAATCAAAATAACTAAGGTTAGATATGACAATTAGTGTACAGTGCATGACCATTGGTTTTCATTAAGTTTTGTGTTTTTTTTTTTAGAAATTAACTTTGCAGCCACCTATATAGTTCGCTTTTTGTGCCGAAGTGCAAGACAAATTGGCGGCTGCAAAATTCAACGTTATACATATCTGTTCCTTAAACAAGATACGAAATTACCACTATAGCCAAATACAACTTCAGCCGCAATCTAACTATACCAAGCAGTGGTCCAGAGGTGTAAGCGCCTGCACCACACGCCGAGGGTGCTAGGTTCGATCCCGGCTGTCGTCGAAACTTTTTTTTTATTTTTGTTCATATTTTTTTTTTGTTAATTGCCCTATCGTGTAATTTTGTTTGTGTATAAGATTACTTAACTTACATATAAAGTTTAATTTGTAGCGCACATATGTATGTATATTTATACATCTATATGCCAAGCTACTTGAATGCACCTAATTAAGCATTTTTAAGGGCACAAATAAGTGAATTTCTTTTAAATATTTAACACGTCGGTTGTAAAGAAGGTTTAATAGGTAATTCATCTCATCAGCCTGGATGCTGTGGCCACATCATCGTCAGCTGGATGCAAAAAAACACCGGATAAAGGGTGATTTGTCTTTTTACTAGCTTCTTTATATATCTGATTTAAGTATAGAAAAGAGTTCCAAGGGAGGGGGATCAATGCAAATAAGTAGTTTTCGGGTGCAGTGCATTCAAACGAACATATTCTTGCATATGCATATATAAATATAGATACGCGGTGTGGTTGCATTTTAAAAATTTGTTCCTATAAACAATACATACACATACGAACGTTTGTTTTTATTTAATTGTTCCTTTTACGATTTTTATTGATTATTGATTTTTGTGTACAGTGGAACATTTTAAATTTCTATTTGGAAAATTAATTTATTTAATATATGTTATTTGTAACTCTTTTAATGATTTATAATTTTTAATTAAAATGGGCAATAAACTTATTTATAATGTGTAAAGTAAAAAAAGATTCAATTTAATATGAGTTTTTAATTTAAAAGGATAAAGGATGAGGATTGATGGTGATGGTAAGGATGGGGTAGGAGAGTGAGAGATGGCGAAGAATGGGGTTACTTAGGCGAGATAGGTAACCATGGTAGGGTGGGTAGAGGAGATGTCTCGCAGCGTCATGACACCTAGACGCATAAGCCTGGCATGATTTTTGTATGCGCGGTTCTGACAGGGGTCAAGAACCAACACCCTCCGACGAGCGTGAGGCCGTTCAAGCATGCCAGCATTGACCCCGACGGCAACAAAGGAGCCCGCAACAATGGCGCCCATAACGTGAAGTTTTTTTTTGAGAGTTTTTTCGAGCCAATTCATTTTGTTTTAGTAATTTTCTTTTCATTTCAACGTACATAGAGTTCCTTCAATTTTTTTTTTCATTTTTTTAAATCCATATTTCATTTCATTCATCAATTTCTAGTTTCAGTTTTAGTATTTTTTTTTTGATTGCTTTAAAGTTTAATGAAATAAAAATAAAAATTAGATTTAATAAATTAAACTTTGAAATTTTCACAACATTAATTGTTAATTAAATAAAATTATGACAGCGACGCGTTTCGGATATGTTAATCCATCTTCGGGCTTCAATTTGTTGAACTATGTTCAACTATGTTCAATTTGTTGAACTATGAGTTCTCATGAGTACCTTTCACCTACGATAGACCAATTTCTTGAGTCGGTTTGTGATTGAGTTTGGTTGCAAATTGCCCTAGAAAAACGCATAGTAAAGTAGTTTCAGTTCAACGTAGTATATTTTATTTTTTTTTCTCTCGGCTCGCAGCGGTTCGCCATCTTTCGCTCTTTTATTTCATTCTTACCAGAGTAGTTGATCCTCATCCGAATCCGCAATGAAAATAGTTTTCTTTTGAAAAAAAAAAAATATTTTGATTCAAGTAAGCTTGAGTTTGATGTTAGATTGTGGTTGTTTTTAAATCGAAACGTACAGTGGGTGGTTTTACCTTTTTTTTTTTGTGTTATTTATTCAAAACATTTCCAAATTTTTTTTTGTTAAAAATTTGATTTCTTTATATGAATTCAAGTTTTGAAATCTATTTAATTCTTTTTTTTTAGCTTAGGCATTTTAGTTCCTTTTAAATTCCTTTCAAGTTTTTTTTTACTTTGGTCGGTATTTTCTTTTATACCGTTTGTTTTCATCGGCAGAGTGTCAGTAGTTGAGTTTTTCTTGAATCTTGGTTGATTCTTTTTTGTGTAGTCTTTTCCGTTTATGGTTATGGGTCATAATCCGAACAATCCTCATAGCACTAGTCGAATTCCAAGAATTTTGAGCGAAGGAGTCTCGTTGGAGGATTTTGAAAGGTTTCATCGGTCAGTGATTTTGGATCACTATTATAACTTGGTGGCTAGACTTTCTTCCGAGATGCCTACCGGTAGTGATCAGTCACGCCATGATTATGGTGAACATAACCATGGTACAAGCACGAGTGAAGGGCCAGTGGATAGGAGCGATCTGCTTGGTCAAGACAATCGATTAGTCGATGACAACACGGCAAATCCGGGATCTCCTGCTGGGATTGGTAGAGCATCGACTATCGATGTATTGGCCAGTAGAATCGATCAGTCCTTGGTGGTGAACCAGGTTCGTTTCTTCGACAAGATGGATCACTTCATGAGGAGTATTATGGGAAAGCTAGAAAGTATTGGTAATCCCCGCTCCGAGCAGCATACTTCTGACTTGGGTCGTCCTAGCAATCCTTTTTCGAGTGTGGCAGGCATTGATGTAGCGGAAATGTTTCCACCACAAATTCCGGACACGGCACACGGTTCGGTGGCTTCAAGTCAACCAACTAGTATTAAAGCACCGAATATTTGTCGTTTGGATAAGTGGGACATTAAATACGACGGAAGTGACCCTGTGTCAGATTTTCTCTTCAAGGTTGATAGGTTGCAGGCTAGGTCGGAATACAGCGATGCCCAAATGAGCACAAACTTTCATCTGTTGCTAAGTGGAAAGGCCAATATTTGGTTTTGGTCATTTTTGCGCAAAAATCCCGACGCTGGTTTGCAACAGATCAAAGATTCCTTGAGGAGAGAATTTGGTAATAGGGAAACTGATGTTGAAATTTACATGCGTCTGCTCACTCGAAAGCAGGGATTTAACAATTAAATGACCGCTTAAAGGAACCATTTGATTCGACAAAGCTCATTCAAATCATCAAAAGCAATGTCAAGGATAGGTTGGGGGAGGTGTTGTTAGCGGCGGAGATTGCTAGTATGGAACAGCTTCGGAAAAAGGCTAGAGAAGCCGAAACTTTTCTAGCCAGGAGAACAGCTTCTTCTAGGGCTGTTAGTGAGGTCCATCTGGAAGAACAAACGGATCTGGAACTACAGGATGAAGTCGCTGCATTCAGCAGGGCTAACAATAGACAGCCAGCTTCATCACTGGTTTGCTGGAATTGTGACAAGCTGGGTCATTCCTTCTACCAGTGTCCGTCACATGAAAGAAAGCTATTCTGCTATCTCTGTGGCGAAAAGGGCGTGAGTACCCCAGAATGTCAAAAACACCAGGGAAACCGCCAAGGGAGCGACAGAACAATCGGGGAGAGTCGTGCCCAGAAGAGCTACCCCGAACAGAGAAAGCAGCAACAAAAGACGGAACTGAGGGAGGGAGTGGTTCAGTTTTAGTAGGTATGGTTGATCAGAAGTCGGTCGGTAGGTCGGGGGAGTGTTATGCCGGTAAGGTTACTGAGACTGAGGGCCCTTTCGGAATTCTCGAACGAGAAGTTCCAGTTTCAGAGAGTCATCCTGTTAAAGTTTTTCAGTTGAAATCTCTTCACGAGAGAAAACTGAATTACTATAGGAGACGCTCTGAAATTGTTGGGAAGCCGATTGTAAGTGCCCAAATCCAAGAATGTAGGGAAAGATACAAGAAGCGAAAGGAGTTCCAGAGGCACATAGTCGAGACAATCTTGACTTCCAAAACAGACGGTAGATTATATGCACAAGTGAAGCTACAGAACGAGCTCGTTCAAGGCCTGTTGGACAGTGGTGCATCTATCTCTGTTTCAAATGTTACCATACAAAAATTTTGTAAGAACTGCTGACGGTAAATCTCACGATATCGTTGGGTACTGTAAGGTTCCGACAACACTTGATGGTATAACGAAAACCATTACTTTCTATGTAATTCCTAACTTGACACAAAAGGTTTATCTCGGCATGAATTTCTGGAACGAATTTCACCTGACTCCACAAGTGAGCCAGATCGACAGTAACAACATGTTTGAGGAAAGTCGCGAAATTGCGGAGGAAGCAGCTTTTATCGATCTGACAGCGATTTAACAGATCAAGTTAGACTCGGTAAAGCGGCTTTTTCCTAACTTTGCTGAACTGGGTCTTGGTAGGACGCATGTGGAAACCCACACGATTGAGACAGGTGATGCCGTGCCAATAAAATCAAAGCACTATCCACTTTCGCCGGTGAGGCAAGAGGAGGTTTACAAGGAACTCGATCGCATGTTAGGACTTGGAGTAATTGAGGAAAGCAATTCTCCATGGTGTTCGCCAATAGTGATGGTAAAAAAACCGGGTAAAGTACGGCTGTGCTTGGATAGTCGTAAGCTTAACAGCAAAACGATTAATGATGCATATCCGCTGTCACATATTGAAGATATCATCAGTAGATTAGAAGACACTCATTTCATAACGGGTCTAGATCTCAAAGATGCATTTTGGCAGATTCCGTTAGATGAAGAGTCAAAACAAAAAACGGCATTCGCTGTACCTGGAAGGCCGCTGTATCACTTTAATGTGATGCCATTCGGATTATGCAACGCCGCACAGAGAATGTGTCGTCTAATGGACAAAGTAATTCCTGCTCGCCTTAGACAACATGTTTTCGTTTATTTAGATGATCTTTTAATATGTACAGCGGATTTCGAAACTCATATCCAAGTACTGATGGACGTGGCAGCCTGTCTTCGGAGAGCAAATTTGACCATCAACCTCAATAAGTCCAAGTTCTGCATGTACCCAAGTTCCTTGGGTACATCATCGGTCAGGGAACGCTAAAAACTAATCCTGAAAAGGTAGACGCGATGGTAAACTTTCCTCTTCCTAAATCGGCGAGACAAGTGAGGAGGTTTATTGGTATGACGGGTTGGTACAGGCGTTTTATCAAGAACTATGCTGACCTCGCAGCTCTACTCACCGATTGCCTTAAAAAGCAAAAAGGTTTCGAGTTGACATCTGCAGCCAAGGAAGCGTTTGAAAAATTGAAGGAAGCACTTACCTCTGCCCCGGTATTGACTCAGCCAGACTTCAAAAAAGAATTTACCATCCAATGTCATGCGTCGTCTGAGGGAGTCGGAGGTGTGCTCTTCCAATTGGATGCAGATGGCAATGAGAAACCCATAGCTTTTATGTCAAAAAAGTTAAATAAGGCACAGAAAAATTATACTGTGACAGAGCTCGAGTGTCTGGCAGCGGTACTCAGTATTAGGAAGTTTCGTGCCTATGTCGAGGGCTTGTCTTTTCGTGTTGTTACTGACCATTCAAGTCTGAAATGGCTTATGTCATTGAAGGATTTGAGTGGGCGGCTCGCGAGATGGAGTTTGGAGCTTCAAGGTTTCCATTTCAAGATCGAGCATCGAAAGGGTTCGTTGAATGTTGTTCCGGATGCGCTTTCGAGAGGAGATATGGAAGAGATTTCGATCACAGCGATAGGAGAGGAAGTAGATATCGACTCGCCAGAGTTCGACTCTGCTGAGTACAGCTCAAAAAGAGAGGAAATCGTCAAAAATCAGGCTTCACTTCCGGATCTAGTTGTATCCGACAAATACATATACAAAAGAGTTAGATTCAGAAGTGAAGAACTTGAAAGCGAGGATTCTTTGTGGCGTTTGTCGATACCAAGCACATTGACTCACGAAGTAATAGAAATGGCCCACGGGACCAGGCTCAGTTGTCATAGTGGTTTCTCCAAGACTTATGCTAGAGTCAGGGAGAAATACTATTGGCCTAAGATGGCAACGGAAATTAAATCATACGTGAGTCAGTGCGAGATATGCAAAACCACAAAAGCGCCAAATAGAACTCTTCGTCCTCCTATTGCAAAGCAGATCGTCTCTGAGCGACCGATGCAACGTTTGTATGTGGATTTGTTAGGACCATATCCACGTACAAAACGCGGCAACACTTTTATTTTCATCGCTGTTGACCATTTCTCCAAGTACACTTTTCTCAAAGCGTTACCGAAAGCAACGACTACGAACATCATTCGATTCCTAGAAATGGAAGTCTTTCATGCATTTGGAACGCCCGAGCTTGTGCACTCAGACAATGGAAAGCAATTTGTATCGTCTGAGTTTGCAAAGTTTTTGGAGAACTATGGCGTGCAACATATCCGGACAGCATTTTATTCTCCGCAGGCAAATATATCAGAGAGGGTGAACCGAAGTATCTTAAATAAGCTGAGAGTGTTTGTACAAGGCGAGCAAGACAATTGGGATTCATACCTCTCAAGCATAGCTTGTGCTTTGAGGTCTGATACCCATGACTCTCTCGGTTGTCAACCGTATTTTGCTATGTTCGGTCAAAATATGATTAACCATGGATCCGCGTATAAAATTCTCAGAAATTTAAGAGCACTTCATGATCCCGAAGATAGCACTTGCACGTCAGAAGTTGTCTGAAAATTTGCAAAGCGCACACGAACGGTCGAAGGCTACTTATAATACTAGGTCAAAACCAACTTCGTTTAGGGTAGGTCAGGAAATCTTCTATCGGAATTTTGCCCAGAGCAATTTTGCTCAAGGTCAAAATTCTAAATTGCTTCCAAAGTTTATCAAGGCTCGTGTACGTCGTACCGTGGGGAACTGCATGTACGAGCTTGAGACTTTGGCCGGCAAAACGATAGGGGTTTACCATGCCAAGGACATTCGGCAGTGATATGAGGGAAGATTTGCTTGACGGGAGTTGAACGGGAAATATGACTAACTCATTTAACTGATTTCTAGCGATCCTTTTTGCCCGGCTATGTAGTAGGTTCGGCACCCACGTTTTTTTTTTTTGCGCGTGGGGTTCTGTTTGCAATTTTGCTCGCAGTAGATGCAACCAAAAGGCAAAGCCCTGTGTTACGAAAACCAGATGCGTTAAATCCACAAAAAATTTCTTCTTTGCTTTTCTGGCACGAATTGTGTCAGAGAATTTGAATGTTAGGTGGGCAAACATGAATTTTGGTTTTCATGCTAAAAGAAGTGACTCACTGTAGGAAAAGCTTTGTGGATTCGCCTAGAAGGGGAATAAGCCGTTGAAAATTTAAATGTGTTGAAGATCCCTACCGTTTATGTGGGACTTTTCCAATGAAGTTAACGCTAAATGAGAAAAATTATCCCCAAAACGATTATAAGTTGGTGTAACAGAAGTGCTAGACACTGATTTTTTCCTGATTTTCCGCCATTATAATAAAAAAAAATTTATTTTACAAAAACTTAAAAAGAGCAAAAAAACGGATAAAGAACCAAACGAAACATACAGAAAAAACACTTAAAAAAAAAAAAAAAAGGCCAACAAAATACCATACCAAAGATAAAAAAAAAGTGTACCTAATAAATAAAATCTAAATAACTAAGGTTAGATATGACAATTAGTGTACAGTGCATGACCATTGGTTTTCATTAAGTTTTGTGTTTTTTTTTAGAAATTAACTTTGCAGCCACCTATATAGTTCGCTTTTTGTGCCGAAGTGCAAGATAAATTGGCGGTTGTGCTTGTGCCGTGCGCTTTAAAAGGGTTGGCTGCAAAATTCAACGTTATACATATCTGTTCCTTAAACAAGATACGAAATTACCACTATAGCCAAATACAACTTCAGCCGCAATCTAACTATACCAAGCAGTGGTCCAGAGGTGTAAGCGCCTGCACCCAGTCGATCTTGAACTGTGGAAGTGAGTGGACGCCAAGCGACTTTCGTAGTATTCCAAATAAAAATCGGTAGTGCAGTAGTAAAAGTTATTATTCCAAGCAATTTTCAATAGAGCCAATAGCTCAGTGGAAGAGGTGGCGAACCCCGGTGTGGAGGGTCGCAAGTTCAAATCCCGGTCGGGCATAGAAAATTTAGCAACTTTTTTTCACAACCGAGAAGTTGAAAACTTTATCGAGTGGGAAGAAAAGCAGATGGAAGACGTCACCAGTGCGGGGGCATCGAAAGGTGTCCCAGCAACAACAACAAAGCCAGCAAAGCCAGCAACGGCAGCTACGGTAGCAACAGCGGGAACATCCAAAGGTGTCCCAATCAAATCAAAGCCATCAACGGCAATGCATACGGGGACATCGGATGATGTCCAAAAAACAAAACCAACAACTAATCCAGCAACGGCATCAACAGCGGGGTTATCGAATGATGCCCTAGCTTCGGCGGCAACGGCACCATCAGCCGATATGCCAAAGAAGAGGAGGAAGAAGATATTGGCTACGCCGAACCTAGTCAAGCGCCGCTCCACCATCACTTCAGCTAAGCTGCCAGCTGGAGCGAGGGACGTGGGGCGAACGGCGAAAGCTACAGCAGCAGCAAAAATTCAAAAGCAGCTAATTACCTCACCATCGGATGAGGAAATGGAGTACATGTCCGAGGGGGGAGAAGAAATGTACACAACGGGGGACAACACTCAGTATGTGGACTTACCATCACCAGAGGCGTCCTCCGAAGACGAAATTGAGGAGCAAAGCATCCAAGCTCAAATTGGTGCTGTTGAAGGGGAGATTGAGATCCTCAAAGCCCAGCTAGCTCCCCTAGTACTGGCTTTGAAGGAAAAGCAAGAAGCTCGCCGACAGAGGGAGAGGCTAGAGCAGGAGAAGAGAAAGTCGCTACAGCAGCCACAAAAAGTAGCGCACCCAAAGCAAAGTAATGCTGAGCTACTGCCAACACCAGAGCAGCCACAGCTAAATCAGCAACTGGAGCAGCAACAAAACCAGCAACAAACGAAACAAAAACCAAAGCAGCCACAACAGCAGCTGCAAAAACAACAGCCACAGCAGCAACCGAAGGAACAACGACAACAACAAAAGCAGAACCAACAGCAGCAGAATCAACAGCAGCAGAACCAACAGCAGCAGAATCAACAGCAGCAGAAGCAGCAACAACAGATTCAACAGCAGCAGCCACAGCCGCCCAAAAACAAAAAAGAGAAGGTGCCACCCATCAACGTTTACAAAATGGAGCTTGAGGATACCATAAATCTATGTAAGTCGGCCATAGGCAATAATTTTACAATTAAGAGACTTAATAAAGATAGACATGCTATCCACTGCTGTACAGTGGAACAGCATAAAATTGTTAAAGAATTGTTAAAAAAATCCACAACTGAGTTCTTCAGTTTTACCCCTAAAGTTGATAAATTACAAACGGTCCTTCTGAAGGGCATAGATTCCTGCACGGAACCACAGGCGCTCTTAAATGAGCTCCGCCAAAAAGCGAGCGACGATCTCGAGTTTATCGGGGTCAAGCCGTTCGCTACAGTCAGAGCCAGACGGGAGAAGCGGAATCTTCCTTTCTTCCTGGTACAGCTTTCGCCCAACAGCAAACTGGATAGTTTGAGGAGTATCTCCGTCCTCAACTACCAGGTTGTAACTTGGGATAGATTAAAGAGGCGCAGCGACATGCTTCAATGCATGCGCTGCCAAAGGTTCGGCCATGCCGCAGCGAACTGCGAAATGCAGTCGCGCTGCGTCAAGTGTGGAGAGAACCACAATATAGGGGAGTGTAAACTCGGACAGGAAAGGGTCGAAGACAGGACCCAGCTCAAATGTGCACTCTGCCGAGGCGACGGGCACCCCGCAAACTATCGGGGATGTCCGACGTTTCAGCTAATGAAACAAAATAAAGCGGCTAGGCAAACAGCAGTAGAGAAACGCCCATCAGTGCGTCCTCCTACAACAACGCCCGTCAACCCCCAAATTTCTTACGCCCAAATGGCGTCAGGAAGGGGGAACACGGTACAGCCTGTGCAAAAGGCAGCCCCACAGGCCCTCGTGCCTAAGGCTCCGGACGCACAGGCAAAAATTAGAAGCATGTTGCTGGCCATTCAGGACCAGTTAACAGGTCTTCAAAAACAGATCAGGGAGCAGGCGACAAGGGTGGACTATCTCTACTCTGTTTTGCCTAGCTTAACGCAACTTAGAGGTTAAGGGCGCGCTGCCGGAGAGGCCCTTTAAGATCCTTGCTGTGAATGTAAATTCACTGATTAGGATCGAACGTAGAGCTAATCTTTTCCAATTGTTGAAAGACCAAAGTCCAGATGTGCTTTTGGCTAGCGAAACTAAGCTAAACCAGAAACATAAACTGACTAACAATAATTACAATATCGTTAGAAGAGATCGGCCCAACTCCACTCAAGGGGGTGGTGTCGCCATCGTCATACGAAAAGGCATAGATCATAAAGTCATATATAATAGTGATGCGCGAAGATTTCGGTTGCTTGAAGTTTGCGTCATATGCATTCCTCTCCAACAGGGAAAGCGGCTGTATGTGATTGCTGCTTACGCACCGGAATCTCCTCAGCCAACTGATTTCATAACAGAGCTCGAAAAACTTTTCGAATGCTTAAGGCTGAACTCGGAAGAGAACTACTATCTGATGGCCGGTGATTTGAATGCCAAACATTCAGATTGGGGAAATCAAATACAGAATCCTAGAGGTAACCATCTGTTAAATTGGATGGGTCAATACAGCATTGAATATGGCATTGACCTGCTGGCTACAGAAAGGCCATCGTTTCCAAGAAGCGGTGCCTATCTGGATCTATTGCTAATAGACTCAAGGCTGACAGTTACTAACGCTGTGGGTCAACGACCAAGAAACTGTTTACGGACGATCGAGTACGACAGTGATCACTGCGGACTCGCCGCCGTAATACAGCTTCCGAACGAGCTTGTGGAATTGGAGGAGTATGTGCCGGTGCATACTTACAATTACAGTAAGATGCGCTGGCCACGCTTCTCCATTGCCTTAGCGAGCGAAATCCGTTCAAATAATATATCCCCACCAAATGACAGGAATCTTACAAACGCTGAAATTGACGAATACTTAGAACAAATGGACGAGACAATCAAACGAACTATGAACAGAACAATACCGAAATACAAAGAACGAAACGCTAACGACATGTACCGCAACGCGACCATCGACGCACTACACAGACAAAAAAGTGGACTGTTGACAAGACTTAAACTCTTATACCGACGGTTTACTGACTCACGAGATCTGGAGATTAGGACACTGAAGTCGTCAATCAAAAATATCAACCAATTGATCAAGGAGAATTATCGGTTGTCCATTAATTTGTATTGGGACAACAAAATTCGGGCCGTAAATTCCAGCGACCCGAGTATGTTTCCCCAAATTAATAAGATCTTTAGGAGGAATGATCAAAACGATCTTCCGTGTCTTAAGCTCCAGAGGACGACAGAGAACAGAAACGTACTTCTGACAGCAGGCATAGACCCAGAGGACGCCGTCTTGGACGATGACCTCTTTATAATCGAAGATCCTATGGAGAAAGTGGAAGCTGTGGGGGCTGCTTTCCAGCAAGTGTACAAGGTGAATGCTAGCATTCGCCCGAACCACGACCTGGAAAACAGAGCCCTACTTCACCACTTCTACCTTCGAAACGAAATTACGCAATGGCGATCGGAGAACCTCGGTTTCACTGGGTTCAATGAAGAACACTTGGCAAATGCCATCATCGCCGAGCAGAATGGGTTAAATTCCCTGTTAATCTCGAAGGTGGAGCTCCAGATCATCTTCGATTCACTAAAGAAAAAGAAGTCAGCAGGAGTCGATGGTATATCCAACGTTGTACTACGACATCTTCCTCAGGAGGCAGTTGACATTTATACCACACTGTTTAACAACGCTCTGAATAATGCATATTATCCAGGGCGGTGGAAGACAGCTGTGGTGCATCCTCTCCCGAAAAAGGGAAAGGACAACTCCAATCCGGCGAATCTCCGGTCGATAAGTCTTCTTCCGAGTATCAGCAAGGTATTCGAGAAAGTTATTAATAGAGCTCTGTTCAAGTGGGCAGAGGACAACAATATTATACCGGATAATCAGTTCGGATTTAAGGCGAGACATGACACCATTCATGCCGCGTCTAAACTCGTTTCTGACATCCAGTGGAACAAATCCAAAAAGCAGTGTACGGGTGCCTGCCTGGTTGATTTGGAGAAGGCTTTCGACACCGTATGGTTAGAAGGTCTTTATCTAAAGCTAACCAGACTTGGCATAAGTAAACCGCTATTATATATGCTTTATGACATGCTCAATGGTAGAAAGTTTGTTGTCAAAAGTGGCAATGTAACTTCTACCAAAATCTTCGAAGTTAAAAATGGTCTTCAGCAGGGAGCGGTCAACTCGCCGATTCTCTTCAGTATTTGCACCAGCGATCTGATAGGTAGTCTAACTCATGCAATTGCGTATGCCGACGATCTAATTGCGTACAGAACGGCCCCAAAAGTCGAGGTCATCAGAATCCTTTTGCAGCGTGACTTCGACAAGATTCAACAATATTGCGATGACTGGAAGTTAAAAATTAACTTTCAGAAATCAGAAACTATTCTGTTTAGGACTCCGTTGCATGGAGCCACAAGGGATACGAGAAAGAACTGGCGCAAGCTGGTGATCGTAGGGCCAAATGGACATCCACTGGCGAGTAAAAGTGTAGTAAAGAACCTTGGCATCTGGTTGGATCAGTATTTGTATTTCGACAGACATATAAATGCTGCTCTGACCAGGGCTAGGGGAGCTTTTGCCCTGACGAAACGGTTGTTTTATAGCAGCCGGCTTGACACCAGGGTGAAGGTGATTTGCTACATGGCCCTCATCCGGCCGATGATTGCCTATGGGTGCCCGGTTTGGTTCAACGTTGCCCCATCTCAAATGGAAAAGATTCGGGTGTTTAAGAGGCAGTGTCTTAGACGCTGCCTTGGATTACACAGAACACCAGAGTCGGAGTACAAACATTATTATTCCAACCTGGTTCTATACAACGGGGCCAACATAAACAGAATAGATAACTTTTTGTTGAAGCTGATTCGGGGTCACATTGCAAGAGCGATGTCCTCGACAAACAGCCTAATTTTTGGGGCCTATTACCCCAACCAAGAATATTATGAGAGTGTGCGTTTGAGCGGCTTTATTCCGCCCGATGCATTCCTCTATTTAGACAGTCGAGTGCTGATACAGGATAGATTGGCAGTTCCGCTAATCTACCATGTCGGCCGTAGAACTGTAGACAGGCGACTCCTTTACAACCGAGACGTCCTCGCACAAGGCGTCGCTGAGCGCCTTCGGTTCAGTAGGACTGTGTCCGATCGGGACCGAAGAGATAGGGTAAGGCAGGAGAACCAGTTTTGGTGGCTTAAAAATGAAAGTTCTTCTACTGATATATAAAAGTTGGCACATCTTCTATGTCTTGGCCGACTTACATTGATTTAGGTTAATTAGTGTAAGCAGGGACAGTCAGGGTGGCACCAAAAAAAAAAAAAAAAAAAAAAAAAAAAAAACAACCGAAAAATCCAAAAAAAATATAAAATCGAAAAATGCTTGCTGTGGCTGTTCTAGTTTTAAGTAGTTCTAAGTAGTTTTAATTAGCTTTACGTAGTTTTAAGTAGTCTAATTACCTTTAGTTTAGTTTAGTTTTATTTAGTTTGTAACTTTTATATAAAATAAAAAATCGATAAGAGACCGAGTTTTTTATGCATTCTTCTCGGTGAAAAATAAAACCGTTATGGAATTTAGTTTTTTGGCCGAAAGGCATTAGCATTAAGTTATTGTTTAGCTTAGAGCGCCCGCATGGGGCCAGTAAGTTAGTTGTAAGTTATTGATAAGTAGGCTAGTTTTTTATGAATTTTTGTCTAGCTTTAAGATAGTTATAAGTTAAATGAAAAATAAAAATGAATTTAAATAAAAAAAAAAAATAATAAAGCGCCTGCACCACACGCCGAGGGTGCTAGGTTCGATCCCGGCTGTCGTCGAAACTTTTTTTTTATTTTTGTTCATATTTTTTTTTGTTAATTGCCCTATCGTGTAATTTTGTTTGTGTATAAGATTACTTAACTTACATATAAAGTTTAATTTGTAGCGCACATATGTATGTATGTTTATACATCTATATTCCAAGCTACTTGAATGCACCTAATTAAGCATTTTTTTTGTAAGGGCACAAATAAGTGAATTTCTTTTAAATATTTAACACGTCGGTTGTAAAGAAGGTTTAATAGGTAATTCATCTCATCAGCCTTGATGGTGTGGCCACATCATCGTCAGCTGGATGCAAAAAAACACCGGATAAAGGGTGAGTTGTCTTTTTACTAGCTTCTTTATATATCTGATTTAAGTATAGAAAAGAGTTCCAAGGGAGGGGGATCAATGCAAATAAGTAGTTTTCGGGTGCAGTGCATTCAAACGAACATATTCTTGCATATGCATATATAAATATAGATACGCGGTGTGGTTGCATTTTAACGGACTAACGATACCGGAACGAACAAGACTGCAAAACGCACGAGCTTTTCTACAGATGGAGTCAACAACAAAGAATGGGCCTACTGCCCATACATTGGCGGGGGCTGCATCTGTGGAAATCACGGGAGCGAGTAAGACGATGGGACCACCCTCTCCATCCCCTGGTTTAATCCAGCTTATGGGAGGGGTGGTTGTGCCGGCTACTGCAGCAACAACGCAAATGACAACGACGAACCTACACACTCACAAGAAGCATGAACCAACATCTGCTTCATCATGCTCGTCCGTCAGGCATTGCATGGGGCCACCTGCCTCTACGGGTCTGATGGACGGGTTGTTACGGAGATGATGCATTAAGGGAAAATCTGGGGCCAAAGCCCCACCTGCAACCTAAGCGCATCGACTTCGTCAACAGCCGGTGAATGCACTACTAAAACAATGCAAGTCTGCACCAGTGAGCCGTCCTCCGAACGAACTGGACCACATATGAAGCCATCTGCTTCTAAGTGCCCGGGGAATGAGGGGGCGGCCTCTGTGATGAAGGGAAGCGATACGTGCGGGGGTGGCAAGATGGGCCACAGCCCTATATGCAATCCACGCACGTCTGGCTTCTCCGAACCAAGCAGATGTATTGGTGACTCGACCAATGACAGCGCCGTCACAGTGAAAACCTTAGCAGTGCAACGCAAGGCGAAAGGTTCACTGAACGAACAGCAAATTCGGCGCCGACAATTACGTAACGCTAAAAGGTTTATTCGGCGATTTGCTAGCAGGGACCCTGAGTCCCTAACGGCCAATGAAAGGCTAGCCCTGAGTAAATCGAACCAGCGTCTACAGACAGCGACAAAAACGGAACTAGACGACAAGACAACGCCGAACCCTAGGAGTAATCAAAGGGGTGCTGGGAAGGAGAAAGTTGGCCATTTGCCCCATTCTGCCTCAGTTTCCACTGCGGAAAAATCCAAAAGGGCAAGTCAAACTAGCAGTTCTCCGATGACACCGTCACCGAAGAATGCTAAGAAGAAAGCCAAATCCTCCCAAGAGTCTGAAGAGGGGAACTAACAATTTGCCATTGCGGATTTTGGCAACCCTCGAAGACAATTAACGGAGGATCAATGGCAACTAATAGAAGTCAGGATCCTTGATGCTATAAATGATGCTATCGTCAAGAATAGGCCACCGCCTCTCTTCGGTAACCTTAAAACCATCAATGGATTCAAATTGATGACATGTGAAGACGGTAACACTCTCACTTGGCTTCAAGACTTCGTTAAGAATACCAAAGCCCCCTGGGAAAATGCTGATCTCCGTTTAATAAGTAAACGCGAGATCAACGAGCTAAATCGACCTATGGCAAAACTTCTGCTACGTGGTCCTGCAATTCCCAGAGATCGCATTGAGAGATACCTGCAATCCCTCAATACCGAACAGCTGAGCAAAAGCTGGGAGGTGGTTGATATAGGAGAGCAGTCGAAAGAAGGCACAGAGGTGGTGGTCAGACTGACACACAAATCGATCCCACTTCTAAGGAAAATTGCCTTCGCGAAGGCAGTCACCTTGATGCGGTGCGAAGGCTTAAGTTTCAAAGATTCATATGACCTGCCGCCTTGGGGCAACCTGCGTCGGTAGCGATTTTGAGGAGTTACGAACTAAGAACTGCCCCCCCTAATCCAAGGTGTTACGTGACCCGTGCCTATTGGAAGGTTTGCAGCCAGGGGGTATACCGGCTGTATTCTAACGGAACCTCTTTGAAAACAGGTCGAATCAAAGAGTAATCTAGACCTTACCATGTTATGCGGAACTCTGACATGGCGGACCCCAATATTTCTCTAGCTACTCGTGGGAACAACATGCCAAAACAACAAAAACAAAGAAATAACAGCAACCACAAAAAATTTAACACTCCACGGGATGTCACCGCGAGTGAGTACGCGGATCGAGTAGAGAAAGATCTCCATGGAGAAGATCCGAGGCCGGGTTGCAGTTTATACCTTAAGAGGATGCCTCCAAGGTATTTACCGCACCAGGCAGACATTAAAGAGACATCGTCCACTAGTCAGGGGAGAAAACCTCCCGGGCAAGTGAAGGATGTTTCCCCCAGTTCATCATCCACTAACCAGGGGAGAATACCTTCCGGGAAAGTGGGAAATGCAATGGAAGCCAAAGAAGGCGACTTGGATGGGAAAACATCACCACCAAGCAGAAACTCAATACCACCAAAACGACCACCCAACAGCCGAAATAGAAGGCTTCGTCCACTTCCAAAACTGGGCGAACCAGGTGCACTGGACGACCCGTACAGGAAAGGACTGAGTGGAGCCGGCACAAAGTGGTTCTTCCGGTTCCTAGACAAGGGGATGACCCCACAGGAAGCCAGGAAAAAGGTGGATGAGAGGAAAACAGCATCCTCGCCGATCCATACTGAGGGTAAGAGAAAAAGCCACCTTAATACCCCTCCACAAAGGCAAGAGGCCAAAAGACCTAAAGCAGTGGCTTTTAAAGCAGCGGGATCAAGCACTGCATATGCAAAGTCCAGCGAAAACAGGGTACCCTCTTATGCAAACACGGCGAAGAGCACTCGCATTGCAGTCCTTCCAAAGGAATACCCTCAGGTTATTCTGAGTACCAAGCAATTGACGGTACTAGAAGATGCCATTATTAAGGAAGTCTCCAAAGGATGGGAAGTTAAGCTTAAGTTTAATGGCATTCACTTCAGAACTGGTCTGCTTGTGGTTGACTGTGCTGGTCAGCAAACAGCAGACTGGCTGAGGGGAATGGCACCAAAACTAAGCACTTGGAAGGGCGTTGCACTAGTTGCATGCTTGGGGGATGAAATCCCTAAGATGCACACTATTACAATTTTCCTTCCAAGAAGTGTGGGTCAGGACGACAAGAAATCCTTGGCTCTGATCCAAGCCCAGAATGAAGGCCTAAATGTCCGAGCCTGGAAAATTTTTTTTGCATTAATGAATTTTGAAAATGCATTATATGTAGTGGTGCTAGGTATGAGGTATTACTGTCAAGTTGATGAAATTGAGCGTGGACAGTAACCACGAACTATTCTGATTTTTTTGGTAGAATTTTGAAAGTGCATGGAGATGTTAGGGCCACGGTAGCGCTGCCAGACCGATGGCATTTAATTTAGACACATATAAACATTATGATCACAAAATTTGGAGCGGTATAATACACATAAACTTCACTCATTTTTTTGAATTTTGAAAGTGCATTACGGTGGTCTTAGGGCCGCGATATCGCTAAAAGGTCTATGGCATGTAGTTTGCACTGCGGTATATACAAATACAATGCTCACAAATATCATGCGATATAAAACACTTTGATCAAATCGTTTTCCAGCTCTCGGTATATAAGCCTTTTCTGGTTAATTGGTCAACTCTACCCCGATGTGTGAATAACGTGCACAAATATGATGAGTTTGAATAGCCATCATCGCCGAAAATAACACGATTGAATATTTTGCACTGACTGAATAAACCAATAAAATGTTGAATATTAGCTAAAACCATTTAAACGGTAACTAAACGACACGAAAATGCCTCGTTTAAGTTGGAGTCGGTTTATCGTAGTTAAACCGATCATTCGGTTTAAAATTTTGGTTAACGTCGGTTAAAGTGAGTGAATATTACCGATTAGTCGGTTTAAAAATTTTAAACCGACTTCTGAATCTAAACCGATTTTAAACGGCGTGAATATTACGGGCATAAGAAAACAAACTGGAATCTTTAAAAAAATGCTCTCCAGACAAATCTTGAGCAATTAGGGCCAGTTAGAACAACAAACAGTCACCTTGAGCTAGAATATATAGTCAATGAGTATAGCGGGGCGATAAATGAGGCCTATGAACTCAGCTGTCCACTGATAACCGTTAAAAAGCAAAAGGACGCTCCATGGTGGAATAACAATTTGTCGAAACTTAGAACCAAGGTTAGAAAACTCTTTAATGAGGCAAAAAGAACTGGAGAGTGGAATAGCTACTCTGCCAGAGTTGACTAAATATAGCACGGAAATAAGAAAAGAGAAGTAGTTTTGCAACATTCTGCGAAGGCATTTCCTCTACTCCTGCAGCGGCAAGACTACATAAAGCTCTAGCAAAAGAGAAGGCACTAACTTCTTTAGCACTTCGAAACCCTGATGGTAGCTTTACGGAAAATAAGGAGCAAAGGTCCAACCTATTGTTAAATACTCATTTCCCGGGAAGCTTACCAGCTTTAGAAAACACAATAAAGAGAATACCTCTCAAACCCAACCGGGAAAGCTGTAAGATAGCGTCAACTATCTGTTCAGCAAACAGAATTGATTGGGCGATAAACGCCTTTCAACCTTTTAAATCACCGGGTGTAGATGGCATTTTTCCAGCCCTTTTACAAAAAGGGAAAGCAGAATTAATGCCCTTTCTCATTAGCATACTTCGAAGTAGTATTGCACTTGGGTACATACCAAATCTATGGAGAAGAGCTAAGGTTATTTTTATTCCCAAAATTGGGAAAAAAGATACAACACATCCAAAGTCATTCAGGCCAATAAGTTTAACTTCCTTTTTACTGAAGACTCTGGAAAAGGTAATTAATAACTTCATTAGATCAGAAGTGTTAATAAAGATGCCTTTAAACGTACGCCAGCATGCCTACAGAGCGGGTAAATCTACAGAAACCGCCCTGTATGAGCTCACAAACACCTTACAGATAGCTTTAGAATCGAAAGAAACAGCATTATGTGCCTTTTTAGATATTGAGGGGGCCTTCGACAGTACCTCTCATGAAGCTGTAAACAAAGCTCTGGTAGGGAAGTGCGTACCCATCACCATAATCAGATGGATAAGTGAAATGCTAGGCACAAGAACGGCGGAAGCACACGCAGGACATAGTGTTCAGAGGGTCATCACAACAAGGGGCTGTCCTCAGGGAGGGGTTTTATCACCCTTGCTGTGGAGTCTTGTTGTAGATGAATTACTAGAAACTCTTACTTCTCAAGGCATACGCTGCATCGGTTTTGCTGATGATATTGTTATAACTGCCATGGGAAAGTTTGAAGATACTCTCTGTGATATAATACAAAGGGGGTTATCCATCACAAGGAAATGGTGCATATCGGTGGGACTAAATATAAATCCTACCAAAACAACGATAGTACCATTTACCAAGAGGAGACTTCTTCCACGCATGAAACTAATCCGGTTGGCGGGAGAAGAAATCGTGACCCAGAAGGATGTTAAATACCTAGGAATTACTCTAGACAGTAAACTCCTCTGGAACAAACACGTTGAAATTACTGTCGGAAAGGCCACTAGGGCCCTCATGATATGCAAGAGACTTGCAGGTAAAACATGGGGCTGTAAACCAAATATCCTAAGATGGATGTACACTATGATGGTAAGACCCATCATTACCTATTGTGCGGTTGCATGGCATAAAAGAACCGAACTAATCACAACTAGGAAATCCCTAGAAAAAGTACAAAGGCTCGCATGCTTATGCATTACTGGAGCAATGAGGACATGCCCTACAGCAGCTATGGAGGTAATACTTCACTTGACCCCACTACATGTGGTCATAGAAAGTGCTGCTATGGGAGCCGTCATTAGATTCGCAAAGGAGGGTACTGGGACTGGAAAATTTATAGGTCATAGGGAAAGAAATTCGATCTGTTAGTCCTTATTAACAAATCTTCTTGACATTCCAAGAGATGGAATGATTAAAAAATATAACTTCGAGAAAAAATTCCAAACGGAGTTAAGTTGCAAAAAAGAGTGGGTAGGTGAATCAGTCAACTACACTCTTAAAGCTAATGCCATCAAGTGGTACACTGATGGATCAAGAACAACTGTAGGGACTGGCGCAGGAATCTTTGGGCCAAGAACCAAACTTTCCTTACCGATGGGGCAGTCTTCTAGCATTTTCCAAGCGGAAGTCAATGCCATAGGAAAATGTGCAGAACAAAATCTCGAAAGGAACTACCGTAACCAAAATATTGCCATTATGTCAGATAGCCAGGCTGCACTTAAAGCACTGAGCTCATACACCATTAGTTCTAAATTGGTATGGGACTGTGTGTGCAGACTAAACGAACTGGGCAAAAGCAACAATGTAACACTCCATTGAGTACCAGGCCATGTGGGTGTCCAAGGCAATGAAGAGGCAGACTCCTTAGCAAAAATGGGTGCAACAACACCCCTTATGGGTCCAGAGCCCTATTGCGGAATAGGAGAAAACGTGATTAAGAATAAAATCAAAAAACAAGAGGAGGCCAAAAGATCACAAATCTGAAAAGAACTCCCTAAGCTAAGACAGGCAAAACTACTACTTGGAAGCTACAACCAAGAACGTTTCATATCCTGCATTAGCTTAAGTAGAAACAACCTTAGAATAGTTACGGGTATCCTCACTGGCCACTGCAAGCTAAGGAGACACCTCAGGATTCTTGGCTTAGCAAGTAGTGCAACATGCAGATTCTGTAACACTGAAGAAGAGACACCGGACCATATTTTAGGTAGTTGTGAAGCAATTGTGCAACAAAGACATAGATATCTGGGTCGCCACCAGATAGAGGAGAGCGAACTGCCCTCTTTAAAAATACTCCAAATACTTAAATTTCTCAAAGAAATAAATTTGGAGGAAGAGCTGTAAATGAGCAACCTCATGCGGCTCTAAATGGGGGCACAATAGATCTTAAGGTCGCAGTGCAATATAAACCCCAAGTATAATTCATTCATTCATTCAAGGAAAATTGGCTTCATGGTGCGCGTCGGAATAAACCGTTGCAAACTTAGGTTAATAGCCAATCCGAGAAAACAGGTAAATAAAAGGGAGGGAGGGGCGGTTTTATAAAAATATGAAGCTTATTCAAATAAACCTTCATCACAGTAAAGCTGCCAACGCCAACCTAGTCTATCTCATGAAGAATAGACAAATTGGTCGCGTTCGGGGGGCAAGCCAAACCTATCCGGATAGGTTTGTGTTGTTGTAATCCCATAGGAAAATTCAGCTGATGAACCAAACAGCTGTTGTCAAAAACAAATCTAAAGCTATCCTAAAATTTTCGGGATACTAAACTATCCTATGCGCAATTTAAAGAACAGCTGATTACAGCTGACTTTTGGTTTTCGGGTGACGCTTGTGTAGTTGTTTGTTTTTATTGTTTGTTGTTTGTTTTTAGCTTTTAAACATTAAAATACATATACAAATTGTTGCAAAAATAAACAAAATGAAGATATCTGTCAATTGGAAGGACACAACATACGATTTTGAAGAAACAGCAGAGATCTGGGAAAAAATAATTTTTGGTACTTACTTGAACTTTTTTCAGCTGTTTTGATTTTTGATAGGTAACCTATCCGGTTCGTTCGAAAACATATCCGATACTTAAGTATCTCAGATAGCCTATCTGTGTACCCCCCGAACGCGGCCATTGACATTGCCCTTATTCAAGAACCCTGGATAGCAAGCGGCAAGATTAAGGGCCTAAATTGCCAGGAACTACTGCTGTACAAAGCCAACCAGTCAGGCGATAACAGTAATCATAGATCATGTATTCTAGCTAGGAAAAACATTAACGTTTTCTTTCTATCTAAATACTATAGTAACACAGACCAAGCTACAATTTTGCTTGAACGCAACAGACTACCACCGTTGGCAATAGCATCCTGCTATATGCCCTTTGACGGAGAAGAAGGTCCCCCAGCCAACATCACTAAACTACTAGTGCAGCATGCAGCGACACAAAAGTGGGACCTAGTGATGGGATGTGATGCCAAT
This sequence comes from Epistrophella euchroma, assembly GCA_947049315.1. Taxonomy (NCBI): domain Eukaryota; kingdom Metazoa; phylum Arthropoda; class Insecta; order Diptera; family Syrphidae; genus Epistrophella; species Epistrophella euchroma. Next base: position 97,882,663 of record OX346246.1, read on the forward strand.
TCTCACCATCTGCAATGGGGAAGCACAGATATTAACGCAAGAGGTGAGTTGCTTTTTGAATTCATTAGGTTTGTTCGCGTACTCCCCAAATCTACGAATTTTTACGAATTTCTATAAATTTAACGCAAATTGTGTTCGTTTACGCAAAAAATGTGTAGTTTTTCGCAGAAGAGAGCGCTTTCGAGAGAGTAAATTATTTCCCCTTTCTGCTAATTTCAACCCCAAAGAAATTCTTCGGGCAGAAATATGAGTTTTGTCAAAAGTCACTTTGATATTTGCCAGAACATCTCTTTTCTTATACTCCTCTGTTTTATTTAATTTAATGTAATAAATTAACTTTTTCTTACTTTTTTATTTTGTTTTGAAAATCTTTTCAAAGAAATGATGACGATATTTATTTTTTTTTGTTTTCAAATATTTGACGTTAAAAAACCGGTAAAAATTATTTGTTCAAAGCGTTCGTGTACTATTTTGCAGTTTTACTTCTCTCTGAGAGAATTTCATCCCCACTCCTCAATATTTGATAGACTGTGAATTTTAGTGTAGAAAGTACACGAACGAAGCTATTATTGAAAACAATATTCTAGAAGCGAATAGGGGAAATGAACCCACCTTTATCACGAAGAACTGTCAACAGGTACTTGACGTCACCTTGTTAACAAACTCGAACTCGATTTCTGTAGAAAATTGGAAGGTTGTTAGAGAACCGTCCTTTTCTGATCACCGTATCATAGAATTTAGCATACCTGCAACTCAGAAACTAGATAAACCATTTAGGACTGGATGGTATCTTTCCCAAAATGTTACAAGAATGTGACCACTATCTGATACCACTCCTAAAGAAAATATTTGAGAACATTTTGAAATTGGGGCATATCCCAAACTCGTGGCGTGAAGTAAAGGTGATTTTCATCCCCAAAGCTGGTAAACCTAGCCACACAAACGCCAAAGACTTTAGACCGATCAGTCTCACTTCTTTTATGTTAAAAACATTTGAGAGACTGTTAGATATCCATATTCGAGGCACGCTGCCGCAGGACGTTTTATCTTCAGCGCAACATGCTTACACTAAAGGGAAAAGTACAGAAACGGCTCTTCACAGTGTCGTTTCGACAATAGAAAAATCCTTGGTTAGCAAGGAATACACTCTAGCTGCCTTTCTAGATATTGAAGGAGCCTTCAATAATGTACAGAATGTGGCGGTTGAGAGTGCTCTTGTAGAACTTGGCGTTGACATTGCCATCAGGGATTGCATAATGTGTATGCTGAAAAACAGACGTATTCACTCAGAACTAGGAGGAAACAAAATAAAGGTAGTAACATCTAGGGGGACACCTCAAGGGGGAGTCCTCACGCCACTTCTCTGGCTTCTCGTAATGAACGTCTTATTGAACAAACTAAAATACAGTGGGGTCAAAAAGGTAGCTTACGCGGATGACTTATCACTACTAGCAACGGGTAAATTCCTATCCACTATTACTGAACAAATAGAATTTGCCTTGTCCATAGTTTCCACATGGACAAAGATGTGTGGTTTTGCGGTTAACCCGTCAAAAACAGAACTAGTCCTCTTCACAAATAAGAGGAAGTTACCCGTCTTTAAGATTCCATAAATTGACGGCATTCAACTTAAGATTTCAGATAGTGCAAAGTTTCTGGGAGTAATCCTAGACAAAAAGCTTAACTGGAATATGAATATCAAAGAAAGAGCTCAGAAGGCAATGTTTGCCCTCTACTCCTGTAACAGAATTTTCGGAAAAACCTGGGGACCTAATCCAAAAATCATTTTATGGATGTATACGGCAATAGTGAGACCGATACTAACTTATGGTTGTATAGTTTGGTGGAATGGAGTAGAAAAGGCTACTAATCTTAAAACTTTAACCAATACAAAGAATGGCAAGTATTGGGATCACAGGAGTAATGAGAACCACCCCGACAGCAGGGCTTGAAGCCATTCTTAATCTCAAGCCTCTTGACTTATTTGTACAAGAATCTGCAGCAAATAGTGCACTACGACTAAGCCAGACAAATGTCTGGAAACACAGTCAAGTTGGCCACGCTCAGATTTTAACCAAATACATAGGTAGTAATGTTTGCACAGACTATATTACTCCCCAACTAGATTTCTTTAGACCATTCATTTCCGACATCCCTGATAGACAGGAATGGGAAGTCACTCAACCACATGGCTCAACGGTAGCAGTCTTTACCGATGGGTCTAAAATGGAATGTGGAGTCGGAGCGGGATTCTATTCGGAAACCCTAAACTTAGCCAGCTCCTTTAGACTCCCAGACGACAGTAGTGTTTTCCAAGCTGAGGTTCTGGCAGTAACGAAGGCCGCTGAACGGCTGTCAATGCTGGCGATTCCGCCAGCCGAGATTACTTTCTTCATTGACAGCCAAGCAGCCATAAAAGCACTCTATGCCATCGAAATAAAATCAAAACTCGTTTCCTGCTGCCGTGAAGAGTTCAAGGTTCTTGGCTCGCAGCACAAAGTAAGGCTCTGTTGGGTTCCTGGCCATATAGGAATTCCAGGTAACGAGAAAGCAGACGAGCCGGCGCGAATCAATTGATCCAAACCGAGCAGAACTAAACGTATATGCACCAATGTGCACCTTCAAACAGACTGTGGAAAAGAAAATTCTTGAGAAAACTAATGTAAGGTGGACCCTACTCGACTCCTGCACGAATACCAAAAAACTTTGGCCGTGTTTCGACAAGATGAAGACAGATAGGATCCTCACGCTAAATAAGAAATCATTGTACACACTTGTAGGTACAATAACTGGACACAATCTGCTGAAGTACCACAAGAAAAAACTGAGGCTCAGCACGGATGATCTGTGCAGAGGTTGTGGCGATGAAGAAGCACAAGAAGACTCTTCTCACTTCCTATGTCACTGCCCAGCACTCTCGCAACTAAGAAATAAGTACCTAGGAAACTACTTCAATAACTTGGAAGAGCTCTCCAACTTTTCTGGTGTGCAATTGTCTAACTCATTAATGCCTCCAGATGGCTAGATAATCCATGAAAATTTATAGGTTAAACTATTTGGAGTGTCCAGTCCTCCAGGGTATCACAAGGGATCTACATTGATCTAAGTGTGATAGAAACAAGATCCTTTATCAGCCCGATAACCTAACCTAACCTAGAGGTATTGAATTGAATTGAATTTTTATTGAGTCTTTTGGGTTACAATTGCTATCTTATTCTAAAATTACAATTCAAGTGTCATTTAGTACATGAAAAAATTGGCGGCTATACTGTATTGCCTGCTCTTTCATTTGCTTTGTATACAATGTTTGCTTCATGGCTTTCGATAATATGTTTGTTCTACTCTTGCTCAAAAAAGAGAGATGAAATAATTGCGTTAGACGGTTGTCATAGTTATATACATATACTAGCCGATAAAACCCGGCGTTGCCCGGGTCTTAAAACTTTATGACAACCAAAAATCAACTAAAAAGATGAATTAAAATCATCACTCGAAAAATGTTCAGCTTAAAGAGCCCTACACACCATGTTACTTGTCAGGTAACAACGACGGTTTTTTATCTTCATTTAAAAACTCTAACCTTGAAAATCCGATCATTAGAACTCAAGTTGTAAATTAAGACTATTTGCAGTAAAAAGAACCCCCTATTAACTTTACGTACGCCCTTGATTGTATAATTACTCGGAAAAAAATTAATAAATAATTTTTATTAGTGGTGCAAATTCTATATACGTGCGCCCTTGATTGTTTAATTACTCAGAAAAAAAAATTGAAAAATAATATGTAGGTATTAGGGGTGAAAATGCCCCCTTACCCCTCCTTCGTTTCCATTCACCATAACCAACCACCCCCCGCCAAAGTAACCAATTTCAGTCTTACCATAAAATCCAACAATTAGAACTCAAGTTGTGAATTAAGCCGATTTGCATGTTATAAGTACCCCCCTATCCTATTTACGTGCGCCCTTGAGTGTGTACTCAGAAAAAAATTGAAAAACAATTTGTATTAGGGGTGCAAATGCCTCTACCCCTCCTTGTGCACACCCCTGCCACCAAATAAGTTCGTTTCCATTCACCATCACCAAACAACACCCACCGCCAAACCAATTTCGGTAGATACAAACATTTTTTTCTGCTGCAAATATACCTACCTACTCATACCTACTGGCTACACTCATTTCTTTATAAACACATAGCGTCCTGTTTATGTTTTTTTTTATATGAACAAGACCACACAACAAAAATATCACCACGAACACGATCCGTCGACGATTCGCCTTCACGCATCACCCTACTACCACACACCCCAACAGAAAAAGTTTATTTAAAAAAAAATAAAAAATTATTACCTAAAAAAAAATTGTTTTTTATGATCCGATTCTGGGAATCAGCCCAACGATAAAATTTTGTTATGAGCCGATTCTGGAAAATCAGCCCAAAGGTTGTATTCATATATATGTATATATTGCTTTGCTATTCGCTTGCCCTTTGTACCGAAATGTGCAATCTCAATCTGCAATCGACATTCGACACCAAGGGCAAAGCTTAAGCAAAGCTACAACTAAAAATAACGATCGGAACCATTCAAATATGCCACGCCACAAAAGGCAATTTCCCACCGCAAAATAACTCTTCCTTATAAATAATTGAACTTGAACTAAATGTGAACTGAAAATAATATAAAACAGAATTTTGCAGGAAAACTACCTACATGCCTCTAAATAAGTCTTTTCCATTCAACATCACCAACTACCCAACCAGAATTCAATATTATACCAAATTAAACGCTAGAGTTTGTTGCTTTAAGTAACATGGTGGAAAAGTGTTCGCCCGAGACACGAGGGGTTGCGAGTTCAACTCCCGTAGATGTTCCTTTTTTTTACTTTATTTAAAATAAAAAAAACTAATTATATAGTGAAAAATTTACAGATTTCACTCATAGAGTAACCATGGGGACATTGAAAATGACTTTATTTTGCTATATAAACAAAAAACATGACTAATCTTTACAATCTTTACAAAAAATAATTGAGCAAGCGAATCTAAAAACTATCAGTGTTTCAAACACCATTATAAGTTTTGAAGTTTCTAGGTGTAGGTATTTAATGTCACTTTCCATTTGGCAAAAAATAAATCTTGTTAATTTTCTTTAACTAACCCCATCGTACTTTACTATTTTTTTTTAATCTGATATCAAAACTCACATACCTATTAGGGCAAACAAAAATATGCCCTAAAAACAGTTTTAAGCGCTTATAATTATGCCCTTAAAAGTCAATTACATATATATGCCCTTAACAAGTAATTATATGCTCAACAAAAAAATGATTAGGGCCCTAAAAATATGCTCATTATTGCTTGTAAAAATATATTCTATGTAGGTATGTTTACCTATGTAATGTATTTTTAAAAACTGCACTAAAAAGAACGACATTCATCTAAACGTCTATAAAGCTAGCATATACAATACACATTAGCATAATCAATTGAAACCATAACTAGAATTTTGTGCTATAGTTTTTGTTTTATGTAAATCTAGATGGTACTTTAGTATTAAGCTAGCAAAACTTCTAAACCGCTTAGCATAATCAGATGAAATAAAAACTAACATTTTGTGCTCTTTTCGTGCTATTTTGGGCGGAAGTCCCGATTTTTGTGTTTGCATAGTTTTTTTTTATGCAAAGTTATGCTACCCATATAAAGCATAAAACAAAACTATGCTAGCACAAAAATCGGAACTGCCACACAATAATAGCACAAAAATAGCACAAAATTTTAGTTTTTCTTTCAATTGATTATGTTGAGCAGTTTAGAAGTTTTGCTAGCTTAATATATTAAGGTAGCATAGATTTACATAAAACTAAAACTATGCTAGCACAAAAATCGAGACTTCCACACATAAATAGCACAAAAAGAACACTAAATTCTAGTTATGGTTTTAATTGATTATGCTAATGTGTATATGCTAGCTTTATACACGTTAAATCTAAAAACAAAAAAACAATATGTAGTGTTCAAGTGAGATTGTCGAACATAACGTCAATCTGCTGGGGCTAAAAGCCATTAAAACCTATTTGAAGTAGGTACATAGATTTTTTTTATAATGGTGAATCGTTTAAATTCATCTACATGGGTTTATTTAAGACATTAATTATATCAAAAATAAAAAACAAAATTTTCACGAGTGAGTCACACGAGCTTGCTCTCGTGGCTAACAAAAATTTTGGTACCCTTCAACGAAAGAAATGTTAAAAAGTCAGAATTGCTGGGAACATGATTTTTTTACTTTTGGGTTAATATTTTCTAAATTTTCAAAAGCTATCTATACTTATTGTTTAAGCCATGTGCGAATTGGGTAAAAATCGCGTTAAATTTTATCCGAAGATTAATTTTTGACGATAGTGGGGTGAATCTGTATACCTACGTACAAACTTCAAAATTTAATTTCGGATAAAATTTATTCGAAATTTTAATTCAATTCACAAACGGCCTTAAAATATTTAGAAGCACTAAATTGCAAAATTGAATAAAATTGTTCGAGTCGATTTAACCAACTCAAAAATAGGTTAATATAAAAAAAACAAAAACTCCAACCCAAATTTCCATAATGCCAATTTTTTCGCCATAACCTGAAGTTATGTTTAAATTTTTTGGTAATGCCTACCCCAGACCTTTATTATTTATTGAATAAACATTAGAAGACACTGTACAAGTTATGATTTTAATGAAAAATATACAAAAATACGGCAAAATATGCACGTTAAACGTATGTATATATACAAAAAGTATGCATTTTCGACGAAACATGGCGCTTGAAAGACAGTAGGTATTTCTTATAAAACTGATTTCTAATCTAATCTCGTCTTAATGGTGTTGCTAGAAAAAAACATGCTCTGGCATATTTTTGGTTGTCCTACATATTACATAGGTAATATCGATTTCAAGCAATCTCTACCCCTGCTTGCACACTCAACTGCATCACTGTCACTGGCCTTTCTTATAAGACCGGATTGTATTTTGTATGGAATTAAAAAAAATACCTATCTTTTTTATTTTCACAAAATCACAACCTACCTACCTCCATAACTATGTAGATGCATACACACATATGTGTAGGTATATACAACATACAAAAATCTGGCAGAATAACTATCCACTTTTGTTCGTTGCCTTGTCTGTTCATTTGTCTTCTACTGAATACCTTGTTGTTGTTTTTTTTCTCTTTTTGAATATTCTTCATGACCATTCTCCACTGAAGCTTGCCTGTTGACGACGAACAATACTTTTCTTTCTTCGTTTTTTCCCCGTATACCTAAACCTCCGCCTGCTGTAATTCATCGCTTGTGTTCGTTTGTTTATTTTTATCATTCTAGTGATGTTTTAGTAACACCAACCAAAAATTTGAGAGTTGTCCTCCTATACGCTGGAGTTCATTTTTTATATTCTAAATTCATGTGTTCATTTCAATCATTTCGGTCATTTCTTTAGTAACACCAACCAAAAATTTCGTTGTGATGCCCTATACGCTGGAGTTCATTTATGATTTATTGAATTTATTTCATTTAATCATTTTTGGTAACACCACAACTCTGTCAAAACGATCCTATAAACATTTTCAATGTTAAAAAAAAAGAAATTTCTACGGGAGTTACACTCGCAACCCCTCGTGTCTCGGCCGAACACTTTGCCATCATGATAATTGAAGCAACAAACTTAAGCGTTTAATTTGGTATAATATTGAATTGAATTATGCAGCTTTTTACCAAAATTTTAATTGTTGATTTATTAATTAATGAGAGGTATGCAAATTAAAATTTTTGGTATGCAAATTAAAACTCCACATGTGCAATTTTTTAAGCCCCCTGTGCATTTGGAAATTCATCTTGGTTACCGAGATATAGCCATTTTAAAATTGCATGCAAAGTGAAATTTTTTATATTTAAAAAAAAGGGGGTGTGCAATTTTTTATATTTGCATAAATGAAATGTGCAATTAGAAATACATCGGATAGCCTTTTTTTTTGGTCAAAATCAAACAAGTGAGTTTATTGTTTTGTATTGTTTTAATTGTTAGTAAACATTGTAAACTGATGTATTTTTTGTCCTAATAAAGTTCCCCTGAAGAAGGCAGCAACCCTTGCAGAAACGTCGGGAAAGTTAATGTAACCTAGTGTTTCATTGCAAAAATTACAGTGACCAAAAAAACCGACGGAAAGATTTTTTAATCACTTTCATTCACCACTAATTAATCCTAAATTGGTCAATAAATCATCTTTAATATTTTGGTCAAAATCGACACTTCGCCCGCTGGCGTCGTCGTGGTCCCAACCAACCAATTTCAGTGCAAACATTTTTTTCTGCTGCAAACAATATACCTCACCTACTCATATACCTACTCCGCTCATGTTCTTCTTGCTTGAGAAATCCCTACCCGGCTCGACTGCTTGTGCTTGTTTTTTTATATGAACTTTTATTATACCTATACTTATAGGTACACAAATAATATCAACGCACTTGCACATGCTTTGAATTGCTTTTTTTTGTTTTTTTTTTTTTTTTTGTATTTTATCATTCTCCCTCGAAAAAGTTATAGGTGCTCAAAATTTTCAATGTAGTTTTATGAAAATATTTTGGAATTTCGAAAATAATAAAAAATAATAAAAACCTATGTAATTAAAAATAAAATCCTATAATTAGAACGAAAAATAGAAGCTAAAGAGTAAAATCAAATCGGCACTTTTTCACATTTCACCCAAAACGATGGATTCTCCACTGAAGACCGGCATTGGACAACGAACAAATGCCCATTTTTCAAGATTTTTGTGAAATGTTTTGATCGAAATTTTTTAATCAATTGTGGGGGTTGCGTTAAGCACAACCACAAAAAATTGGGTGAAAAGAATGTGTGGTTTTCAAAAATCAAAAATTGAGTAAAAAAAATCCCATTAAAAATTCCTGAAACATAGATATTTTTTTTTTCATTATCTTTCTAATAGTATAAATCTATGTCCCTAACTCAAACCCTCGATTTATGGCGAATTATTTGTCAAACGTCTATTTTTCAAAATTCAACTTTTAACATTTTATAACTCGCTTCGTAGATTTTATAGATTTTTTTAAATTAACCACTGAAGACAGTACGCTCTCCCGTTTAGAAAATAGTTTTTCAATCTTTAATCAGAAAAACCCTATTTTACATAAAATTCTCTATTTAATAAAATTTATTATATATTTTTATCATTTACAGTATAACCTGTGCAATGATGAGTCAGATGAATGAATGAGTGAGTCAGTGACCGTTTCTTTCATTTATAATGTTTTGGCCCCTTATCCTTCTTTGTGCACACCCTTGTGTTACATTGAATTTAATCTTCATTCAAAAACTCTAACCTTGAAAATCCGAACATTTGAACTCAAGTTATAAATTTAGCGTACTTCCTTGTTTGTGTAATTATATACCTACTTAACAAAAAAAAAAATTTTTATTAGTGGTGCAAGTGCCCCTTACCTCTCCTCACACCCTCTTTTTTTCGCATTGAATTTTATCTTCATTTAAAAACTCTAAAACTCTAACCGTGAAAATCTGACCATTTAAGCTAAAGTTGTAAATTTAGCCAGTTTGCGTATAATACCCATCCTCCTATCCTTTGCGTACGCTCTTGATTGTGAATTACTCAAAAAAAAAAATTAGAAAAATAATTTTAATTGGGGTACAAATGTCCCCTTACCCCTCCTTGCGCATGCATTTGAATAAAAATGTAATGTTACAATGCACCTACCTGCCTTACCATATTTTCTTACAGCGAAGCATTTTTTCCCAGCAAGCGAAATTGTCGCCGATGAAGAATAATTCGCTGCCAAAAAACATGGATACATTTTTTTACCACCCCATCCATCACTTATCCTCACCAAAAAATTTTACTATAAGTATTAAAATAAAAATATTACCTACAAAAATTTTTTCTTGCATCGATTCTGGAAATCAGACTCCTCCTTGCACACGTTAATGTGTTAGATTACATTTGGTCTTCATTTAAAAACTCTAACCTTGAATATCCGATCATTAGAATAGGATGTAAATTAAACTGATTTGAACGTATTAAGCACCCCCACATTAAATTTGCGTACCTACGCCCTTGACTCAACAAAAAGAATAAGAAAACGTATTATGGATTCAAGTGCCCCCTCACCCCTTCTTGTGCACGGCCTTGCCTCTAAATAAGTTCGTTTCCATTCACCATCACCAACCACCCACCGCCAAACCAACCAATTTCAGTCTAACCTTAAAATCCAACAATTAGAACTGAAGTTGTAAATTTAGCCGATTTGCATGTGTTATGATCCTCCCTATCCTATTTACGTGCGCCCTTGATTGTGAATTACTCAGAAAAATGATTTGTATTGGGGTTGCAAATGCCCCCTTACCCCTCCTTGTGCATGCCCTTGCCTCTAAATAAGTTCGTGTCCAATTCACCATCACAAACCACCCACCGCCGGAACCAACCAATTTCAGTAGATACAAACATTTTTTTCTGCTGCAAATATTATACCTACTACCCACTCCCTTCCCTACTCCACTCATTTCTTACTAAACTATAGAGAGAATCCGTTTGTTTTTTTATAATACTTTATACACAAAAATATCACCACGATTCGTCGACGGCGAAACAGTCAACTACTACACTACCTCGCTCCCACCTACTAAGGCACATTGCACATGGTTTGAATCGATTTTTTTTTTTGTTATTTTTTTGTTGATGAAAATTTTTACCTAACCCTAAAAATAAAAAAACAAAAATATTACCTACCTAAAACAACTTTTTTTTTGAGCCGATTCTAGAAATCAGCCCAAAACAACCCAAAATATGGATTTGACGAACCGGTTAGTTACCGGCCGGAACCAGTGAAATCAAATACGCCATAAAAGGCAATTTTCTATGGCAAAACAACTCTTCCTTATAAACAATTGAACTTGAAGTAAATGTTAACTGAAAATCTGTAAAACTGAATTTTGCAAGGAAAATACCTACATGCTTGATTTTAGAAAATTTCCATACGATTTTTTTTTTGTGGTAAGTTTTTAATTTGTTTATTATTCTGTATTAAACAAATATTTTCTTTTCTGCTGTATCCTATAGCATACCAGATAAGTGAAATTTGTATTATATCTATTTTTTAAAAGGGTTTTTTTGTTTGTTTGTGAGTTTAGTGTAAACATACAGCCAAACTGACAAACAAAAAAAAGTTACTCTTTTATATAATAGTATAGATACAATACCTGAGAATATATCAATGTACATAAATGTTTCGAGTTAGAGCGAAGACGCTCTAAGTGGATATTCATATTTTAATGAAATTTGTATCGCTGTGTTGTCTTAAAATAATTCACAAAATGTAGATAAATTCTTCTAGAGCGAGAAGGCTCTTTACATTGCATTTTTGTCTGTGATGCTTTTTAAACATTTTCGATTGCTTAATTACACAAATTCACTTCTATTAGTATTAAATGATATAAAACTTTTAATGGCGATGATAGAAAATGGACACGGGTTTCTTTATGTAATGTATGAGAAAATAGAATACACAAGTCATTTCAAAAAAATATAAATTACTACAAATAGGTTACAGTTACTGTTTTAGGAACAGTTGATTGTTTTTTTTTTTTAATTTTTTTTAACTAGGTACTATTTTTTATCACAGGTTGAGTAACTCATTTTCTGGGATGCTAATCGGTTGTGGGGTTGAAGCGGGTAAGATCTCCTTTGTCCAATGTGGTGATGAATTGTTATTACAGTTACTATTAATTTTTTTTTATCTGAATCAACTCTTTTGTGTTGAAAAGATTGACACGCTTAGAGGGACTGCCGAATCTGTAAGGTTCGGCCAACAGTTTTGTGGTTTCCAGTAATGGTTCGGTGGGCTCCATACGAGCCATCGCACAGTTTAGTGTTAGTTGTTCGGCGCGGCGTTGATGCGGAATTACTAGCAGGAACTGTGTTCTGCCTTGGGTCCGTTTTAACGGTAAACAGAGAAACGGTTCAGTTCAGTCCAGTGGAAGAAGCACTGGAGCTCTTCTCTTGCTGGAGAATGACTCTCCTGACTTGGAAGAGGCCCCCCTTCCCAAAGGGATCCCAGCCAGGATTTGCGAGAATTAATTGCCTTATGACAATTTACAATTACTGCTTCAAAAAACAAAACTGTATATCTGCGGCTCTGCATGGCAGAACCGCACTCGTTGCTGTCCACTATCACTCCTCAACGAATAAAATAAACTACCCTGCTAGAGGTACTGGCAAATAACTTGATGTCCTCCATGTACATTAAGTGAGTAGGTCTTTCATTTTGGACATTGTTCTTTATTTCAAACCCATGTTTACTTTTGTTTAACAACGAGGATAAAGGTTTCAAAGCAAGGCAAAGCCACATTGGGCTCAAACTGTCACCTTGAAATATTCCTCTGGCAATTGTGATGTTAGGAGATGTTATTGTACCTAGGCGTAAAACTGTGTCCAATTTGACATTATAGTTTCACAAAAACGTATTAAGTTCTCATTAATTTTGTACACATTCAAGATATTTAAAAGCCAGCTGTGCGGAACGATGTCGAACGCCTTCTTGTAGTTGATGTACGCTGCATATAGGTTTATTTGCTTGGAACATGCTTGATTAGTAACTACTGCATCTATAGCCAATTCTTCTTTGCAGCCGAAAGAACCTTTTCTGCATCCTTTTTGCTGCTCGGCAAGTATATTTTTTCTCATTGCGGTGTTTGCTAATCAATTTAGCTATGCAAGATGTTGACAGTTTGTATAAGGTGTTAAGACATGTTATAGGTCTAAATTTTGCGGGGTTTTTTGTGTTATCTTCCTTGGGGATCAGATATGTAAATCCCTCACATAGATATCTTGGAATTTTTGTTGGTTCCTGTATGAAAAAGTTGATTTCAAGTCTTATTATTTCATTGGCCTTTAGCCAATATTTAATCCATCGGTACCAGCAGCCTCCCAGTTATGTAGGCTTTTAATGTCTATACGAAAATCGTCAGCTGTGTTAGAAATGACGTTGTGTTGTGCCTTCTTCGGCCATATAGCCGTTCGGATTCGGCAATAAACTGTAGTTCCCCTCCATTCCTGCAACCACGCACACAGGAATGGTAGAGAGTTGAACGTCACTAGGCCCTGGTTCTTCATAAGCCGTTTGTGCCACCAAATTTATTTATTTTATTTTTCTTTTGCACTTGCTATAGAACTGACGTTGAGAGCTGTTGAATAATTGGTTATCGTCTTTCATTGTTTTTGACTTTTTATATCGGCGAAGTCGTTTAGCATTGTTTAACTGTGTCTAGTGCTTCTGCTATTGTACGGTTGGTTTCATTGAACGGTGCATGTATAAAATACTTCCTCTTCACTTTTATGAAATGTTAATATTTAACAATTAAAATAAAATGAAGTTTTTCGGATCATTATATGTTTTGTATGTAAATTGAGTATACTCATGAAGTGCAACCATTTGAATAGATCAAATGAATATATTCATGCAGACCTCTAGTAGGTACTATAAGAAATACATACGCGTTACAATCTGCTTATATAAAAAAAAGGGGCAGGTTTTGTTTAATAATATAGGAAATTTTTGGGAAATTTGTATAGCGACAGTAGCCGATCATGGAAACGATTTATCTGAGTGTCTTCTATTTGTATTTATTCAATGATTTAAACGTCTTTAAAAATCTACCTTTTCTCACTTGAGAAATCAAACACAATACATACTTTTTAAAGAACTTTTATAATACATACCAATATTAATTAAACCACTTCCAACGAATCAATTAAATTGATCTAAATTTATTTTAAAAATTGTAATATATCTTGTTGTGTTAATGAAATTAATTTAGATTTATCAGAATTTGAACTACGCTCCGATGGTGTCACCGCTTTTAACAAGCTTGTTGAGTTAGTCGATTTACTTTGATCTAAGAATTTACTCTGGGAAGGGTAAATATAACTGATTGGAATATTAGTAGATTCTTTTAAGTTGCAACCATTATCAATTCCGTATACAGGTGTAGTTAACTGTCTATTCAGTACTAAAGGGTTTGCACTAAGAGGATTTTTTTTATTTTTAGATATATCGACAACATCCAACTTCGTCGTTTGGATTTTCTCTTCGGACCACTGGTTTAAACTATTAGAGTCTTTGTTTAAATCTGAAAACGAACCGAGCGACAGTTCACCAGAGTTACTGAAAATAAGAAATATAGAATTTTGTTAAAAAATATATGTTTAAAACATTCAATTAAAAAATATATTCATTTTATTTAAACTAACAAAATGGTGGAAACTTTAACGCCAATTAAAAGGGTAGATATTTTGTAGTTTATCATTATTATCATTATCATTATCATTATCATTATCATTATCATTATCATTATCATCATCATTATCATTATCATTATCATTATCATTATCATTATCATTATCATTATCTTATCATTATCATTATCATTATCATTATCATTATCATTATCATTATCATTATCATTATCATTATCATTATCATTATCATTATCATTATCATTATCATTATCATTATCATTATCATTATCATTATCATTATCATTATCATTATCATTATCATTATCATTATCATTATCATTATCATTATCATTATCATTATCATTATCATTATCATTATCATTATCATTATCATTATCATTATCATTATCATTATCATTATCATTATCATTATCATTATCATTATCATTATCATTATCATTATCATTATAATTATCATTATCATTATCATTATCATTATCATTATCATTATCATTATCATTATCATTATCATTATCATTATCATTATCATTATCATTATCATTATCATTATCATTATCATTATCATTATCATTATCATTATCATTATCATTATCATTATCATTATCATTATCATTATCATTATCATTATCATTATCATTATCATTATCATTATCATTATCATTATTTGTATATAAATTTGTGTATTGCAGTCATAAAAATACACAAACCGTCTGAGCCACAAATTTGTTGAACACAAATGGCATGCACCTACGATTTGTGTATCATTTGTGTATTAAATACATAAATCAAATTTATGTAACACAAATCGTCTGGTCGGGTACACAAATTAATTTATGACTATTTATGTATATTTAACAACTTGAACACAATGAGATGTAGCTGCAGCAAAAAGAATCGCTATGGCACAAGCTGTCACAAAAATCGCTCATTCATGTAGCAAAGAACGTCTACAATGGTGTAGCGCACCTACATCACGACCAGCTTGAAGCCTGTTTCACAATGCGACGAGGAAACGAGACGTGACGTGACCAGAACTCGTCGTAGCTGTCAAACCAATTTCAAGCAATGAGAATATACCAGATTATTCACAATAAAGCGTTTCTCGTCGTCCCGTCACGCCATGATTTCGAAAAATTGAAAAAAAAAACGCGACGAGACGACGATTTTCATTTGGACAATTGAGAAGAGGACACCGAGCGTATCTGTATTTGTATTTATATTTATTAATTGTGTAGATAAATAAATAAAATACCCAAAATGGCGAGCAAATATGAGTTTTTATTTTGCGACTAATTAATTTTGTCTTCATTAACATTCCCACCGTCTTCTTCTGCTCACTTTTGTTTTTTTTTTTTTGCCTTTTGCTTTTTTGTAAATAAACACGGAGAAAAATGGAGGCGGAACAAGACAGCATACTTAAAGGGGCTTATAAAAATGCTGATGCTCCAAATGCAATTGATAAACAAACAGCACATCTAGACCTGTGACGTCAGTGGTCAACGGTGGCAGAGTACGTAGTGTACACAGCTTCGAAGACTGAGCAAATCTGATGCGCGGGTTCAAATACCGCATGATGTGTAGAAAGTTTTTCAAATAAAATTGGATTAAAGCTCAGCACCACTATAACGGAGACTGATGATAGGGCTTGGCACCCCTTGAAATAGCTATATCTCTAGCCAAACAAAAATAAAACGAATTAAAATACCTAAAATTAATTCGTAAGCAATTGGTGGTAGCACCTTTAAGTTGTTGTTCAAAATTCAATGAAAGTACTAAAACCATTTTTTTAACATTTTCATTTTCTTTTTTTTTCAAATTTTGTATTTTATTTCCCAAATTCACTGACAAACACGAATAATTCTACGCTGTCTTTGTGAATAACTCGCTGCATTGTGAATTGAGGAACGATGTTATAACGAGAAAAAGATGAAAGCGTTTCTCGTCACGCTGACGTCTCGTTTTCTCGTCGCATTTTGAAACACTTATTTGTTCGCCATTTTCGGTATTTTATTTATTTATCTACACAATTAATAAATATAAATACAAATACAGATACGCTCGGTGTCCTCTTCTCAATTGTCAAAATGAAAATCGTCGTCTCGTCGCGTCTTTTTTTTCAATTTTTCGAAATCATGGCGTGACGGGACGACGAAAAACGCTTTATTGTGAATACTCTGGTATATTCTCATTGCTTGCAATTGGTTTGACAGCTACGACGAGTTCTTGTCACGTTCAAATCTCGTTTCCTCGTCGCATTGTGAAACAGGCTTGAGGCTTTTTTCAGAGTAGTGTAGGCCAGGCGCGCACATGCAACTAAACAGTTTGGTTTCGATTTTGAGTACTATAGGATTATATGAGAGTCCGCGCACATAAACCGGCGCGCACTCACATATAAGCCCATTGTGCACAAAATCGAAAACAAACTGGAGTTGTGTTTGTGCAACTTAGGCCAGGCGCGCACATGCAACTAAACAGTTTGGTTTCGATTTTGAGTACTATAGGATTATATGAGAGTCCGCGCACATAAACCGGCGCGCACTCACATATAAGCCCATTGTGCACAAAATCGAAAACAAACTGTTTAGTTGCATGTGCGCGCCTGGCCTAAGTTGCACAAACACAACTGCATTCACACAGGGTCGGCGTGAAGTTAGACGGCTAAAAGCTGGGGTGCCCAAATGATTTTAAGTTATATTTCTTTTCGGTCATGAAAGTAGGAACATATGTAGCTGGTAAAACTAGATTACGAATTTTATCTTCTCAGATGTACTTAGGCAACTTTAAAGTAAAAAGGCAGGTTAATGAACCTGTTAAAAAAATTATTTATATTTATCCGATTAAATAAATAATTGAATGAAAGTCATGTTTTTTTTTTAATTGTGATAAAATTAAAAGTGAACATAATAACATATACTTAAATCGTTGAAAAATAACTCTGCACTACGGGCGCTCAACGCATTTTATCGCCTTGACATCATCAACAGAAACTAATACGTCCCTGGACGAGAATTTCTAATTTTGACAGGAGCGGTATGTTTTAGGAGTGTATTTTAATTTTAAACCAATTTGCTTTTTTTTATAGCAAAATTCCACGGAATATAATTATTCAAGTCATTCTCGTGTTAGCAGTTGTAGAGAGTGCAAGTGTTTTATCGCCAACTACGGATAAGCCAATAACATTACTCACAAGCGAGCTCGTAGTGACTCTGGTGAAGGCGACGATCGCCCTCCCAGCAATCAATTAATTACGAAAAAAAAATTAAAATTAAATTATTCTAAAATGGATAACAGACAAAATTATTATCAACCGCTGCAAAGCCTTATGGCTGATGCAGATGAAATCGATGATGAAAATAATAATGAACAATCTACTGTCATTAAAGAAAGTATTCCCCCAATTGTGGTACTTAAATCTACTAGTGAAAAAGTGCGTGCCATCTTAGATAACTTAAAAATCGAAAAATATTTAATTAAAAACATTTCCCTCGGTCATAAAATTATACCACCTTCATTGGAAATCCCTGAAAAAATCAAAACAGAACTATCAACCAAGAACATTGAATTCATTTCTTATTCACGCAAAGAAACAAGACCTTTAAAGGTAATTTTATCGGGCCTTGACTTAATAAAAGAAAATTTAATAAAAGATGAACTCATATCTTCTGGTATAAAGTGTATCGACGTCAAAGCGATTAATACTAAATCCAAAACTCAATACAAGAATTATATTTATATCGTTTACATTCAACGAGGTACAATTAAACTAAATGAACTAAGGCGACATTGTCCAACTCTATTTAAAACTCTCATTCGTTGGGACTACAAAAGACATAATCCCGGTAAAGTTACTCAGTGTCATAATTGCCAGCTTTATGGTCATGGTTCTTCAAATTGCCACATAAATAGTTTTTGTGCCAATTGCTCCGGCAGCCACAAAACTTATGACTGTACTTCTTCTGAGGAGATTCGTTGCGCCAATTGCAGTGGTCCACATAAATCATCCGATCCTAACTGCATAAGCCGCAAGCAATATTTAGACATTCGCAACAAAGTCTCTACTCACCGCCAACCTGCCAACAATAAGCGCACTCCACCTACACCAAAGTTGCAACAACATGTTTCATTTGATCGTTTTTCCCTATCGCATTTCCCTCCGTTACCTTCCCAATCTACTCATCGCTTAGCCGATCAGTCATCCTCATCGGCACCTAAATCTAAGCAGCGTCAACTTCCACTGATTCATGGAGATCGGGAGAACCCCGCAACCTCAACCTCAAATGCTAATGAAAGCAACAAATTGTTCTCTTTTGATGAGATTAACTCTCTTTTAAATGAAGTCTTAACTAAGCTAGGCTCTTGTCATACTAAATCTGAACAGTTTAACGTCATCACATCTTTAGCTTTTAAGTATGTCTATTCAAATTAATATGTTAAATAACTCTCTTAATATAATTACTTGGAATGCAAGAGGCATCACAAAAAGAAAATTAGAATTTTTTAATATTATTATTAATAAAAAAGTTTATATTGCGTTAGTTACTGAGACTTGGTTGAATAATAACAAATCTTTTTCTCATCCAAATTTTAATTGTTATCGTCTGGACAGGGAGCACATAAAAGGTGGTGGTGTTGCTATTTTAATTAAAAAACACACTGTACATCCTAACTTACACCTACGTTGTACTGAGATAATAGGTGTAGATATAGTTTTGGGCAATATCTAAACTGAGCGTTTTTTCAGCCTATTTTCCTGGCGGAAATAGAACCGCTGATAAAATCCATAATTTTAAAAGTGACTTGCAGAAAATTTTTAGACTTCGCAACAAAATTATTATAGGCGGTGATTTAAACTGTCGCCATCAATTGTGGAATTGCCTTCGGGCTAATTGTTGGGGTAATCTACTATATGAAGTTAATGAAAGTTATCCGAGCTTTTCTTTATTATATCCACCCAATCATACTTATGTTCCTACATCTCCTTCCAAAAGTCCCTCCACCCTTGATTTGTTTGTAACTAATATACCAACTTACTGCACTAGCCCATTCACGTATAATAAGCTAGGATCCGACCATCTACCCGTGAATATTACCGTGAACAACATACCCTCAATCAAACAGACTAGATTCAACTACAATTATTCCGCTGCTAACTGGACCCTATTTAAATCATTTATTAACAGAAATTGCAACGCGAGTGATTTTACATCTAATGTTACTATGGACTCAAATAAGGTCGATTCGTTATGTATGACTTCGTTTCTATAGTAAACAGAGCTGTCGATTTTGCAATACCCAAAATACCTGTAACAGATAAACATACAGTGAAACTACCAGATAGTATTTTACTTTTAATTCGTTTGAGAAACACTGAAAGGAGACAGTGGCTTCGCTATCGTTATGACTTCTTCCTTCATAATGTAAAATATTTAAATAAAGTTATTGCCAGAGAAATCTCAGATTTCAGAAATTATCGTTGGAACGGACTGCTCTCCTCCTTTGAAAAATCTAGTAAACCATTTTGGAAAATTACTAAAATAATCAAGAAAAGGGGATCTAGTATGCCACCACTTAAATCACAAAATCAAATTATTATCGCACCAAAAGAAAAAGCAAACCTCTTGGCAACAACCTTCGCTAAAAACCACAGTATTGCGACTAATCTTAGTGATGATAGTACTGTAGCTGCAGTTTCTAACTCTATTACTACCCTATCCCAATCAAATATTGTTTTACCCGAATATTATTTGGTAAATTCTAGCACAATTTTAAATCTGATCAAATCCTTAAAAACTAAGAAATCTGCTGGTTTAGATGGCATCAATAACAAATTACTGAAAGCTCTTCCTATCACTGGAATAAGGTATTTAACTGCCCTATTTAATGGGTGTCTACAAACATGCTACTTTCCTGAATGTTGGAAAACAGCCATGGTCATACCTATTGCCAAGCCCGGAAAACCTAAAGATGATGTTAATAGTTACAGACCTATTAGTTTACTCAGCTGCCTGAGCAAGTTACTAGAAAAAATAATTAAAGAAAAGCTCGATAATCACATAACGGAATTTAATATTTTGCCTGACTTTCAATTTGGTTTTAGAAGCAACCACAACACAAATCAACAAATTTTTAGGATTAAAAAACACGTAACTGAAAAATTTGATATGAAAGAATCGACTGGTTTAATACTGCTAGATATAGAGAAAGCATTTGACACAGTTTGGCACGATGCCTTGTTACATAAGCTTTTTAAATTCAACTTTTCACTTCCACTAATAAAAATAGTTCAAAGTTTTTTATGCGGTAGAAAATTTATAGTTAAAGTGCAAAATGATAAATCATCTGTCCAACGTCCTGAATTTGGTGTACCTCAAGGTTCAGTACTTGGTCCCACCCTTTTTAATGTTTTTGTTTCTGACTTGCCTGTTCTTGGTGATGACGTAAATCTAGCTATGTTTGCCGATGATACGGCTATTTTCTGTTCAGGTATTACCTATTTAGATGTCCACCAAAGGTTGCAAACTTCTCTTAATCAACTGGAAAAATTCTTTTTTAAATAGAAAATTAAAATAAACCCAGATAAAACACAAGCAATTTGGTTCACACGAAGGAGAAAAGCAGGTTTTTTTACCGGGAAATGTCCAACTTCAATTGGGTTCTGTCAACATTGATTGGTCCGAGCATTGCAGATATCTCGGCATTATGATAGATAAAAAATTGAATTTTCAAAAGCATGTATCTGCTACTATTGACAAAATAAATATATATATTAGAATTCTCTACCCTCTTATCAACAGAAATTCTAAACTCAGCAAAGAAAATAAACTAGTAATGTTCAAAACCATTTTTCAAGCGATCCTTTTGTATGGTGCCCCTGTTTGGTATGATTGTGCGAAAACACATAGATTAAAACTACAAAGATGTCAGAATAAAATACTTAAAATTATGCTTAATTTACCACGTTATTACTCAACCGAAAGACTGCATGAAATGGCCAATATCAACTTTTTAGACACTCTCATAGATATTTCAAAACAAAAATTTTATGAAAATTGTTCCTTATCAGATAATGAACTTGTGAAACAACTAACTACATTGTAATAATATGTATTTGTAAAAATTATATGAATAAGTTCGGCAAGAATTTGAATATGGGAGTGTTGAAATATTAGATTTAAGTCTTGCATAAGGGTTTTTGTTTGTAGCTTTCCCTTAAAATTCAAAATAATTGATTCGCCTTATAAAATTATCGTTATACATATTATATAGATTATAGTTGTAAAGGAATTTTATATCCTAAATCTCTAAAAAAAAAATGTTTAAAAATAACAAACAAATTGTTTAAATAATGTATCCTGCTACTAAATTACAATAAATTAAAATTAAATAATTATTCAAGTATTCTAAGAAATTGTATTTATCTAAAAAACATCACTTTAAATGAATTTATGTAACATATGGGTAAAAATATACTTGTGAAAAGAAAACTTTGTGCACTCCTTATTATTTTTGTTTTTACACGATTTCACACAGCACCGCATGTTGTTTTAAGTTGTTTTTTTTTCGAATATGTTAATTAATAACTCTTGTTTTTCATAATAAAATTGGATTAAAGCTCAGCACCACTAAAAAGCTGACTGATGATAGGGCTTGGCACCCCTTGAAATAGCTATATCTCCAGCAAACAATAATAAAACGAAATAAAAATACCCAAACAAATTAATTCGTAAGCAATTGGTGGTAGCGCCTTTAAGTTGTTGTTGTTGTTCACAAATTCAAAGAAATTAAATATTTTATAGCCAGGAAACAAAAACATTGCTCCATACAAACTCCTAAAAGTTGGTAAAAGGTTTCATACTTATATATGTTACACCTTATACTATTATAACCCTTTTCAGAAATATCCCCAACTGTGGGTGGTGAGGAAAAAAAATTTCGCGATTTTAGTGGGAATATTTTTTTATTTTTCGGAAAATTTTTATTTTATTAAAATGGCTATATCTTGGAATCCAATTTGTCTAGAAAAAATTTGTATACACCAAATGATTGACAATTGTTTATTCTTAAATAATAAAATATAAAAAATTATATTTTATAGCAGAAGCTTCTTTAAAATTCACAAAAAGTCAAATATTTGAAGAAAAGTCATAATGGAGGTTGGTTTAGTTAGGTTTTATCGTAAATTATTTAAATAACAATATGTATACTCTTAAGTTAATTCTACAGAAAACCTCATTTTTAGAATTAATTTCTGCCCAGACGAATAATCACTGCTAGGGTAAAATTACCACTATTTTTTTAACTTTGAACTTAACTTTGAATAATTTCAATTTTAAATACATATATACAAACAAATTTAAACTTTTAAATGATAAAGTACAAATTTAATTGGATTCAAAATATAAAACATATGTTTTTCGCTGTAAGCAACAGTATGTACGTAAATAAATCAATTTTATAGGAACTTAAAATATGAAATTCAAAATTTTTGTAAAAAAAGGGGGATGAGGAGATGATGACAACAGGGTAGATGGGCCGAGGGAAAGTAACGTTGGTAAAAAGGGGTTGTTTTGCGAGGAAACAACCAGGTAGGGTGGGAGTAAGACGAAAGTATCTCGCGCATCAACAACACCGGGATGATAAAGACTGGCATATTTTGCTAACGAGGAGGATAACGGACCCACAATGTGAGCTAGCTTGGGAATCCTATATTTGGTGCCAGCAAATCCTCTACGAAGAACAAATTCGTTACAATGTATCATCTGATGATGCTCACAGTTGGCTTATGATGCTTACAATAGAAATTAGAAAGAATAATTGGAAAAGTACCGCTATATTTTCTTTCGCAAAGCGTTCCATATGGAAAAATGCAGATTTTTCTTGCGTCAACTGAATAGACACAAATATTGAAATTGTGAATAAAAGTAAATGGAATGAAATGAAACAAGTTTTTCTTAAATAAGTTTTTTATTTGTTATTTCTAGTAGTGTATACTGCTGCCTTTATTCATAAGGACTTCATAAATTCGGTCCGGCAAGGAATCGTACAACCTCTTTATGTAGTCCAGCGAAATTTCACCCCAGACTAATTTAATGGCTACAATAAGAGATTCTCTGTACTAAAACTGATGGCCAGATTCACAAGCTTTTCGTACTAACCATTCCCAAACATTTTCAATAAGGTTCAGGTTAGCTAAGTACGGCGGCCATTGAAGCGATTCCACATTCTGCTCCTCTATCTAATTTTTAACAATGCGTGCCGTGTGGATGGGGGCGTTATTCTAATGAAAAGTCCAGTTTATCCAAAAATATTCGAAAAATTTTAAAAATTTATTTCCAAGATTCCCTAGTAAGTAATTGTAGTCATTTTTGATGACTGGAACTCAGGCTCAATAGTTCCACAGTAGCTAACTACTCCCTCTACCATAACACCGCCTTCTCGACTATGATGTCGCGTCAAAAAACGTTCTTCTTTTCTCACATCGTGAAAGTAATAGTTAAAGCCAAGATTTTGAACTACCCATCTTTATTTAAATTTTAATTAAACTATTAAATTTCAATTAGAATACTTCAACTGTTGATCTAGTGTGCCAAAAACCTCAGAACGCTCATAAATAATAAAGATAATGACCTTGTGTCTATTCAGTTGACGCAAAAAAAAATCTGCATTTTTCCATATGGAACGCTTTGCCAGAGTGCGAGAGAAAATATAGCGGTACTTTTCGAATTATTCTTTCTGATTTCTTTTCTCAACATCATAAGCCAACAATTAGTATCATAACGACCAAGGTTTGGAGAAAATGGAAAACGAACCTTAGAAATTTTTTGTGCTTATTCAGTTGAAGCAAAGTGTATGTCGAATTCAGGACAAGCAAGGACTTTATCAAATCGTACGCGTTTTCCTCGACTCAGGTTCTCAGGTGTCTTTTATAATTAAGCAAGCAGCTCAGCGTTAAGGACTTCCTCGAAAACGTTCAAGGATTCCAATGGTAGGAATTGGATCAAAATCAGCCGGGGTAACCAATGGTTTAGTCAATCTTAACATGTTCTCATGTTATAGTTTTAAATCGATTGATCTCAATTGCTACATTTTGCAAAATATCACATCATCAGTTCCACCAATACCAATACATCAAATTCCTCAAAATCTTTCTTCTCTTGATCTTACTGATCCTAGTTATTTTGAACGTCACATACATATATAAACTAAAAAAGAATACTGGCCTAAAGCCCACAAGAGGTCTTAAGATTTAAAGAAAAAGGTCACAAAAATAAGAAATAATTAAATCGAGTTTGTGTACGAATTTGTCTAGAATTTGTGTATCCTTTTCACAAATGAAATTTGTGTTTATACAGAAATCGTATGATCTTAGCTTTAGTGAGTCAGTCAGTTACGGTTTTCATGATTTTTGAAGTCCTATATCTCAGGAACTACTAATGCTAAGGAGTTGAAATTTGGTAAGGCGCCTGTGCTTGCCCAGCTTAGCAAATATGCCTAGTTTAAAGTTTCTGACATTTTTGGTCCCAAAGTTAGAGGGGCGTCGACAATTGCTTGAGTTGGGCACCACCGATAATATAGAACCTATACATAAATAACATAAATAACTGCACTTTTAAAAACATATATTACAAGTAAAAATGTAAAACAGTGCATTTTAAAATCTTACCCAAAATTCGGATTAGTTCTGCTCAACTGTTCTAGCTGCATCCGTTGTTCCCTTTCCACTTTTTCGAACATTTCTTTAATTATAGATGTAACCAAATTGAATTGTGTAACAGTTAAAGTCTTTTCCATACAAAGAGGCATTAGTAGGGGAATGCACCTTAAGGCCATGACTTCAGTTGATATTCCGAGTTTAGAAGTCTGCATAGTAATTTTGAAAATTCCTATAAAAGGTTGTATTGTATTAATCCCTTACTTCATATGTGAAATATACTAAATTACCAACTATTGCCATTATAACAGCCGGTTCTCGGTTCTGGATTTTTTCAATAAAAGGTAAAATATCTGAAACCAAAACCCATTTGTCCAAATGTTCTAATAGTTTTCCAATGCAAATTAAGCATTTTACTTTAATAGATATGTCAATGGTCTTTAGACAAAGGTTTTTTAATCTAAGCAGTACTGAATTTTTCAAAGTAGTGTAATCAATTAATGAAAATATTAGCGGTAATACTTGAAGACCCAACTGTTGCAGCTCTGTTATTTCAAATTCCAACGATTTATTTAGCAATGGAAGCACGTTTGTTTTAATCTTATCAGCTGGTGTTAACTTTATTAATACATCCATTTTCTGCATTAAAATTAATGGAATTTGTATTGGGTCGTATATATTAAAAACCAAATTCAAATGAGGCAAAACATATTCAACATACTCCTGCTGCGTGCTCATTTTTGCAATCAACAAAATGTTCGGTAAAACGAAAGGTACCATCGCTGTATTCACAAATTCTTTTACCAAATGCCATATGACTATATGTAAATTAACCCTATGAGGGAAATTAGGTATAATTTGCAATAAACCTTTGTAGAACTTTGACTTTTGGAGATTGTCCCACTGATAGATCGTATCTAAATAATAAAGTGTTTTGACTTCCAGATCTTGAAAAGGCTTAAGCTGAAAGATACGAAAGATTGTGTATTGAGCAAATTTTAAGAACTTGGTTTTTAAATACTGACCTTAATTATATCGGGTAGTTTCGGACGACATGTAGGTGATTTATGAAGCAAAATTTCTATAACATCTTTTAAATCAGAATATGGAGTACTTTCAAGGTTTGGGTATCTTAAATAATTTGATTGCACAGCATATTTTCTAAAAACATCGTAGTTGTTTTCATATTGCATCAAAGGTTTTCCGTTACAGACACAAAACATTAGCATACCTAAAGCAAAATCGTATTAAATATATTTTTTCGAAAATACTTAAAGCATCAGTAACCAAGAGACCTATTAGTAAGTAAGAAAGCAAGTAATGTTGTTTTATTCATTCCATACAGTACCTTCAATTAATTTTTAAGCTATGATCACACGATCTGTGTATAAAGCTAAGTATAGCTTGAACCAATTCACTTGGTCAACGGTCGGTTGCGCAGAGAGAGGATTTAAGAGAACAAAAATGGTGCGGAAGATATTTAACGAGTAATGATTTTTCATTGAATTTTACTGTGCTTAACTTAACTTTGTTTTTCTTTAAAATTAAAATGAGATTGAATGTATGAGTTAATTTTTTTACTTGACTAATTTCAGCGCATTTATAACAACAAAAAATATTTTGCAAAATGCAATTGGGTTAAACATAAAAAATTGCCTGTGACATAGGACTGATTGACAAATAGTTTAGGGATTATTGTTTGTATCTATGTTTTATTGCTTTATGATTTGTGGCTTAGCAATAGAAAGGTTCCGGGGGCGATGTGTTGATATTTATTTTATGGCGTTAGTGTTTATTTGATATATTTTTTGACCTGTGGGGTTTTGGGAAAACATTAATAGATCAGTGTTTACGAGTTTTAATAAGGTTTTTACCTACGAGTTTTTAAGAATGAATTTTTTTAACAAAGGTAATTTACGTATTTAAATGATATTTGCTTTGGTTTGGAATTCAGTTTTAAAAAAAACAACCAGGAGTTATACAACGGAATACATTTAAAAGAAATTTTCATGGATCCATTAAGAAAAGGAAAACCTAGAAGCCAGGCGCGTAAGATAGTTGTTAAGGTATATAATGACAAACTGGAAGAAGACAAGAATTTGTTTCTTGAAAATCCTGTGAGTTACGCAACCACGCATACCGTGGAAATTACTGGAATTTCTGAACGATCAACCAGAAGGATTATTAAGGAATACGAAGAGACAGGAGTTGTGAAATCAAAAAATAAAAAAGTACCACATACGAAGAGGAAAACTGGACTAGAAGAATTTGACATCGCAGCTATTCGGCGTATAATGTACAACTTCCGCCAGGAGGAAAAAATGATATTATCCTTAAAAATGTTGAGAGAACAAGTCCAGTGTTAACTTCTATGTTTTTAAATATAAAAAATAGCAAAAAATATAACTTGAATAAAAAATGAAAATGCAACCACTTTGCTTGAATGTTAAAAATTGTGTTTTATTAGGTCATATGACCAAGTGTATATGCAATTGTACATCGATGGCATTAATTTATTTGACATTTTACACCAATTAATGTGCTGAATTGTGGAATGTATTTTAAAGGTTAGTCCAGACGCAACATTGCTTCGCTGTCTCCATGTTTACACGTATAAATCGTCCTTATATAAATTTGGTCCGCTTTGTACTTCCGTACATTCTCCGGCCTCGAAATGAAATAAAGTTTCAAAGTGTACATCCGAAATCCACTCAGTACCCTTTTACACGATCTTGTTGAATTACTTGTAAAGTGACATCACTGCCCATCGATAACTTCTTGACGTGCGTTATCGGCCCATCATCTGAATCTCATTCACAATTGACATGAAAAGAGACAAAGAATTATAAATATGATTTATAAACATAAATAAATACAACAAACAGAGTCAACAATAGTATGCGTACTACGAACAAAACGAGGCTACGTTTTTTTTTTTACTATCATATCGTTGAATGAGTAGTGTGTATGTATGTATAGTAAGTAGGCACAGTCTACTTATATTTTCAGTTCATCTTCGTCGCGTCGGTTCCGGTTGTAATTGTTTTCGTTCATGTGCGTTTATTGTTTTAATTAATAAATTAATTACTTGTTATTTATTTGATCGGTTTTCGTGTGTTAAGTGAAATAAATGATTACTTTGATTGACGATGGATTATTGCAGGTGAGTTTTTGTTGATTGGATTATGTGTTTGATTGGTATGTTCGTATCGGTAACGAGTGCGCGCGCATATACATAATTGTATATGATAATTTATTTTTCGCGATCGCGGTGTGTGCAAAGTGTGAGTGCTTTATATTTTATATTAAATTGATATTTCATTTTTATGATTAAATTGATTTTCATTTTATATATGTACATAAGCAGCGTTGGTGGCGTTATGTATTCGGTTTATGTATTGCAATGTATATAGGTATGCTATGCTTCACAGTGGGGAAGTTTTGTTTCCAGTTGGAAAGGAATCGGTTTCCAATGGAATTTTTCGGCAAAGTTTATTTACATTTTGATAAGAAGTGTCAAAAAAAAAGTGGTTGAATTGTGAAAACAAATAAATAAAAGAAATTTGTTTGCAATGAAGTGCAATAATTATGTGTTAATTTTAGTGATGTTTTAATATTGTGATGAGACATAATTAGTGTTCAATTAGATTAATTATTTAAGTGATATTGTGTTGTGAATTTCATTATTTATTTGTTGTGTTGTATGATACAAGTGTTGTTGGTTTTTACACAAGCGGTGCTCGGTGTATTTATTGTTGTAATTATTCGTGAATAATTTGTGCTCGACGAAATAATTATTGTTTGATGACGTGTTTATTTAATCGAATTAATAATGCGTGGTATACATATAAATTTAATAATTTGTTGTTTATTTATTTCAATAAGACCAGTGCGGTACATAAATTGAAACTTTGTTATGTTGTGGTGCATTTTGTTTTGAATTTCGTGAATGTGTCTTCGACGATACTTTGTTTTGGTTTTTTTTTTTTTTTTTTGTATTCGCAATTTATTTTGATTCGGATAAATCGATTTTAATTTTGGAATTTGTTTTTAATATAGATTTGTTTAAATCGTGCGGTTGATTTATAATTAAATTTGATTTTAATTTTAATTATTTTGATTATAAATTCGATGATTTTAGCTCGTTCGGAATTTTTGTTTTTGCCGACGGGGTTTGACGTTCGCTGTGCTTTTTTTTTTTTTTGCAAATTGATGACATATTTTGTGGATAGTGTTTTGCTGAATTCAAGTGACAGTAATTTGTTTATTTATAGAATTATTTTGTAAATTTTAATTGAATTCAGTTTTTGAATATTATTGTTATTATTTGTTAATTTAATTGCATGTATTGTCACAGTGCAATAATTATTTTAAAATCCAGAATCGATGCAATGTGGCAGTACAATTTTGGAATACAATATTTTATTTTACAATTTTCTGCAAGTGTTGCTGCTGTACAGTGTTTATTAATTGTTTAATAAAATATGATAAAATAATTATAAATTTGTTTATTTGAATTGATTATTGTTGTTTTAAATTTTAATATTTTTAAATAAAGTTTGAAAATTTGAATAAAATTGTTTCTTTATTTATGGATTAGGCCGGTGGCCAGCGATGTTTTTACAGGTGGATTCCAAGTGCTGGGAGTTGTTTCCAATAAATTTTATAGATTTTAAATATTAAATTATTTAATGAAATTTTGATTTCTTTTCGTTGCTTTTTAAATTTCAATTTTGTTAAACGATGGCGGTTTCTGCATATGAATCGTTTGACGGTAGCAGACATATTTTTGCGATTGGACGTTTCATTTGTCCAGATTTAGTTTTTACGGTGACGACGCGTACAAGTCCGTCCGATCCAGAGTGTGTGCCTTCGACTCGCGCAAGATTCCAATACGTTGGTGGAACGCGTTCATCCTTGATAAGAACAAGGTCTCCGATTCTGGGCATCTTTTGAACTTGGGTCCATTTCGGACGTTGTTGTAGTCTTGAGAGGTACTCAGAGTTCCACTTTCTCCAGAATCCTTCCGCCAGGGCTTGAACACGCTTCCATCGGTCGATGTAAGTGATGTTATTGTTGAGTTCGCCTTCAGGTACGGCATGAAATGATTCGCCAACTAGGAAGTGCGCAGGGGTAAGCGCATTCAAATCATCGATACTGTCGGAGAGAGGGCATAGGGGCCTCGAATTCAAACACGCTTCTATTTGTGTTAGAAGCGTTGCGAGCTTCTCAAACGTAAGCCTTTCGGTTCCAACAACTCGTTTTAGGTGGTACTTGACCGATTTCACACCCGCTTCCCATAAGCCACCGAAGTGTGGAGAAGCTGGGGGAATAAAATGCCAATTTGTACCTTGATTTGCTATAATTTCGGCAATTTCCTTCCAGTCGTGTTTCGCTTCCTTCAACATCTTGGCTAATTCATTATTAGCGCCGACGAAATTTGTGCCACAGTCGCTAGAAATCTGCTTGCAGCTTCCTCTTCTTGCCGTGAAACGTCGGAATGCTGCCAAAAACGCTTGCGTAGTCAGGTCTGACACTACCTCCAAGTGTATGGCTTTTGTAGCCAAACAAATAAAAACCGCAAAATACCCTTTTATGATTTTTGCACCGCGAGCCTTCCAGGATTTTATTTCGATGGGTCCTGCATAGTCAACGCCAGTATGGCTGAACGGTCTTGACATACGAACTCTGGCTGCAGGCAAATTTCCCATCAACTGCTGCATTTCTGATGCCTTTTGCCGGTAGCAAGAAGGGCATCTATACAGCTGGTACTTAACGCTTCTTCTTATTTGTCCAATCCAGTAACGCTGTCGGATGTAACTTATTGTTTCTTGAATGCCACCATGAAAGGTGTTCTTATGAGCATCTCGAACAACCAAACTCGTAAAGTGGTGGTTGTTTTGAAGTAATATGGGATGTTGAGCGTTGTACGAGAGGAGGGAGTTCTCTAAACGTCCCCCAACTCGTAATATCCCATCTGCATCGACGAAAGCATTTAATGCTTGTAAGCTTTTAGGGGTTTTATTATTTTGGATTTGTTGAATTTCGGTTTCGAACATCTCCGCTTGTGCTGCCTTGACCATAAATTGTAGGGCTGCTTCTAACTCCTTTGGACTGAGTGGACCTACAACGGGTCCCAGTTTAGGTCGACATTTTGCTATAAATCGACAACACGTAGCTATTAATCGAATTAGTTTAAGTAGGGTCGAACAGTTGTAGATAGCTTGTAAAATTAAATTGCTGCCACTTACATTTATACTTAATGCTTTAACTGTTCGTTTTTCTTCTTCAGTGTCAACTTCGTTGGGTTGATGCGGAGCATCGAACTCCCATTGACATCGCAAAAAATCAGGCCCGTTCCACCATGCTTCAAGTGACTCCAGTTCAGATGGATAAACACCCCTGGACGCCAGATCGGCTGGGTTATGCCGCGTTGCGACATGTCCCCAGCAATCGATCCCTACTAACCGCTGGATTTCCGACACACGATTGGAAACGAATGTGGTCCATTTGGCGGGAGTAGTTTTTATCCAGGCTAACGCAATAGTCGAATCCGTCCAGGTGAACATCTTGACATCGGGGATGTGCAAAACTTCCTTGGTGTACTGCATCAACTGCGCCAGAATTACTGCACCACAAAGTTCAAGGCGAGGTAGAGTTATCGTCCGTTGATTCGGTGCCACCTTAGTCTTCGATAACAGCAGATTGACGTGGATCTTGTCATCGCTATCCAGAACGCGAATGTATACTGCTGCACCGAAAGCTTTTATCGAAGCGTCGCAAAAACCATGCAACTCGATTGCTCTGTTGGTCGTACTCATCTGAGTCCAACGTGGGATTCGCAGTCGCTCGATCAGAGGAAGTTCTCGTTGAAAAGCATTCCAATCTTTCATCAGAGCAGCTGGAATTGGTTCGTCCCAGTCACAACCAAGCTCCCAAAGTCGTTGCATCATAAGTTTGGCCGTGATGATACAAGGCGAGATCCAACCGAGTGGGTCAAATAACTTGGCTATAGTGGATAACATGGCTCTTTTCGTCGTAGCTTCTGTTGAAGGTTGCAGATTCTGATAAGAGAAGCAGTCATCGATCGGAAACCATTTGATACCGAGAGTTTTCACATGATTGGACAAGTTGAATGGAAGTTCAAAATCAAGCTCCCGATCCTGAACAGGAATGTCTTCGAGAAGTTCCTTCACGTTACTTGTCCATTTCCTCAAGTTGAATCCTGCAGTTGCCAATAGTTGCCTTGCTTGGTCGCGTTTCGTTCGTGCATCTTCGATCGAATCTGCTCCACTTATAAGGTCGTCGACGTACATGTCCTCACGGACAACCTTCGCCCCCTCTGGAAAATTTTCATTTTCATCATCAGCAACTCTTTTCAAAATTTTGATAGCAAGGTATGGTGCACTTGCTGTTCCAAACGTGACTGTATTCATTTTGAAAATTTTTAACGGCGACGTCTTCTGCTCTCTCCACATAATCAGCTGATAGTATCGGTCTGGGAAACTAACCAAAATTTGCCGGTACATTTTTTCGACATCGGCTGTGAATGTGACTCGGTGAGTCCGCCATTTTAGAACGAGATCTATGATACTCGACTGCAATTTTGGACCCACAAGTAATCGGTCATTGAGGGATTTCCCGTCCGAAGCTTTTGCTGCTGCATCGAATACTACCCTCAGCTTCGTTGTGGAGCTAGCCTCTTTAAAAACTGCATGATGAGGCAGGAAATAATGGAATGGGGTATCTAGAACCACATCATTCGCATCGATTTCTTCCATGTGATGAAGATCTTCGTACTCTCGAATACATTTCGTGTAGTCTTCACACAGCTTCGGATCTGCATCTAGCCTCTTTTCGAGATGGAGAAATCGTCGAAAAGCGCTTTGTCGACTGGACCCCATCGTTGGACGATCTTCACCCCTGAACGGCAGCTTCACTTCATAACGCCCGTCAGGTAAGCGTCTAGTGTGCCGCAAAAAGTGTTCATCACAAGCGATGTCATCGTCAGTCACGTATTTTTGGAAAGGCGTTTCCTCGATTTCCCAAAATTTCTCCAGTTGCGAGCCTAAGTCGGTGACTTGAACAAAGCTGCGCACTTGTCGGGGAATTTCGGATGGAACTTGTCCAAATACAATCCACCCAAGTTCTGTCTTCTGTGCGATCGGTCCGATTCCATCTTCTGGGCGCCTTATTTCAGGAAGGAGTATTTGGGCGCAGACGTCACTTCCCAGCAATAAGTCGATGGGTGCAGGCTCATATAGATGAGGATCAGCCAAAGAAAGACCCTTGAGGTGGTTCCATTTGCCGGGTATCACTCGTTGGGTCGGGAGATGCCCAGTCAGCGACTTGAAGACCAAAGCCTGAATGGCAGTCTCGAACGTCGAGTGGCGGGAAGCAAAACTTACTACGACGGAGTGTTGCGTTGTGCCGCTGCTGACCAACCCTAACCCAGATACCTCGGCAAAGGTACGTCGCTTTTCGAGCTTCAACAGTTGTGCGGCGGCTTCGGTGATGAACGAAGTTTCTGACCCGGTATCGATCAGAGCACGTAAAAGGCGTAGCCTGCCATCTGCTGCACGTGCCTTCACAACTGCTGTCGCCAGAAGCACCTGGTGTGCAAAACTGCGAACACCATGCGACGTGTGGCAATTAAAATTTTGTCCATGCGTTGATTGGAGCTGTTGTTGATTAACCATTGGCTGGAACTCAGGTGCGTTGGGGTTAACGGACGCCTGAAATGCGTTCGAGCTGGTGTTTGTCGCCTGAGCTGATGTACTTGCTGCGGGTTGTTGTTGTTGTGTGTGAATGTTGCTTGGTTGACGTTGATTAATGTGCAGTAACGAATGGTGTCTTTGCTGGCAGAAATAGCAGGAACTGAAACTGAGGCAAGCTTGAAGAAGATGGCCGTAAGACAAGCAATTTTCGCATACGTTGAGCCTGCGAACCGCCTCTCTGCGCCCCATGTTGTCCATGTTAAGGAAACGTTGGCACCTCCTCAGTGTGTGCTTGCCCTGGTTGCACACTTTGCACGCTAACTGCTCTACAATGTTGTTCTTTTCGGTTGGCTTGAAAGGTTGCTTGACGACTTGCTTGGTGTGCAAAACTTTCGTCTTGGCTGCTTGGACACGAGGCCTTGTGTTGACGGATGACTCATCTTTCGCCCGGAATGCTGCTCCATGCTCCTGTTGACCCACAACCTCGAGAGTCCGGAAACGGGTCTCCAAAAACTCGGTAAATTCTTTAAATTTTGGCAAGTCTTTTCTATTACCTAATTTCTCTTCCCACAGTTTTTGGCTAGAACTCGGAAGCTTCTGGTAAAGGAACCAAATGAGCACGGTGTCCCAACTAGAAACCGGTACCTCCATGTTTTCGAGCGCCAGAAAACATTCCCTTGTGGTGTACAAGAGATCTCTGAGACCTGAGGCAGTTTCACGATTCAAGGAGGGCTGACCAAAGAGATTTTGCATTTGTATATGCACCAGAATGCGTTTGTGGTCATACCGCTCCTTTAAAAGCTCCCATGCAGACTCATAACTGGCAGCTTCTACCGATAAATTTTGTAAAAACCTATTTGCATCACCTGTTAAACAAGATTGTAAAAAATGCAGCTTGTCAATGTCATCAAGGCTTTTGTTGTTGTGAACGAGAGCCTGAAACCTGTCGTGAAAAGCGCGCCAGTTATGTATAGGTGGTATATGCACCATCGAATTTCGGCAGATCTATTCGTGGAAGCCGAATCCCCGATTGAGCAGACGATGCGGCTGCAAAAGGGAGCGGAGCATCCGTTTTTGCATTAGACGCAGTGATCGGCGTGGCCTTTTCAATCGCGTCTACCAACTCCGCACGATACTCCAGGTAAATTTCGTATATTTGGTCATATACCACCAATAATTCCTCTTTTTTCAAATTTTCTTCCAGCAAACCACCCCCTATAATGGCTTCATGGTAGGATTTGGAAGCTACCATATCCTCTTCCAATTTGCACAAACGCCCTGAAGCATACGTTTTGCCTTTGCGTTCCTTTGGCGCTTTCTTGAAATTGGTAAGGTCTTTGATGAGCTTGTTCAGAATGCCTTTCTGCAGCTCACCATACTTATATGCTTTAGTTTCAGCCATTATTTAGTTAAAATTGTTTTAATTTTTAAATAGATATAAAAAGACGAGTTTACAACACGAAACAAGCAAGACTTACTGCTTAATCTGCTACTGCTGTCTTTGCTGTTGCTGATTGTTGAATGCTGGAGCACCCTTTGGATTTTCCGATGTGAAATTCAATCGAAATTAGTTTTTAAGTTAATTTTAAGTTAAATTAATGTAAAAAAATTAATGTAATGGAATGTATTTTAAAAGAAATTGTTCGAAAAATCACTGCTTAAATCAATTATTGTCTATGCAAAATTTAAGTCACGTGACTATCTTTTATGATCAATTGTAAATTGGATCTTTTCTTAAATTTTAACTTAAAATTTTCAAGCACACACTGCACACACTTTCTTTAATTGTTTATAATGTTTGTTGTTCGTAGAACACTGATTCTAAAAAGGCTCGAAGGACCAATGATAACTTCTATGTTTTTAAATATAAAAAATAGCAAAAAATATAACTTGAATAAAAAATGAAAATGCAACCACTTTGCTTGAATGTTAAAAATTGTATTTTATTAGGTCATATGACCAAGTGTATATGCAATTGTACATCGATGGCATTAATTTATTTGACATTTTACACCAATTAATGTGCTGAATTGTGGAATGTATTTTAAAGGTTAGTCCAGACGCAACATTGCTTCGCTGTCTCCATGTTTACACGTATAAATCGTCCTTATATAAATTTGGTCCGCTTTGTACTTCCGTACATCCAGGAAGATCTGGAGCTTAACTTAAGTATTACGTCTCTCAACAGGATTCTTAGAAGAAACGGATTTAGCTACAAGAAAACGCAGAACAACCGGAAACTTCTTTGTGAAAGAAATGATATTAAACTCATGCGAGTGAAGTATCTGAGAAAAATGCAGGAGTACAGAACAAAAGGATATGACATCATTTATTTGGACGAAAGCTTTATTTAATAGCTCACATACAAGGCCAAGAGCTTGGACTGATGACAGTAGCAGTGGGTTGAAGACGCCAATTTCAAAGGGACAAAGGTTGATAATGGCGCATGCAGGTGGTGAAAAAGGTTTCATGAAAAACACCTTACTTTTATTCAAATCTGGAAAGAAAACGGGAGACTATCACCACGAACTGAACTTTGAAAATATCTGCAAATGGATGCAAGAGCAAGTTTTGAATGACTTGGAGGATTCTTCAGTTATTGTAATGGACAACGCCTCGTACCACAATAAATAAGAAGAAAAACAAATTATTCCTGCTAGCAAAAATCCGAGATGATACAATGGCTAACCGAAAAAAATATTCCGCATACTACACTTGTCAAAACAATTAAGGGAACAAAAAAAAAATCACTATCTTTTAGTGTTTTTTGAAGAGCTGTATCTCTGTGTCCTTTTATTACCTCATACAGTTCAAGTTTCAACACCTGTATACACTATTGTCAAAACAATTAAGGGAACAAAACAAATCACTTTTTTTTTTAGTGTTTTTTGAAGAGCTGTATCTCTGTGAAAAATGGTCGTATTGACATAAAACAAAAAGCATTCTGAAGCCTTGTATTTTTTGTATTGAGAAATTTAAGAAAATGATTTTTTTTTTAAGGTACCGTTATTGCGCAATCATAAGAAGCAGCACGACCCAACAATTTTATTTTTTTTCTTTTTTTTTTTTAACGTTGTCATTTTTTTTGAGCCAATTTATGTTTTTTTTCGATAACTTGTTTATTCAGCTTTAAGGTCGTCTTTTTTCGTCAATTCAAGGCTTCAGAATGCTTTTTGTTTTATCTCAATACGGCCACTTTTCACAGAGATACAGCTCTTCAAAAAACACTAAAAAAAAGTGATTTTTTTCGTTCCCTTAATTGTTTTGGCAAGTAGTGTATACAGGTGTTGAAACTTGAACTGTATGAGGTAATAAAAGGACACCGAATCTATACACAAGCCAAACCATAAGATTGACGATGTCATTCACGGCATAGGACATGAGGTTCTACGTTTACCACCCTATCATCCAGACCTCAATCCCATTGAAAATATTTGGGTAACTGTCAAGGCAAGAGTAGGCTCACGAAACACAACATTCAAGTTATTAGATGTTCAAAAATTAGCAGATGAAGAATTTTCAAAAATAACGGCTGAAGATTGCCGAAAAGTGTGTGAAAAGGCCATATGAACTGAGGAAGATTACTTTTCTCACGATTTGATGTGGGACACAATTTCGGATTCAATTATAATTAATCCAGTTGACGATTCTTCAACCGACTATAAAAGCGACATTTAAGTCTTAAAATTTAGTAAATGTAAATGAACCGTTATTATTTAAATTATATTGTTATTTATATTATTTTATTATTATGTTTTATATTTATTTCTGAAATACAAATTTATAATCATTATTTTACCGTAAAATAAATTAATGTTAATTATTCCTTAAAATTATTTGTTCAACTTTTCTCTGAAGAAAACATTCATCTTAAAAACTTGCAGGTAAAAATTATTAAAACTTAAGGAAAATTCATTCTTAAAAACTAGTAGGTAAACATTTTTAAAACTCGTAAGCACTAAATTATTAATGTTTTCCCAAAACCCCACAGGTCAAAAAATATATCAAATAAACACTAACGCCATGAAACTAGTAGATGCGGGTCCTAAGCACCCCCGGTAAGAACGAAGTTCCCATTATGTACATGCGTGTCAGCCGCCACCTGGTGGTATTGGCCTATCACAATATTGAACAAACAATATTATAGCTATCGTCCGAATGAAAGCTGTGTGCAAAATTTCAGCGTGATCCGATATACCGATTATTTTTTAACAAACAAGTTCGTTTTTAAACGCAAAGTTCTCATTTTGATAAATACTTTAAAACGATTAGAAAATATGAAAATCACAAAAAAAAAAGAGCTACAAAATTATTAATGTATTCATACATAATTTGACTTATTACCCGGAAATTTTGTTCGCCTATTGTGAGTTTCACCCGAATAATATTTCATGTTCCGAGAATTACCTAATTGTTAACATTCATTTCGGGCAGAATATAATGCCATTGACAGCTTAAATTTTCACCTATACATATTTAGTAGGCGAACGAGAGAGCAATAAGGCGCGAAACGTATGTTTCGTAAGGGCGAAACTCACAAAAGCTTTTAAAATTCCGGGCGAAAAAAATTTAAGGTAAAACATTGTTCGGGTGAAACTCACAATAAGGCTAAGTTTCTGCATATATTTTTTTTCGTTAAGATAAAAGTTTAATTTTTTTAAGATAGAAATTCTATATCGCGATTAAGCCTAGCGGAAGCATAGACGGCTGGTAACCAGAAGGTCGCGGGTTCGAATCTTAAATATACCGCCCTGATGAAAATGCTATAGGATTCAATGGGATTAATGATGGACATGTGACAAAATGAAAAATAATAAATGATTTGCAATACACATTGTGTACAGTGACAGAAAAAATTGTGACTAGCAGGATTCGAACGTCAAACCTTTCGGTTAAGAAGCAAACAACTATACCATTGCGCCACGATGGGTCGAAAACGACCTGTCAATTTTTGGATTTACCCCCCAACGCTGGGCAAAAGAACTTCGTTCTAATAAATGTAAACACATCGCCCCCGGAACCTATATGTTGCTTAGCTACAAATCATAAAACCATAAAACATAGAAACAAACAATAATCCCTAAACTATTTATAAATCAGTCCGAAGTCACAGGTACTTTTTTATATTTAACCCCATTGCATTTTGCAATAGATTTAATTTTTTTAATTATAGGTGCACTGCAATAATAAAAACAAAAATTCTTAATTTTATCTTTTCGAAATAAAGTTTACACCTAAAAATCTTTTCTTTTTATCCCACCAGAGATGAAATACTTTTTTGGACATCAAGCTATGAAAGAAAAATAATCCATGATCATATCTCAATGAAAGAAAGTCCATCGCTGGAAATTCATCTCTATTTTACTGTTAGTGAAGCTATAAACAAAACTCACCCTCCTTAATGCTTCAGTATGTTCGCAGCAGCGTTAATGACAACAACGCTAGCATGTACATATTTTTTTTCTTTTTTTCAGTGATTTTTTTTGTATCTCTCAAAATTAAAGAGATGAGTGATTTTTTAATTTTCTCAATTTTTGGTCAAGTCAACCAATGTTCTACATTGTTATCTTAATAGGTATTCAGATTTCAGCAAAACTATAAGACATCGATCGAAAATTTGTAAGAACCGAATAATAAGGAAGAATCAAAGTTAGTATTTATGAAAAAAAAAATATTTAAAAGGCTCATCCTTATATTTTTAGGAATTTTTTAATGGGTTGTCACGTACAGACAAATTGCGTCACGTGTCTGACAGAGTTGAAATGTTCTACATAGTTATCTTAATAGGTATTCAGATTTCAGCAAAACTATAACGGCTATATTCTTGACTTTCTTGAAAGCTAGTTTTACGGAAAAACTAGATCTATTGCTGTTTCGAGTTTTAAGTTTTTCACAAATTTTTATTATTTTGACATCTAAATCAAAATATTCATACATAGTTTGACATCTAAATCATATCAATAATTTTTTTTGAGAAACTTAAAACTGGAAACCCCTTTAGAACTAGTTTTTCAGTAAAACTAGCTTTATAGAAAGTCAATAATATAGCCGTAAGACATCGATCGAAAATTTGTAAGAACCGAATAATAAGGAAGAATCAAAGAAGAATCAAAGAAAAAAATATTTAAAAGGCTCATCCTTATATTTTTAGGAATTTTTTAATGGGTTGTCACGTACAGACAAATTGCGTCACGTGTCTGACAGAGTTGAAATTAACGGTTTTTAAGAGTAGTTATTTAATAGTTAACAACCGTTTTGTCTTCTGATAGGCTATGAATTTGGTACTCTTCCCTTTTTTTTGTCAATTATAATGTATTGGAAAGTCAAAATACCGGGTATTGGTTTGGCATTTTCCGATTGAAAAAATGTCCTTTTTTAGTGTCTTTTTTTGTCAGATATTCATGAGGCATAATTAAAAGTCATCTGATTTTATTACTCCCAAAATAAAAATGACTTAAACTCAAAAACATCACATTAATTTTATGTTTAATTAAAATTATTGTTTATATGCCGCCATCTTGCTTAAAACGTGTATGTTGGTTTTACGTCTCCAGTTGTGTGTGTATATGAAAGAATAAAATAAATTGTTACAATAAAATAAAATAAAATATTTTAAATTTTAATTTGTTTTATTTATTTAAAAAACTTTTGTTTTAACGTCACAACTATAATTTTATTAATTTTTGCTACGCGTTTCGGAAATTATATTTCCATCATCGGGCTGTTTGCAACTTAAAGCTTGTACTTGGTGTTACTTCGTATTTTAGTACATTTTATTTTGTTTAATTTTTAACATCATCCTTTCATTTTTGTCTCCTTTTTCCTTTGGTTGGTGTTGCTTTTTTCTTACGATATTGTCTCTTTTTTTTATGTGTTTTATTGTAGTGTCGTACAGTTGGTTTATTTTGAATAACAGTTTGTCGTTGAGTATGTTTCCTTCTTCTAGTTTATGGGATTTGTAAATCTCATACTCTTCGAGGACGAGGGGGACGAGATTTGCGTCGAAGTCGGTGTAGGTATGGTTTGTCTCTATCAGGTGCATTGAGAAGCTAGACTTGGAGTTTATATTTGGTTTATGTTCATTGAATCTGTCTAGAAATGTTCTCCATGTTTGTCCTACGTAGTATTTGTTGCAGTCATTGCATTTTAATTTGTAAACACCTGTGCTTGATTTCTTGTCTTTTTTAATTGTTGGTTGTAGAAGTTTTGATATGTGGTTGTTTGTTTTGAAAGAAATGTTAATTTTGTGTTTTTTAATGGAATTACTTATTATTTGCGGTAGTAAATTTGTGTATTCGATGGAGATGTATTTTGGTGGTTTTATTGGAATGTTATTATTATTGTTGTTTATGTTTAATTTTCTTTTCTTGTTTCGGATGAGTTTATCTATCATGTCAATATCGTAGACATTTGATTTAGCAATGTTTTTAATTGTATTAACTTCATCTGTATAACCTGTTTCTTTCATTGGAATTGTTAATAGTCTGTTAACAAGTGCGTTATATGCTGCCATTTTTTGTGTTTGTGGGTGGCGTGAGGTCTTCTGAATCGTGATGTCAGTGGTGGTGGGATTTCTGTAGACTTGTTGTTCTTTTTTAAATCCAAGAAATTAATCTCGTTGTTGTTTTCGATTTCGGTGGTGAACTTAATTTTGTCATTTAGGTTATTTAGGTATTTGTTAAGCAAGTCTATCTGTCTATATGTACCATCAAGTATGATGAAGGTGTCATCCACATATCTGGAATATGTGATGATTTTTGGGAAAAAAGTGTTGAGTGGCGATAAAATGGATTGGTATTCAAAGTGATTTAAGTAAAATTCAGCTATCAAACCACTTAGGGGAAAACCCATTGCTAGGCCTTCATCCTGTATATAATATTTGTTGTTAAATGTAACGTAGTTTTGTTTTAGTATTATTTTAAGTAGTGTTGTGAATTCTTCTATTTGGTTTAGGTTAATGGTGGCTGTTGATATAAGATTATTTCGTATTATAGTTATTGTTTCTTCTTTTCGTATGTTGGTGTACATGTTCGTTACGTCGAACGAAACCATTTTTTAACTGGGTAATATGTTTATGTCCTTAAGTTTGTTTATAAGCTGGCTGTAATTGTTTAAAGTATTGTTATTTTGTATAATGGTATTGTTTTTGATAAGTTTTTGTAAAGCTTTTGAAACTTTATAACTTGGTGCTGTCTTGTAATTGATAAGTGGTCTAATTGGTGTTCCCTCTTTGTCGATTTTAGGTAATCCTGTAAATCGTGGTGCAGTTGCGTTTGTTTGTTTTAGCTTTAGTTTGGTA
Organism: Epistrophella euchroma; assembly: GCA_947049315.1. Taxonomy (NCBI): domain Eukaryota; kingdom Metazoa; phylum Arthropoda; class Insecta; order Diptera; family Syrphidae; genus Epistrophella; species Epistrophella euchroma. The sequence continues at coordinate 97,924,664 of OX346246.1, forward strand.
AGGTTTGTAAAAAGTTGATTGGATTTATTACACAAAATTGACACTTTTATTAGTATTCATTTACCATTGCATTCAAATTTTTGGCGTTCAGATTTTCAACAATTAAATCATTGTTCCAAGTTCAATTTTACGGTTTCCGATTTTAAATTTTATGACTAAAACTAAAACCGAAATGGTGGATCCTAACGGAAATGAAAATAACGCTAATGTCAGTGATAATAGTATCACTACTGCAGAACATGAGACCCATACTCAAACGAGTCCTCCTACCTTCGTAGAGTCAATTAAACTTAGGCTTCCAACTTTTTGGAACACCAACCCCATCACATGGTTCATACAAGCCGAGGCACAATTTACGGTGCATAGGATCTCGAGCCCAGAGAAAAAATATTGTCTCACGATAGCCTCTCTTCCGATGAAAATGTTAGCGGGAACAACTTTTAATGATGATATAATTAAAAATTTATGGATGCCACAGGCCATTATCATTGCATTGCTTTCTGTAGGTACAAAAACCTTAGATGAATTAGCTTCTCTCGCAGATAAAATCTATGAGGCATCTCAAGGTGCATGCATTTCTAGTATTTCCTCTAATCAAGAAAATAAAAATACTTCGAAAGTAAGCAATGAACTCGAACAAAGACTTGAGAAAATTGAGTCAATCAGCCTTATTCTGTAAGGCGTTGAAAACCAAAAAACAAACGACAGTGTGAACTTGGTATTACGTTAAGCGTTAAACGCCAAATAATCGTCAATTTGTCGATTCTCTCTTGTGGAACTCGTTCACTGTATTTTTTTCTGTATTACGTTAGTCGTTTCCATAAGAAAAACGTCTATAAAAACGTCGAAATCTGTAGTCGAGAAATTTTTTGACGACAGGAGAAAAAATGTAAGATTTTTTAAAACTTTTTTTAGTTTTTATAATTTAAACTTCTTAGGGTAAAAATAACAACCCAAATTAAAATACGACTAATAGAGCTCGTGGAGGGAAATGAGCACTAGGGTGAAGGGTTAAAGCATGGAGCAGTTTCGAATGCATTCAGTTTGTTGCATTTAAATGATTAGAATAATTTGACATAAAAAAAAATAATTGTTTGGATAAAATCTTTAGTCCTATTCCTCAACTTAAAGTAAGTTTAGAATTTAATGAAAAAAACACCCTTTTTCATAGCTTCGAGCTGGGGTAGAGGGCTAAGAATCAAATTATTCTAATCGTTTAAATGCAGGTATTCGAAGAAACTGATTCAACAGCTTTATTTTTTTCTTCATAAATTGACGCTACACCCTAATTGAGCACATCGCGAAAAACTTTAAAAGAGGTTCTGAGAAAAATTATCGACGGAAAAGGAATTGCTTTAGATGGAATCCACCTCCTCTGCAGTATCAAATCTTTCTTTTTTCTTTCTTCATCTTCTTTGTCACTGCTGCTCCAAGAAAAATAACTTGCTACACTATACATTTTTTTGTTTTTTTCTAAACAAATTAACACAAATATAATTTTCAAAAACCAAATTATTCAATTTGTAAGAAATTTGATATGTCAAATATCAGTTTTTTTTATGGATCGTATTGTGGAATGTAAGAGCGAGAAAAACGCTGGCGTTTCAGAAACGGAATACCAATAAAAAAAACGACACGAATCCAAAAACGACAGTTGGCGTTTTAGAAAAACGCCTTTCGGAATAAGGGTGAATGATTGAATCCTTATCTTGCAACTCACGCTCACGTAGTAGAAGCAAATCTTCCCAAAATTTTAGAAACAAAAACAATCGTTCGCACAGTCGTGCTCACTCAAATTCAAATTCAGGTTCAGATATTTGCTGGTACCATAGGCGTTATCGCAAAAATGCGAAAAAATGCGACAAGCAATTTTGAAAAACAAAAATCTATAAAGCACACCGATCACCCAAACTAAATAAGTCTGCTGTTGCAGCGGCAAACATGCAGATTGCCTTAGGTCGCCGCTTATTCATTAAGGATAAAAATTCAAATCTCACTTTCCTCGTCGACACAGGGGCGGATTTGGCAGTTCTTCCATACAATAACAAAAAAGGATCAGCATCTCAAAATTCTTTATATTTACTATCAGCAGCCAATGGAACTACAATTCCAACGTTCGGATCAAAATTATCAAGCCTCGATATTAGTTTAAAACGAAATTTTGTACACTCGTTCATATTAGCCGCAGTGAACAAACCTACATAAGCGACATGGAAAAGGTTGTACAACATAGTAAACTCGTAATTTTCGCAGATGATGGTTTACTTTATATAACGGGAAATGATATAAATATCTTGGTAGATAAAATACAAAAAGACTTATATGCAATATATACTTGGTTAAATATGAATAAAATTATAATAAATATAGACAAAACCAAATTCACAATATTAAATAACCGCTACCGCAACAACAAATCAATTTATCTATTAACAACATACCAGTAGAACAAGTAACTTCAATCAAATATTTAGGCATTGTCTTAGACAATAAACTATCATTCAATGAACATATAGATTATATTTGTAAGAAAGTGTCAAAAAAGTTAGGTGCCTTGAGGAGGTCACGCAGAAATATCTCCAAAAATAGTGCAATAAAAGTGTATAACGTAACTGTCAAGCCCCATTTCGAATACTGTGCGAGTATACTATATCGGTGTAACAACACTCAAAAGGCAAGACTTCAAAAGATTCAAAACAAAGCCATGCGCTTCATCCTCAAGTGTGATAGATTTACCTCTGTGTCAATGATGTTCGTCTTTAAAATCAAACACAACATGTGCCCCGAATATCTTCAATCCAGTGTTCCTGAAAAAAGACTCATTCAATATACTCAGAAACATCGAAGAATTTAACATAATCCGGACTAGAACATCGAGAGCTCAAGCAAGCATTCTTTATATGGGACTTCAAGCATTTAACAACCTACCTTCTAATATCAAAAAAAAATATAAATAATTTTAATCATTTCAAAAACCAAATTTGTTTATATGCAAAATCTTGTATTAATTGAAATTCCTAGAAGAGAAAAAAAAAAACCATTTTGAATGTATAAATAATACTTTAATGTAAATTATTTTGTTAATTTTAATGGCCATTAAGCCAAATAAACTTCAAAATCAAAATCAAAAACCAATACTTGGTGCCGATTTCTTAGCGAAATTCAACCTGCTGTTAGATACAAAAAAAAATAAGAAGCTAATTGATCCTCTCATCAAACTTCAAACATGTGCATCATCTATACGAACAAACGACCCGAGTCCCAAACATTTTCAAATAAACAACGATTATAATACAATTTTAAGAAAGTTTCCCTCTTTAAAAGAGGAACCAAACTATTTCGCACCCATTAAGCACACAATAGTCACATAAGGTCAACTTCCAGTTTCCAGGCCTAGACGGCTTGATGCCTCTAGGCACAAAGCAGCGAAAACAGAGTTTCAGCACATGATGCAATTAGGAATTTATAAACCATCTTCGTCGAGCACATCCACCCTCACCCCTTCATATGGTAAAAAAGAAGAACAAACAGGATTAGAGACCTTGTGGTGACTACCGCAGATTAAATGCTGCCACGGTACCGGATTGTTACCCGATCCACCACATACAAGATTTTTCCATGAACGTACATACATGGCTGCAAATTTTTTTCGAAACTCGACATTGTTAGAGCCTGTCATTTAATACCTGTTGCACCTGAAGACACTCATAAAACGGCAATAACCAAACCTTTTGGTTAATTCTAATGGCTCCGAATGCCTTTCGGCCTTAGAAACGCCGCACAAACGTTTCATGAACGAAGTTTGTTTCGGTCTCGATTTTCGTTTTCGCATATATTGACGATCTTCTGATCGCCAGTCAAAACGAACAGCAACATAAACAACATCTCGAACTTCTTTTAAAAAGACTGGAAGAATATGGCGTTAACATCAATCTTTTGTAGGCATTCTGTATTACAACACTGGATTCACGATCTCTCTATTTTTATATAAATGTATATGTAGGTATATATCTATATTCATAAGAGTTATACATACATGATTTAATATACAAATACCTATCGAGAAAACAGTAAAGCAAAACCATGTACTATAGACATTAATATATTACAATTACTGCTAAAAATATCGCATGATCTATTTACCTATGTATATATTTTAAATTTCATTTATATGTTAAGATGAGTACTTATGTCATATTAGTTTTACATTAGTAACTTTTGCCGCATAGCAACTCGGCTCAGCCCATTCGTTTACCAGAGTTTGTCACGTTAGTTTGAAGTGTCAATATACAGATAAAATCAGAAAAATTGTGCTAAGATGGAGAGTGCCATCAGAGAAAGAGTGAAATCATTTCTGGAAAAAGCAACAGTGCACCAGCTTAAAGAAAAGCTTAGTGTTCTTAAATTGTTGACAACTGGTACGAAGCAAACGCTATTAACACGCCTCCAAGAAGCCTGGGAGAACCTGTCACTGAAAGACCTAGAGCAACATGTTCCCAATTTGGCTGACGGCGACGAATCATCTAGTTCAACAACCACAGAAGATGATATTCATGAAAGCACGTGCGATCTGGATCAGGAAATAGAAAATCTACGACAGCAGCTTGTTAAGAAACAACAAATTACCAGACTCAAAAAACAACTAGCTGATCTGACGTCCATGGAAGAATCAACCAAAACCAAAGTCCCACTTTTCCATTTCAAGGACATTGAAGAATCCACTCATCACTTCAGTGGCGACGACAACTTTTCCATTGAGAAATGGGTCAACCAGTTTGAAGAATGTGCTGAAGTCATGGAATGGGACTCCAAAATGCGATTCATTTATGGTAAGCGTCTTCTCAGTGGCACAGCAAGGCTCTTCCTAAGAACAATCTCGATAAAAAATTGGGAAGAACTTAAGTGTGCGCTGCTAAAAGAATTCGCCAAAAAAGTGACACGTGCTGATATACATAATCAACTGCGCAGCCGAAGAAAAAAACGTGATGAATCTTTTCAACAGTACATTTTTTGCATGCAAGAAATAGCATCTTTTGCAGAAATAGAAGAGGCTGATTTGTTGCAATACATTATTGACGGTATTCCTGATGCGCAAACAAACAAGATGATCCTCTATGGAGCGAATGATATAGAAGAGCTTAAGTTTTTTATGAAAAAATATGAAAAAATGAAAGCTCTAATGCCATCGTTGAGCAATACATCTTATCAAACGAGAGCTCGTCCACAGGCAGCAGAACAAAAACCGGTATTGCCAAATAACAACATAAGATGACTGGTCATTACAGCACCAGTTGCCCGAAGCCACGACGATCGAGGGGTCCATGTTTCCAATGTGGAAGTCATCTATATACATCGTGCAGCAGATTGCCAAACAAAGCCAGCTGTTTGTACACTTGAAACAACAAGACAGGGTTTGTCCGAAACCGAACACCAGGAAGACGGAGACGGAGAACATCAGGTGGATTGCAGCCAGGTTGTTTGCGTTTCTAATGGCCAATTTCTTGACAAAGTTCTAACCCCTAAAACTCAGTTTATCGAAAAATTAGAACTTGATTGAAAGCTCTAATGCCATCGTTGAGCAATACATCTTATCAAACGAGAGCTCGTCCACAGGCAGCAGAACAAAAACCGGTTTTGCCAAATAACAACATAAGATGTCTGGTCATTACAGCACCAGTTGCTCGAAGCCACGACGATCGAGGGGTCCATGTTTTCAATGTGGAAGTCATCTACATACATCGTGCAGCAGATTGCCAAACAAAGCCAGCTGTTTGTACACTTGAAACAACAAGACAGGGTTTGTCCGAAACCGAACACCAGGAAGACGGAGACGGAGAACATCAGGTGGATTGCAGCCAGGTTGTTTGCGTTTCTAATGGCCAATTTCTTGACAAAGTTCTAACCCCTAAAACTCAGTTTATCGAAAAATTAGAACTTGATTGAGTTCTAACTCATTTCATCACCGAGTTCTAACGCGTTAGAACTTCGATTTGGATCTCAGTTTGAGATAGAACTTCGATAAATTTGGACCCTCGAATTCGGGGGTCTAGAGCTTTAGAACTCGGTTTAACAACATTTTTATTTCTTCAAAAAATTTATTTGGTTATACATTTTGATTCGACTTTAAAAAAAAGGTAATTCAAATCAATTTGGGATAAATCTAGTTTTAGGTGCAAGCCTTCTCGCGTGCGCTGTAAAATGCTTATAACCAGATAGCGTGCTGGACAAAACACAAATTTGTGTTCCTATATGTACAACATATAACAAGATTTTAACTACTATATTTTCCTGGTGGGCAATTTTGTTGTATCCAATTTAGTTGCATATGCTGGTGTTGTTTTAATTCTCAGGGTACCTATAACATTTTTTTACATTGTGCATTTTGTTAGTTTTGATTTTTGAACTCGCACCAGATTTTTGTTTCATGAAAGAAAGCCAAAAGACATGTAGTATTGCGTGCACAAAGCTCATCTTAAGTAATTGCAATTTTTCTAACAATTTGTCAGAACCACATCCATAATCAGTGATTCGGGATTGGAACCGTTACCATCTTCTTTTTTTTTTTGATGCACTTTGATGCACATGCACGCTCATCTTTTTGGGTTTATTTCACGTCAAAAATCTGTTGCGAGCTATCGGACTAAAAAAAAATATTTACTACTTGCAAACACCAATTATTCAAAAATCAATACGCGCGAAATCACACAACATAGAATTGAAAACGAAATAAAAACATCAACACCAATACAAACAAAACTGGCACAGCAAAAATGAGAATGTGTTTTTAATTAATGAACAAAATAAAAGAAATATATTCACAAAAAAAGAATCCAGCAAAATGAAACTGACAAATATTTAAATATTTGTTGATAGATTGTCAGAAATTTGTGTCAGAAAATGATACTGGGTGCTACAAAAGTATTAAAATATACACTAGAACTTTGTTTCTTTAAACCCAGATCTAAAGTAATTAAAACTCATCTTAGACCGAGTTCTAAAGAAATGATTAGAAGTGAAGAAATGATCAAGTTCTAAATGTTTTTTAAACTAAGTTCCAAAGATAAACCGAGAGTTACTGGATCGAGTTTTAAATTAATTTTAGAACTTTGTGAAGAAATTGGCCGTAATAATAACAACTTTGAACATCACATTAGGTACTGTTTTAAGCAAAATCATGATTCAACATCTTTACTCACACTTTTGGATTCCGGCAGCCCAATTAGTTTTATACAAGAGTGTTCTGTGCCAACTTTTTTGTCGAAACCTGTGCATGCAGCCGACTACAAATTCACTGGCATAAACAACAGCCCGCTGGAGGTAAAAGGTAGCGTAAGTTCACAAATTTATTTTGAAGATAATTCCGTAAGATTAAATTTAATTATTGTAAGTAATAAAAGCATGAAATATCCAGTTGTTTTAGGTAGAGATTTTTTAAAAAATTAATAATTTGGAACTGACAAAAACTAGAAAAATGGTTGATGTAAATGTAGTTAATAAGCTGGTTCAAATAGATAATGACACGGATAACGTTTTAAATGAAAATTTGAATATCGATATCTCAGACGACGATACATGTGACAATTATTTAATACAAAATATAAATATAAACGAAAAATTGCCATACGATATTAAACTTAAAGTAAATAAAATGGTTTCGGAGGCTTGTTCAAATAAGCGATTAAAATTAATGCCAAGTCTTTTAAACGAAGTGAAAATGGAGATTAAATTAAGCAAAGATGAACCTTTCTCTAGTTCCCACAAGATCGAATTAAAAAAAATTCTTGACGACTTGATTCAACGAAGCATTATTCGTGAGAGTAATTCACCCTACTCTTCTCCGATTGTCCTAATTACAAAAAAAAAAACAGTGAGTTTCGTCTTTGCATAGACTATCGCGTCTTAAATAAACACACTCTTAAAAACAATTATCCTCTTAACTTGATAGAGGATCTTATCGATAGACTGGAGAACAAAAAATATTTTACTATTTTAGACTTGCGGAGTGGATTTTACCATGTCGATGTGGCCAATGACAGTATTAAGTTTACATCTTTTGTGACACCTTTCGCTCAATATGAATTTTTGAAAATGCCATTTGGGCTCAAAAACGCGCCCGCAGTTTTTCAAAAATTCATAAATAGTATCTTTAAAAAATTAATAGAGGAAGGAATTGTCCTCATATACATGGACGATCTACTAATAGCTAGTGAAACCGTAGAAAAACATTTGAAAAGTCTTAAAAGAGTGCTACAATTAGTTTCCCAACATCAGCTTGAGCTTCGGTTAGACAAATGCAAATTCGGTTTTGAAGAAATTTCGTTCTTAGGATAACGGTGAGCTTAAGTGGTATACGTCCAAATTCCGAAAACTTACGCGCAGTAAGCGATTTTCCAGTGCCGCAGAATATTAAGAACGTTCAAAGTTTTATTGGCCTTTGTTCGTACTTTAGGAAATTTATTTTGAATTTTTCTCTAATAGCTAAGCCACTATATGACCTTTTGCGAAAGGATGCCGTTTTCGTTTTTGGACCTGATCAACTTAAATGCTTTGAATTTCTAAAATCCAAATTATTAGAAGCACCTATACTAGCAATTTATAGTCCACACAATGAAACCGAACTGCATTGCGACGCGAGTAGTATTGGGTTCGGTTCTATACTCCTGCAACGGCAAAAAGATGATAAATTTCACCCATGCTAATATTTCTCAAAAAGAGCAACTGATGTAGAATCTAGATATCATAGCTTTGAGCTTGAGACACTCTCGATTATTTATGCGTTGAGGAGGTATAGAATTTATTTGTCTGGAATTCAGTTCAAGATCGTTACTGACTGTCAGTCTCTTGCTCTTACTTTGAACAAACAGTTTTTGAATCCAAGAATATCTCGTTGGGCATTAGAGCTTCAAGATTATGACTACTCAATACAGCATAGATCTTCAGAGCGTATGTCACATGTGGACGCCTTAAGCAGGTGCACAGATATAGTGGTAGTAGAAAATGGTACGTTTGAGTTTGCCTTAGCTGCTGCTCAAAAACAAGATCCCACTATATCTAAATTAATTTCTGAGTTGGAACTTAAAGAGAGTAGTGCTTATGATTTAGTTAATGGACTGGTTTATAGAAAAGTAGATGGCGATATAAGGTTCTATGTTCCTGTTCAAATGGAGCAGCAAGTTATCCAAAAACATCATGAATGTCTTTGTCATCTTGGAGTAGATAAATGTTATGAGTATCTAAATAAAACTTACTGGTTTCCAGAAATGAAACGAAAGATCAAAAATTATATTGCGAATTGTCTAAAATGCATATATTTTTCACCTAAGTCTGGTAAAGTTGAGGGAATATTGCACAATATACCAAAAGGTAAAGTCCCTTTTGAAGTTATACATGTTGATCACTGTGGTCCTTTATCATCCGCTCGAAATGGTAAAAAGCACTTACTTGTAGTGCTAGATGGCTTCACTAAATTTGTGAAGTTATATGCTGTCAACACTACAAAAACATGTGAGGCTGTTGGATGCTTGAAATCATATTTCGCTTCATATAGTCGACCACGTATAATCGTATATGATCGGGGAACTTGCTTCACCTCGCAAGAATTTAATGATTTTTTGTTAAGCAATAATATTCAACATATCAAAGTTGCAACCTTGTCCCCACAGTCAAATGGGCAAGTTGAAAGATTCAATCGAGTTCTCATACCAATGTTATCTAAAGAATGTGAAGAAGAATCAACTTGTAACTGGGCAGAGAGCTTACCGAAAGTCGAGTTTGCGTTAAATAACACCGTTAATAAAAGTACGGGATTTCCGCCTAGTGTGTTACTCTTTGGTGTTGGACAAAGGGGTGATCTATGCGATAAAATACTTGAGCATTTGCAGGAATTAAATTTTGATGACAAACTCCCAATTGATTTAGTACAGGTTCGAGAACAAGCTTCCCAAGCCATACGAAATCGTCAAATCTACAATAAACAATATTATGATAAAAAACACAAAACACCGCATGTTTATCGAATAGGAGATTTCGTTATGTTAAAAAATATTGATACTACCCCAGGTGTTAATAAGAAGTTGTTACCTAAGTATCAGGGTCCCTACGAAATCGTAAAAATATTGGATAATGACAGGTATATAGTCAAGGATATTGATGGTATTCAAGTCTCTCGTATCCCTTATAAAGGAGTTTGTTCTCCATGTAATATGAAACCTTACGTTTCAGGATTAACAAAAGATTTGAACCAGATTGTAACGACATAAAAAAAGGGGAAAAATTAAAATGGAAAACCAATATGTAAACGTATAATAACACATTTCTTATCGATTCATTTCAAATTTTAAAATTTATATATATATAAAAAAAAAAATCTTTGTTGATATAGTCAAAATATCAACATTAAAATGTATTGACATTATCATATTTGTGCGTTCGCATAATTTAATGAGAAATATTTATTAATATTAAAAAACAAAAAAAAACAACAAAAATACGGAAATTCAAAGAAAATAATTGTTAAATGTATAATCTATGTAATTAAAAATTCTCGAATTTATAATCGAGGCGATTATATGTCAGATTGGCCGAACTGTAGGCATTCTGTATTACAACACTGGATTCTCGATCTCTCTATTTTTATATAAATGTATATGTAGGTATATATCTATATTCATAAGAGTTATACATACATGATTTAATATACAAATACCTATCGAGAAAACAGTAAAGCAAAACCATGTACTATACACATTAAATATATTACAATTACTGCTAAAAATATCGCATGATCTATTTACCTACATATGTATATATTTTAAATTTCATTTATATGTTAAGATGAGTACTTATGTCATATTAGTTTTACATTAGTAAACTCGTTTACCAGAGTTTGTCGAGTTAGTTTCTAAATAAATTTCTTGTAAAGGTCAATATGCGTTTTATTTTAAACTTCTTGCCTGTTGCTAATTTGTGAATCTGGCCGTCCTTATACTTTCAAAGTGCGTTTTCGGTGTTTCTTCACTAGAATTTTTAAGCCACACGATCAACGCTGAAGGCATTTTCCCTTCAAAAGATCGTGTCGAAGCCATCTTAAAATTTCCAACACCTACGTCAATTAAACAGATTCAACGTTTCATAGGAATGGTAAATTATTATCATCGTTTTATTCCTAGGCTAGCAAAAAAATCGCTCCACTTCATTCACACTTAGCATTTCTAGTTAATTCAAAAAATCTTTTTCATGGCCCGAGAACCTTGACAGCTTTTTTCGTGACGCAAAAGAATCTCTTTCAAAGGTGACTCTCCTTGCTCATCCGATATGTAATGAAACTTTCAGCATCGCCACAGATGCATCGGATACAGCTGTTGGCGCAGTCCTTCAACAGCAAATATCTCAATCATGGCAACCGTTGATTGAAACTAATTCACTCTTCTATGATAGAAGTATTGTTTTTTACGGCTAAACAATTAATATTTCTCGTGTTAAACGGCGGTATTAATTGGAAATTGTGTTTTGATATTGAAGAATACGGAGTTTTCTTTAATAATATTTCTCGTGTTAAACGGCGGTATTAATTGTAAATTGTGTTTTGATATTGAAGAATACCGAGTTTTCTTGTGTTTTCATTAGTTCTTTGTTGAAATTCATATCAAAATCTTCCTTTATTTAATAAAAACTGAAAATATTTTAACATTGAAATAATAACTTAAAAGAACGGTTGTGCAGCTCCACCGGTTAAACTCTCTCGAGCGCGTGTGTATTGGTGTTGTGAGTGAAATGAATAATTGTGCAGATTGTAAAAAGACTACTCGTCAATTGAGAACTTCCACCAAACGTCAAAAACTCTAGATGGGGGGAAAACAATCACACTATTAAAGGCGCGAACAGTATTGGTCTTATTAATAAACATTGTCTAACTTTGGACAGCCGTCCAAGTTTTTAAAAAACCTTTCTAATTTTTGCTAAAGTAATCTATCTTTTTATCTTGCTTTAGACAACGTAATCTATTGTCTAAACCTAGAGAAATGCAATATTTTTTTTTTTATTAAAAAAGCATATTTCCGACTGTTTCAAAATACTTAGACATAGTTTAAACAGCCAAAAATCTAATTAATAAGACCATATCGGTGTGTATTTCTATTTGTTTGTATTGTTGTTTTCCCCCCATCTAGAGCTTCTTTTCGATTAAAGAACTGTCAAAATTAGAAAGAGAAAAGACAGAGTCAGATTCTGGAAAAGCCCAATCGGAGTATGTCATCTGCAAAGGTGGATGTTGCCAGGCGTTTCATTTTAAGTGTTTGAATCTGTCAAATTATGAGGTGAAAGCTCTGCAAGCTTCTAAATGTGTTGTTATTTTATGCGAAAGTTGTCAAGAAAAAATTAAATCATTGCAGATTGTGTTGGATAATTTAAATGAAATAATAAATGACCTTGCATCCTTCCATAAAAAGGTGGAAAAAGTGTTAGAAAGTGGTGCTAAAAACTTTAATGAAAAAAGTGTCATAGCAGAGATAAAAAAAGTTAAGGAGGCAGTTGTCTCTAATAATAAACAAAATTCTTTTGCTGAAGTACTAAAAAAACAAAGCGCAGTGGTAGTGAAACCAATTAATCCCCAAAGTGCGGAAAAAACGGAAGCTGATGTGAAATCAAATCTTAAACCTGGGGAGAGCGGTATTCAGCTTTCGGGAATTAAAAAGCTTAATAGTGGAGCCGTGATTGTTGCTTGTGATAACGATAATTCAGTTGAAAAATTCAAAGGTGACGTTGAATCGAAACTTGGCGCTTCTTATAGTGTAAATAAAATGGCCGGGAAGCCTCGGATCCGCATTAGCAATTTTTCGGAAGAGATTAAAAGTAAAAGCAATTTGGAAAAATAAAAACAGAAGATATAACTCTTTTACTGCAGTTGTGGAGGTAGATTGTGAAAGTTTCAACGAAATAATAAAAATCGGGTCTGTGAGTTTAGGTTGGGATAGGTGTGATGTAAAGGATGCAGTTTACGTTAAAAGGTGTTATAATTGTTTAGGTTTTAACCACATGCAAAGGACTGTCGGCATAAAAAAGTGTGTTTAGGTTTTAACCACACGCAAAGGACTGTCGGCATAAAAAAGTGTGTTCTAAGTGTGGTGAAGAGCATGAAGGAGACGGTTTAGATTGTCAATCTGATATATTGAAATGTGTGAATTGTGCGCGTCTTAATGCTGACCTCGATATAAATCATCATGCGTTTGATAAAAATTGTGAAGTTTATTGGCACCAGGAGTCACGGCACCTGGCAGTCAGTGCGTGAACTACTAGAGGGGGATAAAAAAAATTTTCGATTTGACATTCAATGTATTTCCCATAAGAGAAAACGAAATAATGGTCTGGAAAACATTAATTTTAGTAATTAATTTTATATAAACGGGTACTCATATTATAATTACAATAGATTAACAATGTATGCTAGTTTGTTAATCAGGAAGAATATATACCGAATTCAACTTCTTATTTGCTTTATTTTGCCCATAAATAATGTAAACAAACGTGTATTATTGTTGTTGTTTTCCAAAACGGATGAACATCGCGAGTTGAAATGAGATCATGTGCGTAGTGAGGGAAGGGTTTTAGGGGCAAAATAAATTATGGATTGAACTGAAATATTTTTTTAACATAGAAGTATAGATATATTATGTAGGTATGTATTTGCATTTTAGTATGTGAAATAGGAGAATAGGTATGTTTTATGTTTAGAGCATTTTAACGTAAAATTTTTTAACAGAATATAAAGAAAACTTAAATAATTAATAGATACGGTAAATTTTCAAACACAGGTTTGGAACAGCTTGTTAAGGGCACACATTTATAATTCACTTAAAATTTTGTTATTATTCTTGCTAAATTTCTGATTCTATTTTTCCTTTTGGAAGCTTTTCTTAGCATTCAAATTAAATTTTGTAAATAGTACAAAACAAGGTAAAAAATAATTTTCGGCATTATTTTATTTGATTTAAAAAAAAAAAAAAAAAAACTTTCACCTTAAAAAATAATTTCACGTATTTTCATAATTATGGGCAAAATTTCTTTAAAATTATCAAACACATTTTACACAGCACAAAATAAAAACAAAACATATTTTAAATAAATCTGGCTACGCTTCTGCCTTGCTTTTTACTTAACTGGGTATCGTTGTTGTTGTTTCTCGTTGTAAGGGTGACTTGTTTACACTTTTTATCTATAAAATAGGGCATTCTAGTTTTTAGTTTCGATATATTTTAAGCTCGATTCACAAACTCACATGTTTTATTATTACATTGCAATTAAAATACCGGTACCCGTTCATATAAAATTAATTAGTAAAATTAATATTTTCCATACCATTTTTTCATTTTCTCTTATGGGAAATACATTGAATGTCAAATCGAAAAAAATTTTATCCCCCTCTAGTAGTTCACGCGCTGATATGCAGGTGGTGTCGAAAGCAATTTCCCTGGCGTCAATAGAAGGATGCTCTCTATTGAGAAAGCTCGCTGGTTGTAGCAAACAAAAGGATCATCAAATTCGACCATTATATATTAATTGAATATTCAAGGCCTTTTATGTAATAAATCGGAACTCGAGTTATTAGTTAAAAAAACATAACCCAGAGTTGATTTTACTAAGTGAAACCCACATTACAAGTGATATTGAAGATTCTGAATTAAAAATAAACAACTATGTGCACACAGTGTGTGAATCGCATATGGTTAACATGTCAAAATTTAATGAATCTATTTGGTGCATGAAATTATATTTTTGGATAAACAATATTAAATGGGCTGTAGTCATTTTATACAGATCCCCAAGCACACCCGTAAGTCTTTTTAAAACATTTTATGTGAACTGGTGGATGCAACAAATGGAAGATGAACTTAATGTTATTGTGGCAGGTGATTTTAACATCGACATGTTGATTTCTAATTCCAATGAAAGCTCAATGCGCAGAATTATTGCAGATCAAGGAATGAAATTACTTGTTACACAACCTACAAGAATAACAAATAACTCAAGAACTTTAGTTGACTACGTGCTTACTAGTGTTGACAGATCCAATGTGAAAGTAAATATAGACAATACTGAAAAAATTTCTGATCATGAAACTATTCGAATGGAAATAGATAATAGTAAAAAACGTGGTAGTTGCAATAAGAGGGCTATATCCTTTGTGAATTACAAAACTGACGTGATGAATAATTTGCTTAACTCTGTGAATTTTAGTGATCTGTATTTAAATGTAGAGAACGTAGAGAATTTGTCTGCTTTGTTTAATTCAAAAATTGTTGATCGTTTACAAAAAAATGACTGTAAAAAAGATAGTGAGAGATGAAAATTCAGTTGTTTGGTTTACGAGTGAACTAGAAAGGCTAAGGCAAGATAAAATAACAGCATATAATCGAGCAGCTTATTCTAATGATCTAGTCCTTTGGAATAATTATAGTAATAGTTTTAAAAATGCAATTGTTGCTACAAAAAATAATTATATCGAAATCCAAATTATTTCTAAAGGGGGGGGACCAGAAGAAAATCTGGAAGGTCATCAAAGCTATGATTCTGAATCAAAATAAAGAAAACAATATTGCATCTATCATATTTGGTAGAGAAAGAGTTTGTTCAACGAAAATGATAGCAAACATATTCAATAACTACTTTGTAGAAAGTGTTGATGAAATAAATAAATCGATCCCAAATGTGCAATATACTTGTTTATATTTACCTGTACCTACTAGATTTAATTTCAATTACTGTGATATAAATACAATCTGTGATATTATAAAAAAGTGCAATAACAAGAAAGACTTCAATGGACTAAGCTGTGATATGATTTATAAGTCGTTAGAAATAATCGGTCCTATTTTACTTAAAATTATTAACAATTCATTGGAAACTGGAGTTTTCCCAAGTACTTGGAAACAATCTGTGATAATACCCATAAGAAAAGTGTGCAATACAAATAAATGTGAAGAGTTTCGTCCAGTAAATATGCTAAGTTCAGATGAAAAAAATATTAGAACGCTTTGTAGCGAATCAACTAGTCAATTATCTTGAGAACAATAATATATTAATAGAGGAGCAATCTGGTTTTCGCGGTGGTCACTCTTGTGAAACAGCCCTTAATTTCTTGGTTTTTGACTGGAAAAAGGCCGTTGACGAAGGAAATTCTATCATAGTCGTATTTTTGGATTTAAAAAGAGCCTTTGAAACCATTGATAGAAATATCTTGTTAAACAAACTTTGGGAGTATGGCATTCGAGGCAAAGAATTTGACTGGTTTCGATCATATTTAACGGGAAGATCACAAAAAACTAAAGTTAATAGTGAGTTTTCAGAGGCAGTTGAAGTAAAGCTAGGAGTACCCCAAGGATCTGTATTAGGAGTTTATCTCTTTTTAATATATATAAATGATGTGAAGAATAACTTGAAGCACTGCAAAGTAAAATTGTTCGCTGATGATACACTCATCTACATAAGTGGAAAAAGCATAGAAGAAATGATGGCGCATTTAAACGAAGACCTTGTTAATATAAGTCAGTGGTTAAAAATAAAAAAACTCAAGCTTAACGTTAGCAAAACAAAATGTATGACTATTAATTGCAGAAATAATATCTCGGTTTTTATGGAAAATTAACAAATCGAATGTGTTAAAAGTTTTAAATACCTCGGAGTTGTGTTAGACAGTAATTTAAAATTTAAAGAACATGCCGATTATATTTGTAAGAAAATAGCGAAAAAAGTTAACCATTTGAAAAGATTGAGGAGTGTTGTAAACATGAGAATAGCCTTACTCTTATATAATTCCATAGTGTTACCACATTTTACTTACTGTTCTACGCTCTTATATACGTGTTCAAATGAAATAAAAGACAGACTACAAATTCTTCAAAACAAAGCAATGCGAATGATTCTAAAGTGCAATATATACACTCCAATACAGTTTATGCTACAATCGTTAAATTGGATGACTGTCAAACAGCATCTAACTTTTAACTCGATGGTTTTTATTTTTAAAATTCGAGAAAATATGCT
Organism: Epistrophella euchroma; assembly: GCA_947049315.1. Taxonomy (NCBI): domain Eukaryota; kingdom Metazoa; phylum Arthropoda; class Insecta; order Diptera; family Syrphidae; genus Epistrophella; species Epistrophella euchroma. The sequence continues at coordinate 97,941,701 of OX346246.1, forward strand.
CCCCGAATATTTGAGTAACAACTTAATATCTGTTTCTACCGTTCAACCACATAACCTGAGAAGAGGCAACAACTTTAGATTGGCAAGATTCAACAGAAGCAGCACACAAAATTCATTGATGTACAGAGGGCTTTTATTTTTCAACAGTTTACCTGAAGAACTTAAAAGTGAACACATACTACAAATATTTGTACAAAAACTATATATTTTCATTTTAAATAATTTATAAAAGTAAAAGAAAAATATTATTTCAATTTAAATTTAATTAAGCCGTCATAAATGATACATTTTCAAATTATATTGTAACTTTTTAAGCATTTCTTTTGTAAAAGTTTTTTTAAACTAATAAATAAATACTACTACTACTAACCGTTAGCTTTCTTCTCAAAAAAATCTCAAAGATTCTGAAACCAAATACTCAGCTTTCGATCGTGAGTTACTAGCTATATACTTAGCTATCAAGCATTTCAGATTTTTTGTCGAAGGGCGTGAAGTCACAATCTTCACGGATCATAAACCACTCACCGATGCGTTGACCAGCAAAACGGAAAGAAGTCCGCGACAAACACGTCACCTTGACTTCATTTCACAATTCACCTCTGATATACAGCACATTAAGGGCAAAGACAATGTTGTCGCCGACGCCCATTCTTGTCTTCATTGTCCCGAAATTTCCGTTATGAAAAGTCAAGAATTAGATCTAGAAACAATTGCCAAATTACAATCCAACGACTTAGAATTACAAGAACTTTTGAAAAACGAGAAATCAAAGAATTCTTCGTTCTCACTCAGAGTTTGAAATTTCGCAACGTCAAAATCTATTGCGAAATTTCGAATAACAAAAACAGGCCTTTCATTCTTGAAACCTTGCGTCTCAAAGTTTTCACCATTCTTCATGGGATCTCGCACCCAAACATACGCGCCACGCGAAAACTTATTTCAGATCGATAATTCTGGCCAAACATGAACAAAAACATCAACAGCTGGACTAGATTGTGTTTGGGTTGTCAGAAATCCAAAGACACACCAAGCCAAAGCATGGTAGATTCGAAGTCCGAAAGACGATTTGACCACATCCACATCGACTTGGTAGGACCTCTTCCTTCATTTAAAGGTTGATAGATTCACGCGTTAGCCAGAAGCTTATCCTCTTCTTGACATAACAGCCATTTCAGTCGCGAAAGTTTTTGTAGAAAATTTCATATCTCGTTTCGGTGTACCTTTTAAAATTACAACGGACCAAGGAAGTCAATTTGAGTCCAAACTATTCAGAGAACTTTCGAACTTCTTAGGAGTTCATAAAATACATACTACGCCTTATCACCCGAAAGCCAACGGCTTGGTTGAGCGTTTTCATATGCAGTTAAAATGCTCACTTAAGGCAAGATGCAATACAGTAAATTGGAGTTCAGAACTCCCAATTATCCTTCTAGGAATCCGCTCCGCAGTAAAAGAAGACTTAAACTCTTCTGCAGCAGAAATGGTATATGGGCAGAACCTCAGACTCCCCGGAAAAATTTTCATTAGCAATGAAAAACTAGAAGCTTCTCCAGACGTCTTAATAGAAAAACTTCGAAAAGTGATGAGAAACCTTATACCTACAGAAACAGAACAAGAAATTTTTATACCAAAGCATTTGAATGGATGCAAACAAGTTTTCGTTAGAATCGACAAAGTTAAAACCGGTCCTACCCCTTCATATGAGGGCCCATACAAAGTAATCCGACGTTTACTTAAATATTTCGTAGTACAAATTAAAAACAAAGATTTACATATCTATTTCCATCGATCGACTAAAACAAGCGCACTGTATTTAATGTTTCAGTCGGTATAAACCAAATTAAAAAATGATCTCAAGGATGGGGGGCTTGATTGGGGGAGAGTGATGTAGTGGATAAGAATTTATTTACCTTATATCAAAATAAATAAATTGCGTTTATTATGTTTAATAATCTTCCACTAGAAATTAAAAACACAAACAACTCAAATGAATTCAAAAGAAAATTATTGAATATGTTCACTTAAATACTAATTTATAGAATAAGAAATGTGATAAGCAAATTAAAGAAAAAATATAAATAAAAATTGTTAGAATTTAAGTTTTCAAATTGTAAATTTTTAACTAAATGTTTTTAATAGCTAAATAAAGTACATTCATTCATTCATTCATTCATAAAACGACAAAAACATAAAACAATGCAACGAAGTAGATTATTTTATTGAATTCGCTCTTTTTGTATATTACCACTAATATTAACATATTTACTCTAGATACTGTAAAAACTATACCATTCTGAAATCTAGTTTTGTTGTGCCAATTTTTTAAAAGGTTTGCACCAGGGTTTCCATACGATTTTTTTATACCAGAGATGCTTATACTTTTTCATTTTTTTTTAATTTTTTAAGTTAAAAACAAATTTAATTTTTTTTAATAAAAAAATTTCATAAACTATTAAAATTTTCTACCGATTATGTTTTGGCACCAAAAGTTTAGAAAATTGCTGCTAAGTACAAAAAAAATACACTGAACGAAAAAATGCACATATTTTGAGTACCATTTGAGATAGCCCCTTTTTATTTCCGGTTTCGGAGCAGTCATGAAGTGGGCTATACGCCGTTTCAGGATTATTCACTCTTTACCGGACACCCTGTATATATATGGCTCATTTGCTGCAAAAGCGTCAACTCAAAATATGATGGTTTTTAGTTTATTTTGAAATCTTATGTTAAATATTTTTTGCTTTAATTTTGTAAACATCTTATATATGTATGTAGATATCTCTTCAGTTTTACACACGACTATCTTGTTTCTTGCTCTACTGTTGTTTTTACATAGCTTTTTCACAAAAACGAAATTTTCAATCGCATTTATCTAAACACCATATTATGTGTTATGACGGTCTTGCAACAAATGAGCGATATAAGGATAAATAAGGATATATGTATATAATAATTTTTTTCAATACTTGCTCATAAATGTATGTATATCGGTCTCTAGGCACTCTACTGTCTTACCCAAGGAATAAAAATCACTTTCAGGAATATTTATCTGTTGTGTTGTCATTTCCGGTGCTAAATAATCCAAATGCGGATGCATCAGGGGATTGTTAAAGGTATGTTTACTAGTTTGCGTGGTTTTTGGACTACTGAAGTCAAATCCAAATATTTTCCAACTTCTATGCTTATTAAGAACAATCGACTCTGGTGACAAATTGCCGTGAACAAGTCTAGCTTCCGAATGAAGAAACATTAGGCCGTCAATAATTTGCTGGAAACCATAAACTATTTCTACTTTAAACAATTTGCTTTTAGAAGACTCATCCCTAAGTATATTCGCCAAGCTGTCAAGAATAGGCTCCGTCGCAAATGCCAAGCAGTCCCTGCTTTCTTCAAGTGGATGCTGCACAGTTAAAATATGGGGATGCTTAATTTTTGTCAATTGATGAACACCGTGTCTTAACATGTTTAAAAAACTCTCTTTTTCTTCTCTCGGCCATTTATCTAACAGTTTCTTTTCAAAAACAAATATAGATACTTCTTGTTTGGTAGTTTTTTTTAAGCCTTTGTATATTTTCCAACACGAACCTTAATATATGTACGAAATACATTTATTAACAAAATTCTGAATGGACCAGACGCTATGTATGAGGTTACCAACCTAGTCCAGCGGTGACTATTAGCCCATATATTTCGTATTCCCGTGTAACATTGTTGCCCGACAGAGCTCCAGATAAATGAGAAACTGTTGTATGCACAGATGAACAGAATTTGTTTATCACATCCATGACGGAGATGGAAATCATACAGATTTTAATAATATTAGTGTAAGGGATTTAGAATTCGTTTAATTTATAGCTTGAAATCTTAGATACTAATCAGCAGCTTTTAAAAGCACTTTTGGGACTACTCACTACTCCATTTGTGTACCAAAAAAATATTCAGTCTGTTTGGCAAATGGCAACGCGAAATTTGTTACAAATTTTCACAAATGGTTTTTGCTATCATCAAAGATACTGAATTAAAGATATGAATCAAAAATAAATAAGGGGGCCTGTTTACATTGTATTTTTATTGAAGCATAGTCAGCTATTACACGTTGACTCAAGAGTCATGACTCTTTTTTCGAGTTCCTCTTATCATTAGCCCTGTTCCTTACTTTGAAACTCTGTGATTTTCTGTGCATTTGTGTGAATTTCAGTCCAATACTACGTTTTCACCGAGTACTAAACCAGGATTTAGTTAGATTTACCACAAATCTCTTCACAAATCCCATATTGACGACTGGAGGGTGTGCTCTAGCGGGAAATCGGAGCAACAGGATAACAACATTAGATGACACAAACTGTCATAAATCGTATTGGATTTCGGTGGTGTTTTTTGTAAATAATTTATATAAAATATAAAAACTATTTGGACAAAAAAGAAAAAATAGTTTTTTGTAAGAAGGAAAAAGTGAAAATTTGAATTGGGAATACATTTTTTCTCGAAATAGAAGTAAGTGTTTCGTAAAGTGTAATAAAAGTGAATACCATTTCGTGAATGTTCTTAGGCCGTGTGTGAATTGGCTTAAAATCGCGTTAAATTTTATCCGGAGATTAATTTTTGACACTAGTGAGGTGAATCTGTACGTAGAAGTGTCAAAATTTAATCTCGGATAAAATTTAATCGTAATTTTAAACGAATTCGCACATGACCTTAATCGTAAATAATTCTTTTTTATTTAATAATTAAATGATGATTTAGAATTCTTCTTCTATTTTGTATTGTGTTATTAGGTCCGAGGACTAAAACCTTCCACTTTTCGGCTTCACAATCACTGCTCAGCCGGTGGAATACCCATTACTTGACTTCAGAAACTATCAACAAGTAATTACGTACTTTGTTTTGGATAATTCTTATAATATATGATTTTTTTTATTTTCAGACTATGTTCTCTTTGATGGGTTCATAACACGCCGCCTCTACAGGACATACAGATGCCCAAGATCCAAACCACAATCCAATCAACAATCAGCTTGTTTTTTTCACACTGGGCACTTTATGTCATGTCGATAGTTATGTCCATAAATTCCACTAATAAGTCAGAGCAAGAGGACCACACAAAAATTCCTTAAAGTACCACTGATCTCTATAATATACTGGATAGCGCATCCATACAAAAAAGTTGAAGCAAATTGAAGAATTGTTATACTGGCCACTCGTACACCAACTGTCAAAATAGATATACAAAATATAACAAATATAACAATTTTGTGTTTTCAAGATGAGATGACGTCAAGAACAAAAGAAATAGTTTGGGGTTATTTTTTTTTTGTGAAACCAACAAAATAAAATAGTCAGTCTTCTCATTTGTTTTTTTTTTTGTTTCGTATCCGATATTGGTACAAAAATATATTTTAAACTTGTGAAAAGTGGAAACGAGATCCAGGCACACCGCAAAATTTGGACCTGTGCCGAGATTTAGCTAATGGCGAGTGAGTGAGATGACTCACTTTTCACTGAAAATCGATTTAGCTAGTAAAAGTGAGTGAGTAGGCGAGTGAAATGAAACGTCAGTTTACTGGCCGGATGTTTCAGCGGTGACTTGGTGTATGTGTTGGTAAATTTCCAATTTTGCATAAGTATGTGTTTTTTTTCAAAGGAATTTTAACATACCTATTCACGTATATGAAACGAACTAGAAAAACAACAATGTATGTAGGTAAAATTGAGTATGCAGCACATAAAAGATTTGTTTTTTTTTTATACAAACATACATTTATGTAAAAATGATATTTGATGAACATTTTTAATTTGTTATTTACATTTTATTTGTAGGTATAAATTTTTTTAACACAAGTGAAAAATATAATTCAGCATCGCAAGGACGATCCCATCAACTTCGTGAGGACTAACTACAAAACTTTGGAAGAATGTTTAGGGCACACTAACTTTACAATAAAGTCACACATTAATTAAATTTTGTTTTCCTAAGTTTTTCGATAAAGTTTAATTAAAATAAAAATACAAAATTGAAAAATTAAACCTCAAACAAACAAAACCAAAGACAACGAATTAAAAGATAGCCTTTGTTTATGACATTTCATGTGTTCGAAACTTGATTCGAAATTACTCATTTCACTTTAATAGCTAAATCACTTTTGCGAATGAAGTGAGATGAGTCGGCGAGTAAGGCGAGTCATCTCACCTCACTCGCTGAAATAGCTAAATCTCGGCACTGGTCTGGACGATTATTAACAAAAAGATTTGCAGAACATTCTGCTAATACGAAACCTCAAATGGAAAAGAACGATCTTGTTGCAGCCATGGAACAAGACAAATTCATCATTAGAATGTCAAGGGATTCCCACTCACTGTTCAAGAGACATATCCGGGATAAGAAGCTGGAAATGCTCTCTCAGATTGTGACTAAGTATCTCCTAATTGATACTTACGAAGGAACAGCACGCAGCAAGGCTCAGTGCGATGCCACAGCGGGTGCAATAATAGGCGAGGCTCTTCGCCAGGACAATAAAGTACGCTTGTTTTTTGGTCTCTAAAAAGAGGTAGATTTACAGAACCTTACCATGACGATACAACAGATCCACCCACTGAAGAAGAGGATGAAAACGCCATGATGCTCCAGATAGACCAAAGAAAAAGAAACCGAAGAAAGACCCGCTTTTTTCGAAAAAAAAAAAATCGAAATCCGATCCAAACGCTGCCGCCCATGATCGTGTACCTCTGCCAGTACTTAAGGACGCTGATAATAAATTATATAAAATTTAAATAACCTTTAGGAGTTAGAGAAATATTTATCTTATTAAGTTTTGTTGCTTTCTCTATAATTCAATAAAAACCTACAGGTTGAATTTTTTTTTATAGAGCTTTTGGAATTAAAACTTTTTATGCTCCTTTAAAAGAGATCGAAAGCAGATTCCAAAATGGTATCAACCACATTTGTGGCACTCTCCATTTAATAAAGAAACCCCAAAACCTTTTTCAGTTTTTTGAGTTTCTCATCAAATGACGTTTCCACAAGTGTACTCCGAGGTTGAATTTTTTTTATAGAGCTTTGGAATCACAACTTTGTATGCTCCTTTTAAAGACAGCGAAAGCAGATTCCAAAATGGTATCAACCACATTTGTGGCAGTCTCCATTCAATAAAGAACCCCCAAAACCTTATTCAGTTTTTTGAGTTTCTCATCAAATGACCTGCCTACAAGTGTACTCCGAGGCTGAATTTTTTTTATAGAGCTTTGGAATCACAACTTTTTAAACTCCATTTAAAGACATCGAAAGCAGATTCCAAAATGGTATCAACCACATTTGTAGCACTCTCCATTCAATAAAGAAACTCTAAAACCTTATTCAGTTTTTTTTTAAATTTAAATATTCAAAGAAAGTGGGGTTTCTTTATTGAATGGACAGTGCCACAAATGTGGTTGATACCATTTTGGAATCTGCTTGCGATCTCTTTAAAACGAGCACAAAAAGTTTTGATTCCAAAGCTCTATAAACAAAATTCAACCTCGGAGTACACTTTTAGGCAGGTCATTTGATGAGAAACTCAAAAAACTGAAAAAGGTTTTAGGGTTTCTTTATTGAACGGAGAGTGCCACAAATGTGGTTGATACCATTTTGGAATCTGCTTTCGATGTCTTTAAAAGGAGCATACAAAGTTGTGATTCCAAAGCTCTATAAAAAAATTAAACCTCGGAGTACACTTGTAGGCAGGCCATTTGACGAGAAACTCAAAAAAGTGAAAAAGGTTTTGGGGTTTCTTTATTGAATGGAGAGTGCCACAAATGTGGTTGATACCATTTTGGAATCTGCTTTCGATGTCTTTAAAAGGAGCATACAAAGTTGTGATCCCAAAGCTCTATACAAAAAATTAAACCTCGGAGTACACTTGTAGGCAGGCCATTTGATGAGAAACTCAAAAAACTGAAAAAGGTTTTGGGGTTTATTTATTGAAGGGAGAGTGCCACAAATGTGGTTGATACCGTTTTGGAATCTGCTTTCGATCTCTTTAAAAGGAGCATAAAAAGTTTTAATTCCAAGGCTCTATAAAAAAAATTCAACCTCGGAGTACACTTGTAGGAACGTCATTTGATGAGAAACTCAAAAAACTGAAAAAGGTTTTGGGGTTTCTTTATTGAATGGAGAGTGCCACAAATGTGGTTGATACCATTTTGGAATCTGCTTTCGATCTCTTTAAAAGGAGCATAAAAAAAATTTTAATCCAAAGCTCTATAAAAAAAATTCAACCTCGGATAGTACACTTGTAGGTAGGTTTTTATTGAATTATAGAGAAAGCAACAAAACTTAATAAGATAAATATTTCTCTAACTCCTAAAGGTTATTTAATGTCGAATTCCTTTTACCAAAAATATTCGATTTTTTTTCTAAACAGAATCGAATTTTTTCTTTTAATACAAGGGATTTGTCCAGAAATGTCGATTTTTTCTTCTAAACAAATCGATTTTTTTCTTAAAAGGAATTCGACATAAATTTTATATAATTTATTATCAGCGTCCTTTAGTACTGGCAGAGGTAAACGATCATGGGCGCCAGCGTTTGGATCGGATTTCGATTTTTTTTTTTTCGAAAAAAGCGGGTCTTTCTTCGGTTTCTTTTTCTTTGGTCTATCTGGAGCATCATGGCGTTTTCATCCTCTTCTTCAGTGGGTGGATCTGTTGTATCGTCATGGTAAGGCTCTGTAAATCTACCTCTTTTTAGAGACCAAAAAACAAGCGTACTTTATTGTCCTGGCGAAGAGCCTCGCCTATTATTGCACCCGCTGTGCCATCGCACTGAGCCTTGCTGCGTGCTGTTTCTTCGTAAGTATCAATTAGGAGATACTTAGTCACAATCTGAGAGAGCATTTCCAGCTTCTTATCCTGGATGTGTCTCTTGAACAGTGAGTGGGAATCCCTTGACATTCTAATGATGAATTTGTCTTGTTCCATGGCTGCAACAAGATCGTTCGACGAACTTGCGGTGTGCCTGGATCTCGTTTCCACTTTTCACAAGTTTAAAATACATATATTTTTGTACCAATATCGAATACAAAAAAAAAAAAAAAAAACGAAAAGACTGACTGAGTTTTATTTTGTTGATTTCACAAAAAAAAATAACCTCAAACTACTTTTTTTTTGTTTCACATAGATGTCAAAATTGGCCACTCAGCCACCTTATGTCATCTTCAATTGGAATGAAAAAAACTGTTATACTTGAATGGTATACACTATCCAGTATATTATAGAGATCAGTGTTCAGTACTACTTCTACCTCTCTCACACACATGGAACGTCAAATCTCATGGCCAAGCTTTGAACAGAGCTCATGTCTTGTTCAAAAATTAGTTTTCGTCGACATGTTCATGACATGGACATGGATTTTTGTGCCTCCATTGGATTTTTTGTAGACATGTTCATAATCCTGTCATCGTTCATGGCCTGTGGAGGCGGCATGTAAAGGAACGACAAGACATCATGGATGACAAAAATTGACAAGAAACCAAAGTAATCCAAGCCAAGAAACCAAATCACCAATGTCAAAGTTCTTTTGCCTCTTCTCGAAGAGCAGTTTTCTTGACGGCAAGAGCAACGATCTTTGTCATTGGATTTTTCTTCGGTGTAGGCTACAAGACAAACAATACAAAAAAAAACATTAGAAACCAATTGTACCTATACTTACTATGTTTATATTCAGGACCGAGAGCTCGAGTTGGATTTGTGTTGGATTTTCGACCCAGGTTTTTCATTCACAGATTTGAGAGCTCGATATTGAGTTGAATTGAAATGGTATCGAGATGACATATGGTGTTTCTTAAGTTAACTCCTCAACGCAGGTTTTTTAGCACAAATTTCGTCTCGACTCCACTCCTGAAGTGCAGTCGAGTCGGTTCAAGCTCATATCAACTCGATGCAGGTATACAAAGGGTCTAAGTGAGCTTGAAGCTCGCTTAAATACCACATGGAAACGTAGTAACTAAACACACAAAAGTAAAATTAAGGGGGCGACTTTCCATTACGACATCCCGATTTCGAAGTTGATTTTTTGTTTTAGGGGTAGGTAGGCATCTCAATAGAATATTTTTCAAATATTAAGGTGAGGAAACCCCCCTAAATGCAATTAAAAAATGTTTAAAATTTTCAAAATCGGGCATGTTTTTTTTACCGATTTGCACTTTTTATACGCGGAATTTGGAAACGCGGATAGTCTCATTGGAAAGATGAACACCTAAAAACACTAAATATCACAATTTTAAAGTGAGGAAACATTTATACATTTATTTTTAATTAATTTTTAGAAGTTTTTGTTTTGAAAACAATACAAATTAAAGAAATGTCGTACGGTCTGTTTAGTATTGCCAGGCAGGTATTTTTTCACTTGGGTTTTTATTTTGGGAATTTTTTTCGGGAAATTTAAAACTGTTTAACCTCATTTAAAATGTATTTCAAAATGAGTTTAAATAATAGTTTTAAATTTCGCGCGAAATTTAAAACTATTATATAAACTCATTTTGAAATACATTTTATTGAGGTTAAATAATAGTTTTATATCTCAATATTTCTCAAATAAAATGCAAATAACATTGCAATTGTGACTTGTTTCCCGCATATTTTACCGTTAAAATTTTACTCTTTCATAACTGATCATATAAGTAATTTCCCTAAAAATCGGGCTAAAATCTGAAAATTCCGAATAAAAATCCCAGAAATCGCAAAAATAAAAAATATCCCAAAACCATTGTGTACGTCTGGCAATACTAAGCATACACTGTCACGACAAGGGAAGTTCTTTCATCCCCATCTTGGTGATTTTTATTTATTTCCATGCATTTTGTATGGAAAAAGTGTAACTTTGAAAATTAATTAAAAATACTTACCAATATTTCCTCACCCTAAAATTGTGATATTTGGTGTTTTTTAGTGAATATCTATCGAATGAGACCATCCGCGTATCCAAATTCAGGATGTCGTAAAGGAAAGTTGAGCCAAATTAAGACAACACTCGAATGGTAAACAAATGCAAATAAATTTCGCCAAAATAAGAGATAGCGATGCTAGCTCTAAACCCTATACTTCAGGAAAAAAAATGAACTCAAAAATATTCAGATGACAGTTGAAAATTCAGATGACAGCTGTCATTAATTTATTATGTATTTATTATTTAACGACTAAATTCAAACATGTAAACATAAAGGCCGTATCCCACAGAACGCGGGCCGACGGGCCGGTCAATACTTCACCATGGAAGAAAAGAACGCGACGGGCAAAATTTGGCCGTGTGCGAATTCGTTTAAAATTTCGATTAAATTTGATCCCACATTAAATTTTGACGTTTCTGCAGGGGTGAATACAATTTCATCTTTTTGCTGTGTGAATTCAATTAAATGGAATTTTTTTTAATTCTCATATTTTTCTTCCGTCCGCGAGTTTTGGAACAAAGTAGAACATTTTTTTTTGTAATAAATTTCGCGAGTTAAAAAATTAAACGCCCATTCTAATGAGTTCAAAGAGAGTGCTCTTACCCTGGGCATGTTATAAAGAACGCTTATGGTTCGTATTCTGTTGCAAGCAGCTGCAGAACAAAAATACAATACGCAAGAAACTCTGGCCGCTTGTGGTGGTCACACTGAGCTGGCAACTTTATTTAATTATTTAATGCTCGTTATCATTGCTGCAATTAGCAAATGTTGTTCTTCAGAGGAATAAAGGGTATCAATCCATTCATCTTTGAGATGTAATGACCTTTTGTATGGAGACTTTTCATTCAGAACGATGTGTTTTTCTAAGAATTTCACTTTAACCACCAGATTCGGGGTTCTATTTTGCATCAATTTAAACTTGTAGCGCAAAAGAAGTTGTATCCAAGACAAAAAACTAATGTTCTTCTTCTACTTCTCTGCAAGCAAGGATCTAGTAGTCTTCATTGTGGCTCTAGAAACAAGATAATACAAATTGGCGTTGAACCTTTTCATAATAATTTTTGAGTGAAATCATTTAATTATATTTTGAGTTACCTATTAATGCATCTATGCCTACAACACTACTCCAGTCAGGATAAGAATTTATAGCCGCCGCCATCGAAGTTGTTGCTGCCCGCAACATAACACCTCTGCCAGAGAAGCACCTCACCATCAGCAAAGCCAGTTACCTGCGGCAGCAAAAACTCCTAACAAGAGAAGTACCAGCTGTCTCACACACACGCCATCGAATATTGTTGCCGCCTGCAACACAACTTCTACCAAGAGAAGTACCTTTTCATCTCGTTGCCACACCAGTGAACTCTGTTACCGTCTGCGAATCAACGAATTGTAAGTACATATAGTTATATATTTTAATTCAATATAGCTTTTAACGGCCTTTAGTCCATGAAAATTTTTTGGCGTTTCGTCCCGGCGATCTCACTTGGACTCATCAGTTGACTAGTGAGGGCCTTGTCAATACGCAATTTTCATTAAGTTCAGTTCATCTTACATAGATTTCATGGTGAATACCCAGTGTGAACTATATCTAACCAGATTAGAACTCCTAATCATTAAAGCTAGAAGTTTTTTGTTCTTGTGGCCTGGCAATATTTATATACGAAGATTTTTTTTTTTTTAGTAATACAAATTCTATATACTACTGAAATAAATCAGCCAAGTAGAAGACTTAGCACTATTTTAATGGACTTGTTGAATTATTGATTCAATATAGCTTTTAACGGCCTTTAGTCCATGAAAATTTTTGGCGTTTCGTCCCGGCGAAAAAAAAAAAAAAAAAAAAAAAATCTTCATATATTTTTATATTGCCTATGTCTTAAAATCAACGTACAAGAGGTCATCGTCCAAGTAAAATTAGTGAACAGTCACCCGACACTGTTCCAAAACATCCTACATCAGATAGTGATTCAGGTGAAAACGATCTAGAGAAGACGATCGTAGCTTCATCTGCACAAATGGATGAGTCATCGATAGCAAAGACGATGAAAGAACTTTTGAAGCAGATAAGTGAAATGCGTTCACAACTGAATGAAGTTACTTCCAATATCGCAGCAGAAAAAGCTGAGCGCATCCATCAACAAGAACTCCATCAGAAGAACTTTCAATTATCGCAGATAGTTCTTTTGTTCCAGAAGATGGAAATATGCCAGCGACGTCCAAGACGACGTCTGTAACTACCACTACGTCTTCTATTCCATCGTTGAAGTTTATTATACTCGAGACAACGACAACTAGCACACCAACAGCTTTTTGTAGCAATGTTGGGTGGTCAATTGACAAAATGAACACAATGCCCACATCAGTCAGCCAGACATCGCAGTCTCAAACATCGTATGCAACAGCATTGCCAACATTCTTGCCATCGTTGAGTTCATCGCAGTTCTGTGGCCAACAGTTTGCTTATTCACAATATAATGCATCATCTCCGATTGTGACACAAGGCCATACGGCTCAACATAATGAAAATGCATCTTATGCGATTAGTCGGAAGCTGCAAGATTTGCCGTTCTCAACCGCATTTCGAGAATCTACCATGATGTTTAATTACTCGAAGGTAGAGAATTCGTTTCGATTACAGAAGTCTATTAAACAAGAAGCGCGCGAAGTTGTGGAATCTTTACTCATTCATCCAGAAAATGTTGAAGAGGTTATGGCTGCATTAGAACTCAGATTGGGGCGCCCCAAATGCCTGCTGAGAAGCCAGTTATGCAAGGTTAGGTCGATTTCACAGATATCTGAAGGAAAACTTGAAATGATAGTTCCTTTCGCTACAGTAGTAAAAAATCTGTCTACGTTCCTAGAGGCTAGCGGTTTGCATCAACACCTATCAAACCCAACTTTAATCGAAGAGTTAGTGGGTTAGCCAGCCCAAGCAGAACAAAGGTCTGTTCCAAAGAAGATTCTCCATATGTCTGGACAAAAAGCTTCAGCCAGAAGTAAATGTCGACATTGTAAAGGAAAGAAACATCCTGTAGCGGAATGCAATGCCTTTCTTAAAGAAGATGTGCCAGCAAGATGGGACTTTGTAAAGAAGAACAGACTATGCTTCTTTTGTCTAAGGTACGGTCATAATCTTCATTCATGCAAAGCAAGAAAGCAGTGTGGGCTTATGGGTTGTACTAAAATGCATCATTCTTTACTGCATGACCCGTCGTCGATGCCAACAGCTGACGTTAACGGACAAGTCAATGTCGGTTGTTCTAAACCAATACTTAGTTGCCACGTTCCCACCAATGCCAAGATTTCATTTCGTATACTGTCTGTAAGAATATATGGCGATAACGTCACTATATCAACATATGCACTTTTGGATGAAGGTTCCTCGGTAACTATTATGAGTGCAGATCTTGCCAAACAGTTGCGATTGCATAGCCGCCCTAAGAAATTGAACCTTCAATGGTTTGGCAAGGCACCTATAACAACGGAATCATTTATATGGTAGATGCTGACATAAGTGCAGACAGAGAAAGAGGATGCCCAGATAACTAAGAAGGTGGAAGATTACTTTTCTTTGGAAAGTTTTGGAGTTAGGAAGCCGACCACAGCTGATAAAAGAGCGATGGATATTCGCGAAGAAGGACCAATGGGAACAACCCCGATGTTCCAGATAGCTACCAGATGGCAAGGCGAAGATTATTGAATCTAGAAAGTAGGTTGTTGAAGGATTTTGCGAATGCCAATGCGTCTATAATCGTACTATATTGATTCCTTTTAATGACAGGGAGAGTTCTTACTCCATTAGTGATAATGTAAATATGTTTAGTAAGTTAAACTGCATGTATCTACTATAACAACATTTGTGTTTTATTTATAGAGCTGAATGTTTCTATTTTATATCTGTATTTTTGTGCTCCGCAAATGAAGTGCACCATGACACCGCCATTTTACATCATTTATACTTACTCTCGATTATACTAATGTACACATCATTGGTCTTATTAATAAACATTGTCTAACTTTAGACAGCCGTCCAAGTTTTTAAAAAACCTTTCTAATTTTTGCTAAAGTAATCTATCTTTTTATCTTGCTTTAGACAACGTAATCTATTGTCTAAACCTAGAGAAATGCAATATTTTTTTTTTATTAAAAAAGCATATTTCCGACTGTTTCAAAATACTTAGACATAGTTTAAACAGCCAAAAATCTAATTAATAAGACCACATATGTATATGATATAACAGGCTTGTATTTGTTTCTTGTGGTTATCAAATATAATGTATAATTTTAAGGAAAAATATTAAAAAAGCAAGAAGTCCTATAAAATACTTTAAATTTTTGTTTATTGTTTTTTTTGGATACAAAAATTATTTTTTATATTTTTAAATGCAATATTGTTTGAAATATTAGGTAGGAATATATTGAAGGCTATATCAAAATCGGTTGAACCATATAAAGCAACACATTAACAAATTTAAAATAATGCCCAAACGCACATACCAAAAGACGGTATAAAAAAAACACTTTTTTAGACTTCTAAATCATCTTCGTATCAATTTTGATTCCATTAGTTTTCTTTTTTCCACAAAAAAACATGCATAGATAAGGTACCCTATAAAGCAAGTCAAAATTGATGCTGAAAGTATTGCTGCTTCAATGCTACAAAAATAGATACCACTATGGCCAAGTTCAACTCCTAGACAAGTAAGTAATTTTTATAATAAAAATAATTTCTAATCAAATTTGAGATCTCTTTTCAGATAACCATTACGAAAAATAACTTTAAGAAATATCAAAACAAAAATAAAATAAGAAAAAGAAATCAATAATAAATATTTTTTTTAATATGTCGGAATACTCCTTTAGCACTTTCATCAAACTACTCATAACATATTCTTCGGAGTAACTTGAACTTACTTCATAAAGATGCAATAGGATTTAAAAAAGGTCGCCTTTTTTACGTTCCTAGAGGCTAGCGGTTTGCATCAACACCTAGTAACACAAGTAAGTAATTTTTATAATAAAAATAATTTCTAATCAAATTTGAGATCTCTTTTCAGATAACCATTACGAAAAATAACTTTAAGAAATATCAAAACAAAAATAAAATAAGAAAAAGAAATCAATAATAAATATTTTTTTTAATATGTCGGAATACTCCTTTAGCACTTTCATCAAACTACTCATAACATATTCTTCGGAGTAACTTGAACTTACTTCATAAAGATGCAATAGGATTTAAAAAAGGTCGCCTTTTTTACTCTTTGGAGTATTATTCAAAGCGTATATGAGTGAGATAATAGATGATAAGTAGTTTCTTTAACTATTTTCAAGATTCTCTCAGTTATGTAGAAATATCTTTAATTTTCAAAGCAAGATGTGAGATTCTTAATTTAAACGGTAACCCTTACAATGGTAGTTTTACCCATGCAACTTAAAATCAAAAGAAGATTGCTTTCACTTCATCAGTATATGTCCAATATTCAAACCGCAGAGACGCTCTTTTTTCCGAAAAAATACTCTTACCTTACAAGAGACTATCTACATCCAAACGAATACGACTGGAAAACATTAAGCAAATTTTTGAAAGAGATTTACAAGTATAGATTATTATTAATCACAGAATACTCTTAAATAAAATTTTAATTTTTTTTTTCTTTTGTTTGTTTTTATATTGTGCACAATCAAAACAACAATCAACATTTTTATAAACTTTCAGAAATTTGTCAACCTGGCTGACGGCATAGCCATAGCTTATAAATTTCAAAATTTTGTATACAATTGTAATAAAATGTAAATAAATAAATGAATTACTTACTATTACTAAAAAAGTAGTTTCTTTGGATGAATATAGAATAAAAATATAGAATAAAAATCGTAATTTATTTGAAGTTATTGCTACGCTCAGTCTAGGCACATTCTGTTGGATGGGACGAACGAATTCCAGAAGAAGTTTTTAAGCGATGGAAACAGTTGAAGGCTGAACTTCCGTCATTGGATCAACTTGGTATGCCGAGATGCCATGATCCTCACCTGACGCACGCAAAGGATATAGTTCTTCACACTTTCGTCGATGCCAGTGAAGAGGCATTTAGTGCAGTTATCTTTCTTCGAGTCGAGTATCAGGGAATTGTTCGAGTATCGTTTATCTGTGGCAAAACCAAATGTGCTCCAAAGAAACTAGTTTCAATTCCACGTCTAGAATTATCTGCAGCGATCTTGGGTATACGGCTCTCGAACACAATTGTGGAAGGCCATGACATACAATTAAGTGACCGAGTCTTTTGGACCGACTCGAGGAACGTCATGATAAGGATAAGGTCGGAGCCCCGCCGTTGTAAACAGTTAATCGGATTTCGAATTGCAGAAATTTTGGAAAGCAGTCAAGTTAATCAATGGCGTTGGATTCCGTCGAAGCAGAACCCAGCTGATGAGGCAACATGGGCACGATACCCACCGAAGTACAATTTGGAATTTCTTTAGCTTTATCAAAAGGATTGGGCCTTTACAGCCAGGTGTCGACAACAACCAGATATGTGAAGAAGAGTTACAACCACGATTTCTTCTTCATGTTAACGCAGTAAGTAACATCATTGTGGATGTTTCAATATTTTCTAAGTTCTCAACAATGCTGGGATGCGTTGCATGGGTGCTTCGATTTAAGAATTATTGTTTAAAGAAACAAGTCGAATAGGGAGGGCTATGTGTTGAAGAACTTGAAGCCGCCGAATTAGTTCTGTGTCGCCAAGCACAAAGAGAAGTCTTCGCAGATGATATTTCCCGATTAAGCCAAAACTTACCAATTGAAAAAGGCAGTTGTTTATGTAAGCTGACGCCATATATGGATGACGATGGATTGCTTAGGATTTATGGACGAATTGATGCCGCCACTACATTACCATTTACCGCCAGACGTCCTATAATCCTACCAAAGAACCATGGTATTACAAAGCTGATTGCAGGAGGTTGTTGGGAGAGGTTGGTGCAAACAGTAAAGCGAGTTTTATCACATACACTCAACGAGATTGCGACAAAATATGCAAAGCGCATTAATTGAAGCTGAAAACATTATCAATAGCCGTCCACTTACACATCTTCCCGTGTCAACAGAAGATGAGGATCCTTTGACACCCAATCACTTTTTGTTGGGAGGTCCTAACTTGGCGCAAAGGCTAAGCCCGATTGATCAACGTGCTCTTTGTCTTCGAAAACAGTGGCGCATAAGTCAACAACTCAAGAAGCGTTTCTGGAGAAGATGGATCATAGAATATCTGCCAGTTTTAACGCGAAGATGCAAATGGTTCCAGCCCATAGAACCGCTTAAAGTCGGAGACTTATGTCTTGTATGCGATGCGAACATACCAAGAAGTCAATGGATACGCGGACGGATAACAAGAGTTTTTACTGGTAACGATGGACAGGTTCGTGTGGCAGAGGTGAAGACAAGTACAGGGACATTTCGCAGACGTGGGGTGAAGATTGCTGTTCTGAGTGTTGGTGAAGCTTAGAGCCCGAGACGCCTCACGGGGGGTGGGATGTCATTAATTTATTATGTATTTCTTATTTAACGACTAAATTCAAACATGTAAACATAAGATTCGCCTTCTGATTGCAACGCAAACAGAACTACCAAAAAATAGTTTCATAAATTTAGTCTGAATACGTTCATTTGAAATATTTTAGAACGCGCATTTTATTTTCCTCTAGATCTGATCCAGATTGGATTTGGAAACATAAATACAAGTATTACAAAAACAACACAAGATCCAGGTCTGCCTTTGGATTTGGATTTCAAAATCCATTTTCTGAACAGTTTCCTAGCAATATTTTTATTTTATAGGTTGGTACCACTGCTGAAATTAACAAAAGAAACTCAATAAAATTTAAAATTCTCGAAATCAAACACATGCCGCCATCAGTCCAATTTTTTTTTTTCATTTAATAGAGCCGACGCGTCGCGAGGCTCGGAAAAAATAAATAAAAACTATTAACTTAATGGAAATTAAACTAAAAAAAAATAAAACTGTTCCATTTTTAAACATTCGCTCTTCCTTAGATACCAAATATTATTTCAAACAAGATTTGTGAAAATTTTCCTTCTGTCAATTTTATTGTGCAAATAAAGCCAACTGTGAAAAATAAATACATTTGTAATCCAGTGTGTTTTATTATCATGATCTGATCGGGATCAGATCTGGGGGAAAATAAAATGCAGCTATAGAGATCAGTGTATCCAGTATATTTTAGAGATCAGTGTATCCAGTATATTATAGACTACATTTATATTCAGGATCGAGTGCTCAAGTTGGATTTTCGACCCAGGACCCATGTTCTGTAACTCTCACATCGAAAAAATCAGCCGAGAAACGCTGAAAAATGGAACAAAACTCATGTATTTTGTTTCAGTTTCCATCGTTTCTCGATCGACTTTGTGCATGCGGGAAGTTACAGAACATGGGCCCAGTGCCGAGATTTAGCTATTTCAGCGAGTGAAGTGAGATGACTCGCCTTACTCGCCGACTCATCTCACTTCACTCGCAAAAGTGATTTAGCTATTAAAGTGAAATGAGTAATTTCGAATTTAGTTTCGAACACATGAAATGTCTTTGGTTTTTTTTTCTTTTTGTGATTTGAGGTTTCAATTTTATCAAATTTAACAAAAATAATGTATCATAGCAATTAAATAGACAACAAAATTGAAAAATAAAATAAAATAGGAAAACTAAACTAAATAAATGTGTGATTTTAGTGTAAAGTGTCTTCTAAATCTTTTTCCAATGTTTTGTAATTGGAACTTCCTAGTATGTCGATGAGGTTCTCATTTCGATGGCGATACTTAGGCCGTGTGTGAATTGAGTTAAAATGGCGTTAAATTTTATCCGAAGATTAATTTTTGACACAAGTGAGGTGAATCTGTACGTAGGAATGTGAAAATTTAATCTCGGATAAAATTTAATCGAAATTTTAAACGAATTCGCACACGGCCTTAATTTTTTTTTAAATTGAAATAAACAAAAATATAAACAACAAATTAAAAAAATGTTCATGAAGTATTTTGTACTAAATGTGTATATTTATATATAAATAAATCTAGTGCATACATATATGTACATTTTTAACTATACATTGTTGTCTTGCAATTTCATTTCACAAACGTGCGTAGGATGTGTAACAATTCCTTTAGAAAAGAACAAATACTAATGCGAAAGTGTAAATTTACCAACACATACATCAAGTCACCGCTGAAATATCCGGCGAGTAATCTGACATTTCATTTCACTCGCTCACTCACTCACTTTTGCTAGCTAAATCGATTTTCAGTGAAAAGTGACTCATCTCACTCACTCGCTGCGGTTTCGAATTAGCTAAATCTCGGCACAGGTTTTTCGTTCATAGATTTGAGAGCTCGATATTGAGTTGAATTGAAATGGTGTTGAGATGACATATGGTGTTTCTCAAGTTAACTCCTCAACTCATTTTGTGCCTGGAGTCGGAAGCCGAAGGATTTGCTAAAAAGAGTAAGTTGTTGCGAGGCAAGAGGATGCGAGGACGGATGGTAGGTACGGGGCTTAGGTAGGAATAAGGAAATAGGAAGGATACAGATCGGAAAAGGAATGGACTGGAATGCCTAGTTCGGGAACGCGGCCTGCTTGCATGGCTCGGCAGTTAGCTCGCCGGAATGGGGGAGATCTTGCCCCCGAACTAGACCTCACCTCCCAACAAAAACATACATCAGGCCTGGAAACAAAAGAAAAAAAAACGCGGACGGACGGTTCACCACACCAAGGGCGCTGCTGGTGTTGTTGCAGCGTGGACTAACCCCACCCAACCTGGAAGTTTGCGGCCGTATTTGAACTTCCCAAAGACAGTTTGTATACTGTTCCGGTCACTCTATCTCACCGTAGACTTTAGCTCTCCATCGACACCCCTGAAAAGAGAATTACTTCAAAACATGGTCCGTTTCATCGAACCAAAAAAAAAAACACAAATTAACTTTCATAAGTAGGGGGCATTCGTTGAAGATTTATTTGTATCGCAGAAAACACAACATTGATTATGGTTATGTAGCAAGATCTTGAAAAACTATAAAAATTGTAACAATTATACTAAACAAGTAAAAAAACAAATATGACAACGAATTATTTCCCAACAGGACTAGCACTTAACTTCATAACGAAGTACCACTTTATTTGGCACACCGGACTTAATCTCTAAAAAGCAAAATTCCCTACCTTCAGTGAGCTCAATGGAGGTGGCTGTATGATCAACGCTGACTGATGAGGGTAAACAAAAACAAGGGTGATAGCCGGGGAAACAAAACCCTATCATTTACAAAAAGTAATTTAATATATTCAAAAGAAACTTTACTCAAAAATTAAACTTAACTTTATTCTTTTTTTTTCTTCTTTTAAGGGAATTTGATTAAATGTTAACACAAACAAACTTCAACGCCCAGTATGCAAAATCAGAAACTTAAGAATAGCATGAAAACTCAGGAAGTTTAATAGAGGACGACGGATTGGCACTTTTCACAATAAATATCATCAATAAGGGTAACTTTCCTTTAGCTTCTCCTTTGAGTAATATTGGCTTTTGAGATATAAATGTACGTTTATAATTAATACCTGGATTTCAGACTCGTATGGTTTTCAATTTTTGATGATTTCTTATTTTCGGTTTTTTTTTTCTTTTTCTTGGTTAGGACTCACTAACATCCGCCACTGTGGATTGTGGGGCGCTCCGATTCACCGATGTAGATGGAGTTGGAATCATTTGGAGGTTAAGTTCAGGAGGGAATAACCTGCCGGCCCGAAATTTCGTTGGGCTTCAATGGCTTGATTTAAGACGGGTCCAGAAAAAAAAACATAAACTAAGCTGGTTATCATCGTCCAGTCACAAACAGAAACAAAAAAAATGGATGGCGGCCCAGTGCTCCGCTGGCAACTTGGGACCGCCAGATATCCGCAATCAGAGTCAGAAACGAAATCTGTACAAAAATGTATCCGTTAAGTATCATTCCTTGAATAAAACTTTTTCACAAACTCACCCTATAGGTATTTTATGATTCTTTTTGTTTCAAATTAGCGTGGCAAAAAAAAAAGACTTCTAAAAATTCCGGCCGCGAGAAAGCAAAATCTTAAATTTAAATAATATATATAGAATTATTTTGATTTTGAAGTTTCAAATCACGCCGATAAGAATTTTGTAAAAGAATTACCAAAAAAACTACTGATTCACAAATTTACCAACCCGCACTTTATTGCCGTAAGCTTCACAATTTTATTTTATACAGAGGTAATTGTTGTAACTCTTAAAATTTTCGATGGGCCGAGTGTCAGGTGAGCTCAAACGAACGCTCGGTTTGCCGGTTGGAGAAAGTTTGAGTTTTTGGAGAGAGTACCTCTGACGAGCTGTTAGGGCCAGGGATCACGCCACTTTTTTCTGGTATTCCTTCTCCCCACACTATACCAGTCACCTGTGCCGAGATTTAGCTATTTCAGCGAGTGAGGTGAGATGACTCGCCTTACTCGCCGACTCATCTCACTTCATTCGCAAAAGTGATTTAGCTATTAAAGTGAAATGAGTAATTTCGAATCAAGTTTCGAACACATGAAATGTCATAAACAAAGGCTATCTTTTAATTCGTTGTCTTTGGTTTTGTTTGTTTGAGGTTTAATTTTTCAATTTTGTATTTTTATTTTAATTAAACTTTATCGAAAAACTTAGGAAAACAAAATTTAATTAATGTGTGACTTTATTGTAAAGTTAGTGTGCCCTACCCACTCCTAAACATTCATCCAAAGTTTTGTAGTTAGTCCTCACGAAGTTGATGGGATCGTCCTTGCGATGCTGAATTATATTTTTCACTTGTGTTAAAAAAATTTATACCTACAAATAAAATGTAAATAACAAATTAATAATGTTCATCAAATATCATTTTTACATAAATGTATGTTTGTATAAAAAAAAACAAATCTTTTATGTGCTGCATACTCAATTTTACCTACATACATTGTTGTTTTGCTAGTTCGTTTCATATACGTGAATAGGTATGTTGAAATTCCTTTGAAAAAAAAACACATACTTATGCAAAATTGGAAATTTACCAACACATACACCAAGTCACCGCTGATACATCCGGCGAGTAAACTGACGTTTCATTTCACTCGCCTACTCACTCACTTTTACTAGCTTAATCGATTTTCAGTGAAAAGTGAGTCATCTCACTCACTCGCCATTAGCTAAATCTCGGCACTGATCCAATCGATCCGCTAAATATTCTTATTTAATAAAAAAACAATATTTATGTATTGGAGTTGCCATTCTCCTTCCACATTTTTTTCTTTTTTTTTCGTTTTCTTACACTAACAGCTGTTTGTTTTGACGTTTTAGACTCTCTGACAATTCGGAAGTTTTCATTCCTAAAAATTCGGACTACTACTATCTACTTTCTAGTAGAGGGCGTTAGTTATCCCACCTCGTTTACACGGGGACATATTAATATCTTGGTCGGGTATTTTTGGACCGATACGCCAAAAAAAGTTGCGTGCCACAAAATAAGGATTTCAGGGCTGTTGCTCTACACTTGGCACACACAAATATCTGCAAAGTCAGAGTAAAAAGTCGCCGAATCTTGTTTGCTCTCAGACCTCAACGTGTAGATGCAAGATTTCTCCGTGTAGAACACAAAAGAGACAAAACAACAAGAAGTCGCCCAGTGAAAACAGGATTCATTTGCCGGTAACGACAGGGGAAAAGCGATAAAGTGGTGGGAAATGCCATGGGGAAATATTCGACGCTTACACACCTCTTATGTCAAAATGACTGCTGAGCGATGTCAAACGTGACAACCTATGGTGACAGATGACAGCCAGCGTTCAAGTCTGTCCGGGCGTCCATAACAAAGTTTTTTATCTTATTTATCTGAAAGATACTTGAATTTTTATATATTAACAGAGAATAAACGAACAATCTACGATTACTGAATTTGCTTCAGATTTGTTTATTCAATTGCTACCTTTTTGCCGATTCCGGCGTCCACCGTCAGTGGAAGTAGAGGCAGCAGTTGTTTTTGGTGGGGGAAGTGTTAAAAGAGCTGATTTTCGGTGTTAGTGGTTGATTTGTGGTTATTAGTTTTTGTAATAAAATTGTAATACTTACCGCCATATTTTTCAATCGGTGCATCCAGATTTAAACTTAAATCCAGATGAATTTACATTGAATTTTTATGATATACATCTAGATTTAAGTTTTAATCTAGATGTATTGAGTGAATAATATGCCCGTTACTTATTTGATTAAAAGAACTTTTTGTCAAATGTTTAGTGACTCTTTAAATAAAAGGAATGATTTGACATACAAAAATATTCCCGTAATTCTCCATCGGATTATTGTGGAACAAATTTTCATTGACGTTAAAACAAATTTACTGCATAATAACAATTAAACCTGTTGTTAATCTTTTTACATAAAATTTCATCTACAAAGCTCATGCTAAATAAACAATTGACAAATATATAAAGTTCTCTTTTATTTCGCTTTTATGAAAATTCAATAAGTGAGGGCTCGCCCAAACCAACGCGAATATTTGGCGCGACGAACGAAAACAACAATAACAACACGTGGTTGTCAAACAAAACATTGTTAATATTAGCTGCATTTTATTTTCCCCCAGATCTAATCCGGATCAGATCATGATAATAAAACAAACTGGATCACAAATTTATTTATTTCTCACAGTTGGCTTTATTTGCACAACAAAATTGACAGAAGGAAAATTTTCACAAATAATATTTGAAATAATATTTGGTATTGAATGTTTAAAATGGAACAGTTTTATTTTGTTAGTTTAATTTTCATTAAGTTAATAGTTTTTATGTATTTTTTCCGTGCCTCGCCACGCGTCGTCTCTATTGAATGTAGAAAAACTCATAAAAAAAAATTGGAGTGATGGCGGCATTTGTTTGATTTCGAGAATTTTTAATTTTATTGAGTTTTTTCTGTAAATCTCAGCAGTGGTACCAACCTATAAAATTAAAATATTGCTAGGGAAGTGTTCAAAAAATGGATTTCGAAATCCAAATCTAGAAGCAGACCTGGATCTTGTGTTGTTTTTGTATTACTTGTATTAATGTTTCCAAATCCAATCCGGATCAGATCTGGGGGAAAATAAAATACAGCTATTGTTTTCGTTCGTCGCGCCGGATATTCGCGTTGGTTTGGGAGAGCCTTAAATACGGGAATTTTACTTTAAAGCGCTTAATACACGATACAATTATCATACCCATTATCGTAGTCGCATGTGATGGTTTGTGTACATGAAGGTATCCGCTGTACCTAAATCGCACGTAGAATGCTATGGAGCGAAGACGGCTGCGATATCGGTACAACTCCAAGTCGGTACGATAGGTTGTATCGTGTATTAAGCGCTTATAATATACTGGATAGCGCATCCATACAAAAAAGTTGAAGCAAATTGAAGAATTGTTATACTGGCCACTCGTACACCAACTGTCAAAATAGATATAAAAAATATAACAAATATAACAATTTTGTGTTTTCAAGATGAGATGACGTCAAGAAAAAAAACAAAGTAGTTTGGGGTTGTTTTTATTTTGTGAAACCAACAAAATAAAATAGTCAGTCTTTTCGTTTGTTTTTTTTTTGTTTTGTATCCGATATTGGTACAAAAATTTATTTTAAACTTTTCAAAAGTGGAAACGAGATCCAGGCACACCGCAAGTTCGTCGAAAAATTTGGGCCTGGTCTGGACGATTACTAACAAGTAGATTTGCAGAACATTCTGCTTATACGAAACATCAAATGGAAAATAACGATCTTGTTGCAGCCATTGAACAAGACAAATTCATCATTAGAATGTCAAGGGATTCCCACTCACTGTTCAAGAGACACATCCAGGATAAGAAGCTGGAAATGCTCTCTCAGATTGTGACTAAGTATCTCCTAATTGACACTTACAAAGGAACAGAACGCAGCAAGGCTCAGTGCGATGGCACAGCGGGTGCAATAATAGGCGAGGCTCTTCGCCAGGACAATAAAGTACGCGTGTTTTTTGTTCTCTAAAAAGAGGTAGATTTACAGAGCCTTACCATGATGACAAAAGATCCACCCACTGAAGAAGAGGATGAAAACTCCATGATGCTCCAGATAGACCAAAGAAAAAGAAACCGAAGAAAACCCCGCTTTTTTCGAAAAAAAAAAAAAAAATCGAAATCCGATCCAAAAGCTGCCGCCCATGATCGTGTACCTCTGCCAGTACTTAAGGACGCTGATAATAAATTATATGAAATTTAAATAACCTCTAGGAGCTAGAGAAATATTTATCGTATTAAGTTTTGTTACTTTCTCTATAATTCAATAAAAACCTACCTACAAGTGTACTCCGAGGTTGAATTTTTTTTTATAGAGTTTTGGAATTAAAACTTTTTGTGCTCCTTTTAAAGAAATCAAAAGCAGGTTCCAAAATGGTATCAACCACATTTGTGGCACTCTCCGTTCAATAAATAAACCCTAAAACCTTTTTCAGTTTTTTGAGTTTCTCATCAAATGACCTGCCTACAAGTGTACTCTGAGGTTGAATTTTTTTTATAGAGCTTTGGAATCACAACTTTTTATGCTCCTTTTAAAGTCTTCGAAAGCAGATTACAAAATGGTATCAACCACATTTGTTGCCCTCTCCGTTCAATAAATAAACCCTAAAACCTTTTTCAGTTTTTTGAGTTTCTCATCAAATGACCTGCCTACAAGTGTACTCCGAGGTTTAATTATTTTTATAGAGCTTTGGAATCACAACTTTTTATGCTCCTTTTAAAAACATCGAAAGCAGATTTCAAAATGGTATCAACCACATTTTTAACACTCTCCATTCAATAATGAAACTCTAAAACCTTTTTCAGTTTTTTGAGTTTCTCATCAAATGGCCTGCCTACAAGTGTACTCCGAGGTTGAATTTTTTTTATAGAGCTTTGGAATCAAAACTTTTTATGCTCCTTTTAAAGACATCGAAAGCAGATTCCAAAATGGTATCAACCACATTTGTGGCACTGTCCATTCAATAAAAAGAAACCCCAAAACCTTATTCAGTTTTTTTTAAATTTAAATATTCAAAGATAGTGGGGTTTCTTTATTGAATGGACAGTGCCACAAATGTGATGTGATCTTTTCGTGAAGAAGAATTTTCGAACTGTATTTAGTTCTAATCGGTGATTTTTGAGCCGATTTACAGAATCGAAGGATGTAACTTACTACTCTGACAGCCTTAACCCAGAAAGAAAATCGGCTTAAGATTTCACTTTCGAAGTCGTTAGACACTTAAGCGACGTTTACTGGGCTGACAGATGAGAGAATTCAGAGAAAGGCCAATTTTCTTCTGATTTCTTTAACCATAATTTACAAGATTTTAGTTCACCTGGGGAGACACGACGACTTGCCAAATCGGCTGGATTATCAGAGCAGGAAACATGACTCCATCTGATATGCGGAACGTTAGTTAAAATTTCGGAGGTACGGTTTGCCACATACGTTTTCCAAATGCTTGGTGGCTTATTAAGCCACGCTAAGACAATCGTGGAATCCGTCCACAATCTAATGGCGATAAAAATAAATAAATAAATTTGATGGTACAACAGCTCATGAAGAACTAGGGCCTAGTGACTTACAACTCTCAACCATTCCTGTGTGCGTGTCTGCAGAAATGGAGGGGACCTACAGTTTATTGCCGAATCCGAACGGCTAACGAGCGGCACTTTTCTGTGACAGGAGATACTCTTGGAGGATTTGTCAATTCCTCGCAAGAGGCAGTAGCCGTTTTTCTTTTAAATAAATAGATGGTGAGGCTTGGGATCGAACCTTAGACCTCTGGCATGACAGTCCATCGCACTAACCATCACGCCACGGCTACTACTATCTAATGGCGATATTATTCAAAAATTCAAATTGACTGAGGAGCACTCGAATCATGTGCGACAAAAGAACTGCGCCTTGGTGTTCAAGGCGTGGAAGGGATATGGTGTTGACTGGTAAACTCTGATTAGTCGAAAACGAAAAGGTGTCGGTGGATGCGTTCCACTGAACGCCAAGAGTTTTGGTTGAACTGTGATGTTCGATCGTTAAGAAATCTTGTTTTAAAAGATCTTCACTAGCGATATGATTGAGTAACTCGGAATTGTTAGCAATCCACTTTCTTAGGTTAAATCCAGCGGATCCACATATAAGTTCGATTTGAGCTCTGCGTGCAGATAAAATATCGTGAGCGCCCGAAAGGACGTCGTCCACATAAAATTCCCTTTCCAGGATTTTTGACGCTAGAGGAAAACTGGTTTCAACATCTGAAGCGAGCTGATGGAGAGTGCGGATAGCGAGATAAGGAGCACAATTAACTCTGAAAGTTACTGTGTTAAGATTATAATCGCCGACTTTGTGATCAGGACTGGGGCGGAACAAGATACGTTGATATTGCGATTGCTCTGAATTGACAACAATTTGGCGATACATTTTCTCAATATCACCGTTAAAGACGTATCTATAAAAACGCCAATTGAGTAGAAGCAACGTTATATCACTTTGCAGAACCAGACCCGCATATAAAAGATCATTTTAACTTTTACCATTGGAGGAGGCACTTGAAGCGCTGAACACGACTCTTAGTTTTGTAGTGGTGCCTTGAGGCTTTAAAACGGCGTGATGGTGTAGGTAATACGACTGAAAATTGCCGTTATTCAACAGCTCGTAAGGTGTAACGGGTATCATATGACCTAATTAAATATACTCTGAAAGGACTCTATCCAGTGTGTTTCTTTATTTATTCCGGGTAAGGAATAGAATGGATGGAATAGACGAAATGTTTATCCAGAATATCCAGAATGGAATGAATAAAGAAACAAAACTAGAACAAAAAGAATGGCAATCCAGTTGTTCGGTGAAATGTCAAAACAATTGAAGAAATAAATGTTTTTATTTTGGATATTTATGTATTCTCAAAGTCAAAAGTTTAGTAAATTTTACATTAAATGCATAAAATTATACTCTGGTACATTAATTCGCGGTATTATGCTGTTTTTAAATAATTAACACCAATGTGAATCTGCCATAATTGAGTTTAAGAACATCAATTATACTGAACGCGCCCAGTATTCTTTTTCTATTCTTTTTATTCCACACTTCACATGGAATAAAAAGAATGCATTCCAAACGTTCCGGAATAAATAATGAAACAACAAAATAGTTTATCCGGAATGTTCCGTGGAATAAAGAAACGCAAAACTGGTATTCCGAATGTTCTGGACATATCGGAATGAATAAAGAAACACACTCTATCGTATTCTGCTTTAACAGCTAGTTTAGACAATAAAGTTTTTTCATTACGAAGAAATTGTTTCATTGCATTCGAACGCGAAGTACTCAGTTATGACTCATCCAATTGATTTTTAAATGGTAGCTTGACCACATTTCGACCTGTTGCATCTCTAAAAGTTTAGTTGTGATATATGTTTAAGCTGATTATTTAATTTATAACACCCTATAAAAATCTAGAACACCTTATTCCCTATGAATATCACTATCCATACCTTTTCATATGGTGCCCACCAAAAATGTACTATCAGCACTTTTTACAGGTGCTCTCCTATCCTATTACATTTATTTTCCCACATTTCAATGAAAATTAATAATTAAATCACTTTTTAATCCAGAAGTCAATTAGGTTGTTTTATTTACAATTGCTACCCCCACCCGAGGTAAGGAGCAATCTATTCAACTAAAACAATCGAGTCGAATCCAAAAGAGGTTTCGACGGTAAACATTGGTGACCCCGACGTGATACTTCACGTAAGCCGTGCTAGTTCCTAGGTTGCAGAGGTCCAAAAGTAGCCAGTTCCTGAGTTCCAGATTCGAGCACATAGTTCTTGTGCTCCAGAGATCCAAGTAGCCAGTTCGTGAGTTCCAGAGATTCGAGCACCTAGTACTTGTGCTCCAGAGATTCAAGTACCCAGTTCCTGAGTTCCAGAGATTCGAGCACCTAGTTTTTGTGCTCCAAAGATTCAAGTAGCCAGTTCCTGAGTTCCAGATTCGAGCACATAGTTCTTGTGCTCCAGAGATCTAAGTAGCCAGTTCCTTAATTCCAGATATTCGAGCACCTAGTTCTTTACTCCAGAGATCCAAGTAGCCAGTTTCTGAGTTCCAGAGATTCGAGCACCTAGTTCTTGTGCTCCAGAGATCCAAGTAGCCAGTTCCTGAGTTCAAGAGAATCGAGCACCTAGTACTTGTGCTCCAGAGATCCAAGTACGCAGTTCCTGAGTTCCAGAGATTCGAGCACCTAGTTTTTGTGCTCTAGTTCCTGAGTTCCAGACATTCGAGTACATAGTTCTTGTGCTCCATAGATCTAAGTAGCCAGTTCCTGAGTTCCAGAGTTTTTGTTTCTTTCGGCAAACAGATAATAGACACAACTCATCAATATGGATGAAATACAGGTATTCATGATAGTGTCCAGACAGATAGCCATAACTGATGAATTGCTGCGCCTAAAGACCAACGTTAGTAAAGACGGTCCTGACCGGAAAACCGCCGAATATAAGGTCAACAAATTACGTTTGCTTGAAATGTTATGGGTAGAATTCTCTGGTAATCATGACAAAAATAAAAGCATACTTAAAGGCGGATACTCCGTATGTTCAGGGCAATATATACGAGAAAGTCAGCAAGGCATACCTGGACTCAAAGCAAACACTAGAATCAATTATTTCTACAGATTCCGATGATGACGTTCAAAAGAAAACAGCTGGAGCTACTACTAGTGGAGCAACTGCAACTGTTAAAAACCAGAATTCACCTGATGAAAAACATGAACAATTCTACATAGTTATGAGAAGACATAGCACAACTGCACAGTCTCTACAGCGGTTGATCGCCTCTCTTCAAACTCGACAGGAGGATTGGAGCGCAACATTTTGTAGCGTCAAATTAAGCATGCTACAAAAGTACTGGAGTGAGCTTGAAGCAACCCATGGCTTGATCCATGAGCTTGTGGACAATGCGACCCAAGTAGGATATAACTTGGAAGAATTTTACAAGTTCGAAGATGAAGTTCAGCATTTCCTGATATCTTTAACGACCAGACTTGAACAATCTTGCACACTACCATCCACTCCAGATACAATTCTTCCTATCGTCAATACAAATAAGCAAACTCTCAAGTTACCTAAAATAACCTTGCCAAAGTTTGATGGGAATTATAAATGGAAGCAGTATTATGACCTGTTCACAGAACTTGTTATAAACAAGATATAGCTAATTGCCAGAAGTTGTTCTACTTAAAGAAAACTTTAACTGGTGAAGCTGAGCACCTAATAACTAATTTTTCAACATCTGACAATAACTACAATGCAGCATGGCAAGTAGTAAAGGATAGATACGATAACCCGCGGCTGCTGGTAACAGCGCATGTGCAGAGACTTTTGACCCAACCTTCAATCCAAACCGAAACCGAAGCCATGGGACCAAAGGTAGTAAAAACAAGCCCAGACGACTTAAATAAAATGTCGAGGGTAGCTCTTGCTTCTACCAACAAAAATTATAATTGTTCAATTTGTAAACAGAAAAAAAATGCCATATTTGTTTGTCCGAAGTTTCTTCAACTCTCACCACAAGAGAGACTTAAAACGGAACAGCCCTAGTTAATATACTTAATCGAACAAATAAACCTGTCATGGCCAGGGCATTGCTCGATTCAGGTTCGCAAATGAGCTTTATAACCGAAAGGCTAACTTCAAAGCTTCATCTAATCACGAAATACGAACCCATTGAAGTCTCAGAAATGGGAAATCAACCTATCAAATTGAGTAAAAGGGTCGAAGTATGTCTTCAGTCACGAGTTACGGGCTATCACACTTAACTTCAGGTCTTTGTACTAGATACAATAACGACACAACAACCCAGTGAATTTATCGACATAAGTCACTGGAAAATGCCTTAGAACATCAAGTTAACAGAGCTTTATCCTGAACTTCTTTCTGTGGGCCAGATTAAAGTGAATAACAGTGGACCAACCATACAAAACACACTACTGGGGTGGATTGTTATGGGTAAAACTGTCACAAATACTTTGTCAACACTATTCTGTGGCAAAGGTGTAGACACTTCATCTAGCAACTTAGGTAGTCTGGTCGAACGCTTCTGGAACCTGGATGAAAATCTAACTTCGCCGTCCCAAGGCATCCAAAAACCGCTCACAAAGGAAGAACGTCTATGTGAAGAAATATTTGAAAGAACTACGAAAAGATCCGAATCTTGACGGTATATTGTAGCTCTTCCTTTTATAAATGACCCAGAAAGTCTAGGGTACTCAAGGGAAATAGCAGTCCTTAATCTAGAAAAAAGGTTCGAAAAGAATGCTGAAGTTCATACATAACCAATATATCGAATTTATAAGAGACTATATTGCATTAAAACATATGGAAGAGGTAAAACCAAATGACATCCCTCATGAAATGCCGCACTATTTTCTTCCATATCATTGCGTTTTACCAGTCATCAAAAACATCTACAAATCTATCCCTCAATCAGATCTTGCACACTGGACCAGCTCTTCAAAACGATCTCGTTTCAATTCTGTTACGATTCAGGACTCACAAGTATGTGTTCACTGCTGATAGTACTAGAATCTACCCATGAACCTCTTAAGACGTATCAACTAAATATTGTCCCTTATGGTACTAAACCTGCGCCTTATCTCGCTATAAGATGTCTTCATGATCAGCAGAAAAGGCAAATCAGCAGCATTTACTTGGCGCAAATCATTCGTCGAGATATTTACATGGATGCTATATTAACCGGCAGCGATTGCCTCAAAACTGTTACTCAAATGCAATCAGAACTAATAAAACTCTTGGCTCAAAGCGAATTTCATCTAAGAAAATGGTGTTCTAACATTTCTTTACTCCTAAAAGGAATCCCAAAGGAACACTGCGAAACCGAGATGACTTTCCACGACCAAGAAGAAGGGTCTATAAAAACTTTGGGACTAACCTGGCTCCCAGCTTCAGATCAGTTTATTATTAAAACAAACTGGAATGAAGTTAAAAGGATTACTAAAAGATCAATATTGTCTGACACGGCTTACATTTTCGATCCACTAGGAATAGTGAGTCCAGTTGTCGTTCTTGCAAAAATCTATTTACAAGAAAATTGGGCATTGAAACTTGATTGGGAAGCTTTTTTAGCAATGGAGATAAATACAAAATGGAAATTCTTTAGAGAAAACGTTCAAAAGCTTAACAATCTCAAATTTCCACGACATGTCATAATAATTGACGCAGTATCAATCGAACTTCATGCATTCTCAGATGCTTCTCAACGAGCATATGGAGCCATACTTTATCTTAAATCCACTAACTTCAAGGAAGAGGTCAAGGTTCAGTTGGTATGCTCCAAAACACGAGTTGCACCAGTTAAACAGCAAACGATTCCTCGCCTGGAACTTTGCGCCGTCAAATTATTGGTACAATTAGTGAAAATTGTTAAAGAAAGCCTTCTTATCAAAATCAAACAAATTATATATTGGACTGATTCTGTTATCTTGGATTAACACAACATCACCTCTGAAGACTTTCGTAGCTAATCGTATAGCAAGTTTTCATGATGGTTCCAAGGTTCCAAGGTCCAGCATTTTTGAAAAAATCCAAATCAGAATGGCCTCAACAACCATTAAAAAAAGCCGAAGAGAAAATCTTTGAGATGAAAGTCCTGAAGACTATACTGCTAGTAAACTCGAATATGGATCACCACTTTATTAAACGACTTAATCACAAAAACTCATTTAAATTCCTGCAACGGGCTACATCGAATACCATACGTTTCATAAGTAACCTAAAGCAAGCTAAAAAGTACCGACTTGTGGACACTGTTCCTTCTCCACAGGAGATTAAATCAGCAACCGTCCACATTGTAAAGTACATTCAAGAAACTGCTTTGAAGAAGATTTAAAGGCACTTATTAAATATGGTTGTGTATCCCAAAGTAGCCATCTAAACTCGCTGGCACCATTCCTTGATAATAGAAATGTGGTAAGAGTGGTAGGAAGACTAGATGCTTCTCATCTTCCATATGAAGCAAAACATCAGATGATCCTTCCAAGCTCACATGAGATAACAAAATTATTGATGTCCGAACTTCACAAAGAGAGTATGCACGCTGGACCACAAGCTTTACTATCCAGTGTGAGGCAAAATTACTGGATACTAGGAGGTAAACGATTAGCCCAATCCACCGTTAATAACTGTATGAAATGCTTCAAAGCGAAACCCAAAAGTATTGAGCAGTTGATGGGAAATTTGCCTCCCGAACGTGTCAAACCATCAAGACCATTCATGAATGTAGGCGTTGATTTCTTCGGTTCAGTATACATTCACTACAGAATTCGTGGTAAACAATCAACAAAGGCATATCTTTCAGTTTTCGTGTGTTTCCCAACAAAGGCAGTACACCTAGAACTCGTGACGGATTTAACAACTCAGGCATTCCTTGGAACACTGAAAAGATTCGTGGCAAGACGAGGATCAGGATGTCCGGCAAAAATATTTTCCGACAATGCTACCAACTTTAGAGGAGCTGGAAGGTCAAGAATCAATACAAAATTATTGCACTGGAAGAGCCATTGATTGGAAACCTATACCTCCACGTTCTACTCACTTTGGAGGGTTGTGGGAGGCAGCTGTTAAATCAGCCAAACACCATATGAAACGCATCTTTTCAAGCGTATCCTTAACATAAGAAGAACTATCAACAGTCCTTGCACAAATAGAGGCAATCCTTAACTCTATACCATTAACTTCGATGTCGAATGACCCAAATGATCTTGAGGCCATAACTCCTGGACACTTTTTGATTGGAGCGCCTTTAACTGCAGCAGTGGATCCAGAATCAGCAGAAGCACCAAAGCTAACTCATGTTGCTAGATGAAAGCTAGTAACATCAATTCATCAGGAATTCTGGCGTAGATGGAGAAATGAATACTTACAAGAAATGCAACAAAGGTATAAATGGAAACATCCTCAATCCGACATCCAGCCAGGCACATTAGCCCTAATTAAAGAAGATAATATACCTCCTCTTAAACGGTCAATGGGCAGAGTGTAAAAAACTATCACCGGGCCGGATAAACTTACAAGAGTAGTTGATATTAAAACATCTTCAGGAGAAGTGAGAAGATCAATTGCCAAAGTGTGTCTCCTTCCTACTGAAATTCAACCAAAGCAAGACCTTAAAGATCCATCCGAACTAGAACATGTGCAGGAATTTTCTGAAAAACGGGCTCCACATCTTCGAACTAAGGTTAAAAATCCGCTTAAAGGTCGTTTCCTTCCGATTCAGGAACGCTCAAATCGAAAGCGACGCAATCCTGAACTATCTTCTGTGCCAACTCAAAAAATGAAAATAAATCCAATATTGGTGATCTGCTTATTAATATTAGGCACCGCATTTGGACAAACTACTCAACAAATTGCAGTAGATATTCAACATTTTGAAACCAGTCCTGGATATTGGAGAGGCAAAGCTGATAACTGACGAATGGAACCTGCTTGTTTACTTCAATATGACTAGTTACTGGCTTGAGTTTCAAGGACTACAAAGAAGTGTCACCCAATTAAAGGCTGGATGTGAGGAAAAGCCAAACTCGAATAATCTTTGTGAGGCCATCATAAACCATCTAGAAATGGAATTAGAAAATTTAAATGACGTTCTGAAATACAGAAACAGAATCGCAATAAGAAAAAGAAGGTCCCCATTTGACTTCGTTGGTACAGTTGCAAATACGTTATTCGGGGTTCTTCACCAAGAATATGCACAATACATCGAAGACAACATCAAGATGGCTCATAATAATGAAAATTATCTCCTTGAATTGAGCCAGAGTCAGGCCCCAATACAAGAATCTAAAACAAATATTCTCAACAAATCGCTGTCTTCAATAAAAGAACAATTTAGTGAGGTGAAACATCAGCTGACCATCGCTTATGATTCAATGGACCGCCTAAATAAAACCATACAGAGAACAGAAATCCTAAACTTTGTCACGATTTACGTCACTCAAATAATGGACAGCTTTCAAGCTATTTCAGATACTCATCATGGAAGAATAAAAGCTTTACTTCTTTCTCTCAGACAGCTTTTGACCGCACTGGATAAAATTCGCAAAATAATACCCAGTTCACTTATACTACCTGGGTATGATGAACATAATCTTCCAAGGCTATACGAATTTCTACGAGTCAAAGCACGAGTTCTCAGATGCTTCTCAACGAGCATATGGAGCCGTAGTTTATCTTAAATCCACTAACTTCAAGGAAGAGGTCAAGGTTCAGTTGGTATGCTCCAAAACACGAGTTGCACCAGTTAAACAGCAAACGATTCCTCGCCTGGAACTTTGCGCCGCCAAATTATTGGTACTTTTAGTGAAAATTGTTAAAGAAAGCCTTCTCATCAAAATCAAACAAATTATATATTGGATATTTTTAATTCATTTTATTTTTGTTTGGCTGGAGATAATTATAGCTATTTCAAGGGGTGCCAAGCCCTATCATCAGTCTCCTTTATAGGCGCTGAGCTTTAATCCAATTTTATTTGAAAAACGAAATAAGGTATGGAGAAAAATGGAGGCGGAATAAGACAGCATACTTAAAAGTGCTTATAAAAATGCTGATGCTCCACATGCATTTCATAAACGTCAGTGGTCAGCAGTGGCAGAGTGCGTAGTGCACACAGCTTCGACTGAGCAATTCTGATGGCGATGACGTTGAAGAAAAGAAATGTCGATCGGTATATGTACGATGACAATGCGTTGACACAAAAAAAAATGAAAAAGTTGATAAAATTGCTAATTGCTTTTCTTTCGAAGAAAAAAAAGAAAGTGGATGGCTTTAAAATGCAACAATTTTGTGCGTGGCTGTCGTTTGTCTGGCTCGATTGGACCAATGTATAAAAATGGTGGCGACACTTGCCGGTAGTTTTTTGTTGCTCTTGGCGGACTTCGTTTTTCCAGAATTCCTTAATAGTTTTTATTCTTAAAGAAAACGCTGCATACACTTTTCGACATATTTTTTATTTTAAAATAAAGAAAGACACGACTTTAAAGTTATATTTTGAAAGCGACCAACTTGATTAAAGGCAAAAACTAGAATGCAATAATCACTGATCTCTATAATATACTGGATAGTGTATACCATTCAAGTATAACAGTTTTTTCCATTTCAATTGAAGATGACATAAGGTGGCTGAGTGGCCAATCTTGACATCTATGTGAATCAAAAAAAAAAGTAGTTTGAGGTTATTTTTTTTTTTGTGAAATCAACAAAATAAAACTGTCAGTCAGTCTTTTTTTTTTTGTTGTGTTGTATCCGATATTGGTACAAAAATATATTTTAAACTTGTCAAAAGTGGAAACGAGATCCAGGCACACCGCAAGTTCGTCGAAAAATTTGGGCCTGGTCTGGGCGATTATTAACAAGTAGATTTGCAGAACATTCTGCTTATACGAAACCTCAAATGGAAAAGAACGATCTTGTTGCAGCCATGGAACAAGACAAATTCATCATTAGAATGTCAAGGGATTCCCACTCACTGTTCAAGAGACACATCCAGGATAAGAAGCTGGAAATGCTCTCTCAGATTGTGACTAAGTATCTCCTAATTGATACTTACGAAGAAACAGCACGCAGCAAGGCTCAGTGCGATGGCACAGCGGGTGCAATAATAGGCGAGGCTCTTCGCCAGGACAATAAAATTTAAAAGCATCGAGAGAAGATTCCAAAATGGTATCAACCACATTTATGGCACTGTCCATTCAATAAAGAAACCCCAAAACCTTATTCAGTTTTTTTTAAATTTAGATATTCAAAGAAAGTGGGGTTTTTTTATTGAATGGACAGTGCCACAAATGCGGTTGATACCATTTTGAAATCTGCTTTCGATCTCTTTAAAAGGAGCACAAAAAGTTTTGATTCCAAAGCTCTATAAAAAAAATTCAACCTCGGAGTACACTTGTAGGCAGGCCATTTGATGAGAAACTCAAAAAACTGAAAAAGGTTTTAGAGTTTCTTTATTGAATGGAGAGTGCTACAAATGTGGTTGATACCATTTTGGAATCTGCTTTCGATGTCTTTAAAAGGAGCATAAAAAGTTGTGATTCCAAAGCTCTATAAAAAAAATTCAACCTCGGAGTTCACTTGTAGGCAGGTCAATTGATGAGAAACTCAAAAAACTGAAAAAGGTTTTAGGGTTTATTTATTGAACGGAGAGTGCCACAAATGTGGTTGATACCATTTTGGAATCTGCTTTCGATCTCTTTAAAAGGAGCACAAAAAGTTTTAATTCCAAAGCTTTATAAAAAAATTCAACCTCGGAGTACACTTGTAGGTAGGTTTTTATTGAAATATAGAGAAAGCAACAAAACTTAATAAGATAAATATTTCTCTAACTCCTAGAGGTTATTTAAATTTCATATAATTTATTATCAGCGTCCTTAAGTACTGGCAGAGGTACACGATCATGGGCGGCAGCGTTTGGATCGGATTTAGATTTTTTTTTTCGAAAAAAGCGTGTCTTTCTTCGGTTTCTTTTTCTTTGGTCTATCTGGAGCATCATGGCGTTTTCATCCTCTTCTTCAGTGGGTGGATCTGTTGTCGTCATGGTAAGGCTCTGTAAATCTACTTCTTTTTAGAGAACAAAAAACACGCGTACTTTATTGTCCTGGCGAAGAGCCTCGCCTATTATTGCACCCGCTGTGCCATCGCACTGAGCCTTGCTGCGTGCTGTTCCTTCATAAGTATCAATTAGGAGATACTTAGTCACAATCTGAGACAGCATTTCCAGCTTCTTATCCTGGATGTGTCTCTTGAACAGTGAGTGGGAATCCCTTGACATTCTAATGATGAATTTGTCTTGTTCCATGGCTGCAACAAGATCGTTCTTTTCCATTTGAGGTTTCGTATAAGCAGAATGTTCTGTAAATCTACTTGTTAGTAATCGTCCAGACCAGGCCCAAATTTTTCGACGAACTTGCGGTGTGCCTGGATCTCGTTTCCACTTTTAACAAGTGTAAAATATATTTTTGTACCAATATCGGATACAAAACAAAAAAAAAACAAACGAAAAGACTGCCTATTTTATTTTGTTGGTTTCACAAAAAAAAAAATAACCCCAAACTACTTTGTTATTGTTTTTTTTCTTGACGTCATCTCATCTTGAAAATACAAAATTGTTATATTTTTTATATATTTTGTATATCTATTTTGACAGTTGGTGTACGAGTGGCCAGTATAACAATTCTTCAATTTGCTTCAACTTTTTTGTATGGATGCGCTATCCAGTATATTATAGAGATCAATGGCAATAATGCATTCAAATTTGGCTGACGCAAGTAGAAATTAAATTAAGGAATATTTCATGCTGCAAACACAATGTGTGCGTTTGCACACATTCAGTCGTATTAATTAGATTTTCTTAGAACACTCTTGGACAATTGTCCAGCTAGCCACTGTCTAAATAGTTGGACAACTCATTATTAATAATCACATTCCAGCAGCTGTCTGAATACGACCTCATATTTCCCGTTACATACCTGGATTAATTCATTTTCGAGTGAATTAATGAATTTAACCGACTTTTTGGCTACGTTCAACCAACATTTCTTTCATTTTAACATAACTTTTCGTTTCGTAACTAAAAAAATGCCTTACTTTGTTCATTGAACGTGCCGACTTTAGAATAGGTTTGGACAACCAATTTCGGTGTCTAAGTTAGACAACCGATGGAAATGTTTATTAATACGATTTTGGAGTTGGACAGCTGTCTAAAGTTAGACATACTTTGGAATGGGTTTATTAATAAGACTGATTGAGTTTAGACAGCACGTTTACACGTAAAAAAAAGCTTTTGTCTTTTTCTGCTGATTTCAATTGTGTAGGTAGGTACTTAAAAGAATTTTTGTCAGGTAAATTTCAATAAGCGAAAAGTACTTATGAGTTTTTTATGAAAAAATCCTCAAAATTTTGGTTTAAAAAAATAAAAGGTACTTAAGCCGGTATGATACTACAGTATTTCCCCATTATTTTGCTATTAAAAATGTAACAAGAGGGAGTAAAATGTCTATTTCCCAATTTCTACGTTAGTGGGAGTGTGTACGCACTACTATTATCAATTTCAAACTTTCAAAAAAATGCATTAAAAATTTAACCTGATCTACATTTTTAATGGATTATGCTGGATTTACATGTATCTTCATGCGAGTTCTGCAAAAAATAAGGGATACAAAATATCAAATGCGTGTTTGTTGGATAGAGAGAGAAGAACAAAATGCAGAGATCTTGATAAAAGGAACGCAGACGAAGATTATAACGAAGACGAACATGTTCATCTTCATGGTGGTACTCTTTCACACATTCGGTTTTTTGGTATCACTCTATCCCGCTCTACTTTTCTTGATGTTTGCAGATGAAGATACATGTAAATCCATCATTAGTGTCATTTTTTTTGACACTTATACATTAAAGTGCGTTCAGTGAAATATTTTCGCATGACGTATCACCCTGTTGAAGTTTGACGTCTATCAAATTGTCGTCAAAAGAATATTGTGCACAAAATTTCAGGACGTGAAAAATTAATTGTTTCATTGTTTTTGATTGTTTTGATTAAAAAAAAAATATAAATAAAGATGGATTCAAATCTTTTAGTTGTGTGTGCTATAAATGCAAATTTATTAAATATAGCAGCGCTACTGGAATTTATAAAAGAAAAACCGAAACGCAAAAAGAAATTTTCTGCACGGTGGCTACTACGTAGGGAAGAAGAAGGTACCTTATAACATGCAGTATATGTAGGTATATACCAACAATAATCTTGAATTATATTGCAGGTTTTAGTCACAAATTGGCAAGAGAAATTCAATGCGAAGACTCTAAACTATTTAGAAATATACTAAGAATGAGCGTGTCACAATTCGACCCAATATTGGAAAAAGTAAAACCATATATAACGAAACAAGACACCAAATTTCGTAACTGTATTGGACCAGAAGTGCGTTCTTTTATGTTACTGTGGTTAACTATAGTTAATGTGTCAAAAATAAAAGTTGATGTGCCATAGTTAAGAAAAATACTCTTGGTAACTTTTTCATTTAGGAACGACCAGAGTTAACAATAGTTAATCTGTCAAACGAAAGGGGTTGAAAAAAAATCGAATTGTATTTGGAATGAATAACCAAGAAAAAATGCCATTGCATTAAATTTATTTGCAAAAATAATTATTAGGAACTCAAAATAACATGTATAATATTTCCAAATTAAATTTCTTTACACTCGGTTTTGTATACATCGAACAGAAATAAGTGCAATTTTCTCCATTGCTTATGGCACAGAATTTTTTAATGAAAAATTAACGAAATATGAAGAAGAAAATGCCGACAGAAATAAAATGCATCAGAAAATAAAAGAAAACTATTCGAAAAATCAAATTCGACAAAAAAAAATCGATTAAATTGATAAAAACATATTTTTAATATTGAAAACAATTCCAAATCAAAAGGGCGAAAAGTAAACAAAACATCCACCATTGCATTTCAGCTGTGTTTGACAGATCAACTATTTCAATTCATACCGAGATGAGTTGAAAAAAGTTACAAAAAGTTACTTTTTGACACTTTTACTTTGGAATTTAGGAACGATTTTATGACGTCATAAAGTTACTCGAAGTAACTTTTCTGAATTAAAGGAACGACCGAAGTTAACTATAGTTAACTAAAGTTAACCACAGTAACATAAAAGAACGCACCACAGCAGAACGTCTACAATTAACATTAAGATATCTAGCCACTGGTAGATAAAGTTCGAATTCAATTTCATTCAATAATAATTATTCTAGAGCTCCGATCTT
Organism: Epistrophella euchroma; assembly: GCA_947049315.1. Classification (NCBI taxonomy): domain Eukaryota; kingdom Metazoa; phylum Arthropoda; class Insecta; order Diptera; family Syrphidae; genus Epistrophella; species Epistrophella euchroma. The sequence goes on from OX346246.1 coordinate 97,983,556, forward strand.
AGGTGAAACTCAATCGTCTCTTCAAATACCTTTTCGGATACAACAGTCAACAATATCCAAAATATTAAAGGAAACTATACCAGCAATTTATTTGGCCTTAAATGCAGATTTTTTAAAATTCCCTCAATGTGAAGACGATTGGCGCAGTGTGGCGAAAGAATTTTTTGAAATGTGGGGTTTTCCAAACTGTATTGGTGCTATAGACGGTGAAATATTAAACTTCCATTGGTTTTCAAGAATACATTAACTGTGTTTTAATTGCAGGGAAGCACTGCAGAATCAGATCCTTGAACAAAGCTGGATCAACATATTTTAATTACAAAGGGAATCACTCCTTTATTTTAATGGCAATTGCTGATGCTCATTACCGCTTTTTATATGTAGATGTTGGGGTGAATGGACGTGTTGGTGATGCAGGAGTGTGGCTACGTTCAGACCTTAAATATGCCATCGAAAAAAAAAGAAGTGCACATACCAAGTGACTGTAATCATTGTATATACATTCTATAGTATTCTCATGCAACACGATTTTGTACTTCTTAACCGCCGCTTTAGGTGGCGCTTCAATCACCACAATTGTTTCTTTGGAGAGTCTGATGAGAGAAGGGGGAATAAGCAGTAGGAATGAGAGGTTCGTGGTGTTTTTTTTTTAGGAATAATAATGTGTGTAAGCGAGATACGTACAAACGGCTGTTTGCTTTGACATCTACACCAGAATAAGAAGAGGAAATAAAAATAATATCATTTGTTTTGCCATGCACTTGGAATTGTTTTTTTTTTAATGAATTCATGTACTGGTACACAAACACAAGTAATGAGTTTGCACATCGTGCAAAGGAAAAAAAGGGTTGTTTTTTAATCCAAACAGATTTTTTTTGTGGGCTTATTGGGAATATGTGGGAAGGTGAGCAAGAAATGAAGAAAAGGTCGAATTTAGAATTGTCTACCGGTATGTAGGTATGTATGTATATAATTTTGTATTAATTTCTGTTTGGTAGGTAGGTAGGTATTTTGTTTGTTTTTGGTGTTGAATTATTTAATAAAAAGAAGAATCAGCAATCGATCGAACTGATTATCTGACTCATGATTGTTAAAGTTATAAGGAAAGTTAGGTAGGTCTAAAAGTGTAAAAAAATGCATTGAATTGAATTTATAGGTAGATAGCGATTAGGAGTTTTTGATATTCCAACTATACAGGTTAGTAAGGTAGGTATATAAAGCATACAATAGTGTTTAATTGATTAAGCGAGGGTTGAAAAATTATATGTATTTTAAAATCGAAGTGTTTGTGTTAATTTTTTTTTTACGAAAAAAAAACTAGGTATAAGGTACCTACCTGAGGAGTAGATTTATCAAAAACTTTTAGAAAATCTAGATAGTGAGATAAATAGGTAGGTGCCTAACTTATGAAAATAAATTCAGAATTGCAGAAAATCTACCTGTTGAAAAAAAGAAATTTTTTATAGGCTATTTCCGCGGTTCGTTGTTTTTTTTTTTTAAATGTAGATATGATAGGTATGTATGTATAAGGTATATATGTAGATGCACATTATGGTCAGTTTTTGTAGTACCTAATTTTTGCAAGTAGATAGGTTCATATATCTTTTTAAGAGATGAATTGAAATGTTCGAAAATCACACAAGTGTTAGATTCTGTTGATTTGTAGGTAGATATTATGTACCTAGGTAGGTATATGATGCACAAATTTAAAATTTGCAAAATACCTATCTACAGTGGAGTAGATTGGATATTACTGTTACTGGTTGAAAAATTATATTTGAACCTACTTACATAAGTACATTACATACATAGCTATAGGTGTATGCAGTTGGATCTTAATTTCGAGTGTAATACCTATATATTACAATTATTTGATATATCTTACCTAACTGTATGCTATTGCTATACAAGTTTCTCAATAGTAAATTCTAATCAGCTTCAGTGGGATAAATGTTCGTTTTTAGTAATATAATAAAACGAGTGGATATATGTACATACCTATACAGGGTGATTTGCATAAGGTGTGACAAAAAGATAAGGCGTGTAGTTTGAAAGTAATCGAGAAAAAAATCGTATGGGAGGGGGTCTATTTGCCCCCGTTTAGGCGGGAGGGGCAATTTTCAAAAACACTCACTTAAAACAGAAAAAAATTATTAAAAAATAACGGTAATACCTACAGAGTTATGCTACAGCACTTTGAAAAGCCAAAAATTCATTCTTTAATTTTATTTTAAAATAAAGTTGTTTGAGTGAATAGTTTTTGAAAAATTAATTTTCAAAGCCAATATTTTGAAAAAAAAATCTTTTATTTTTAGGCTTATTTTTATCAAAACTTTACGTACTAAAGTACTACTTTTATTTTCAAAATTCAATGATTTCATTATTTTTTAGTCTAAAACAGAAAACCGGATGGTAAAATGTATTTTAGTTTTTGAGAAAATTAAAAATAATTTTACACTTGTCTTTTTTTTAACTCCTTCAAACTCCCAAACATTTTGTGTACCTACCTATGTACATAAACATGCACAAGCTACAAAAAAAAAGAATAACAATAACAAGGAAAACACAAGGTAGGTCAAGAAGTCTGTACAAAAAAAAATATCTTCGTATGTACATATGTACATATGTATCTAGGTAACTACTTGAAAAATAACAAACCACTGACAAATTCTTAAGAAAAATATTTTGGTTGAATACTAATTGTTCAAAAAAGGCGCGAAATGTACCCACCTACCTAATTCCCAACACAAATTTATAGTCCTATGTACATACCTAACTTCTTACAAATCACACATATATACATACATAGGTACCTACTCTCCTTCAAAACAAGCGCGAAAATTATAAATAAAAAATTATGTATACCTATAAACCACAACCTCTTTCTTTGCACAAAACAAAATCACAACATTGTCTTTTTTAACTTCTCCAACTTCCAAACATTTTGCATACCTACATATACTTGCACAAGATAGGTAACCAGAAAGAAGAATAACAACGCTACTGTGAACCATCACCACCACAACCTCTTTCTTTCCACGAAACAAAATTGCCTTTTTCTAGCTCCTTCAAACTTTCAAACATTTTGTGTACCTACATACGTAAACCTGCACAAGCTACCCAGAAAATCAATAACATTCAGATCACAATATAGGTCAAGAAGTCAAAAGAATCAAGATAAAAAAGCCTTTAACTTGCAAAGACAACCAACCGACAAATTCCTTACAAAAAATTCCTAAACAAAACCAGAACCTTTCTACCTACCTACTTGAAAAAAATCGCCAACACAACAAATATTTACACACATACATACCTGCACCTCGTTTTCTCAGCCCAGAAGAAAAAAATGTAAACCAACTCCTAAACAAAAAACTGAACTCACAAAATTTTTTTTCTTATACTCCTCAAATTCCCATGAATGATCTTGCTACCCAAAAACAACAACACAAACGAAGCAAGATCCTTTACAAAATAGCAAAATACTGGCATACAAAATTCTTTTTTCGTATTCCTCAAACACATACAAGAATTTTCTATACCTACCTATGTCAGCTACGCTACAATAACAACATAACAGAAGAGCAACACAAACCGAAGGTAAAAATAAAAAGATCCTAAAAAAAACAATCTCTCTTGGCAAAAAAAAAAATGTAAACAAAATCCCCTCCCGAACCCAAAACAAAATAGAGAAAATTGTCTTTTTCTTCTCTCACTTTGACTGCAGTGAATTTTGTATGTAGCGTTCTCGTTTTATTATTATCGGCATTTCTTGCTTGAAATTCCCCTTCGTTAATCTCCAATCTCTACAGCTGAGAGCTTCTTAATCGCCGCTATAGACGTCGCCACTATCTTTCGCTTTCATGAGAATACTATAGAATGTATATACAATGCTGTAATTTGCCTTCAACGTTTACATCTTCCCCATATACATTTATTGCTGACGATGCCTTTGCCGTAACCGAGTATATGATGAAACCGTATTCTCAAACCAATTTAACAATTGATCAAAGAAGATTTAATTATATGCTATCGAGAAATCGACGAGTGGTAGAGAATGCTTTCGGGATTTTGGCCAATAGATTTCAAGTTTTATTTAGTCCTATTTATCGTGCTCCTACAGAAGCTATCGAAGTTGTGTTGAGTTGCGTTTGTCTTCATAATTTTTTAAGAACTGAAAATATTGAACGCAAAACATGTTTTGATTCAATCTTAAATGATGATATGAAGAAGATTTTAGATGCAAGCTATATTGATATTGCATCCGAGAGAAGAAGAACTCAAAAAAGCGCAGAAAATGTGAGAAAAACCTTGGAGGAATATTATAAAGTATTTAAAGCTGAAATTAATTTCATTGATTAGTACCTACTGATTAATGTTTGCGTTTCACATGTTTGGATATTTTTTCTTTTATTATAATGTATGTCCAATCCAATACCAAAGTACGTGTAAAACACTCATTATTAAAGTTTTATTGAGTTTTTTTTTATTAATAAAAACTTCAAAGAAACATTTCATTATTTTTCTCATTTAAAAAAAGAAAGCCAAGAAAGAAATTAAGAAAAATATAAACTGAAACTGAGAAAAAATAAGCACACCAATGCAACTGAAACTATACCCTTTGAAAAAGCAAATCATCAAAATTAGTTAAACTAAATGAAGATCTACAGATGCATTAGTTCAAATTTTCTTTTTTTTTTCTTTTAATTTGTTCTGCTTGAACCTCCATTATAATAGCGAAAATTTTACTTTTAAGAATTAATTAAGAAAAATATAAACTGAAACTGAGAAAAAATAAGCACACCAATGCAACTGAAACTATACCCTTTGAAAAAGCAAATCATCAAAATTAGTTAAACTAAATGAAGATCTACAGATGCATTAGTTCAAATTTTCTTTTTTTTTTCTTTTAATTTGTTCTGCTTGAACCTCCATTATAATAGCGAAAATTTTACTTTTTGCTTTTCATCCAATTTATCTACTTCCGATGATATGCATATTCCAAAAGGAGAAATACCAAACGGTAAGTTTTGAGGTTTGTTGGTATGCTGCTCTTGGCTTGCTGTCGCTCTTTCCCCTTGCTGTACAATTGCTTGTGTTAAGCCTTTTGAGGCCTCGAGCAATGAATTAACAACTGATTTTTCTGGAGTTTTTTTCATAGTTCTAGGTTTTTTTTGTACATGCTTTGGAGCTAAAAAAGCATGTTCTTTGGATGAACTGTTGCCGTCGATATTGTTCCTAGATACTGGAGTTGATGGCGATCTTAAGTTTTGCTGAGTTGATTGGTCGAATGTGTTTTCGTCTGCTATTCGATAGCTTTCTTTCGTAAAGTCTTCTCCAAAAAAATCAATTTCAATAGAATCGGAATCGGGAGTTAATTCTATTGATTGTTCTCTTTGTAGCAAAGTTGACGCTTGCGACAAGTTTTCTTTACTATGTAATATCTATTAAAATATCATTAATAGCGGTTCAAATGAAAAAGAAAACTTTAATTACTTGTAAGCTTCTTTTGTTGAAATTGTTGACGGAAGGAGTGGGTTCCGCTATTGATGAAAGAAAGTTTAGCTTCGTTTTAAATTTCCAGCTGCTTTCAACCACCTCCACGTCGTCAGTACTGGCCCCACTTTTTTTGGCTTTAAGTAATTTTTGGCTTTCAAATGAGTAGTAAGACTTAAGGTTGTTCCATTTGTTGATAAATTCACCTAAATATTTAAAGTTTTGGTAATAGTACAAATATGTAATACCAAAAAAATTTGAAAATTAACCTTGAGTAAAAGGAATTAAAGGATTGAATAATTATTCATTTCCTTCACAGTCTCCATCCAAAATATTTGTTTTTTTAATTTGTTCTTATACAGCGCGTTTTTATAGTTCCACATAAATTCTTCTTTTTTGACTTTTTCAATTAAAAAATACACAAAATCGTCCTCCCAACTGAATTTTGCCATTTTTCCCTTTAATTTATTTGACAACTTTGAATTATCAACTACCAAAAGATTGCTATCTCTGTCGTGTAAAATTATGACGTCCTCTTTACTCAAAGCTGACACTTTAACATTATTAATGCAGGAAAAATGAGGAAATTAATGTAGTATCATACCGGCTTTAAACGGGTTAGGCACTTATGCGATAGGCACTTATCCGGGTTTCTCTGTACCTATGTATATTTTGTTTGGTTTTACTCCAGAGCTATGGTGGATTGATTTTTTTTTGAGCAAAAGGAAGTGATAAGAAGTGATGTCGCTGTACGATGACGACGTTTAAAAAGAAAGTGCTACATTTGATTAAGGGTTATTGAGAAGGAGATTTAAACTATTTCACAAAGTATTGGTCAATAACTTGGAAATACGTTGCATACTTCTTACCTTTGAAGATAAATGGTCTTATTAATTAGATTTTTGGCTTTTTAAAATATGTCTAAGTATTTTGAAACAGTCGGAAATACGCTTTTTTTAATAAAAAAAATATTGCATTTCTCTAGGTTTAGACAATAGATTACGTTGTCTAAAGCAAGATAAAAAGATAGATTACTTTAGCAAAAATTAGAAAGGTTTTTTAAAAACTTGGACGGCTGTCTAAAGTTAGACAATGTTTATTAATAAGACCAAAAGTGTTTTTCATATCACAAAAAACACTGTATCAAATAAATTAAATAAGAATATTTTAACTCTCGCCACCTTCTTTAACCCCATACCTTCTTTCTCATCAAGTCAATGGAATTATCATGAGTCGATACGTATTTACTTTTTCTATAATTTCAGGGTTAATTTATCAAAAAACGTTAAATTTTTAAGGCATTAACATGGTTTTTCAGATTTTCTGACATTTGTACCCCCCATATATCTCTTAGTATTGCTCCTAGCAAAAATATGAAGAAAACCTACTTTGAAGAAAATTTAATTTACTTTCATATTGTAGTGTAAACTTTTCCGCTAATACTCTTGGTTTTCAAAATATTTACGAAATAGTACAAAAGGGGACCTTTACCCCCCCCCCTCCTGTCTTAAGCTCGCGGGCCTGGGCTGGGAACTTTTAGTATGTTGTACCTGGGGGTCACCCTTACCACTTAAAAAAATAATCCAGACTACACGATTTATTTCATTTATTTTATGATTTTGAGTCTTCGTTGACTGGACTAACTAAGGAGTTTTTACACTTGTAGAAACAGAGGGAGAGATACACTCCGGGACCCCAAATTACACCTCGGGTTTCCAAAAAGAAAAAGGAGAAGAAAAATTAAATGTTTGATAGTTTGTTACATCTTGTTGAATTCATAATTTTTTTTATCGGCATGAATTTAAATCGCTCAGTAGTCCAGCGGCAGGTGCAAGTGTCCACCCCACCGACGAGCTGGTCAACGGTGAAAGCAAGCATGCCGAGCCATACCTTGCTGCCTGGACAACTTATTCGACATCCCATGATTTACTTTAGAAAATCCGTGGTCCTAAGGAAGTTATGGGAAAAGCAAGTCACCGCGTCTAGTCAAATAAGAACATCACAATCCGTTACAGAGGAAATAAGTTTTTTTCAGCATTCATAATTGATTCTTAAACAAAAAAATATAAATTAGATTTCACAACTCAACAAATGAATTAATTCCAGTTTTAGAAGTAACTTACCCCATTGTGCGTCGGTCATTGATTTCAATACTCTTTGCTCGGGCATTATTAGTTTTTCTTCTTCCAAAACAGCTGGTGGTTCATTAGCAACATTTGTCGTTGCCAATTGAAGACTTACTTCTCGATCCTTACTGCGCTTTGAGAGAATCTTTTCCAGTTCTCCTAGAGTTATTGAAGATATATCTAAATTTGCAGCATCAGTAGCAAGGTGCTGACGAGCTTTCAATAGACTTGCCTCTGAGTTTTTACTTTGATTGTTCTGATTCATCTGTAAGAACAATAACGATAGACAATATGCATGATTGTCTTTGGTATGTCACGGGCAATATGAGGTCGTATTTAGACAGCTGCTGGAATGTGATTATTAATAATGAGTTGTCTAACTATTTAGACAGTGGCTAGCTGGACAACTTTCCAAGAGTGTTCTAAGGAAATCTTTTCCGCTGTCCTTCGTCCACATAAATAGAACATACATGCAGATCTGAGGAACTAAGGGGATATGAGGAAGATGAAAGGGATATTTGAAATTTGATAGAAATAAAATCGACTTTTCAAAAAAAAATAAAAATACAAACATATACGAAGTTTTGCAGGAAGCCTACCTAAAAGGGATAGAAATATATCAGCTTTGTTGATGAATTATCATGAAGGGAAAGGAAAAGGTAGCACAAACACGAAAAAACAAAAATGGGTCGGTGGAAGTGACCCAGGCTGTACCCACCCATAACCACTGACTCATGTCATGTCAGGGCTCCATGGCCGTCAAAGGCCGTTATTTTGTTGACAGTCCCTGTAAACTAAGGAGTAGAGCTGGCAACGAGACCGAGACGAGACTACTTTAAAAGCACCCGAGACGAGACCGTATTTTTTATACAGAAATTCGCCGAGAGTCTCGCTGGTCTCGGTGGTCTCGCCGGTCTCGGTGGGTTGGTTTCGGTTTTCGCTAGAAGAAATATTTTTTTATTTAATTATTTTTTAGTAGGCACCTACTCATGTTCAAATTTTATAATATTCACAAGTTTTTTTTGCGAAATATAAAATATTCTATGCGCGATAAAATATCGAACCACATTATGCACATAATTTTATACACAGGTGCACTGCGAAAATCCAGAGGAAAATACGTATGCATGTCGTTGGAATAGAAATCGCTCATTTTTCAGACTTTGTTTTCCCCGCTGGAAAAAGGTTTTCCGATTTTATTTTCTGCTCCGGAAAAAGTTGATTTTAGAACTTTTGGGTGACATTAAGGCTTTGTACTCTTAGCACCCCATACATGGAAAATTCGAAAAGAAAAGTATGCAGTCTAAAAGGTTACTAATTAGTCATAAAAGGTCAGGTAGTTTAAGAAATTGGTCAGGCTTAGAAAATTTTTAATCCAAGGTTGAAGTTTTTCAAGGTCACCCGCGATTTTTGGCGCCTCATTTAGGGGATATTCGAAAAAAAAGTATACCACATGAAGGGCCACTGGATAGTGATAAAAGGTCAGATAATTTCAGTAATTGGTCAGGCATAGGTATTTTTTAATTAATTTTCAAAGTTTTTTTTTCAAGGTCACAGTATAAGACTTTAAGCACCTCATTGGTTGAATTTTCAAAAAAACTGTATGTCATCTGAAAGTCTACTTACGCCGTGTGTGAATTCGTTTAAAATTTCGATTAAATTTGATCCCACATTAAATTTTGACGTTTCTTCAGTGGTGAATACAATTTCCTCTTTTTGCTGTGTGAATTATAGGGTTCGCATTTTGTTGCAAGCAGCTGCAGATCAAAAACACAAGAAGCAAAAAACTCTGGCCGCTTGTGGTGGTCACGATGAGCTGGCAACTTTATTTAATTATTTAATGCTTGTTATCATTGCTGCAATTAGCAAATGTTGTTCTTCAGATGAATAAAAGGTATCAACCCATTCATCTTTGAGATGTAATGACTTTTTGTATGGAGACTTTTCATTCAGAATGAAGTGTTTTTCTTAGAATTTCATTTTAACCACCAGATCCAGGGTTCTATTTTGCGTCAATTCAAACTCGTAGAGCAAAAGAAGTTGTATCCAAGAGAACAAACAATGTTCCACTTCTACTTCTGGCTTCTATTTCTCTGCAAGCAGGAATCCAGAAGTCTTCATTGTGGCTCTAGAAACAAGATTATACAAATTGGCGTTGAACTTGTTCTTAATATTTTTAGAGTGAAATCATTTAATTATATTTTGACTTACCTACTAATGCATCTTCATTGAATATGTTCTTTTTATGCACATGAAAACAAACAAAACCATTCGTGGGTGCTGGTAAACGTCAATATTTAATCTAGCAGCACAAATTTAACGTGCCCTCGGACCATGTTAAATTTTGACGTCTTATATTCACCTCAAAAGTGTCAAAATTTAATTTTGGGATCAAATTTAATCCAATTCACACACGGCCTTAATCCTCGTAAAAGGTCAGCTATTTTCAGAAATTGGTCAGGCATAGTTTTTTTTAAATAATTTTTTGAAGTTTTTTCAAGGTCAATACAAGGTCACATGAACTTTTAGCACCTCATTTATGGGATATTCGAAAAAAATGTATACCATCCGAAAGGTATCTCAATCCTGATAAAAGGTCAGCAAATTTCAGAAATTGGTCAGCCTTAGATTTTTTTTTAATAAATTTTTTAATTTAATTTTTTTCAAGGTCGTTACAATGTTAAAAATTCATTAAAAAAAAGCCATAGCTGACCGACTTTTGAAACAGACTGGCTTTTTATGAAGATTAAGTGAACTTTCAGATGGCATACATTTTTTTTTGAAAATTCCTAAAATAGGGTGCTAAAAATCTCTATGACCTTGAAAAATAATTTATGAGGATTAAGAGAACTTTCAGATGGCATACAGTTTTTTGAAAATTCAACAAATGAGGTGCTAAAAGTCTTATACTGTGACCTTGAAAAAAACTTAAAACATCAATAAATCTATGCCTGACTAATTTCTGAATCTAGCTGACCTTTTATAAGGATTAAGTTATCTTTCAGATGGTAAACATTTTTTTTGAAAATTCCACAAATGAGGTGCTAAAAAACTCTATGACCTTGAAAAAATAATAAACTTTGAAAATTCATAAAAGAAAATCTATGCCTGACCAATTTCTGAAGATAGCTGACCTTTTATGAGGAATAAGTAAACTTTCAGATGACATACGATTTGTTTGAAAATTCCACAAATGAGGTGCTAACAGTCTATACGACCTTGTAACGACCTTGAAAGAAATTAAATTAAAAAATTTATTAAAAAAAATCTAAGGCTGACCAATTTCTGAAATTTGCTGACCTTTTATCAGGATCGAGCTACCTTTAGGATGGTATACATTTTTTTCGAATATCCCATAAATGAGGCGCTAACAGTCTATACGACGTTGAAATGACCTTGAACAAAACTTTAAAAATTCATAGAAAAAAAACTATGGCTGACCAATTTCTGAAACTAGCTGGCCTTTTATCAGGATTGAGATACCTTTCGGGTGATATACAATTTTTTTGAATATCCCATAATTGAGGTGCTAACAGTCTACACGACCTTGCATGACTTTCAAAAAACTTCAAACGATTTTCAACGAAAACCTAAGGCTGACCAATTTCTCAAACTAGCTGACCTTTTATCAGGATTGAGATACCTTTCGGATGGTATACATTTTTTTCGAATATCCCATAAATGAGGTGATAAAAGTTCATGTGACCTTGTATTGACCTTGAAAAAAACATTAAAAAATGATTTTAAAAAAACTATGCCTGACCAATTTCTGAAAATAGCTGACCTTTTACGAGGATTAAGTAGACTTTCAGATGACATACAGTTTTTTTGAAAATTCAACCAATGATGTGCTAAAAGTCTTATACTGTGACCTTGAAAAAAAAACTTTGAAAATTAATTAAAAAATACCTATGCCTGACCAATTACTGAAATTATCTGACCTTTTATCACTATCCAGTGGCCCTTCATGTGGTATACTTTTTTTTTCGAATATCCCCTAAATGAGGTGCCAAAAATCGCGGGTGACCTTGAAAAACTTCAACCTTGGATTACAAATTTTCTAAGCCTGATCAATTTCTTAAAATACCTAACCTTTTATGACCAATTACTGACCTTTTAAACTGCATACTTTTTTTCGAATTTTCCATGTATGGGGTGCTAAGAGTACAGAGCCCATTTAATGTGCCAATAAAGTAAAAATTTGAAGATATTGAAGATACGGGTTTAATATTAATTTCTCCATGTTGGTCTCCGCCATTTAAGACATTTTGCTTTGGGCGGCTGCCTGTGTTGTTTCATAAATAAAATGGGCGCGTTCGCCTAACTATCCAAAGCTATCCGGATAGGTTTGTGTTGTTGTAATCCCTTTGTTAAAAAACTTCTGATGTCAGCTGACGCAGCAACAACTCAAGCTACGCTTGCCTATCTGACTATCACCCCAACTCAAGGAATGAAGTTTTATTACTTCAGAATCAAATTGGGCATGTTTGTTTGTTTATTGGCATTCCGAATCGGGCAGTTCTTCCAGATAGCCAATCGAAAAGGTCCATAGTTCATCGCCTACCTTTCAAGCCATGAACTTCAAAATTCATTGAAGGATGGGCCCAAATTTAATGGGCCTATAAAATTCAAATTTTACCTAAAAAAATTCGAAATTTTTCTGATTTTAGTTTTTGCTCCGGATTTTAAGCATTTTGGATGAAATTTGGAAAAAAAAAATATTATCCAAAGGCCAAAATATAGTTTTTTGCCATGAATTGTCAAAATCCATTGAAGGATGACTCCGATTTGAATGGATTAAAAAACCTCTACAAAACAACAACAAAAGAAAAAACAGACTCACGAGTCCGTTTTATATATTTTCTTCGTGCTTCACACCAGACTCCATACTCCGCATTTTTCTTACGAACAAACTGCCGAAATATCGTACTCTATCTTTTCAATCTAAACAGGCGTCTTATCTTACATCTTTTAACCACCAAAAAACACGAAAGACACAATGGCTAAGGATGAGACCAAGACCGAGACGAGACTGGCACATTAAAATTTTCACGAGAAAAAGGTGAGACCGAGACGAAACTTGGTTAGGCTAGACCAGGACCGAGACCGAGACGAGACTGAAATTTTTCGATTTTGACGAGACCGAGACGAGACTAACAAAAATCTCGCCTGGTCTCGTCTCTTTGCCAGCCCCACTAAGGAGAAGAATGAAATAAAAAAAAAATTGTACTGCGTTAAAATGAACATGTTTTATTTAAATCTGAATATTGTATTACTATAAAGGTAGGTATTCAAAGAAAAATCGCAAGTAAATCGCATTAATTTAATTCATATGAACAGTAAGTTATATTTAATTCTTTTTATGTATACAATTTTTATAATTAAAAGTTTAAGTACATTCATATGCACGTTATTTACGATGTGACGGTAAGGTTGTTACGAGATAATTTAAGTCAAAGGTAAGTTAAACGTAAATCAAAAGTAAATGAAATGTAAATCCTAAGGCAATTCAAAAGGAATCTATGGTAAATCAAAAGGTAAGTCTAAGGTTTGCATGTTTATAGGTACCTTTAGAACAAAAGGTTAGCTACGTCAATATTAAAAATTAGGCAAATTGTGAAGTAAAAGTTATTTAACAGATTATTATTTTCTTTTCAGGCAGGAATATACATATATTTTTTTTTCTTAGGAAGGGTATGTCAGGTAAGTAGGTTATTTAAATAGGGTGTTTTTTTTTACTTTTTCTTAAACGATTCATTTCAAAAAGAAAAATAACAAAATAATATTTTCTTTTTGAAATGAACTTCGTACCGTGAATTATCAAAAAAATAACAGGAAACCCGTTCGGATTTGAACTTTTACATAAACTAAAAACAGGACTTTATCTTAGAAATATAAAAAATAAAAACAATTATTTTTAGCAGGTGAGTAGCACGAGGAACGATCCGGTATTGGATTTGATTCGACGGAATGTGTGTCGATGTTAAATATTTGGCGTAAGTATGTGATGCCGATACATAACAATCTCGATAATTACTTGGAAACACTTACGCAAATGAATGACGAGCTGATTTCACCGCGTGTTTCGGTAGCATGAAATGGCACCAGTTAAAAGTGCGCTTGTGCTGACGCTCTAAATTGGCTGCGGTGCTATTTTTGAAGGCTGGCGTATGGCTTTGGGCGGATGCATTAGATAGGCGGGGTTCAGTGGAAAGTGGCGTCCTCCTGGTACCATTTCACGGAGCGCTAGGGCTAACGTGTTCTTTTTGGAACGCACTCCGTATAATCCGATATAAATTCCCGTCGCGCACAAAAAAAAAACGCTTGGACGATGGTGTGCACACCACTGTGCGACTATTAGCACCCACAGACACACAATATAGGTAATTGTTATTGAAGAATTGTCTTTGATTTGACCGACAACTTTTCTTGGGTTATCTCGATTGAGAACTGCTTTAAAGCTAAGGGCAACCACTTTTTTTTAGTCTTTATTTCTCTTTATAAACTATATGCATCTAATGTTACCTTTTTATAATTATTTATTTCCCTTTCCAGCAAATATATATGAAATGATTTTTCTTTAAAATAAAATGGCGGATGTCTGCTCTGGACGATTAGCAAGATGAAAAAGAACACGATGCCCATGATCGAAAGACGAATTCCTGAGTTTCGTTTCGATATGAAATTGGGCCGTTCGTTCAGTGAATGAAAGTGTTGCGAGGGAGAGTTCAAATTAACTTAAATATATGCTGCCAAAAAGTAATTTTCTCACATTGAAAGGAAATCCACGGACATCGTTCACACGGTGGTGTAGACATAAATGAAATCGCGGCTACCCGCTACAAATCTGTGATTTAAATCAATGCTTCAGGTTCTTCGTTCTACTTACTAAATCAGATTTTCCTTCATGAGTCCCGTCACTCCAATTTGATTTCAGCGCCGGATCTATGGGGGGGGGGGGGGAAACCGGGGCACGTGCCCCGGGCGGCAACTTGAGGGGGCGCCAAATTCGAGAAGACGCTCTCTTCAAGAGACCATCAACACTCAACAAATTTTGAAAAAAACTCAGTAAGAAAAGATTTTATTACGATCAAAGCAGAAGCAGATAGAACCAAAAATGGAGAGAACATAAAATCAAAAAAAAAAGAAGAAAATAATGGAAAATTCAATTTTAACTGAGCCAAATAAGTTTTTTTTAAAGAAAATAGCTTTTTTCAGATTAGCTATTATTTATTTTCTGTTGAAAGCATAAAAGTTTTTAGTTTGCATAAATATTGGTAATAATTGTTTCTTTGGAAAAGCAGAATGAACAGAATTTTATTGTATTAAATATTGTCAGTATTTTGAAAAACAGAATTTTGTAAAACCGAATAAAAAAAAAACAAAATTTCGAAAAGCAAAATTTTTGTAAGGCAAGCAGAATTGTGACCTTCTCCTGAGAATATCATTTAAAAAAACGATTACAAAATCATACTAAATCTGCTTTTAAAGTCAGAAATCCATTCTTTTATTAAGTTTTTAATTCAAATTGCTTTAGTGAATAGTTTATAAAGAAATTATTTCCAAACTCAAAATTTTAAATTAAAATTAAAATTAAGTGTACAGGTAGGTACAAATAAAGACGTAGTCTTTTATGCTTTAAACTCATCTTGTATTTAAGAAAGTTGAAAACAACAATTAGGTAAGTTTTCCTTAAATTCAACTTCCATCTGTTATTTTGTTTCTCCAAAGATCCTATTTTCATAAAGCAAGTAGTAAAGTAGAATTTGGAATTTTCTCAAAAATTAAAAATCTGGTTTTTAGACCCAGTTATTCAGTGGGAGATCAAATATTAACCCGAATTACCAAATTTGGTGAGTTAGCTCTGGATTTACTGAACTCTTGGGTCGATTTGCATAAATTCGCAACTTCTTATAAAGTAAACTGTAAATAAATTTATATCCACAGTTTCTCTGGTTTAACTCACCACTTAAAAACTGGGCCTTAGTGTTTGGCTAAAAATTTAGAGGCTTAAAACAAAAATACAACTGAACTACATACGTAAAATTTTGAAAAAAAAAATTGGTTTCTTCTTAATTTCTACTACCGCCAAAACAGTGGGAAATAATCGCACCTACATATCTTTTATTAGTTTTTTTTCTCCACCCAAACTACGTATGTATCTTATCCAAAGCACCCTGTATACTAATTGTATGGTCTCATATTTATTTTATTATTTATGTCACACGTAGGTATACATAAAAGTTGCTAAATAAAAAGTTTTCTCCCAGTTTCAAAAAATTCAACCAACAATTATATTTAATAATTTTTTTAATCATTTACCTCAAATGATTGAAGGGGCGCCAAATCAAGTTTTTGCCCTTGTTCGGAAAAGTCAAAAAACCGGCGCTGTTTGATTTAAGGAGCATAAAAAAAACATGTTATTAATTTTGGTAATTTGCGTATATTTATATTTTTTACTTGCATTAAATCTAATTCGCACATGAAATTTCTGAGAATCAGTTTGGTTAAGCCATCAAAATAAACAAATAAATCTTTGTTTTATTACAAAAAGTTTAATTTATTGACATTTTTGTATGCCTTTGATGAAAAGAAATCCTGTGAGAACTTTGATGAAATAATAATACATAGTTGTTTCATAATAATTCTTAAGTAATATTTATTTTATTTTCTTCACATCATCTTGGATGAATATAAAAACATATTTAAATTGTTAATTTTTTTTCAATAGTAACTTTGGTTTAGGCGTTAAGTTTTGGAAGTAAAGTTTGTAGACACTCAATAACTCACAATATCTAATTTGACTATATTCATCTTTTTGTATTAATACACTTGAAATTTTAATTTCAGTTTATTTTATCTTAACCTATTTCCATCATTTATTAAATCGAATTATATTTAATTATTTATACAAAAAGCTACACATTTAAAATTAAAGAAATTTTTTGCCTCTTAATTGTAGTCCAGTCAAACTGGCCGGTCGTGGGAAAAAGGGTTTTACACTTATAGGGCTTATTTAAAATGCTTAAAGTTATTACCACCTAAAATATTAAGCTTATTTTGTTTCAAAAAATTACTGAGTTGCCCTTATTTTTCCTCTAATTTTCCATTGATACATTTTTCAAGTAATTTTGCTTAATTTTTAGTCTTACTGAATCAAAACGAATGCAATAATAATAATATAATACAAAAAATTAATCGAATGGATCTTAATGTGACGCTAAATTTGTTACTCACTTCTGCAACTTACATAAAGCGTGGTACACATTATCGATCACGTATGACAGTTTGGCTTACGACTGATAGTGTTAACCATTGACCTATTATATAATAAGTCAATGGTGTGTACAGTGTACAATCTATTTGATGGTTTGTCAATTGTCAGGCAAACACACTGACACTGGGCAAACCTGCTTGATATTGACTAACAGTCAGCGGACCATCATACATGATCGATAATGTGTACCAAACGTAAGGCTGTACTTGCGAACTGAATTTTTAATTTATTGTTCATATTTCATTTTTACATTTAATTTTTAACCATGCTACCTTTAAAATTTATAAGGTCAAATTCTTCTCATCAAGAAAATGTATTTTCATCAAAATAAAAAGTCAGTTCTGTTCAAACCTTCAAATCAGTGTGTCGACTTCCCAATTATTTATTTTTGTGGTTAATAAGTTCAACATTTGAATTCAATTTTAACATTTATAAATCAATTTAACATTGGCGACCAGGACACGACACCATAAAAAAAGTTTTAGTGGCCTGCAGTTATTTGTTCAAAATAATAAGATCGTTTCAAGTGAAAGTTTAAAACAATTTAAATAAAGCAAAAATACAATGGCGTTAAAGATTGAGGAGCAAGGCAATGAACGCATCGCCGCGCAGTAAGAGCAGGTCACTGACGGAAAATTAATGGACTCAGTACAAAGACTTTTGTGTAAAAGTATGCACTGAAGATTGTATGGGATAACCACGAAATCTGTTTTTAATTAATAAAGTTTATACTACGTTTTCACCGACCACAAAACCGAGATTTAATTAGATTTACCTAAATCTTCTTCAAATCCCGAAGATTTACCATACAAATTTATTTCGTAAATCTCGAAGATTTGAAACAAATCATGTAAAATCTTCATAGGCCACATAGCTTAAAAACTCGAACTGCCCTATCTCTTCTCACACTGAGTGCATTCATTTGAAAGGGGACATACATGAAACTTTCTGCCTCACTCCAACAAAAAGTAAAACAACATCTGCATACTGTCAAAATTAATCTACTTTTTAATTTTTTGGGCGGTGCAAACACCAAATAGATTTGTATAATCTAAACTGAGATAAACCTTCGGTGGAAACATAGTATTACGTTTACTAGATACATTTATATAAAAGAACCGTCAAAAGCCCATATTAAGTGTATCACATGTCATGTATTGAACACACCAAATATATACTCCCTACTCTTATCTATTGATACCAGGTAAATTGCTTTTGACACCACCTGCATATCAGCGCGTGAACTACTAAAGGGGGATACAATTTTTTTCGATTTGACATTCAATGTATTTCCCATAAGAGAAAACGAAAAAATGGTCTGGAAAACATTAATTTTACTAATTCATTTTATATGAAAGGGTATCGGTATTTTAATTGCAATGTAATAATAAAACATGTGAGTTTGTGAATCGAGCTTAAAATATAGCGAAACTAAAAACTAGAATGCTTTAATTTATATCATTCTCACAATGATAACCAACAACAACGATACCCAGTTAAGGAAAAAGCAAGGTAGAAGCGTAGCCAGTTTTATTTAAAATATGTTTTGTTTTTATTTTGTGCTGTGTAAAATGGATTTGATAATTTTAAAGAAATTTTGCCCATAATTATGAAAATACATGAAATTATTTTTTATGGTGAAAGTTTTTTTTTTTAAACAAATAATGCCGAAAATTATTTTTTACCTTGTTTTGTACTTTTTACAAAATTTAATTTGAATGCTAAGAAAAGCTCCCAAAAGCAAAAATAGAATAAAAAAAATTAGCAAGAATGATTACAAAATTTTAAGTGAAATATAAATGTGTGCCCTTAACAAGCTGTTCCCACCCTGTCTTTGAAAATTTACCGTATCTATTAATTATTTAAGTTTTCTTTATATTCTGTTAAAAAGTTTTACGTTAAAATGTTCTAAACATAAAACATACCTATTCTCCTATTTCGCATACTAAAATGCAAATCCATACCTACAAAATATATCTATACTTCTATGTTATTTCAGTTCAATCCAAAATTTATTTTGCCCCTTAAACCCTTCCCTCACTACGCCCATGATCTCATTTCAACCCCCGACGTTCATCCATTTTGGAAAACAACAACAACATTACACGTTTGTTTACATTTTGTATGGGCAAAATAAAGCAAATAAGAAGTTGAATTCGGTATATATTCTTCTTGATTAACAAACTAGCATACATTGTCAATCTATTGTAATTATAATAATATGAGTATCCGTTCATATACAATTAAATATTAAAACTAATGTTTTCCAGACCATTATTTCGTTTTCTTTTATGAGAAATACATTGAATGTCAAATCGCACTGACTACCAGGTGCCAATTGGCACCAGGTAAATTGCTTTCGACACCACCTGCATATCAGCGCGTGAACTTCTAGAGGGGGATACAATTTTTTTCGATTTGACATTCAATGTAAGAGAAAATGAAAAAATGGTCTGGAAAACATTAATTTTACTAATTAATTTCATATGAACGGGTACCGGTATTTTAATTGCAATGTAATAATAAAATATGTGAGTTTGTGAATCGAGCTTAAAATATATCGAAACTAAAAACTAGAATGCCTTATTTTATAGATAAAAAGTGTAAACAAATCGCCCTTACAACGAGAAACAACAACAACGATACCCAGTTAAGTAAAAAGCAAGGCAGAAGCGTAGCCAGATTTTTTTAAAATATGTTTTGTTTTTATTTTGTGCTGTGTAAAATGTATTTGAGATAATTTTAAAGAAACTTTGCCCATATTATGAAAATACATGAAATTATTTTTTAAGGCGAAAGTTTTTTTTATTTTGTTAAAATCGAAAAATGCCGAAAATAATTATTTTTTTATCTTGTTTTGTACAAATTCATCGTATCTATTAATTATTTAAGTTTTCTTTATATTCTGGTAAAACGTTTTACGTTAAAATGTTCTAAACATAAAACATACCTATTCTCCTATTTCACATACTAAAATGCAAATACATACATAGGTAATATATCTATACTTCTATGTTAAAAAATTATTTCAGTTCAATCCATAATTGATTTTGCCCCTTTAAAACCCTTCCCCCACTACGCACATGATCTGATTTCAACTGGCGACGTTCATCCATTTTGAAAAACAAAAAGAACAATACACGTTTGTTTACATTCTTTATGGGCAAAATAAAGCAAATAAGAAGTTATATTCGGTTTATATTCTTCTTGGTTAACAAACTAACATACATTGTTAATCTATTTCAATTATTATATAAATACACATAAAATAAATAAATTTGATGGCACAACAGCTCATGAAGAACTAGTGCCTAGTGACTTACAACTCTCAACCATACCTGTGTGCGTGTCTGCAGAAATGGAGGGGACCTACAGTTTATTGCCGAATCCGAACGGCTAACGAGCGGCACTTTTCTGTGACAGGAGATACTCTTGGAGGATTTGTCAATTCCTCGGAAGAGGCAGTAGCCGGTTTTTCTTTTAAACAAATAGGTGGCGAGGCTGGGGATCGAACCTTAGACCTCCGGCATGACAGTCCATCGCACTAACCATCACGCCACGGCTACTACAACTAATACTATATAGATACACGTTTATATAAAATTAATTAGTAAAATTTATGTTTTCCAGACTATTTTTTCGTTTTCTCTTATGGGAAATATATTGAATGTCAAATCGGAAAAAATGTATCCCCCTCTAGTAGTTCACGCACTGACTGCCAGGTGCCGTGACTCCTGGTGCCAATATGGATCAGCTATTGACACCTGGTAAGATGCTTCCACGCCGCCTGCGTCTCAGAACGTGAACTGCGAGTAGGAGATCAATTTTTTTCTGATTTGACGTTCAATGCATTTCCCGTAAGAGAAAACTAAATACAAGTCTAAAAAAGTTTACTTTCCCTAATTTATTTTATATAAGCGAATATTTGTATTATAATCGCAATTGAACAAAAAAAAAAAAACATACGGGTTTGTAAATCAAGCGTAAAATGTATCGAAACTAATAACTAAAGTGCTTTATTTTATAGATAAAAAAAAGTTAACAAATCACATTTACAACGAGAAGCAACAACAAAAATATTCGGCTACGAAAAAAGCAAGACAGGGGCACGCACAGTGGTTCCGGTTGTATGGAGAGGCGGTCATAAATCTATGAAATCTGAACCAGCCAACCGATTTGAATGAAATTTTTAGACACGGTTAAGGATAGAATAAGGTATCATAGGAGAAAATTTCCGCCCATTGACACGCCCACTTAAAAAAAAGTCTTCTAACTGTCATAGTAGTAGCCCGTGGCGTAATGGTTAGTGCGTTGGACTGTCATGCCAGAGGTCTGGGGTTCAATACCAGCCGCTTCCACCTTAAGTTTTTTTCGGAGCTACTACCTCTTGCGAGGAAGTGACGAATCCTCCAAGAGTATCTCCTGTCACAGAAAAGTGCCGCTCACCTTAGCCGTTCGGATTCGGCAATAAACTGTAGGTCCCCTCCATTCCTGCTGACATGCACACAGGAATGGTTGAGAGTTGCCAGAGATGTCAAAAATAGTCTTATCAAAAACAATTTTTTTTTTGCATAAAGGCATCTCTAAGCATGTTTCATGTTTCCGTTTTTCACCTTTTTGCAAAATGTCTTTTAGTTAAGTCTAAAAGCTTTAAAAGTAAAAACAAAACATCAAATATTTAGCAAGAATATTAATAATAGTTAAATTTTTAGTAAATAATAAATGTGTGCCCATGCCCAAAATAAAAAGTTTTTATTTTATAAACATATATTATAAAGATATGTATATTAGGGTGGCTCTTATTTTGGCAATGTTCGAAATTTTTTCGTCCCTCCCCTAAAAGTAATGAGATTGACTTAAAAAAATTCTGTTCAAAATTTCGTTAAAATTGGTTAACATTAACACGTGCCACCGAGCACTTGAAATTTACAGGTAGATTTTTAGTCTTTTACTAAAAAATTCCGCAAAATTGTAATTGTTGATAAAAAAAAATGAAATTTGGCAAAATCTTAAAAACATGATAAAGTATAAAGAAAAAATATTTTTACATTTTATAAATTTTTTTTTTATAAAATTTTTAACCACTTTAAAATATCGATTAAAAACAGTGATTTTTCATTTTATTGTGGCCAATTAAAGATGCTGCGGGTATATTTTTGTTTTTTTTTCACAAGTTTTATAGCCCGTGGCGGCTATTTAGCATTGAAAGACGAAACACTTTTTGTCTTAACAAACAAATTTAACTTTTATTTATCTTTGGAGAAGCTGATAAAATTTTACTAAAACAGTTAAGTTTTATGATGGGAGCCCTTGGCACCAGCACACAACACAAGAATGAATAGAATGAGAAAAAAAGAATTGAATATATTCAAGGAAGGGTTATCAAGGAAAAAGACGTCGCGAAAAATGACACTTCGATTTGTTCCACCATTGTATATACATTCTATAGTATTCTCATGCAACACGATTTTGTACTTCTTAACCGCCGCTTTAGGTGGCGCTTCAATCACCACAATTGTTTCTTTGGAGAGTCTGATGAGAGAAGGGGGAATAGCAGTAGAAATGAGAGGTTCGTGGTGTTTATTTTTTAGGAATAATAAGGTGTGTAAGCGAGATACGTACAAACGGCTGTTTGCTTTGACATCTACACCAGAATAAGAAGAGGGAAATAAAAAAAATATCATTTGTTTTGCCATGCACTTGGAATTGTGTTTTTTTTTAATGAATTCATGTACTGGTACACAAACACAAGTAATGAGTTTGCACAACGTGCAAAGAAAAAAAAGGGTTGTTTTTTATTCCAAACAGATTTTTTTTGTGGGCTTATTGGGAATATGTGGGAAGGTGAGCAAGAAATGAAGAAAAGGTCGAATTTAGAATTGTCTACCGGTATGTATGTATGTATGTATATAATTTTGTATTAATTTCTGTTTGGTAGGTAGGTAGGTATCTTGTTTGTTTTTGGTGTTGAATTATTTAATAAAAAGAAGAATCAGTAATCGATCAAATTGATTATCTGACTCATGATTGTTAAATTTATAAGGAAAGTTAGGTAGGTCTAAAAGTGTAAAAAAATGCATTGAATTGAATTTATAAGTAGATAGCGATTAGGATTTTTTGATATTCCAACTATACAGGTTAGTAAGGTAGGTATATAAAGCATACAATAGTGTTTAATTGATTAAGCGAGGGTTGAAAAATTATATGTATTTTAAAATCGAAGTGTTTGTGTTCATTTTTTTTTACGAAAAAAAAACTAGGTAGGTAGGTATGTAGGTACCTACCTACCTGAGGAGTAGATTTATCAAAAACTTTTAGAAAATCTAGAAAGTGAGATAAATAGGTAGGTGCCTAACTTATGAAAATAAATTCAGAATTGCAGAAAATCTACCTGTTGAGGGGGCAATTTTCAAAAACACTCATTTAAAACAGAAAAAAAAAATTATTACAAAATAACGGTAATACCTACAGAGTTATGTTACAGCACTTTGAAAAGCCAAAAATTCATTCTTTAATTTTATTTTTAAATAAAGTTGTTTGAGTGAATAGTTTTTGAAAAATTATTTTTCAAAGCCAATATTTTGAAAAAAAAATCTTTTAATTTTAAGCTTATTTTAATCAAAATTTTACTTACTAAAGTACTACTTTTGTTTTCAAAATTCAATGATCTTATTATTTTTTAGTCAAAAACAGAAAACCGGATAGTAAAATGTATTTTAGTTTTTGAGAAAATTAAAAATAATTTTACACTTCGTTACGCAAGCTACACAAAAAAGAATAACAATAACAAGGAGAACACAAAGTAGGTCGAGAAGTCTGTACAAAAAAAAATATCTTCATATGTACATATGTATGCACATATCTAGGTAACTACTTGAAAAATAACAAACCACTGATGAATTCTTAACAAAAATATTTTGGTTGAACACTAATTGTTCAAAAAAGGCGCGAAATGTACCCACATACCTAATTCCCAACACAAATTTATAATCCTATATAATTGCCTTTTTCTAGCTCCTTCAAACTTTCAAACATTTCGTGTACCTACATACATACGTAAACCTGCACAAGCTACCCAGAAAATCAATAACATTCAGATCACAATATAGGTCAAGAAGTCAAAAGAATCAAGATAAAAAAGCCTTTAACTTGCAAAGACAACCAACCGACAAATTCCTTACAAAAAATTCCTAAACAGAATTAGAACCTTTCTACCTACCTACTTGAAAAAAATCGCAAACACAACAAAGTATTTACACACATACATACCTGCAACTCGTTTTCTCAGCCCAAAAGAAAAAAATTTAAACAAACTCCTAAACAAAAAACTGAACTCATAAAATTTTTTTTCTTATACTCCTCAAATTCCCATGAATACTCTTGCTACCCAAAAACAACAACAACAACACATACGAAGCAAGATCCTTCACAAAATAGCAAAATACTGGCAGACAAAATTCTTTTTTCGTATTCCTCAAACACATACAAGAATTTTCTATACCTACCTACGTCAGCTACGCTACAACACCAACATAACAGAAGAGCAACACAAACCGAAGGTAAAAATAAAAAGATCCTAAAAAAACAAGCTCTCTTGGCAAAAAAAAATGTAAACAAAATCCCCAACCCAAAACAAAATAGAGAAAATTGTCTTTTTCTTCTCTCACTTTGACTGCAGTGAATTTTGTATGTAGCGTTCTCGTTTTATTATTATCGGCATTTCTTGCTTGAAATTCCCCTTCGTTAATCTCTAATCTCTACAGCTGAGAGCTTCTTAATCGCCGCTATATACTACGTTTATATTCAGGACCGAGAGCTCGAGTTGGATTTGTGTCGGATTTTCGACCCAGGTTTTTCATTCACATATTTGAGAGCTCGATATTGAGTTGAATTGAAATGGTGTCGAGATGACATATGGTGTTCCTCAAGTTAACTCCTCAACCCAGGTTTTTTAGCACAAAATTCGACTCGACTCCACTCCTGAAGTGCAGTCGAGTCGGTTCAAGCTCATATCAACTCGATGCAGGTATACAAAGGGTCTAAGTGAGCTTTAAGCTCGCTTAAATACTACATGGAAACGTAGTAATAGACGTCGCCACTATCTTTCGCTTTCATGAGAATACTATAGTGCCTGTTTACATTGTATTTTTGATGAAGCATATTTTCGTTAATCAAAATGTTCCTCGTGTTTACATTATAGAGAAAAAATCCTTTCATTTCAATCTACCCATCCCTATCTCACATCCTTAACAACCATGTATCTCTCACTCACACAAAAAAAATTCTTCGTGCTCAATCCGAAAACATTTATTGAATATGGCGCATCGGCGTAATTTGGGTGGAATTAACCCTTCTCTTTCTTACCCACACAAAATCTACCCATCTCACTGGATGCGCCGTTCGTCAAAAATACAATGTAAACAGGCACATAGAATGTATATCAAAGAAACTGAATATGAAGAAATGAATCCTCGGCTGTCATTTGAGTTTGCCTACAAGCTCTATCAGATAAGAAATGAGAAGGTATGTGTAAAAATGGCGGTATAAAACTCATACATTCACAGTATTTATCTTCACAACTTACACATTCACAGTACTTATATTCACACCACCCTGCTATATTGTTGTTGGATTTCACATCTATTCATCGACACAAAATTAAATTACAAATACAACAATGTAAACAAATGGGTTTTGGAGGGTGAAACGTACGAAGGATTCATTTCTTCATATTCAGTTTCTTTGATGTATATACCAAAGAAACTGAATATGAAGAAATGAATCCTCGGCTGTCATTTGAGTTTGCCTACAAGCTCTATCAGATAAGAAATGAGAAGGAATGTGTAAAAATGGCGGTATAAAACTCATACATTCACAGTATTTATCTTCACAACTTACACATTCACAGTACTTATCTTCACACCACCCTGCTATATTGTTGTTGGATTTCACATCTATTCATCGACACAAAATTAAATTACAAATACAACAATGTAAACAAATGGGTTTTGGAGGGTGAAACGTACGAAGGATTAATTTCTTCATATTCAGTTTCTTTGGTATATACAATGGTTCCACTTTGGGACGTGTTCAAAAAGTAAATTCGGAAAACGCGTTCATTGAGTGAGACGTTTACACAGTGTAGAATTGCACGTTCAAGCCTTAACTACATTGGCTACTTTTTGCAAAATTACAAAAGTAAAAATATTTTTTTTCCCGCTAGCGCAAATGTTTTGTAAAAAAGAATGTACACAATTCTTTTTAAACCAAAATCTAAGCTTTCTGCATCATTTTTATACGTTTTCCAGTAAGTAACACTATCCCAAAATGAGTTTGAAAATTTTCACTTTTGTACTTTTTCATTATTTTGGCTTATGTAGTTAAGGCTTCAGACAATCAATTTGCGATGTGTTGAACTTTAAATGTTTTAATAATGTTTTAACGCCTCATAGATCCTATCTGCAAGAGTGGCTAATTCTTCGAGTGTTTTTGAGCCAACCGATAACAACGCGATGTTAATGGGTTGTGGTAATCGACGCATCCACAAATTTTTGATAATATCATCACTAAAAGATTTTCCAGCTAGCATCTTCATTGACCGCAAGACTTCTGACGGTTTTCGATCACCGATGTCTGCTTTGTCAATGAGAGATTCCAAACGCTTTATTTCGGAAACAGAATGGCGTTCGATTAGAGCTGACTTTAAAGTGAGATATTTGTCGGTTGCAGGTGGATTTGAAAGAATGTCGATTACCGAATCGCAAGTTTCTGGTTCTAGAGAACCAACTGTGAGACAGTACTTTGTTTCATAGCTGGTTATTCTGTGCACCGAAAATTGTGCTTCTGCTTGAATAAACCAGGTGACCGGATTGGAATTCCAAAATGTTGGGAGGCGAACGCGAATTGAATCTAAATTCCCTTGAGGGGAACTCGACTGTAGCGGTGCAGTTGGATCTGCATTCGATCCGTTTGGTCCATTCTGACCAAGACCCGGTGGAGAAATATCATCATCCATTTCAGTTTTAAGCCAGGTACGCAGTTCAAGCTAAACTAAATTTTATCTCTACAATTCTTATCTCTACAATCGTTTGCTAAGAGCACAAATGTCAAAATTTATCTGTGAAAGAATGCGTTGAGCATTATTTCGCGTGCTAAATTAAGTGGAGACTTTTTAAATTTAGCGCGTGAACTGCGTACTGCCTAGCTAAATGTCCTCGCTAAAATTTATCTTTGGAGGAATTTTGTATGGAAGATAAATTTTAGCGCGATCTGCGTACTAGGCTTTAGTCATAAAGTGATTGAAAACTTGAAATGAAGGTAAAATTCAAAATGAATTTCGAAACCAAATCCTGATACTTGTAAGACTATGAAAGAAAACGCGGAAGATACTTTTACTATTGCCTGAATGTACACTTTGATCTTTTATTAACCGTTTTATTCTATACATTTTGAATTATAAAAATTTTTTGATTGAATGGTTTTTGAAAAACGCGAAATCTTAAAGTTGTTAATTTTAGTACGAGAATATGCGAAATATATTGAAAAATATGAACTTTTGAAAAACAGAAAATTTAAATATATTATATTATATAAAAAATTTGTGCTGTTACCATTACAATAATTAGATGCTCTCACCTGTATAATTAAAAAAAAATCATAAAATTTTGCTTGTTGACACTGGAACCGGCATACAGTTGAAAAAAATTTTTGTTTTCTGTATAACTTTTTAGGCTTTCGCGGTGGTTTATCATAGTTATTTTCGGATTAGCCGCGTTTTTGAAATTTATGAGAGTGCACTTTTGTTTGCACATTGCATTTCTTGATGTCAAGATAACAAGAAAAATGGATGGTACATTGGGACATACAGTCTATAGGAAAGACACACACACTAACAGATACCTACATGCTACCTCCCACCACCACCCGGCAAATTTAAGATCTGTGGTCTCGACACTTTTTCAGCGCGCCTACAGAATATGTGACAAGGATCATTTAAAGGCTGAGCTGAATCTGGTTGACAACGTTCTAAGAGCAAATGGATATTAAAAAAAGCAAAGAACGTGGAAACCAGTTGTGTTACAGGAAAGGGACGAAAGCAACCTGGACAAAAAAGCTTTCTTACCATACGTCAAAGGTGTAACGGATAGAATTGGTAAGGTGTTAAAAAGGTATGGGATAAAATCCATATTTATGCCACCAAAGAAGGTAAAAAACTACCAACATTCACCAAAAGACCACTTTCCTCTCCAAACTCCGGGCGTATATGCAGTCCCTTGTAGCTGTGGGTCTTCTTACATTGGACAAACACAAAGAAGCATTGCCACCCGCTTAAAAGGGTGCCGTGACTTAAGGCCAAGTGACATAAGGCCCAATTTGGGTGTGTGGCCTTATGTCACTTTTCAATAGCGACATAAGGCCAAATTTTAAGAGTTGGCCTTATGTCACTTTTGAAAAGTGACGTAAGGCCAATTGGGCCTTATGTCACTTTGAACTGTTTTCTTTAAAACCGAAAATATATTGAATAAATTCGGCATGTCGCCACGTACATGTATATTATTACTGTAAAAAGCCGAAATAATGAAATTCTAGAATTTACCGGTAAATTCTAGAGCACTCAGCATTACGGCGTATAAAAGGTGAGGTATGTATGGGGGGCATGCTGCCCCCCTGCTTGGCCCACTATAGGAATTGGGGTAGGTGCGAGGTTGGGTGTATGCAAAGTTTCTTTTGCAGAATTTACCGGTAAATCCTACCTCACTGTTTATACATAGGATACATTCAAAGTTTCTTTAAATTCAGATTCTTAAAATACAAAAAAAACGTTGCATACACCCAACCTCGCACCTACCCCAATTCCTATAGTGGCCCAAGCAGGGGGTTGCAGGGGGCAGCATGCCCCCCCATACATACCTCACCTTTTATACGCCGTAATGCTGAGTGCTCTAGAATTTACCGGAAAATTCTAGAATTTCATTATTTCGACTTTTTACAATAATATATACATAAACGTGGCGACATGCCAAATTTATTCAATATAGTTTCCTTTTGAAAGATGTTCGAAAGCTCTTTTACTGTAAGGGGAACTTTTGGGAATGTTATACAATTATATTTGGCCTTATGTCTCAAAGAAAATTGGCCTTATGTCACTTTACAAAAGCGACATAAGGCCAAATATGTAAATTTGGTCTTATGTCGCTTTTGTAAGGTGACATAAGACCAAACACCCAAATTTGGCCTTATGTCACTTGGCCTTAAGTCACGGCACCGCTTTGCTGTGAGCAAAAACCAGCGTGAAAAGTGGGCAATCTGTGAACACATCTTTGATAATCCAGATGAACACCACTGGATTCACTTTGACCAAACCAAGGTGTTAGCTCATGAAAAGCACTACATCCCACGGCTAGTACGTGAGACAATTGAAATCAAGCGCCACCAAAATTTCAATCGTGACGACAGTTTTAAGCTATCTCGATCTTGGGATCCTGTAATCAACACCTCACAGTCACCATCCCGTATTAAACTTAAAACACCCTGCGATGTAGCGAGTATAGTTTGCTTCCAACAACCTGCACCTCAACAACAACAACAACATCATGAGATAGAAGCACCAACGCATCGCTACAACTTGCGTAGTCAATCTAACATCTAACATCTCACAACAGTTTCCCGGTGACCACGCTCAATGCAATTTGATGCGAAACGTTCGGGGTGAGTACAAAAGTGCACTCTCATAAATTTCAAAAACGCGGCTAATCCGAAAATAATAGATATTAATTTTGTTTTCTGCTTTGCAAGATGTTGCTGCTTATTGAAATTTGGTACTGATGGTCTTCTGGTTGGGCGCTGATGACTCTCAGGATATTGCGCTGATGGCGTTGATGCAGCTTGTAGTTGTTGGTACAGGAGCAAATTGTTGTATTAGATAAGTAAGAGCAGCTTGGTGCACTTTTCGCAGTCTTAGTCTTGTCACTGTGATAATTTTTCATCAATTGTGGAACGCCCCTTTTGTTGCAGGTCGGCCAACCAAAAATCCATGACGAATGCGTCGGATTGACCACTTATTTGTTGCGGTTTTTGGCCAAGAATATTTCGGATGAAGCACCTTTTTTGTCTGGTGCGGAATGGCGAAGCAATCGAACGAAAATGTTTGTATAAACCTCACTTTTAATGTGGTGCCGTGCGGCGAAACGATCGACCAAAATTGTGTTGCGCTGGTAGACGTTTAAGTTGGTCGACGAATTGGCTGATCGACGTATTGGCTGATGAAACAACGAACGGCTTGCGTTGGCAACGACGAGCGGTTTTGGTTGGCAATGTGACGTGAGGTAGCGGTGGCAAAGTCTTGGCGGCAGTGGCGTTGAATTTTGCGACGAAAAAGTCGAAAAAAAAGTTGTGGCTGGTGTGCTTTTTGCTGAAGGGAGACAATGCCGTTAGTTGTGGCGTGTTACATCCGTTGCAGTACAAATACTAACTGCACTTTGTATGCGACGTTATGCTTGCAACAATTCTAACGGCACGGCCTCACTGTGTACGTGATCGGCTTGTGGGTACAACAAAAATGGTGGCGTCGTCTTGACGGATAAATTTTCTTTCGGGGTCACCAATATAGCCCGTGGTGGCTATTTAGCATTGAAAGACGAACAACTTTAACAAATTTAACTTTTATTTATCTTCGGAGAAGCTAATATAATTTTACTAAAAGAGTAAAGTTTTATGATGAGTCCTTGGCACCAGCACACAACACAAGAATTAATAGAATGAGAAATAAAGACTTGAATATATTCAAGGAAGGGTTATCAAGGAAAAAGACGTCGCGAAAACTGACACTTCGGTTTGTTCCACTTTGGGACGTGCTCAAAAAGTAAATTCGGAAAACGTGTTCGTTGAGTGAGACGTTTACACGGTGTAGAATTGCACGTTCAGACAATCAATTTGCGATGTGTTGAACTTTAAATGTTTTAATAATGTTTTAACGCGATTTATTTTCGAAACCCATTTTATTGCGAGGTTCTTATGTGGGATCGAATACATATCCACTACAGTTTCATTTCTATTCATCAACAATTACAATTTTGCGGAATTTATTAGTAAAAGACTAAAAATCTACATGTAATTTGTATGGGGAATTTCAAGTGCTCGGTGGCACTTGTTAACATCAACCGTTTTCAATGAAATTTTGCACAGAATTTTTTTTTAAGTCAATCTCATCACAACAACAATTCACGTTTGTTTACATTTTTTATCGGCAAAATAAGGCAAGTTAGTAATTATGTTCGCAATATATATTCTTCTTGATTAACAAACTAACATACTGTAACGCTTTACCAAGGTTCGATATAAAACTTATTTCTTTTTAACTGTCAACCGTCAATTATTTCCTTTTAAATTAAACACACTTTACTTCACTTCAAATATTTTTTTAATCATCAATCTCAATAGTATGCAACTTAAATTTACTTCCGGATACTTTTAATTTCGAACTTTACACTTTCGCTTTCAAAAATAAACTGTCCCTATGCTCAAAAAGTTTCTCCTTATATAGTGAGTTGAGAGGTTCGAGACTCTACTCGAAAGTACTGGCACAAACCTTCTAGAAGCTTCGATTCCAGGGAGAGATTGCGTTTTCTCCAATCGGGAATTCGTTCTATTCCATTCAGCGCATTCTTCCCCAGAGAGAGATGAGAATTTTTATAGATGGTTGTTGTCTTCGATAAGGGTATTTTTGTACTTGGCTCTTTGTTTGTTCCGAAAGTAGTTAGGTGCTGATTTCATCGTTACATTGTCCCCCTCTTAAGATTGATCGTCCCGAACAATTCTGTCGCTCCTTTCAGCATTATAACGATGTAAACGGTCACAATGAACTACTTTCAGTTGTCCTCTTACTCCTCTCTGTATACGGTAGACCACATCATTAAGTTTCTTCACAACAGTGTAGGGTCCTTCCCAGTTCTGTTGAAGCTTTGGTGATAGTCCCTTTTGTCGATGGGGATTGTAAAACCACACAAGGTCTCCTTCTTGAAATCCTGTTGTTATGTGGCTCGTGCATCATAACGTGTTTTCATCCGATCGCTAGATGTTTTTCTGAATACTCTAGTTCGTTGATGTATGTCAACGAGCGTCTCTTTTAGGTTTTTCACATACTTTTCCGTTCTTTGCGGCTCAATCGTACGGCATCCAAATTTTACTTCACTAGGCAATCGTATTGGGGTTCCAAACAAGATTTCCGATGTTGTATGTCCTGTCGAGCTATTAACTGCACTCCTATATGCCATTAGGAATAATGGAATATGTCTATCCCAGTCTTGTTGGTAGTCGCCGATAACCTTAGATAGATATTCCTTTAGCGTCCGGTTGAATCGTTCGACCATCCCATCAGATTGTGGATGAAGCGGCGTTGTCCTCGTCTTTTTAATGCCAAGGAGCGAACAAACTTCCAGGAAGATGTTAGATTCGAAGTTTCTTCCTTGGGCGGAATGAAGTTCCATAGGTACGCCGAACCTGCTCACCCAATTGAAGACAATCTGATCCACAACTGTTTTGGTTTCTTGGTTTGGGATGGCAAATGCCTCAGGCCACTTGCTGAAGTAATCCATGACTACAAGGATGTATCGGTTTCCACTGTTGGTCTCGGGAAAAGGTCCAGCAACGTCTACTGCAATCCTTTCGAAAGATGTACCCACATTGTACTGTTGCATTTAACTTTGGAGCTTTCTACCTGGGCCCTTGCTAGCGGCACAGGTGTCACATTTTCGGCACCATTTTTCGACATCATTTCTTGCATGTAGCCAATAGAACCGTTGTCTTCTCTTTTCTAGCGTCTTATTGACTCCCAAATGACCTCCAGAAGCTCCATCATGCATCTCACGAAGAACGTCATTAACCTTGGACCGAGGTACAACCAGCCGCATCACATAGGACTTACCGTCTGCGGATTCCCACTTACGCCTAAGGACACCTTCTTCCACATGAAGCGAGTCCCATTGTGCCCAATGTGCTTTCAGGGCCGAACTTCTGTCAGAGATGTCGCACAACTCTGGTTTTTCTTGGTGTTCTTTCCACGCAAGAATGGGCTCTATATCCGAATCTTCTTGTTGGGCGGTCCTAAGTTCTTCGTTACTCCAACCGTAAATGGGATCAGCTCTTATTCGTTGGACGGCAACCAACTCCTATTCTTCTTGACGTGTACAATGCTTGCAGTCCTGTTTGCAAGGTCGTCGAGATAATGCGTCTGCGTTTGAATGCAACTTTCCTCTTCGATGTTGAATTTGGTAGTCATATGTCTGTAGTCTCTTGGTCCACCTTGCTACTTGATCTTCAGGATTTTTAAAGTTCAGAAGCCAATTGAGTGCCCCATGGTCTGTTCGGAGAAGGAACTTCTGTCCATAGATGTACTTATGGAAGTGCTTTGTTGCCAATATCAGAGCAAGAAGTTCCCTTCTGATCACGCAATAATTCCGTTCTGGCTTCGAAAGGACCTTACTGTAGTAGGCGACAATCTTTTTTTCTCCGTCGTGGACTTGTGACAGTACAGCTCCAATTCCGAAATTACTTGCATAAGCGTCAATAATGAAAGGTATTCCTGGAGTTGGGTAGGTCAGCACAGGAGCATTACATAAACGCAGCTTTGGCTCCTGGAAGCTTTTCTCACACTCACCTGTCCATTTGAACGGCTTTCCCTTTTCTGTAAGCTGATGCAAGCTTTTGGCGATTCCAGCAAAATCCTTTACAAAACGCCGGTAGTACGTGGCTAGGCCAAGGAAGCTTCGGATTTGATGTTTGTCCTGTGGTGTTGGCCAATTCTTTACAGTGTCAACTTTATCAGGATCATTCTTTACTCCTTGGGATGAGATGATGTGTCCCAAATATTTAACTTCGGTCTTGAAAAGAGCACATTTATCTGGATTAAGCTTGAGGTTTGCTTCTCGAAGCCTCTGGAATACAGCTCTTAGGTTGTCACAATGTTCGTCAAATGTTTTCCCATACACGATGACATCGTCCAAATAGTCCAGGCAAGATTTCCAAGTAAGTCCTTGTAAAACGCACTCCATCAAACGCTCAAATATAGCCGGAGCGTTACATAGTCCAAATGGCATCACTTTAAACTGCCAAAGGCCATTTCCTGTGGAGAAAGCTGTCTTTTCACGATCTTCTGGGTGAATTTCTACCTGCCAGTAGCCGCTCTTTAGGTCTAGTATAGAGAACCATTTAGCATCTTTCATTGCATCCAAAGTATCGCTGATTCTGGGCAGAGGATAGCTGTCTTCCTTTTTTGTCACATCGTTCAGCCTCCTGTAGTCCACACAAAATCGAGTGCTTCCGTCCTTCTTTTTAACAAGGACGACCGGTGATGCCCAAGGGCTTTTAGAATTTTCGATCAGCCCATCTTTCTTCATGGTCGATATCATTTCTTCCACTTCGGCTTGTTTGGCCAAGGGGAGACGTCTTGCTGGTTGACGAATCGGTCTGGCATCTCCTGTATCGATCCGATGCTGTACAAGTTGCGTCGGCCATACTGCCCACTTGGTGAAGAAAATATGTCAGCATACTCATGAAGAAGGCTACCACCTACCAGCAATACTTAGGTAATGTTCACTCAGATTGGTTGAGTTCAGAATTTTTACCTTTAACTTCTCGGAGTTCGCAGGCTTCTGCGTGTCCACTTCTGTGATCTTAGTTATTGCTGACACTGGTACACATTTTTCGACTATATCTCCTTTTCTCAACTTAACTTCGTACGGTTGGATGTTCAGAATCCGTACAGGTACCATGTTGTTCTTTGGTTCCATAAAAGTCTTCCCAACGATGATGTTTTGGGAACTTTGAGCAGTATCTGGTTCCACCATGAGGTATCGATGACAACCCAAATCACCTTTTATTTTAGTCCAAATGAACACTTCAGAAGAAGACGGCAAGCATATGTCTTCTTTGATGAAACTTCTTAAAGTCGATGATTTTTCGTCACCATAAACCATAGGAATCTCTACATTTTGGTAATTAAGAACTTGCTTACCGATATCCAGAATTATTCCGTGTTCTTTTATGAAGTCGATTCCAATGATGCACTCGTCACATATATATGCTACCAAAAAACAAATGTGAAAACTGCAGTTCTGCCAAACGAATCAGAAGACGAACTTCTCCGTACACATTTGCTGCCTCTCCTGTAGCTGTTTTCAGACGATAGCTGTTGGTGTTATGCAGCCATGTCATCTTGACCTGACCAAGTCCCTTCTTACAATGGAGGCCGTGGCACCAGTGTCGATTGTAGCCACGTGTTTCTTGCCGTTTAATGTTGCCTCCACAGTCAGACTTTTGTTGTTTCGTTTAGTCTGCGAGACCTGAATAGTGGTTCTGGGGCCATCGATACCAGAAACCAGCTTCTGCCCTCAAAGTAGGTTCTTACTCGTTTCCCGACTGGGAAACAAGCTGAGCAGGAATGTTGGTGTTATTGCTTACCTGCTCTCGAGTACTATTTCTACTTCCACAATGTTGACATGCAGCTCTTCTTGGTGGCAATCTACACTGGCGCTGGAGATATCCGGTCTTGTTACAGTTCCAGCATCGAGCAAGTCCGTCTCGCTGACTTCTTTGGAATGCGGTTCTTTTTTTTATTTTCCACTGTCTCGAACTTATCTTGAACGTTCTCGATCTTTGCGTCTACTTTCGAAAATTGTTTTTCGACGCTTTCAAAATGTTCATCAAGAGCAATAAACTTGTTTTCAAATACAGTTAATTTACTTTCGAGGATGTTTTTCTGTTCCTCTAGAAGATTCTTATGCTCAACACTTTGTTTTTCCATTTTTTCGAGAAGATTCTTTTGTTCATTCTTTTGTTCTCTTCTTTGCTCTTCGAGAAGATTCCTTTGCTCATTGCGTTGATCTTCAAATCGTTCGAGAAGATTCTTTTGCTCATTGCGTTGATGTTCGAGAAGATTCTTTTGCTCTTTTCTTTGCTCTTCGAGAATATTCTTTTGTTCTTTTCTTTGTTCTTCGAACTGGGCGAGCAGCAGAGCCATCATATTGGGCATATCTGAACTAGTACTTACTTGCTCTTCCTCCATTTTAATCGTGAAAATAAACGTGTCTAGGTTTTCACCTTGTTGTCTTAAATGTTCCTGCAGACGAATAATGAGGTCATTTTTTGATCCAGCAGTAGGAAGACCTCGTTTATTTAGTTCTGCTTAAAGTTCAACACAATTTAAATCATTCAAAATTTTACCCATTGTCTGTTTATTTAGTTAAAAAAACACACACGCACTTTTTATTTTAAGTTAATTTACTTAAATGCACTGATAAAATAAGTTTTATCCGTTATTCTGACACCAATGTAACGTTTTACCACGGTTCGATATAAAACTTATTTCTTCTTAACTGTCAACCGCCAATTATTTCCTTTTTAAATTAAACACACCTTACTTCACTTCAAATATTTTATTAATCATCAATCTCAATAGTATGCAACTTAAATTCACTTCCGGATACTTTTAACTTCGAGATTTATACTTTCGCTTTCAAAAATAAACTGTCCTCTGTGCTCAAAAAGTTTCTCCTTATATAGTGAGCTGAGAGGTTCGAGACTCTACTCGAAAGTACTGGCACAAAAGCCATCTGGAAGGTTCCATTCCAACGAGAGAGATGGCGTTCTCTCCAGTCTTCCATTCAGCGCATTTTCCCCCAGAGAGAGATGGGCGCGTTCTCTCGGGAATTTTCATAGATGGTTGTTGTCTTCGATAAGGGTATTTTTGTACTTGGCTCTTTATTTCTTCTGAAAGTAGTTAGGTGCTGATTTCATCGTTACAATATGATAGTAGGTAGGTACCTAGGTAGGTAGGTTAGATAGGATTTTTTTAAATTCAAAATTAGGTAGCTATTACCCATAAGTAACAAAGAGTAAGTTTGTGTAAAGGTCAAGAAATTATTTAAACGGGAAGGGCCGTTATTCGAATTCAAAACCTGTAAAGGCCAAAAATATAGATCGTTAAAAAATATATAATCTCTAAACGCTTAGATATGTGACACAAAAAAATTATGGCGAATGCAAAAAAATGTATAGATATTACACTAGGCAAACAAATTTAGGGAATGATTTTTTTCGACTTTTTTTTTGTGTTTTTTTGAAGAGCTGTACCTACCTATCTTTGTGAAAAATGGTCGTATCTAGATGAAATAAAAAGTAAGTAAGATTTATATTACTAGTTTTCAATTACTTTTTTTAATTATTTTTTTAATATACCGTTACTGCGCAATCACAAAAAATAGCGCAAGCCAACAAATTTAAAAAAAAATTGAACATCTGGATCTTCATCAAACATTTTTTTTAAGTTTATCAAAAGTATCTGCCAGATAAGATGTTTATTCAGCTTTAATATTACAATTTCTTATTATCCTACGATTTTTGTTAATAGAGATTTTCGATGTTGAATGAAAAAGGTGACGACTCATAAAATGTAAGGCCACTTTAAAAAAACAGTGCTAAATTCCTAAAAGATTTGTTTGAAACCTTATAAAGAAAAATTTTTGTACACTTCCCGCAAATTTTTGAAAAAGTAGGTACCTACCTACAAAAAAATGAGTTTTTGTAGTTTTTGTGAATCTTTTTTAATGATCACAATCCTAAAACTAGTACAACGTCTTACAGACAAATAAACCAACAAAAATCCTGTAAAGTTACAAATTGACCCGTAAGACCGTTTTTACGTTAAAAATGGTCAAAGTAAAAAAAAAATAATTAAAGGAGTAATTTTAACCATTGTTTTATCACCATCAAAAGAAAACGAAAATTAATTTTGTTTCAAACTTTTTTCGCAGTTGTTCATTAGTTACATATTCATAAGAATTTTCGTTAAAAGAAGGTGAATTAAAAACAAAACTTTTTATTATTAAAATAACTTTTTAGATCAACTTTCTTTAGCGAATAGTTTTGAGCAATTAACTTTCAATCTCAAAATTTTGAAAAAAAAATTAAAGTCAAATATTGGAAACTGGAAGGTCTAAGGACGCATACTTGAAAAGATATCATGAAATATCTTAACAACTTCTACTCACTTGACTTATGTTTATGTAAGGATTAACTACTTTTTGGTTTCTGTTCTCTGACCAGAGAGCTTACAACTTAGTTTGTCTGAACTCTGGTAGATTTCGTTATTTTCAATTTTCTCAAAAACTAAAAGACATTTTAGCATCCCGTTTTCTTTTTTTGACTATAATATGCTAATAAGAGCATTGAATTTTGAAAACAAGAATTATACTTAATTACATAAAATTTTGAAAAAAAATTAGTTTGAAACTTTTTTTTTCCCTTTTTTTTCAAAATTTCGAGTTTCGAAATTAATTTTTCAAAAACTATTAACTAACACAACTTAATTTAAAATGAAAATCAAATAAGAGATTTCTGGCTTTCCAAAAAGGTATAGCATGGCGTTTTAAATTGTACCGTTGTTTTTAAATATTTTTTTTCTGTTTTAAGTCAATTTTTTAGAAAATCGCCCCTCCTGCCTAAACGGGGGAAATAGACCCCCCCTACCATACGATTTTTTTCTTGTCTTAACCCAAAATACTCGCTCCAGCAAAAAAAATTACATACATACTTATAAGCTACACAAATTAATGTGCAATTTATTTTTATGCACAAAACACCTAATGTCCTGCCTCTCGCAATGTTCCTAATCAACTACCAAACCTACTAAAAAACACTATTCTGGGCAACCATCGAACCAACAAAGAAAAAACATGATTGCATATTGAGAACTTCCACCAAACGTCAAAAACTCTAGATGGGGGGAAAACAAACACACTACTAAAGGCGCGAACAGTATCGGTGTGTATTTCTATTTGTTTGTATTGTTGTTTTCCCCCCATCTAGAGCTTCTTTTCGATTAACGAACAGTCAAAATTAGAAAGAGAAAAGACAGAGTCAGATTCTGGAAAAGCCCAATTGAGGAACAGGTTTTTTCATACATGCCATACTGCGAGGTGAGAAAGTAGACCCACAAAAATATATGTATGCGAACGCATGTGCCATACACTTTTTTTCCACTAGTATATCTCCCCTCCATCCAAAATATTTTTGGTCGACCATCGAAAAGACATGTCAGCTAAACAAATATATGAATGAATATCCAACAACAGGTTTTTATTATATAGTAACGTTTTACCACGGTTCGATATAAAACTTATTTCTTTTTAACTGTCAACGGTCAATTATTTCCTTTTTAAATTAAACACACTTTACTTCACTTCAAATGTTTTATTAATCATCAATCTCAATAGTATGCAACTTAAATTCACTTCCGAATACTTTTAACTTTGAACTTTACACTTTCGCTTTCAAAAATAAACTGTAAACTGTGCTCAAAAAGTTTCTCCTTATATAGTGAGCTGAGAGGTTCAAGACTCTACTCGAAAGTACTGGCACAAAAGCCATCTAGAAGGTTCCATTCCAACGAGAGAGATGGTGTTCTCTCCACTCTTCCATTCAGCGCATTTTCCCCCAGAGAGAGATGGGCGCGTTCTCTCAGGAATTTTTATAGATGGTTGTTGTCTTCGATAAGGGTATTTATGTACTTGGCTCTTTGTTTGTACCAAAAGTAGTTAGGTGCTGATTTCATCGTTACAATATTCTGCCTCTGCCGCGAGATGAGAAATAAAAAAAGGAGGAAATAAGAAAAAACAAGAACAAAGGCGATATTTGTTTTGGAGAGAGAACAAAGAGAGTTGGCGCTGATACTGCAGTGGATTTGTTCTGAGTTGCAAACTTCTTTGTGTGCATGCGGAAAGAAATTTTATGTTAAAAAACGCAAAATGGACCCATTTTCTAAAATGAAAATTAATTAAACTGTTAATAAAGTTATTGTTTTCTTCACTGCGAATAATAGCCGCGTTTTATTATCTTCGGATCTGGATCAGGATCATCCCTTGAAAATAAAACGATATGGATCACAATGGCAGCACTGTTATATGGACATCTCTTTTTACTTAAGTCTTAATTATTTAGAGTTGTTTCCTGTCTCTTTTCTTTACACTGCAATTAATACTACCTTACCATAAAAGCCATCTACACGCCAGAGTTAAAATTAATGTTTGGATCTTTGAAATAGATCCAGATAGAGAGCAGGATCCCGAATTGTTTTTGTATTACGTGTTAAAAAATGATCCCGATCCAGATTCGTAGAAAATAAAACGCGGCTAATGAAGGAAATATAAACAAAAATAACACAAATATTATGAAGTTCTACGGTGCCTCTTTCTTCCACAACTACAGTAAACATTTTGAATTATAATATTGCGTTTTTAAATATGTTATAAGCAAAAAAAATATTTTTTTTTAAATCGCAGTTTACTACTCTTACATATTTGCTTTCGTAAATAAATATTTTTAAAAAAATAACAAAACTAATTAAGTACTATTAAAGGATTTTACCCGAAATATTCCAAAAAAAACAACGTTTTTTTGCATTTGTCTCAAAAAGTGATTATAAAAATTTTCAAAAAAAAAAATTGCAAATAACGCTTCATGTTTACTGACATTGAAATAAAATTTATTTGGCTTCAATATCTTGAAAACTTTTGAAGTTTTATCAAATGATACAACCATATCACCTTGAAAATTCGTCTTATTTGTGTGTAACTTTATTAATTTTTTTTGAGAAAAGATTATAAAAATATTAAAAAATTAAATCGGCATTTACCTCACTCATTTATTGTCTTTGAAATAAAAATAGGAAAAAAAATAAAAAACGGATAATTATAATATAATTCATTGATTCCTGCAAACTGCTACCGAAAATTTCTCTTTTTTTTATTTCTCCATCGGATTTAAGGTATAATACATTTTTTTTTAATTTCTAAAACTAAAAAAAAAACTTCAGCCAATTAATTACCAATCGAAAACTTTTTGTTACATTAAAATATTGTAAGATACCCTTAATGACAGAATTTGTTTTTAATGACAGAATTTGTTCGTAAATAAATTTTTTGTGCGCAAGACATTTAATGAGTAAAGATTTTTCCTTGAATTTTACTGTGCTTAACTCAACTTTGGTTTTCTTTAAAATTAAAACGAGATTGAATGTAGGAGTTAATTTTTTTACTTGACTAATTCAGCACACTTATAACAAAAAAAAATATTTTGCAAAATGCAATTGGGTTAAACATAAAAAACTACCTGTGACATAGGATTGATTAACAAATAGTTTAGGGATTATTCTTTGTTTTATGGTTTTATAATTTGTGGCTTAGCAACAGAAAGGTTCCGGGGGCGATGTGTTTATATTTATTTTATGGCGTTAGTGTTTATTTGATATATTTTTTGACCTGTAGGGTTTTGGGAAAACGTTAATAGATCAGTGTTTACGAGTACCTGTGACAGGTATTTCTTTAATTTAGTGGTGAATGGAAGTGATTAAAAAATCTTTCCGTCAGCTTTTTTGGTCACTGTAATTTTTGCAATGAAACACTAAGTTACATTACCTTTCCCGACGTTTCGGCAGGGGTTGCTGCCTTCTTCAGGGGAACTTTATTAAGACAAAAAATACATCAGTTTACAATTTTTACTAACAATTAAAACAATAAAAAATAATAAACTCACTTGATGAAAGTTGTTAGATGTTTAACATTAAAGTTGTAAATGATTGTTAAATCATTAAAAAGGAAAAAAAAAAAGAAAAAAGTGCACTTCAAAATGAAGTCAAATCTACAAAGTTTTACAA
This sequence comes from Epistrophella euchroma, assembly GCA_947049315.1. Lineage (NCBI taxonomy): Eukaryota > Metazoa > Arthropoda > Insecta > Diptera > Syrphidae > Epistrophella > Epistrophella euchroma. The sequence goes on from OX346246.1 coordinate 98,025,158, forward strand.
ACAAAAAGCAAGGCAGAAGCGTAGCCAGTTTTATTTAAAATATGTTTTGTTTTTATTTTGTGCTGTGTAAAATGTGTTTGATAATTTTAAAGAAATTTTGCCCATAATTATGAAAATACATGAAATTATTTTTAATGGTGAAAGTTTTTTGTTTTTTTAAATTGAATAATGCCGAAAATTATTTTTTACCTTGTTTTGTACTTTTTACAAAATTTTATTTGAATGCTAAGAAAAGCTCCCAAATGCAAAAATAGAATCAAAAATTTAGCAAGAATAATAACAAAATTTTAAGTGAATTATAAGGGAACCTGACTAATCCCTGCAAACAAAATCTCCGCACGACACATCTTCGCAAGCAAAATCATCGCAAAACCAAATCTCCGCAGCGACAAATCCCCGCAAACAAAATCATCGCGAACCCAAATCTTCGCAGCGACACATCCTCGCAAAACAAAATCATCACAAACACACATCTCCGCTGCGACACATCCTCGCAAACACAATCATTGCGGTGATTGCTTTAAGGAAGCCAGTTGACCGTGGTATTTGTTCGCTGGGCTTTTAAACTGGCAACAATTAGTTAAAATGATGTGGTATAGCAATGGTATGGTAAGAGTTAAGTTGAACGCGAGTGGAGTAAGAAATATAAAAATAGGGCGCTGTTATTTGTGATTTGTCCATTAGGACTCTAGAGAGATTGAGTGGCATGGGGAATGGGTTTATTTAAATACGGGGTCGGATACAAAAAATGTTTTGTCGTTCTTCACGAAAGGGCGTTTCATAAAAATGTCAACTTCGTTGTTTCTTGACCGAATTTAATGAAACTGAAACAGGTTATAGCTGACATAGAGTTATAAAGAAAAAAAATATTTTCAATACAGGGTGATTCGTAAAAATGGCAACTTCGTTGTTTCTTGGCCGATTTCAATGAAACTGATATTGGTTATAGCTGAAATAGAGTTATGAAGAAAAAAAATATTTTCAATACAGGGTGATTCAAAAAAATGTCAACTTCGTTGTTTCTTGACGGATTTCAATGAAACTGACACAGGTTATAGCTGACATGAAGTTATGAAGAAAAAAAATATTAAAAAATATTTTCAATACAGGGTGATTCGTTAAAATGTCAACTTCGTTGTTTCTTGGCCGATTTCAATGAAACTGACATTGGTTATAGCTGACATAGAGTTATGAAGAAAAAAAATATTTTCAATACAGGGTGATTCAAAAAAATGTCAACTTCGTTGTTTCTTGACCGATTTCAATAAAACTGACACAGGTTATAGCTGACATAGAGTTATGAAGAAAAAAAATATTAAAAAATATTTTCAATACAGGGTGATTCGTTAAAATGTCAACTTCGTTGTTTCTTGGCCGATTTCAATGAAACTGAAATTGGTTATAGCTGACAGAGAGTTATTAAGAAAAAAAATATTTTCAATACATGGTGATTCAAAAAAATGTCAACTTCGTTGTTCCTTGACCGATTTCAATAAAACTGACACAGGTTATAGCTGACATGGAGTTATGAAGAAAAAAAATATTAAAAAATATTTTCAATACAGGATGATTCGTTAAAATGTCAACTTCGTTGTTTCTTGGCCGATTTCAATGAAACTGACATTGGTTATAGCTGACATAGAGTTATGAAGAAAAAAATATTTTCAATACAGGGTGATTCGTAAAAATGTCAACTTCGTTGTTTCTTGACAGATTTCAATGAAACTGACACAGGTTATAGCTGACTATTGTACTGAATTTTGTACTATTTAATTTTCAAAGTACGTAAGTACCACTTTTCAACTTTCAGTACTATTTCAATTATTGGCAAAAAACCAATAAGTACTGAAATTTTCATCACCTGACTTGAACGCATCACTCAAGCGCTAGTTTGGTTTAAGTCTGATGAATTTCATTATGTTGATTTCGTGCAAAAAAATCGAGATTTTCTTACAAATTTCAATTAAGGTAATCGAAAAGTTAAAAAATGTAAGTACCTTCGAATGTAGATGGTTGATGCGGTAGGAACTTGCATCAGTTTTGAATAATGTATCTAAAAAATTAAGGAAAATAATCAATTTTGTAAAACTTTTTTAAACAAGCTGAGGCAGTTTCTAAAAAATTGTTTTAAAATGGAAAAAAAAGTATTTAAAAACCAAATTATGTGAAATCGACTATTTCATGTTGTTTATGTGAATGTTTTTGAAACATTAAATTTCAAAGTCACAATTTCTAAAAAATAAAATTGTGAATTGTTAAAAAAACACGGAAAGAAGGGTTTTAATTATAAATAATTTTTTTGCGTCATATAAACCTAACGGAAAAAACAACGATTAAAAAAAGTTTGTTTTTAATCTCTTGAGAACTAAAAAAGAGAGGAAAGATATATAGATTATAATTCCAAATATAAAAAAAATTATTTATAAAACGATAGATTTTTCAGAATTTGTATGTACATGTACATATTTACATCACTGGAATACAATGCGGTCTTATAAGAAAGGCCAGTGATGCAGTTGAGTGTGCAAGCAGGAGTAGAGCTTGTTTGAAATCGATATGTAATATGTAGGACAACAAAAAATATGCCAGAGCATGTTTTTTTCTAGCAACACTATTAAGACGAGATTAGATTAGAAATCAGTTTTATAATAAACACTGGGCCCTACCAATAATCAAATTTAGTTACGACTTAAATATTTCAGTAAAATGGATCATAATTGAATGGGCTATTACGTGGACTATAAATAATGAACCATATATTCAACTGACTTCAAAAAATTGAGGATATAATGTATGGTCAATAATTAAGGATCCATAACGTAAAGGTTAATTTCACTGCAATATTTAAGCCATAACTAAATTTGATTATTGGTAAGGCCCACTGTCTTTTAAGCGCCATGTTTCGTCGAAAATGCATATTTTTTGTATATTTACGTTTAACGTGCATATTTTGCCGTATTTTTGTATATTTTTCATAAAAATCATAACTTGTACTGTGTCTTCTAATGTTTATTCAATAAATAATAAAGGTCTATTATCAAAAAATTAAAACATAACTTCAGTTTATGGCGAAAAAATTGGCATTAAGGAAATTTGGTTGGTTTTTGTTTTTTTTTTAAATTAACCTATTTTTTAGTTGGTTAAATCGACTCGAACGATTTTATTCAATTTTGTAATTTAGTGCTTCTTAATAATTTAAGGTCGTGTGTGAATTGAATTAAAATTTCGAATAAATTTTATCCGAAATTAAATTTTGAAGTTTGTACGTATAGGTACCTACAGATTCACCTCACTAGTGTCAAAAATTAAAATAAAATAAAATTTAACGCGATTTCAACCCAATTCGCACACGGCTTAAACAATAGGTATAGATAGCTTTTGAAAATTTAAAAAATATTAACCCAAAAGTAAAAAATATCATGTTCCCAGTAATTCTGACTTTTTAACATTTCTTTCGTTGAAAGGTACCAAAATTTTTGTTAGCCACGAGAGCAAGCTCGTAGGACTCATAGTTTTTGTTTTATGTAAATCTATGCTACCTTATTATTAAGCTAGAAAAACTTCTAAACTGCTCAACATAATCAATTAACATAAAAACTAGAATTTTGTGCTATTATTGTGTGGCAGTCCCGATTTTCTACCGATAATCAATTGCGGTAGCATAGTTTTTTTTTATGTTTTGCTAGCTTTATATGGGTAGCATAACTTTGCATAAAAATTAACGATGCTAAAACAAAAACCGGGACTTCCGCACAAAATAGCACGAAAAGAGCACAAAATTTTAGTTTTTATTTCATCTGATTAGAAGATTTGCTAGCTTAATATTAAGGTAATAGAAAAAGTTGAATAGAAAAGTATGATGGGGTTAGTTAAAGAAAATTAACAAGATTTATTTTTTGCCAAATAGAAAGTGATATTAAATACCTACACCTAGAAACTTCAGAACTTATAATGGTGTCTAAAACAGCTTATTACGTTTTAATTAATTTGTAAAGATTAGTCATGTGTTTTGTTAATCTAGAAAAATAAAGTCATTTTTAAAATCCCCATGGGTACTCTATGAGCGAAATCTGTAAATTTTTGTTTTTAAATTAAGTTGTTTTGAAGAACAGTTTGTCAAATGAACCCCCCTCCCTTATTACTTTTTTTTTGTCTTAACCCAACCTACTAGCTCTAGCTTTTTGGTGTACCTTATATACCGGAACAGCGCCGGATCTACGACTTTTCCGAACAGGGGCAAAAACCTGAACCTTGGGTGGAGAAAAGAAAAAAAATCGTATTGGAGGTAGGTTTAGTTCCCCCTGTTTAACCCTCTACTGAAAATATTTTTTTTCTTCATAACTGTATGACAGCTTTAAGCAATGTCAGTTTCATTGAAATCGGCCAAGAAACAACGAAGTTGACATTTTTACGAATCACCCTGTATTGAAAATATTTTTTTTCTTCATAACTCTATGTCAGCTATAACCTGTGTCAGTTTCATTGAAATCTGTCAAGAAACAACGAAGTTGACATTTTTACGAATCACCCTGTATTGAAACTTTGTTTCTTCTTCATAACTCTATGTCAGCTATAATCTGTGTCAGTTTCATTGAAATCCGTGAAGAAACAACGAAGTTGACATTTTTTTGAATCACCATGTATTGAAAATATTTTTTTTCTTCATAACTCTATGTCAGCTATAACCAATGTCAGTTTCATTGAAATCGGCCAAGAAACAACGAAGTTGACATTTTAAGGAATCACCCTGTATTGAAAATATTTTTTAATATTTTTTTTCTTCATAACTTCATGTCAGCTATAACCTGTGTCAGTTTCATTGAAATCCGTCAAGAAACAACGAAGTTGACATTTTTTTGAATCACCCTGTATTGAAAATATTTTTTTTCTTCATAACTCTATTTCAGCTATAACCAATGTCAGTTTTATTGAAATCTGTCAAGAAACAACGAAGTTGACATTTTTACGAATCACCCTGTATTGAAAATATTTTTTTTCTTCATAACTCTATGTCAGCTATAACCTGTGTCAGTTTTATTGAAATCGGTCAAGAAACAACGAAGTTGACATTTTTTTGAATCACCCTGTATTGAAAATATTTTTTTTCTTCATAACTCTATGTCAGCTATAACCAATGTCAGTTTTATTGAAATCTGTCAAGAAACAACGAAGTTGACATTTTTACGAATCACCCTGTATTGAAAATATTTTTTTCTTCATAACTCTATGTCAGCTATAACCTGTTTCAGTTTCATTAAATTCGGTCAAGAAACAACGAAGTTGACATTTTTATGAAACGCCCTTTCGTGAAGAACGACAAAACATTTTTTGTATCCGACCCCGTATTTAAATAAACCCATTCCCCATGCCACTCAATCTCTCTAGAGTCCTAATGGACAAATCACAAATAACAGCGCCCTATTTTTATATTTCTTACTCCACTCGCGTTCAACTTAACTCTTACCTCCCCATTGCTATACCACATCATTTTAACTAATTGTTGCCAGTTTAAAAGCCCAGCGAACAAATACCACGGTCAACTGGCTTCCTTAAAGCAATCACCGCAATGATTGTGTTTGCGAGGATGTGTCGCAGCGGAGAAATGAAAATTTGACGCTGATTACACGATTCTTTTTTTCGGTTGTTTCGTCTTTCGTTATTTTGACAGATATGGTGAGGGGTGTAGAAATGTAAGGGGAATGAAGTAACGAAAGCAGGAATGAAAATTTCAAGACTTTTTGAGCCTGATTACACGATTCTTTTTTTCGTTCGTTTCGTTATTCGTCTTTTTGACAGGTACGTATCCTCGTGATTACACGATTCTTTTTTACATTCGTGAGACTTGTTTCGTTATTTTGACGTTCAGAATCTCCGCGGTGGATTTATTGGAAAATAAACATTAATAATAATTAAAAAAGGGGTTTAATCACTTCTTGTTCAAATGTATACCCTATTTAGCAATGAAAAGCAATGTTAAAACTTATAATTTAAAGTTTAAAAGTTCCTCGCATAATGCTTTGATTTTAGGGATGAGCGATATTGAAAAATTCTCTGCGATAAATCGGCACACATATTTTATCGAACCAAATCATCGGTATTTTTCGAAATCGATACTTGCGTGGCAAGAGGAGAGGAAGGTGTCGGTAAAGCGGAAGGGTAGGAAAAGGAAGAGGAAGGAAAGAGAGAGAGGAAGTGTCAGGAAAGGAAGGTGGAATGTTAAGTCCCGGGGACGCGGCCTGCTTGCGGTTGCACGGCGTCAGCTCGTCGGACGGGAGGGGATCTTGTCCCCGGAAACCTAACCTCGCCTGCAAACAAAAACATAAATCAGGCCTGAGGAAAACTAGGGAAAAAGGTAACGGACTAAAAGACTGACGGACGGACTATCGACACATCAGGGCACTGCAGATGTTGTCGCAGTGTGGCCATTACCCACCCAACCTTAGGAATCCTTGGCCATTTTTGGATTCCCCCAATTAATTGAATTGAATTTTTATTGTTACTTGAATTTTTATTGGTCTGCCAACCGAGTGAACAGAAAATTTTCAAGCTGACAATATTGTCAGATATATAATTGTCCGAAAATTGTCAGACAAGAGCTGACAATTAAATTGTCAGACTTTGGCACAAAAGCTACCAATCGTGTGAACGGACAATTTTACATTGTAAGAAATTTGTCAATTGTCAGCTAATTGTCCGCTATTGTCAGACCATTGACAGATCTGACAATATTGTAAGATCTGACAATCGTCTATACTTAGCTTTACAGTTTAGATTGGCCGCGTTCAACCCATTACGTTAACATCTGAAAATTCAGATTTCTGAATTTTTGGAGCTTCTGATTGGCCAGCTTTCATAAAAAGTTAGATGACTTTTAGTGACTTTTAGTTACGTTTAAGCCTTAACTACATTGGCCACTTTTTGCAAAATTACAAAAGTAAAAATATTTTTTTCCAGCTAGCGCAGTTGTTTTGTGAAAAAGAATACACATTTTATTTCTAAACCAAAATTTAGGCTTTCTGCATCATTTTCATAAGTTTTCCTTTAAGAAACACTATCCCAAAATGAATTTTAAAATTTTCACTTTTGTACTTTTTTACTTTCTTGGCTTATAGCTTAAACTACATAAGCCACTTTTTGCAAAATTACAAAGTAAAAATATTTTTTTTTCCACTTGCGCAGTTTTTTTGTGAAAAAGAATATACACATTTTTTTTAAACCAAAATTTAAGCTTTTTGCATCATTTTTATAAGTTTTCCAGTGAGAAATACTATCTCAAAATGAGTTTGAAAATTTTCATTTTTGTATTTTTTCACTTTTTTGGCTTATGTAGTTAAGCCTTATGTAGTTAAGACTTTATTCGTAAATTTCAGACAAGAAAATTTCGTCTGGAAATTCGGATGACAGTTGTTTGTGGTGGGGGAAGTGTAAAAGAGCTGAAGTGCTACCATTAAAAGTAATACTTACTTATTTGAATGAAAGAACTTTTTGTTAATTATTTAGTGACGCTTTGAATAAAAGGAATGAATTTCTTACAAAAGTGTTCTATCGGATTATTCTGGAACAATTTTTCATTCAAGTTAAAACAAATTACTGCAAAATAACAAACAATTTTAATGAAATTTAGTGTTGCTAATCTTTTTACATAAAATTTCATCCACAAAGCTCCTGCTAAATTATCAATTAACGAATATAATACAGTTCTCTTTTATTTCGGTTCAATGCATATTATTTTTTTCGTAGCATTAACCGTTAAAAAGTTACAGTGAATCGAAAAGTCAAAAAATCCCTTAAAACGGGCCAAAGGTAATGAAAATGTGCTGTAACTCTTAAACGGTTAATGCTACGAAAAAAATTTTAAATACCATATTTGTGGAAAATTTCTCCCGCTACAAAATTGTGGAACAAAATTTTTCTCTATCAGAAATCGTTTCTGAGATAATCGCAAAAAACTAATTTTGATGACCTTTGACCTTTGATAATTGAGATAGTGTCCACGGACCTTATGTCAAGAAACAACGTCCAATCTCAAACGGTCAGTAGGTCCATAGACACTATGACCGGATCAAGGAACAAATAGACATTTTTTCCGTTTAAAAAAGACATACCGTCCATTTGGACATAATGACTGTTAAAAAATAACATAATGTTCATTTGGACATATTGTCTATTTAAGAATGACAAATATCTATTTAAACATTGTTTCTGTTGACAACAGAAGTATAGTCCATTTGAAATAGACATTACGTCCACATGGACATTATGTCCGATTCAAAAAAACTAAACAGACATAATGTCCAAATTGCCAAAATGTACAAAATAATTAAACAATAAAGTTATATATGCATGTAGTAGCCGTGGCGTGATGGTTAGTGCGATGGACTGTCATACCGGAGGTCTAAGGTTCGATCCCCAGCCTCGAATTGATCCCCAGCGAGGAATTGACAAATCCTCCAAGAGTATCTCCTGTCACAGAAAAGTGCCGCTCGTTAGCCGTTCGGATTCGGCAATAAACTGTAGGTCCCCTCCATTCCTGCAGACACGCACACAGGAATGGTTAAGAGTTGTAAGTCACTAGGCCCTAGTTCTTCATGAGCTGTTGTGCCATCAAATTTATTTATTTATAATAAAGTTATTCATTCTTTTTCAAAATTCATTTTAATTTCATATAGTTTTTTAATGCTTGTTGGCAAATATTTGCATAGGGGCGGTACCCAACCGCACCACACCTGGCGTGGCGCGGGCGCGGAGCGAGGTGCGGTGGGATGGCGCGCCGGTATCGCCGCCGCCCACACCCTGCGCTTTGCGTCCGCACCCCCCCCCCCCCGCGCATTGATCACTCATTACAAATGTATATATCAAAATTACACATACCTATTGCCATGCAATCATCTCAAGATTTTTTGCAGCTGCTATGCAAATATTTGCCAACAAGCATTTGAAAACGATTCAGATGGCCAAAACAACATTTTATGTCCATACTGTCGACAAATCGTTTCAAACTCTACAAAATTTTATCTGTAAATAAGCATTCTGTATATACTCGAATATAAATATTTATAAAATTAAGAAATACATACATGAAATTAAAATGAATTTTGAAAAAGAATTAATAACTTTATTGTTTAATTATTTTTTTCAGTTTTAAACAATTGGACAATAGTCTTGTTCAACAGACATAATGTCCATCCATGATTTAATTAGCACAAAACAACATAATGTCCACGGACTTTTTGTCCGTCCAAAATGTACAAATCGTCCGTGGACATTATTGGTCTTATTAATTAGATTATTGGCCATTTAAACTATGTCTAAGTATTTCGAAACAGTCGGAAATATGCTTTATTTAATTAAAAAATATTACATTTCTCAAGGTTTAGACAAAAGATTACGTTGTCTAAATCAAGATAAAACGAAAAATCACTTTAGCAACAATTAGAAAGGTTTTTTAAAAACTTGGACGGCTGTCTAAAATTAGACAATGTTTATTAATACGACCATATGTCTTCTATAAACAGGCATAACGTCTATGGTCATTATGTCTGCTAGAAGCAGTCACAAGGTCCATGGACAAAGAGTCCGTGGACATTATCTCATATTATCTTCAAAAAGAATTTAAGTCCATGGACATTATAAGAAACACATAATGTCCATGGAGCTTATGTCCGTTTGTGCAGAATTCCATTATGTCATCCCACCTTTTGATTATTCTCGATTTTCCATCCCAATATAAATCTCAATCATTTCAATACTCTCGATATTCGACACCAAAAAAATTCAAGCACCGTTAGAGTAGTTTTTTGAGTTTTGTGCGAATATCTAAGAAACGGTTTGCGCTAGAGAAAAATTTTGTAGCTGGGGCAATTTCCCACAAAAATGGTGTATATAATTTTTTCGTAGCATTAACCGTTTAAAAGTTACAGCACATTTTCATAACCTTTGGCCCCTTTTAAGAGATTTTTTGATTTGCTTTAACTTTTTAACGGTTAATGGTAGGAAAAAAATAATATACCATTTTTGTGGGAAATTGCCTCAGCTATAATATTGTCGAATTAAAATTTTTGTCTAGCGCAAACTGTTTCTGAGATATTTGCAAATAACTCATTTTTATGACTTTTGACCCACTATACTGACCTAGCTGTCATCGCTGAGGAACTCTTAAAAAAATAAATCACGATTGACACAGCTCTAGTTCGCTGCAGCGATAATGACAACAACGCCACCATGTACATCTTTTTTTTTTCTTTTTTCAGTAATTTTTGTGTATCTTTAAAAATTAAAGAGATGAGCAGAGAAATTTGAAGAGACTTGCGCAGTAGAATGGCCAACTAATTCGGTTCAAGCTATAACGACGAACGACATGTTTAAAGAAAAATTTTAACATCGAAGATAGTACTCCCTTGCAGTGAATGTGTGAGTTTTATAACGCCATTTTTACAAATACTTTCTCATTTTAACATTGAAAATGTTTATAGGATCGTTTTGACAGAGTTGTGGTGTTACCAAAATGATTAAATGAAATAAATTAAATAAATTTAATAAATCAAAAATGAACACCAGCTTATAGGGGCATTACAACGAAATTTTTGGTTGGTGTTACTAAAGAAATGACCGAAATGATTGAAATGAACACATGAATTTAGAAAATGAAAAATGAACTCCAGCGTATAGGGGGACAACTATCAAATTTTTGGTTGGTGTTACTAAAACAATAATCTATACTATTATATAAAAGAGTAACTTTTTTTGTTTGTCAGTTTGGCTGTATGTATGCACTAAACTCACAAACAAACAAAAAAACCCTTTTAAAAAATAGATATAATACAAATTTTACTTACCTGGTATGCTATAGGATACAGCAGAAAAGAAAATTTTTGTTAAATATAGAATAATGAACAAATTAAAAGCTTACCACAAAAAAAATCGTATGTAAATTTTCTAAAATCAAGCATGTAGGTTTTTTCCTTGCAAAATTCTGTTTTATAGATTTTCAATTCACATTTACTTCAAGCTCAATTATTTATAAGGAGGAGTTGTTTTGCCATGGAAAATTGCCTTTTTTGACTTATTTTGACTTATCGTCAAATCCATACTTTTGGTGGGCTGATTCCTGGAATCGGCTCAAAAAAAGAGGTTTTTTAGGTAGGGAAATATTTTTGTTTTTTTATTTTTAGGGAAAATTTTTGATGAAAATTAAGTGGTGGGTAGTAAAAAATCTTCATCGAAAAAAAAAAACAATTCAAACCATGTGCAGTATAATGTGCCTTGGTAGGTGGGAGCGAGATAGTGAGTACAGTTGTTTTCACCGGCGACGAATTGTGTTGATATTTTTGTGTAATAGGAAAAGTTCAAATAAAAAAAAAAAAAACATCAACGGTAGGGATTTTCTCTATAGTAAGAAATGAGTGGTATGTATAGTAAGGTAGGTATAATATTTGCAGCAAAAATAAATGTTTACTACTGAAATTGTTTGGTTTGGTGGTGTGGTGGGTGTTTGCTGGATATGGTAAATGGAAACGAACTTATAGGCAAGGGGCGTGCACAAGGAGGGGTAATGGGCATTTAATGCACCCCTAATAAAAATTATTTTTAATTTTTTTTTCTGAGTAAATTAAACAATCAAGGGCGCACGTAAATAGGATGTAGGGGGTGCTTATATTTCATGTAAATCGGCTTAGTTAATTCACAACTTGATAAGCGATGGTGGGGTGGTAAAAATATGTATGCAGTTTTTTTGGCAGCGAATTATTCTTCATCGTCAAAAAAAAAAAAAAAAAAAACAATTCAAACCATGTGCCTTGGTAGGTGGGAGCGAGATAGTGAGTAGAGTTGACTGTTTTCGCGTTTCGCCGTCGACGAATCGTGGTGATATTTTTGTGTATAGGAATGTATGGTAAAACAAAACAAAACATAAACAGTCGGTAGGTATTCTCTATAGTGTAGTAAGAAATGAGTGGAGTAGGTATAGGTATGAGTAGGTAGGTATAATAGGTATTTGCAGCAGAAAAAAAATGTTTGTATCTAATCTACTAAAATTGGTTGGTTTAGCGGTGGGTGGTTGGTTATGGTGAATGGAATCGAACTTATTTAGAGGCAAAGGCGTGCACAAGGAGGGGTAAGGGGGCATTTGCGCCCCTTATACAAGTTATTTTCCATTTTTTTTCTGAGTAATTACACAATCAAGGGCGCACGTAAATAGGATAGGGGGATGCTTATTACATGAAAATCGACTAAATTTACAACGTGAGTTCTAATTGTTGGATTTTAAGGTAAGACTGAAATTTTTGTTGGTTTGGCGGTTGGTGGTTGGTGGTTGGTGATGGTGAATGGAAACGAATTTATTTAGTGGCAAGAGCGTGCGCAAGGAGGGGTAAGGGGATATTTGTACCCCTACTAAAATTATTTTTCTATTTTTGTTTGCTGAGTAATTCACAATCAAGGGCGTACGCAAAGGTGATAGGGGGATGCGTATTACATGCAAACTGGCTAAATTTACAACTTTAGTATAAATGGTCGGATTTTCACGGTTAGAGTTTTAAAATGAAGAGAAAATTCAAAATGCAAACAAAGAGGGTGCGAGGAGAGGTAAGGGGCACTTGCACCACTAATAAAAATTATTATTTTTGTTAAGTAGGTATGTAGGGTGTTTAAACGTCAGACTAACCAATCTCTGCGATTTCAAAAATAACAAAAAACTATCTATTTCTAAAAGGTATATACCTACATTTTACTGCTTCGATTTTAATAACTATTTTTAAAATACTTTAAAATCATGAACCAAAACATATACACCCCTGTTCTGATTTTCGCTTCAGTAAAAAATACTTTCGTTTTAAAAACATAGGGGTTCTTTACTCAATTATTTTTCAAGTTTTCAATTCGATTCATTTTTGGTTGTCGAATTTGAATTCGTAAAGCTAAAAATGTAAGATATTTTTAAAACATTATATTTTTAAAAACTAATTGTTTTTCTTTTGAACTAGGGGAAGAAATACTAACAACGCACAGTTTACAGCTTTTTTAAGTTTTATTAAACACCCAGATCTGGTAAGAGGTTTTACCAAGCTGAATTCGTTCGAAATTCAGAACACTCTTTTTAATTCGGAACGAAAATCAGAACAGAGGTGATATTTACATTTAAAAAGTAGGTTTTCATTCGTTTTTGTGATTGCAGAAATCGGTTAGTCAGAAGTTTATGAAAACACCCGTAATAACACAAACAAGGGACACTAAATTTATAACTTGAGTTCAAATGGTCGGATTTTCGAGGTTAGAATTTTTGATTGAAGAATAAATGCAATGAAACACAAGGGCGTGCACAAAGAGGGGTAAGTTGTAAGGGGCCAAAATATTATAAATGAAAGGTCGGTCACTGACTCCCTAATTCATTCATCTGACTCATCATTGCACAGGTTATACTGTACATGATAAAAATATATAATAAATTTTATTGAATAGATCATTTTATGTATAGGCGCACTTAGACGGAATTTTTTGAAATTCAAATTTTTAGTAGGCTAAAATGGGGGTTTTCTGATTAAAGGTAAAAAAACAGTGTTCATATTAATTTTAGTCGATAGATCTTTTAAATACAAGGAAGTGTTTAATTTAAAAAAATTTTATAAAATCTACGAAGCGAGTTATAAAATGTTAAAAGTTGAATTTTGACAAATAGACGTAGACAAATAATTCGCCATAAATTGGGGGTTTTAGTTAGGAACATAGATTTTATACTATTAGAAAGGTAATGAAAAAAAAATTACTGATGTTTCAGGAATTTTTAATGGGATTTTTGTACCCACTTTTTGATTTTTGAAAACCAGACATTTTTTTCACCCATTTTTTTGTGGGTTTTTATTTTTCATTTTTGTATGGGTGGTTCTAAAAATCTGAAATTTTTACACCTGATGGAAAGTATTGATTTATAAATATTTTAAAAATTTCAAATTTTTTGAATACCCCAAACTTGAGGTATTTACAAAATTAATGAAATCTTTTTATGCCCTCACAACTTTTTACTGGATGCATCTATAAATTTAATTTTTCTTTTGCACCTTCGAAAGCTAACGTTTAAATTGATATCTGAATCATAATTCTACAAGCTACACAACCCCCATAATAGATTAAAAAGTTTCGATACAACATTTCACAAAAATCTTCAAAAATGGGCATAATTGTTCGTTGTCCACGTGAAATGTGAAAAAGAGCCGATTTGGAACAGGTTTTTAGCTTTCGTTCTAATTGTCAGATTTTATTTTTGATTACATATTTAGAAAGATGAAATATCCGTTCAATACCAGATATAATTTTTTCAAAATTCCAAAAATTTTCATACTAAAATCCAAATTGCATTTTTAGGGAACATAACTTTTTCGAAGGAGAATGAGAAAATACAAAAATAAACAAAAAAAAAACAACAATTCCAACCATGTGTATATGCGTGGTGCCGTCGGCGGCAAATCTAGGTTATATTTGTGTATATGTAGGTATAATAAGTTCATATCAAAATAACATCCAACTAAATATCTGATATCCATATCAGATATTTTCATATATCTTCGCTGGGCAAATCATGTCATGATATTTATGTCGTTTTCCGTTGGTCACTCCTAGCACTCTTTTTTCACTCCATCCACACTCCCAACCCAACACTCCAAAAACCTTCCATTGGCTGTTCGGAGTGATGATTTAGGAGTGTTTTTTCACTCCGGATTTCATTAAAGAGTACTAGGAGTGCACACTGAACACACATATTTTTAAAAGTATGTGTTGGATTAATTGTTAAAATAGTAAATGCTTCTTCTTGAGATGTTCTGGAATTGAAATTATTGAAGAATTCATTTTAGTTTTAACTTCTACATAGATACACATATTACGGAAGAGAGTTTTTCATATTCCATTGGAATCAAAAAAGAGTGAAACACTCTGAAAATCCAATCGAAAACGACATTAATTTCGTACCTCGACTGCATGGGAGTTTGATGGTTGATTTTTTTGCAGATAAATGTGTAACTCTTCGGTTGTTGTATTCTAGCTCAAGAAAATTAAACTTTGACTTCCAAACAGTTCCGTTAGACACAAAAAATAACATTTCTAGACAAAAAGCAACAAAAAACAACCATCTGTCAAATTCCATGTCAGAGACCCATGTCAAGAGAAAATATCAGAGATAGATCGCTGATATCATATCATAAGATCAGATATCGCGACTCCACAAGATATTTCATGGCACGATGAACAATCTGAAATGAATTATCTCCTCTAAAGTCGGTGTGTAACATAAACAATCGGAAGGGATTGCTCAGGGGACTGATTCCGTAAAACGATTATCACCCAACGATAACATTTCGACGATAGTCCTGCTTCACGTAACCAAAAAATGACTATCGTCTTGACGATCAAAAATATTTGCTTCACGTAAGTCGATTATAGTCAAAACGATTGCTTTTGGACGATCCTAAATAGGTATCGTTTCGCATTTGTTTTCATGATTGTATGTAATTTTCTACGACACTATAGTTAAATGAGTGAAATAATTTACTTATTTTGGAAAATGACAACAAAAATTCGAGAAAAATACAAATTATATGAAAAATTAAAAAAAAAAAAAAAAACTATTTGCAGTTTGCCAGCAGGGATCGAACACCCAACCTCTCGGTTAAGAAGCAAGTACCTAACCCATTGCGCCACCATTTGATGTAAATTTCTGCCGATTTCTTGGATTTATAAACAAACCGTGCACTAAAGAACTTCGTTCTAATAACGCATTACGCAATTTTTTCAGCTGATCTATATCTTTACTTCTATGCTTCTATACTATCTATACTTCTATATCTATATCTATATCTATATCTATATCTATATCTATATCTATATCTATATCTATATCTATATCTATATCTATATCTATATCTATATCTATATCTATATCTATATCTATATCTATATCTATATCTATATCTATATCTATATCTATATCTATATCTATATCTATATCTATATCTATATCTATATCTATATCTATATCTATATCTATATCTATATCTATATCTATATCTATATCTATATCTATATCTATATCTATATCTATATCTATATCTATATCTATATCTATATCTATATCTATATCTATATCTATATCTATATCTATATCTATATCTATATCTATATCTATATCTATATCTATATCTATATCTATATCTATATCTATATCTATATCTATATCTATATCTATATCTATATCTATATCTATATCTATATCTATATCTATATCTATATCTATATCTATATCTATATCTATATCTATATCTATATCTATATCTATATCTATATCTATATCTATATCTATATCTATATCTATATCTATATCTATATCTATATCTATATCTATATCTATATCTATATCTATATCTATATCTATATCTATATCTATATCTATATCTATATCTATATCTATATCTATATCTATATCTATATCTATATCTATATCTATATCTATATCTATATCTATATCTATATCTATATCTATATCTATATCTATATCTATATCTATATCTATATCTATATCTATATCTATATCTATATCTATATCTATATCTATATCTATATCTATATCTATATCTATATCTATATCTATATCTATATCTATATCTATATCTATATCTATATCTATATCTATATCTATATCTATATCTATATCTATATCTATATCTATATCTATATCTATATCTATATCTATATCTATATCTATATCTATATCTATATCTATATCTATATCTATATCTATATCTATATCTATATCTATATCTATATCTATATCTATATCTATATCTATATCTATATCTATATCTATATCTATATCTATATCTATATCTATATCTATATCTATATCTATATCTATATCTATATCTATATCTATATCTATATCTATATCTATATCTATATCTATATCTATATCTATATCTATATCTATATCTATATCTATATCTATATCTATATCTATATCTATATCTATATCTATATCTATATCTATATCTATATCTATATCTATATCTATATCTATATCTATATCTATATCTATATCTATATCTATATCTATATCTATATCTATATCTATATCTATATCTATATCTATATCTATATCTATATCTATATCTATACTATCTATACTTCTATACTATTATATAAAAGAGTAACTTTTTTTGTTTGTCAGTTTGGCTGTATGTATGCACTAAACTCACAAACAAACAAAAAAACCCTTTTAAAAAATAGATATAATACAAATTTCACTTATCTGGTGAAAATGAAAATTTTTGTTAAATACAGAATAATAAACAAATTAAAAACTTACCACAAAAAAAATCGTATGGAAATTTTCTAAAATCAAGCACGTAGGTATTTTCCTTGCAAAATTCTGTTTTATAGATTTTCAATTCACATTTACTTCAAGCTCAATTATTTATAAGGAGGAGTTGTTTTGCCATGGAAGATTGGCTTTTGTGGCATGTGGATTTGACTTATCGTCAAATCCATATTTTTGGTGGGCTGATTCCTGGCATCGGCTCAAAAAAAGAGGTTTTTTAGGTAGGGTAATATTTTGGTTTTTTTATTTTTAGGGAAAATTTTTGATGAAATAAGTGGTGGGTATTAAAAAATCTTGAATCGTGGTGATATTTTTGTGTATAGGAAGGTATGGTAAAACAAAACATAAACAGTCGGTAGGTATTCTCTATAGTGTAGTAAGAAATGATTGGAGTAGGTATAGGTATGAGTAGGTAGGTATAATAGGCAGCAGAAAAAAAATTTTGTATCTAATCTACTAAAATTGGTTGGTTTATTAGCGGTGGGTGGTTGGTGATGGTGAATAGAATCGAACTTATTTAGAGGCAAAGGCGTGCACAAGGAGGGGTAAGGGGGCATTTGCGCCCCTTATACAAATTATTTTCAATTTTTTTTTCTGAGTAATTACACAATCAAGGACGCACGTAAATAGGATAGGGGGATGCTTATTACATGAAAATCGACTAAATTTACAACGTGAGTTCTAATTGTTGGATTTTAAGGTAAGATTGAAATTTTTGTTGGTTTGGAGGTTGGTGATGGTAAATGGAAACGAACTTATTTAGTGGCAAGAGCGTGCACAATAAGGGGTAAGGAGGCACTTGAATCACTAATACATTTGTTTTTCTAATTCATTTTGTTGAGTAACTACACAGTCAAGGGCGTAGGTAAGCAAAGGTGATGTGGGGGTGCTTATTACGTTCAAATCAGCAAAATTTACACCTTGAGTGCTAATGATCGGATTTTCAAGGTTCGAGATTTTAAATGAAGATTAAATGTAATGTGGGAACACAAGAAGAGGGATATGGTTTCCAGAATCGGCTCAAATTTTTTTTTTTTTTTTAGGTAATACCTACCTACCCACATATGTATTTTTATTTTAATAGGTAGGCACCTACTTTATTTAGGTAGTACAAGTGGTAAAATTTTTTTGATGTTAATAAGTGATGGGTGGGGTGGTAAAAAATGTATTCCGGTTTTTTGGCACGGAATTATTCTTCATAGACGGCAATAACCCTTGCTGGGAAAAAATGCTTCGTTTTAAGAATATGGTAGGTATATGGTAGAGAAGAAGAAAAAATTTAACATTCCATTGATATTATTAATTTCTTTGTCAAGTGGTTACTAACAAAATTCACGGTCGTTCGTTCCTTAGGGGGTAAATGGGAGGTAGGTATAACATAACATACAAATAGTCTGATTTTCAAAGTTGTCTTAAAATTACACTATAGGCAGGCAGGTTGGTACATAATTAGGTGCATTACATTTTTATTCAAATGCAAGCCCACACAACCCACACACATAATTTTAGGAAAATAATTGTCAATGTTCATTGATACGTGTGGAGGCTTATTTTCAATGTTACTTGACAAAAAAACGTCAATGTTACCTGACAAGTAACATGGATGTTGTGTAGCGCTCTTTAAGCTGAACATTTTTCGAGTGCTGATTTTAAATCCTCTTTTTGGTCGATATTTGGTTGTCAAAGGTTTTACTAAAGGTCAGAATTACTGGGAACATGATTTTTTTACTTTTGGGTTAATATTTTCTAAATTTTCAAAAGCTATCTATACCTATTGTTAAAGACGTGTGCGAACTGGCGTGAATCTGTAACTTCAAAATTTAATTTCGGATAAAATTTATTCGAAATTTAAATTATTTCGGATAAAATTTATTCGAAATTTTAATTCAATTCACACACGGACTTAAAATATCTAGAAGCACTAAATTACCAAATTGAATAAAATCGTTTGAGTCGATTTAACCAACTCAAAAATAGGCTAATTTTAAAAAACAAAAACTCCAACCCAAATTTCCTTAATGCCAATTTTTGTCGCTATAACCTGAAGTTATGTTTTAATTTTTTGGTAATTCCTACCCCATAGACCTTTATTATTTATTGAATAAACATTAGAAGACACTGTACAAGTGTACAAGTTATGATTTTAATAAAAATACGGCAAAATATGCTCGTTAAACGTATACCTATATACAAAAAATATTCATTTTCGACGAAACATGGCGCTTAAAAGACAATAGGTATTTCTTATAAAACGGATTTCTAATCTATTCTCGTCTTAATAGTGTTGCTATGCATATTTTTTGTTGTCCTACATATTACATAGGTATATCGATTTCAAGCAAGCTCTACTCCTGCTTGCACACTCAACTACATCACTGGCCTTTCTTATAAGACCGCATTGTGTATTCTGTATGGAATAAAAATAAATACCTATCATTTTCATTTTCACAAAATCACAACCTAACTACCTCCATAACTATGTAGATGCATACACACATATACAACATACAAAAATCTGCCAGAAACCTATACATATACACTTTTGTTGATTGCCTTGTCTGTTCATTTGTCTTCTTCTGAATACCTTGTTGTTGTTTTGTTTTCTCTTTTTGAATATACTTCATGACCATTCTCCACTGAAGCTTGCCTGTTGATGACGAACAATATTTTTCTTTCTTCGTTTTTCCCCGTATACCTACGCCTGCTGTAATTCATCGCTTGTGTTCGTTTGTTTATTTTTATCATTCTACTAGCCGATAAAACCCGGCGTTGCCCGGGTTAAAAGGTACCAACATTTTTTTTAGCCACGAGAGCAAGCTCGTGGGACTCACTCGTGTAAATTTTGTTTTTTTATTTTTGATATAATTAATGTCTTAAATAAACCCATGTAGATGAATTTAAACGATTCAACATTATAAAAAAAATGCATGTACCTATTTCAAATAGGTTTTAATGGCTTTTAGCCCCAGCAGATTGACGTTATGTTCGACCATCTCACTTGAACACTACATATTTTTTTTGATTATAGATTTTACGTGTATAAAGCTAGCATATACACATTAGCATAATGCTATTTATGTGTGGAAGTCTCGATTTTTGTGCTAGCATAGTTTTTGTTTTATGTAAATCTATGCTACCTTAATATTAAGCTTGCAAAACTTCTATACTGCTCAACATAATCAATTGAAATAAAAACTAGAATTTTGTGCTATTCGTGTGCTATTATTGAGTGGCAGTCCCGATTTTTGTAGCAAAACTTCTAACTTAATATTAAGGTAACATATAGATTTACATAAAACAAAAACTATGCTAGCACAAAAATCGAGACTTTCACACAAAATAGCACAAAAAGAGTACAAAATTCTAGTTACGGTTTCAATTGATTATGCTAATGTGTATATGCTAGCTTTATAGACGTTTAGATTTATGTCGTTCTTTTTAGTGCAGTTTTTAAAAATACTTTACATAGGTATACATACCTACATAGAATATATTTTTACAAGTAATATTGAGCATATTTTTAGGGCCCTAATGCCCTTGTTAAGGGCATATATTTGTAATTGATTTTTAAGGGCATAATTATAAGCGCTTAAAACTGTTTTTAGGGCATATTTTTGTTTGATTAAAAAAAAAACGATTTCTTTGGTTGAATAGAAAAGTATGATGGGGTTAGTTAAAGAAAATTAACAAGATTTATTCTTTGCCAAATTGAAAGTGATATTAAATACCTACACCTAGAAACTTCAGAACTTATGATGGTGTCTGAAACAGCTTATTACGTTTTAATTAATTTGTAAAGATTAGTCATGTGTTTTGTTTATCTAGAAAAATAAAGTCATTTTCAATGTCCCCATGGTTACTCTATGAGTGAAATCTGTAAATTTTTTATTTAATAGAGCTTGTAGGCAAACTCAAATGACAGCCGAGGATTCATTTCTTTCTACAGTAAAACCCGCTTAAGGGGAGGTTTCCCTCAAGAAAATAGGTGGGAACTTCACGTTTAGCTGTATAGCATCCACAATTTTTCAAATATTTTATTGAAACAAAAGGATTTTGGTTGAAAAATATTA
The DNA here is from genome assembly GCA_947049315.1 of Epistrophella euchroma. NCBI lineage: Eukaryota > Metazoa > Arthropoda > Insecta > Diptera > Syrphidae > Epistrophella > Epistrophella euchroma. The sequence goes on from OX346246.1 coordinate 98,046,587, forward strand.
GGCAAAAATATTTGTTTACTTTAAAAATAAAAAAAAAATTCTTTGTACCTCAAATCCGCTACAGCAAATAAAATATCCACAATTTTACGGAAGAGTTTGGAAGTATCACTGGGGCATATTTTAGAAATAATTTTTTAAATTTTTTTTGTAAGAAAATAAATGTTTAAAGTTCAATCCGTTTTTTTTTTGTTTAGTAATTTTATAATTCATTACCAAAAAAATATGCAATTGTTCATAATATAAGGTAATATGGTTACGCGATTTGACAAAACTTCAAAAGTTTTGAAGGTAACGATCCCAAATCAGGTATATTTCAAGGTCAAGAAATATGGTGTGTTATTTAATTTTTTTTTTCAATTTTTTAAAAATATTTATAAAAGTGATCTTATGTCAAAAACAAAAAAATATGCGTTTTTTTGGTAATATTTTTTTCAAGATCCTGGGGCAAAGTCTTGCTATTTTTTTCTTTTCTTTTTAATTATTTATGTTTTAAAGAAAATATGTTTATCAAATCAATTCCGTCAAAATTTTCTTATTTTTTTGTTCATAACATAATTTAAAATGCAATTTTATTTATCGACATTTGAAACGTCTTGTGAGGAAAGGATAGCTTACTCAATTTTTAGTTATTTTTTTGCAATATTTTTTTTAACTAGTTTCGAGGACAAAAACAGAAATTACTTGCATAAGTTTTTTTTATTAAAATAATAGAAAAAGGTTCTCTTTCGCATTTTTTAACAACAAATTTCCTTGCACACGCACACAAAGAAGCTTGCAGTTCACAAGAATTCCGCTCCATCAGCGCGGATCATTTGCAAGAAAAATTTCCCACATTCGCTCTCACTCTCCTGTCTTTTTTTTGTGTTGACTTTTTCTTCAATGATCTCTCATCTTACAGAAAATATAAAAAATGATTTTTTGGTCGTGTAAGGTCGCGGTGGGATTTAGGTGGACACAATTTTTTTTTAGGTAGTATATATTTCTAATGACGTGATGGAAAAGACTTATGTATAATTTTGCTAAGCTAACTTGAGGTTGCTTTTAACTTATGAATGAATGCATGGTTACATTAGCTGCAGTGCTGCCAACCGTGTGACAGAGCTGTAAAAGACTGCAGTACATTGGTAATGCAGTTAATAAAGTCGCAGTTAATTAACTTACCTATTGAATGTAAGTTAATACTATAAATAAGTACTTTATCTGCGAAACAAGCAGTCAGCAGTCAGTACTAACATTCCGACTGTGCAGTTAAAAAAAAAGATAATTAACTTTAAGTTAATTAACTGCAGTACTTTTCAACTGCTTTTAGTCTTTTTAGTTAGTAAAAAGTCTTTGTACTGCGATGATTTTACTTTTAATCAGTAAGTATTTTAACTACAGTCAATTAACTGTAAGTTTTTTTTAACTTTTTTTCTTTCAAATTTCTTTTATTTTTATTCCATCCTGTTTCTTTTAGTTAAAAGACTATAGAAAACGTTAAGAGACTTACAGTTAATTGATTGTAGTAAAAGACTTGCTGACTAAAACTTAAATCATCGCAGTACAAAGACTTTTTACTGATTAAAAAGACTAATAGCAGTTAAAAAGTACTGCAGTTAATTAACTTAAAGTTAATTAACTTTTTTTTTTAACTGCACAGTCGGAATATTAGTACTGACTGCTGACTGCTCGATTTTAGTTAAAGTATTTTTGTAAGTTACAAGACTTAACGAAATTAGTCTTTTTAGTCAATTAACTGCAGTACTGAAAAGACTGCAGTTTTTACAACTCTGCCGTGTGATAATTATGCTACATGCATGATAACTTCAGGTCGTGTATGATGTATGATAGGAAACTATTATCATACTACAAATGTATTATAATTTTCATTTTGACAAAAAAAAAATTATTATAGTTTGAAGATGCCTATATTAAGAAATTTAAAAATTTCAAAAAAATGTTAAACCCAAAAAACTATGTTTTTTTCCGAATTTTTGAGTTTGAAATGGAATTGTTTAAAAGCTGTTGACTAAAACAACTTTATTTAAAAAGAAAATTTAAGAATGGATTCCTGGCTTTGACAAAAGGTATAGGATTTTATTCTAAAAAATTTCGTTGGATTTTTATGAGTCGTTTACTCTTTCAAGTCAGTTTTTTGAAAAATTGTCCCTCCCAATTAAAAGGGGGGATATAGACTAAGTCCTCCAGATGATTTTTTTCTTCTTTTGACTCAACTTATACGCATCTTGTGCCAAGAACCATCTTTTTTTTATTATACTGAAAATTATAATACTTGTTGTTATATGTATTTTCGAAACTGTTGGATCTACACAGATGGTTTTGGGCTCAAATTGAAGAAAATTTAATTAATTACTTTGAAAGCGTAGAGCAAAGTTATAGTCAAAAAACTAATCCTTTGGGGTAAAAATTGTCAATAACTGAAAAAAGGGTTTTTTTGATTTTTGACCATAATGCGTTTGGCGCTCGGATTCGAAAACTTGTGTTTTTCATGAAGCGAATATCATAAACGACTCAGCAACAAATCAGAACTACCGGATCTAACGCACACGTTGCTGTATAAAGTTACTAGACTAAAAGCCAGTATTTAAAAAAAAAAATGATACGTAACAATTTGTGAACATTTTCTAAGAAACATTGACACGTCAAATTTCAGTATGTACCTATTTATAAAATTGCAATTAAAAATTCAATTTAGAAAAAAATCACTTTATCTACCAATTTTTAAAATATAATATGTATAATTTCCAAAAAAAAGTAGGTACAAGCTTTTGAATAAAATATTTCAAGCGGTTGAGAAAGACAGCAATAAAAAACAGGTTCTATCATAGGCAAATCATGGTTAACACTAGTTTTACATTTATTCTAGTTAAGTCGTAGATCGTACTAATATTTACTCACAACAAAATTTGATCAAAATGGTAAGAGTCGTTTTTGAGAAAAAATAGACTTTTTTTATCGGTTTTTAAACAATTATCTTATGGTACCTTCTATTTTAGCTGAAAAATTTATAATTCTGGTCAGAAAAATCGATTTTTTCTTTTAAACTAATTTTTTCCTTAACATAATCGTTGTTTTTGGTTGGAAGGACATGAATGTGTTTTGTGAGAATGGAAATAAAAAAAAAATAATCAAAACCAACTAGTAAAAAAACACATGAAACTTCTTTTTATTTATGGCCACCATTTTAAAACTACTGTTAGTTCACTTACGAATGAGCGGTCGATAAGTGCTCTTCACTTCCTCAAGCTAAAGTTAATGAAAACTTCACGAAAAGTAGCAAACAATTATGGGTATGTCCTATAGAATTGCCTGTAATCCCTCAGTTTCGTAGGACTACGTACGTGGCAACTTTTATAGTTCTACCATTACAACTAAATATAAAAAGTGCGCTTACGATCTATTCAAAATAAATTGAGTAGGCTTAGGTATTGCCCCGGATCGTGAATTCCCCTATTGTTTCTTTCAATTTCGAAGCTCAGGCTTAAGTAGGAGGTTCTGTATCTATTACACTAACTTTGATACGGTATGTATTAAAATTTTTACCCAACAGTAAACACAATTATTTTTATTTAACTTATATCAATGTACCTACGTTCTTAAAATAAACTTATGGGTAGGTTCCAAAGGTGATTTAGTTTTATAAAAGCTAAAATTTGTTTTTATTCGTGGCATAGCACAACCTGCGCTTCCATATTCATACTGTAATTAAATTTATTACAATTATTCTAAATTAATGTTTTATCACTATAAATAAGCATTATCCCTCGCTCACAGCCAGAACTGAAAGGATCGTTTAAAATTGGATTCCAAACTTGGATTTATACCTGAAAAAAAAAAGAAGAAATTATTATATTTTTATTTAGTAGGACAGAAATGTATAGGTTTGTATTTATTGGAAGTTATAGAAAATCTAGGTGGTGATAAAATGAAAAATATACACCACGAATCTAGCGCTTTTGAAGGAGACGTGAAATAAGGCCCAACGAAATAAATGGGTAGATAAGTGTCCTCTATAACCTCTGTCTATCAACTCCTACTCTCGACCTCCCCGTGGTGAACGTCGGGCGCCTAGTACCTTAACTGAAGATGGGGTTCCAATCCCTGTGGACGGTTTAGGCGGCAGCAAATGAGAGAGGGGGGAGGAGTGTTCCCACTAAGGCACTTCTCCTTTATCCAGGCGGCAGCGGAAGAATTCCCCAGATGGAATCAACGGTGGCGTCTACAGTTCCAGTCAGGTTGAACTACTTAGTGAACACCTTATATGGGCTACTACGACGTATTCGTAGCTCAGGCCTATAAGGAGCGGTTTATCTGGCTCCCCGTCCTTGGAGTTATAATAAGGATCTGGTCCTCCAGGCTAGGGGGTTGTGCGTCGGGGTGACTTCCCTACCACGTAAAAAATTTTCGATTTTTCGGTTCCGAAACAACAACAAGCCTCGGATATGGATGATTTTAATGTTGACGACCCCAGCAAACGAAACAAGGACAATGAATTTCGGATCTGCACGTAGAATGTACGGACCCTAAACAGGCCACGTGCAGCCGAACAATTAGTGGAGAACCTGGATAGGCTAAAGGCTGATGTAACAGCCATCCAGGAAGTGCGATGGGATGGAGAGGGCATCCGAAGGATGAAAACGTGTGACATCTACTTCGGCGAGTGCTGCAAGGAGCAGGGTCAGCGGCTTTTTGGTTGTGGTTTTGTGGTAAGGGGAAGACTTAGGCAAGAAGTCTTGGGCTTCAGAAATGTAAGCGAGCGCCTTGTCACAATCCGCTTCAAAGCAAAGTTCAAAAACATCACGTTGATCTGTGCTCATGCCCCAACAGAAGAAAAGGATGACTCAACCAAAGAAGAATTCTATGATCTCCTCGAGGATACGTATGATAGGTGCCCCAAAAACGACGTCAAGGTAATTCTTGGCGACTTCAACGCCAAGATCGGAAAGGAGGGCATCTTTGGTTCGATAGTCGGAGGACACAGCCTGCACGACAACACTTCCGGTAACGGACTCAGGCTCATTGATTTCGCGGCGGGGCGAAATGTCATCATAGCAAGCACTCTATTCTCACACCTCAATATACACAAAGGGACCTGGCGGTCTCCGGATCAACGAACCGTCAACCAGATTGATCATGTTGCGATAGACGCCAGACATGCTTCCAGTATCCTGGATGTCCGAACGTTCCGAGGTGCCAACATAGACTCGGATTACTACCTGGTGGTAGCGCAAGTACGTATGCGGATATCTATGACGCCACAACGATGAGCGGATGCTGTAAAACGATTTAACGTCGCGAAGCTAAAATCGCAAGAGATAGCCAGGACTTTTGCAGACCACGTCTCTCTTAAACTCTCAACAAGCCCGCCACAAGCATCATCTGTAGAGGACCAGTGGAAGCACTGCCAAAATGCCATCAAAAGTGCCGCTACTGATGTGCTGGGTTTCACTAGGCCACCACAACGAAACCCCTGGTTCGATGAAGAATGCAGACTGGTGCATGAAGCAAAGAACGAGGCATACCAAGCAATGCTGCAGACTAGAACCAGAGCTGCTGAGAGAGCAGCCCGGGAGCTCTACGAGCAAAAACGAAGGGAGGAAGGCCGCCTTCTCAGAAGGAAAAAGAGAGAGCATGCGAAGCGGGCGGTCGAGTCTATTGAGAACTGTAGCGGCAGGGGGGATGTTCGGAAGTTCTTCCGAAGGGTAAGGCAAACTACCCAGGGTTACAAGGCCAGAACGGAAGCCTGCCGAGATGAGAGTGGGAATATGGTGGTAGACACACAGTCGGTGCTGAGGATCTGGAAACAATACTTTTCTAGACTGCTAAACGGCGAAGATGGCCGAAATTCCGCTGTAAGACAGAACACTCCATTCAACCTGGACGATGATGGTCAAAATTTCCGTCCACCCGACCTAAATGAAGTGCGGTTAGCGATAGCCAAGCTTACAACGTACAAGGCTGCTGGTGCGGATGGCCTGCCAGCCGAGCTATTCAAAGCAGGGGGAGATGACTTGGTAGGGAGTATACACTAGCTCATCTCAAAAATTTGGTCGGAAGAAAGTATGCCCGATGAATGGAACCTCGGTATAGTGTGCCCCATCCACAAGAAAGGAGATGCTCTGTTCCAACTACAGAGGTATAAGTCTCCTCAACGTCGCATACAAAATCTTGTCATCTGTACTGTGTGATGTGTCAACGATCTGATCGGCCCCTATCAGTGTGGTTTTAGGCCCGGCAAATCAACCGTCGATCAAATGTTCACACTCCGACAGATTTTGGAAAAAACCCAGGAGTTTCAAACCGATACACACCACCTCTATATCGATTTTAAAGTCGCATATGATAGCGTAGACAGAGACGAGCTATACAGAGCCATGGCGTATCTCAGCATCCCTGCCAAACTCGTCCGCTTGTGCAGGATGACGATAAAGAAATCTCGCTGCTCCGTCAAAGTCGGCAAGAACACCACCGAACCCTTTGATGTCGAGAAAGGTTTGAGACAAGGCGACGCGTTATCATGCAACCTCTTTAACATCGTAAATGAAGCAATTGTACGCAACTCGCAAGTCAACAATAGTGGTACAATTTTTCAAAAGTCCGTTCAACTACTGATATCATTGGAAGAACGAAGCGAGCTGTCACTGGTGCGTTTGCAAGTATTGAATCGGAGGCGGCGAAAATGGGTTTGGCTGTTAATGAGGACAACACGAAGTATATGCTATCATCGAGAAAGGAATCTCAGCATCGTCGACTCGGGCAAAACGTCACGATGGATAGGTACAACTTCGAAGTCGTCAAAGACTTTGTCTACCTGGGCTCCACTATAACATCGCAAAATGACATCAGTGCAGAGATCAAACGAAGAATTACTCTTGCCAATCGCTGTTTCTTCGGGCTAAGAAGACATTTGAGTAATAAATGCCTCTCTCAAAGAACCAAGGAGACCTTATATAAGACCCTAATCATCCCGGTCCTGCTGTATGGGGCAGAAGCATGGACCCTGACAAAAACGGATGAGAATCTACTTGGGTGCTTTGAAAGGAAGATTCTTCGGGTGATCTTCGGTCCAGTATGTATCGATGGAGTATGGAGGAGAAGATTCAACAACGAGCTTTACGGGCTTTACAGCGACGTCGACCTGGTCAAAAAGCTTAAAATACAGCGGCTAAGATGGCTGGGACACGTGGAGCGTATGGACACCAACGCACCAGCCCGACGAGTCTTCGAATCTACCGCTGACGGTCTGCGCAGCAGAGGAAGACCCCACCTTAGGTGGCGCACACAAGTGGAGAACGACCTCAACCAACTTGGAGTGCGTAACTGGAGGCAGCTAGCTAGGGACCGAGCTGGCTTGTTGGTTGAGGCCGTAGTCCATCCTGGGCTGTGAGCGCCATCTAAAGTAAGTAAGTAAGTAAGTAAGAGATAAAACCAAATATCAAAATTTAGGCCCTATTTCATTTTCAATTTGGGAATAAGCCCGATTTGGCTTTATTTCGCTTTACAAATCGAAATAAAACCAATTGGACTTTATTTCGATTCTAGATTTTCTATATTACAGTTTTTCGGTAACATATTTTTTCGGCGCTGTAGAGTACCCCTAACGTATAAATCCTAATGACTTACCCCTAATGAAAAAGTGTCTATAAAAAGAAATGCAATACTAACCCTTAAGTTTTTAAGATGAAACAACTTCTAACCCAAAAATGAAATAAGCCTACATTTAGGAAGTTAGTGCCTGTTTACATTGTATTTTTGACGAACAGCGCATCCAGTGAGATGGGTAGATTTTGTGTGAGTAAGAAAGAGAAGGATTAATTCCACCCAAATTACGCCTATGCGCCAGTTTCAATAAAGCGCCTGTTTATAGAGAAAAAATCCATCCCTATCTCACATTCTTAACAACCATGTATCTCTTACTCACACAAAAAAAATTCTTCGTGCTCAATCCGAAAACATTTATTGAAATTGGCGCATCGGCGTAATTTGGGTGGAATTAACCCTTCTCTTTCTTACTCACACAAAATCTACCCATCTCACTGGATGCGCCGCTCGTCAAAAATACAATGTAAACAGGCACTTACGCAGCAAAAGATAGAAAGGAAATAACCCTCTCCACGTGGAGGAAAAGTTGAGTAGGTTCATGTTTTCGGACAAGATATGTTATTTTATCGAAATACCTATTCTTTATTAACTATTACTAGTATCGCCTGTTGGTCGAAATTCGACCTTTTCAAAAAAATAGAATGCATGCCGATAGGGCCAACGGCAACTTATTGAAACGGACATGAAAAAATGTATCTGCATAGGTATAGGTATATTTGTATAACTTATAGTATAGTGTAGCTGCCACGATTAATCAAATTATAAGCGAAACCAAAAATTCGTTCTCCCCTAGAGTCCTTTTTCCACCTCTTAAATACATTTGCCCATAAAAAACGGAAACTGGACTATATTGCTGTTGCACTCCACATACACAATACACTATCTTTGAGATTATATTCCACTTAGATGTTGTCGTACCTTTCTAAGACGCAATTTTTTGGTCGATGAATACCGACTACAGTTCGTATGCGCTGTAGATTTTATTAAGGGCGGTATTCACCGAGCGCTCATAAACTGCTCATAAGTTTATGAGGCTCATAACTTGAAAATTATTTGTGCTATTCACCAACAACTCATAAGTAATTTTCGAAGTCCGAAAACGAGAGCCACTTGTCAGATGTCTTCGAGACCTCAGCAAATTTAGAAATGTGAACGTAATTCCTCAATGTCATTATGCTGCCGAATTATAGGATATGCAAACGTAATATTGTGCATCGTGATTTAAAGCCCGAACATATTCTACTCCACGAAAATAAGCACACATTGATTGCTGATTTTGGTTTTGCGAAGATATTGGGTAATGAATAAACATTAATAACAACACTACACAACATCAACAACAAACATCATCAACACCATCATCATCTGCATCAAGAATCTTATCGATCGATAACAGAGAGCATTTTCGTTTCACCTGAAATGCTCAAAAGTCAACCCATCCACCGAGCAGCCGTTTTGTGGGCATTAAGTTGCATTATTTATCAAATGGTTTACTACCATTCCGTGGCAACAATGGACTTATGATATTCTAAGAAATTCTCAATTTTAATTTAGAATTTCTAGATGGTTATTTTACAGAAATCATGAAGATCTAGTCAGAAAAACGCTGAAGCATTCGAATGATAGAATTGGCGCTCACGACAAACAATACGCCACGAGCTTAGTCAACAAATTAATTCATGGACGAAATCGAAATGTAAAAACATTTTCCCCTTCAACAAGAGTGAATCCTACTAAAATTATCAATGTGAAAGTTTTTTGTTTGTTCCTTGTAATCTCGAAAAATATATAATTGATTGTACTAAGAATTGGAAGAGCGAGATCTTGGAACAAGAGGATGGACATAGGCTACTTTTGTTGTTAAAATCTGTAACAGTTTACAAAAAAAAAAAAAAAAAAACAATATTTTTAAATATATAAAAGAAAAGTGATAAACTGTCTGAAATATCAGTTATTCAAATTTAAAAATAATATTAAAATCAAATGCAACATATTTTACAATCATAAAGTTATTTTAAGGCGACCACTGCTTATTATAAATAAAGCGATTTTTAAATTTAAAAGAGAAGAAAATAAAATGAAAAAAGTCAACAAACAAACTTCACACATCAAAAATAAAACAAATAAACAAAAAAAAAAAAATTTAAATAATAATAAAAAGTGAAACGAAATCTAAAGAAATTATTTATTTGGCGAGTTTTTTTTTCTAATTTATATTTGCATAGACAAAAAAAAACAACAAAATATTTTACAATAATTGAGCTTATAAATAATTCATAATATTTATATGCATCTATCAAGGCTTATATTAATATGCATTTGGGGTTTTGACATTATTGGTGGAGGTGCAGCAATTGCTTTGGGCTGAGATGGCTTAGTGTGTAGTGTCGAAGAGACTATACCCACGATTAAAGGGAACCTGACTAATCCCTGCAAACAAAATCTCCGCACGACACATCTTCGCAAGCAAAATCATCGCAAAACCAAATCTCCGCAGCGACAAATCCCCGCAAACAAAATCATCGCAAACCCAAATCTTCGCAGCGACACATCCCCGCAAAACAAAATCATCGTAAAGACACATTTCCGCTGCGACACATCCTCGCAAACACAATCATTGCGGTGATTGCTTTAAGGAAGCCAGTTGACCGTGGTATTTGTTCGCTGGGCTTTTAAACTGGCAACAATTAGGTAAAATGATGTGGTATAGCAATGGGGTGGTAAGAGTTAAGTTGAACGCGAGTGGAGTAAGTAATATAAAAATAGGGCGCTGTTATATGTGATTTGTCCATTAGGACTCTAGAGAGATTGAGTGGCATGGGGAATGGGTTTATTTAAATACGGGGTCGGATACAAAAAATGTTTTGTCGTTCTTCACGAAAGGGCGTTTCATAAAAATGTCAACTTCGTTGTTTCTTGACCGAATTTAATGAAACTGATACAGGTTATAGCTGACATGAAGTTATAAAAAAAAAAAATATTTTCAAAACAGGGTGGTTCATAAAAATGTAAACTCCGTTGTTTCTTGACAGATTTCAATGAAATTGACAAAGGTTATAGCTGACAGTTATGAAGAAAAAAAAATATTTTCAATATAGAGTGATTCATAAAAATGTCAACTTCTTTGTTTCTTGACCGATTTCGATGAACTTGACATAGCTTATAGCTGACATGAAGTTATGAAGAAAAAAAATATTTTCAAAACAGGGTGGTTCATAAAAATGTCAACTTCGTTGTTCCTAGACAGATTTCAATGAAATTGACATAGGTTATAGCTGACATGAAGTTATGAAGAAAAAAATCATTTTCAATACAGGGTGATTCATAAAAATGTCAGCTTCGTTGTTTCTTGACCGATTTTGATAAAACTGATAGAAGTTATAGCTGAGATAGAGTTATGAAGACAAAAAAATATCTTCAAATCAGGGTGATTTTTGAAAATGTAAAATTCGTTTTTTCTGTGGAGAAATTTTAATGAAACTGACATGTAGGTTATAGCTAAGATCGAGTTATGGAAAAAAATTGGAATTTTATATCAACTATATGTATACCTATAAAATAAGTTTCTGTTAGTTTGAGGATGATGTAATTTCCACTCGAATTTCAAGGGTTGGACCTACTAGTTTACATAAACCGTCAACAGTTTTCTACAGTTTTTGTTTCCTCGTATCAATGGGGAAAATTTGTATCGAAGCTTGGAGTTTGTATAAGGAAATATTTCGAAGCTTGTAAAACGACTGATCAAGTTTTTTCATCTTACAAACTATATCTAAGATGGTGGAGATGGTAGAGTGGTAGACATGTGTAACGCAGCGCTGCGTTTGAGCAATGCATTAACGCAGCTGCTTACTGTAGTAGCCCTCTGACACCTTGAAAATGAACTTTCAAAATCCAACCAAAAAAATAGAAATAGTTTTATACTACTCCAAATTTTTTCACTAGTAATTGGTTGTTAGTTACCCTCCAAGCTAAGTTTCATCAAATTGGCAGTAGAGGAGAGTGAGTAAAAAATTAAGGGTGGGTCAGTTGTAATATTTAATTTTAATGAAAAGCTAGATCTGCATGAGTTCTTTTCTAATAATAATAATAACATATAATTTATAATGAATGCATTTATATATATAATAAATTGAAGAATGGAAATTTGAATATGAAAAAATAGCATGAAAGACGTTCTTTAAATTGATAAAACTAATACTTACTTACTTACTTACTTTAGATGGCGCTCACAGCCCAGGATGGACTACGGCCTCAACCAACAAACTAATACTTAAAATGTGTTAATCTCAAAATGATGAACGCCATCTCAATCTTTGAAAAAAAATTAAATTAAACAGAAAATATTTTTAAAATCGTTGGAGTGCTTTTCTTAAAAAAAAATTTCTTATATATAAAATTTCTTTAAATTTTTATAAAAAAACAAATTTGGTATGCCTTTTTTAAGAATATTTTTTTCTTCATAACTATATCTCAGCTATAACCTGTGTCAGTTTTATTGAAATCGGCCAAGAAAAAACGAAGTTGACTTATGAACCTCCCTGTTTTGAAAATATTTTTTTTCTTCATAACTTCATGTCAGCTATAACCTATGTCAATTTCATTGAAATCTGTCTAGAAACAACGAAGTTGACATTTTTATGAACCACCCTGTTTTGAAAATATTTTTTTTTTCATAACTTCATGTCAGCTATAAATATGTCAAGTTCATCGAAATCGGTCAAGAAACAACGAAGTTGACATTTTTATGAATCACTCTATATTGAAAATATTTTTTTTTCTTCATAACTTCATGTCAGCTATAACCTGTGTCATTTTTTTTTTTCATTTCATTCTTTATTGAGGCTTTTTGAAACGCATACATTTTTTTTTAACAATATTTGTTCAGTATAAATAATATGTAGCCGACTTATAAATTATGCCTGGCAAAACAATTCAAAAAAGTTAATTTATTTTATAACTTACACTTAATTACATGTTACTTATTTGTTTTGTAAAGCAGGAAATAATTTGTATGCTTGCTCCCGGCATACTTTCTAAATTTTACTTATACCTAAATATTATACTTAAAACTATGACTAGACATTAACACAAAAATGTTGGCAAGAATACCAAAGTAAGCACTATGAATTTAAAACTCAATTTTTTTTAACAAATACAATACAATGGAAATTAACATAAAACGAGTGCGTTTTTTTTTTTTTTTTAAGTTATAATTTTAAAAAGACTTCCTTTATCCTCTCAGGTTTAGGCGTGTGACTCTTTCATAAAAGGGAATCATTGAGCCTATATTTACGTCAGGTACGACAAGTGGTAGTGACCTTTCATTAAGGATATTAAAAGGAGAAATGTAGTAGTTGTTTTCCAAAGAATCTGTAAGGTTAGACTCAAACAAGGACCTAATCAACCCATTCGGATGATGCTCTGCGCGTTGAAGTTTATTTCTTGCGAGATTTATTAAATATGTAAGCAGCGGGGTTACTCTACAGGATTCATAAATTATTTTATTTGAGAAATATTTTTTGTTTACTCTTCTAAATTTGCCGCAACAAAATCTCAAGACTTTTCTTTCAAATTTTTCTATCTCTTTTGCTACGGTGGGAGAAATAGTAAACCATGCGCAGAATCCGTACGTCAAAATTGGGCGAATTAATGTTTTGTAGATAAGTATTTTTGTATTTTTTGACATTGATCTAGAGTGGAGTACTGGTTTTAGTGTAGCAGTTACAGCTTTTGCTTTTAATAACACCTTTCGAGCATGCTTATTAAAAAGAAACCTATTATGAAAGTTAATCCCTAGGTATTTCATTTCAGAACATAGAGGAATAGGGGTACCATTAATTTTCAATGAAAGTGTTTTGCTTTCTTTTACAGCCAATCGATGGCCTTTCCCGCTTGCATTCCGGAAGCACGTGAAACTACACTTTTCGCAGTTAATGTTCAAGCCCCATTTTTGAAAGTAGCCAGACAGTAAGGGAAGTTTTTGTTCTATTTTAAACAAAGCTTTTTGTGGTCTCACATCACTAGTTGTTATTAAAGTGTCATCTGCAAAAAGAATTCCTTCTGGTTCTTCATCTATGGAGTCTTGGAATGGAAAATCATGCAAATAAATTGAGAATAAAATTGGGCCCAAAATTGAGCCTTGTGGAATTCCTGATGATATTAAAAACAGATCTGATTGTTCAGATCGTACAAATATCGAGGAAAATCGATTTTCAAGAAAATTTGAAACAATGCGAATGAGCCACTTAGGAAAGTTAAGTTCTATTAATTTGTATATCAATCCCTTGTGCCAGAGAGAATCAAATGCCTTTTCCAAGTCTATATTAACACAAATAGTACATTTCTTAGACCTTAAATTATGCACAATTTTGTCACAGAGAAGAAGTGTGGCATGTTCTGTCGAATGTTCTTTTCTAAATCCAAATTGATTTTTCGGTATTATATTCTTGTCATCGCAAAATATATTTATGGGTTCATATAGGATTTTTTCGAAAAGTTTACCTATGTTCGAGAGCAATGATATTGGTCTAAAGCTTTGTATTTCTTTGTTGGATCTATTTTTTGCAATTGGTAGTAATTTTGCTATTTTCCAATCTAAGGGAAAATAGCCATTATTGATGCAATGATTAAATATAGATGAGAGGAGAGTATCGAGAGAATGGCAACATTTTCGCAAGATAAAATTTGATATCCCGTCAATTCCTGACGATTTTTTATTTTTGAGGTTGGATCTACAAATTTGGACCTGCTGTGGATTAGTGAAAGGAGGGATGGAAGGATTATAAGAGGGGTTGGCTGTTGAAAAGGTGATGATAGGAGTGTTCAGATCAGATGAACGAAATTGTTGTACCTTGGAGCAAACATCATTAGTGAAGTTGCTATCACAATTTGGAGTCTTTTCTGAGTACAAGGCTGAAAAGAAATCTTGAAAGGCATTTATTTTTGACTGAGTGTCAACTAGATCAAGACCATTATAGGCGAGAGTATCTTTGGAGATATCAGTTCCAAAGAACTTCCTTCCAGTGATTTTGTCAATTTCTTTGAATGCTTGAGGAGAAGGACGAATTTCTTGAAGCCGTTTTTTAAAAGCGTTGTTAAGGTCGATATTAACTCTTTGATTAATGATCTTGCTTAGGCATTGAATTCTAGATGAGAGCTCACGATACTCAGAGTTTACTTTGTTCAGATGCTTGTGAAATATTCTTTTAAGCCGTTTTAGCCAAGAGCTTCTCGTTTTCATAAGCTTGATTGTGGACTCGGAAACGTCTTTGTACTTATGGTTCTTAGCTTCACACATAACTGAGTTGGATTCTACAACATCTGTAATTTTGGAGTTAAGTTCACTGATAATATCATCGATTTCGAGATTTGAGATGTTTCTATCGGAAGGTACATTCAAGAGGGAAACGTTGTTATGAAGGCTTAACCTAAACGCTTCCCAATTAGTGTGTTTGAAGCTTCTATATGCTAATGGTGACGATAATATAAGAGGAGAATAATTGTTGAAATTTACCTTAATGGAAACACCAAAATGATCTGATGGTGTTGCGAATGTCGAGCAGATATCTGAGGTAGCATCGTTTTTTAGTTTTGAAGAAGTGAAGAAAAAATCAATAAATGAGGAAGAGCGTGGAAAAGTCGGTCCATCCGAGGGAATCAGATCGAGGTTAAGAAATGCTCCATCAAAAAACCAGTCGTAAGTTAAATTCCCATTTTTGTTTTGAACACTATCCCCCCAATGAGGATGGCGTGCATTAAAGTCACCTCCGATGATTATAGCATCAAAAGAATTTGTTAATGAAAAGAGCCTATCGAGATCCCTTACTAGATTTTGCCCACAGTTTCCAGGTATGTATATGCTTCCTAACAATAATCGAAAATCAGTGGTCCTGGAATTATGAAAAGTAATTGTTGCTAAGCATACTGAAAAAATGTCACTGTGAAAGGGTACAGCTTGAAATAAAAAGTTTTGTTTAAGAACGATAGCAGTTCCTCTCCCTGAATCATTTCTTAAGGTATTATAACCTTCGAAGGATGGTCTATGTCTTCTAGAAAGTCTTGTTTCCGAGAGAAAGCAAATGTCTGGCTTGTCACTTTTTAAAATATTCAGAAGCGCAAGTCGTCGTTCATTGGAAATTATAGAATTAAAATTCATAGATGTAATATTGAGATTTGTAGAGGCCATTATACAACAATAGATGCAACGAACTCTAAGTAAGTAAACATTTTTTCTTCTTGAGATTGAAGTTTTTGATATTTTGGCCAAAAGAGCCGGATTTTAGTTAACAGGTCTTTGAACGGAATGTTAAAAAGGTTTTTAGATTCATTGAGGAAGTCGTTAAGATTTCCTGGCTGAGATGATTCTTTAGTCACTGGTGGAGGTTTATTTGTAGAGTTTCTAGTCATGTCAGCAAAAGAAATATTTGGGTTGGCCAGTTGGCTAAAAGTATCTTGTGCAACTCTTCTGTTAGTAAGAGCTACATAGGTTTCTTTTTGCGAAGAAGCTTGTCTTCTTTCCCTGTATTTTAGATACGCAGGGCAATTTTGGGAGCTAGCTGCGTGACCAACTTCGTTGCAGTTAATGCATTTCGGAATTGGAACCTCCTCATTTGCCTCTTTTTTAGATTTGCACATTTCAATACAAGTCTCAGACGCGTGATTGTCTCCGCATACAACACAACGGTTACTGTATGCGCAGCAGTCACCTGTATGACCAAACCTTTGACAACGGTAGCACCTGATCACAAGTCTACTATTTTTTTTTTCCCAATAAACTCTTTGATGAAGCAAACTTCGAATGCATATTAGCTCCTTGATTGATTCACCCACGTCAAGTTGAACAACAAAAATATTAAGTTTTATATTCAGTTCTTTTGTTCTCGCTGTAGAAAATGGAGAAACTTTGTAAATTTTTGCATTTGGTACAGACTCTTTAAGAGCATTCAAAATTGTTTCGATTGGTGTATCACCGTCGAGACCTTTGAGTAAAATTGAAGCCTTCTTTGTCTCCTTTGGAGAAAAGGAGTAAGCACCTAAACCTGTTTCACGAAGTCGGTCGATTATCAATCTATGCACACTCGAATTATTCACATATACTTTGGTTTTTTGATAGCCTATATTTACGAATTTATATTGAATATCTGTTATTTTGCATTCTATGGCAGCAAGATTAATTAAGTCAGAAATTAATGTGCAGTTTGCACCAAATATGAAAATCGGGGGACAATATACAATTTTTTTATCTGAGGAATTGATATTATTTGCTTGTCTTCTGGAATTACTTGGAGTTGGAGGTTCCTTGGTGTTAGCATCAGCTGTGTCATGGCAGGTATCCATTTGTTCTAGGTCCACGAGGGCGCCAAACGAGTTGTTGTCGAAATTGGGTTCATTGTCATGAGAGACCTGAACTGGTTCATCATTTTTTCTCTTTCTTTTGCTGTTGTTATTGAAATGGCTTGCTGATCGATTCAATTTACTGATAACAGTAGTCCAATCGTTTGAGTTTGACTGTTGTTTGATCATATTGATCTCTGATGCTTGGCCTTGAAAAATATTTACTCTCTCAGAACTGGTTTTGTCAAAGCTTTTAGGAATTGAAGCTGAGGGCACGTTTCCGCGGATTGAACCAAATTGATTAGAGTTATCACTTTTCAATAAAGGCACATTTGTAATCAGATTCTTATTATATTCCAGCTGAGCTGGAATATATAAATTGTTTTTTCCACTTTCCTCCACTTTTTGAGTCTATAACTCACAGAGGAAAATAATTAATATTAAAGTTTTCTTTTTTTTTTTTTTGATAGCTGCGGATAAACCGCGTAGGTAACTTGAAAATAAGAAAGTTCACACACACGTCTGTTCACGTCGGCGTACCAAATTGAACTCCCTATAACCTGTGTCAGTTTCATTGAAATCTGTCAAGAAACAACGAAGTTGTCATTTTCACGAATCATCCTGTATTGAAAATATTTTTTTTCTTCATAACTCTATGTCAGCTATAACCAATGTCAGTTTCATTGAAATCGGCCAAGAAACAACGAAGTTGACATTTTTGCGAATCACCCTGTATTGAAAATATTTTTTTTCTTCATTACTCTATGTCAGCTATAACCAATGTCAGTTTCATTGAAATCGGCCAAGAAACAACGAAGTTGACATTTTAACGAATCACCCTGTATTGAAAATATTTTTTAATATTTTTTTTCTTCATAACTCTATGTCAGCTATAACCTGTGTCAGTTTTATTGAAATCGGTCAAGAAACAACGAAGTTGACATATTTTTTAATCACCCTGTATTGAAAATATTTTTTTTCTATATAACTCTATGTCAGCTATAACCAATGTCAGTTTCATTGAAATCGGCCAAGAAACAACGAAGTTGACATTTTTACGAATCACCCTGTATTGAAAATATTTTTTTCTTCATAACTCTATGTCAGCTATAACCTGTTTCAGTTTCATTAAATTCGGTCAAGAAACAACGAAGTTGACATTTTTATGAAACGCCCTTTCGTGAAGAACGACAAAACATTTTTTGTATCCGACCCCGTATTTAAATAAACCCATTCCCCATGCCACTCAATCTCTCTAGAGTCCTAATGGACAAATCACAAATAACAGCGCCCTATTTTTATATTTCTTACTCCACTCGCGTTCAACTTAACTCTTACCACCCCATTGCTATACCACATCATTTTACCTAATTGTTGCCAGTTTAAAAGCCCAGCGAACAAATACCACGGTCAACTGGCTTCCTTAAAGCAATCACCGCAATGATTGTGTTTGCGAGGATGTGTCGCAGCGGAGATGTGTCTTTGCGATGATTTTGTTTTGCGGGGATGTGTTGCTGCGAAGATTTGGGTTTGCGATGATTTTGTGTGCGGGGATTTGTCGCTGCGGAGATTTGGTTTTGCGATGATTTTGCTTGCGAAGATGTGTCGTGCGGAGATTTTGTGTGCAGGGATTAGTTACGGTTTCACGATTAAAATGTGCCTGGGCCAATGGGTCTGCTGCTGTTTGCTGAGGTGGTGGACCCTCACTAAGCTCAGCCATCAAGCTCATATATTCTTCGTCGGTTTTAGCTTGAGAGTCATCGTTTGGTGGTCCACCTTATCCTGAGCGCTTACTTCGACAATCTTTTGAAATATGACCAGCACATCCAAACGGAGAGCACACAATGCTATTAGTTACGTTCGGTTTATCAGGACGATAAGTCTTATTCATTCGACGAAGATCATTGTGTCTGGAACTTCGATTCCTTGTCGGATAACATCTTTGATTTTATCAACTCCCTTTGGATTGGAAGCAGTAATAAATGCATGCAAAGGTTCATCTTCTCCAGGCAATGGTTGGCCATCTATTCTGCCAACTTTACCTTCTTTTACAGAACCTTTTCCCAGGATGATGATCTTGGAACCTGTCTCTTTTTCCATAGCTTTAAGTGTATTAATTACCACGTGGACCAATCAAAAGGCCAACGAAATTAGTATCCGGGTGTTGCTCTTGTGGTATTAATACTTTGTCACTTACGCGAATAACCGGCGGCGGTTGCAAAAGAGAAAAGAATAAGTCATAAAAAAATTTCTGGCCGGGGTCCTGGAATCTGGATTCACGCTCTGCATTCGCATTATGAGCTGTTCTTCCAATCGTTTTTGAAAGCGAAATTCTCTAGTATTTCTAGCGTTTCCCATCAGAACTGTATATATAGGCTCGGGAGATGGAGATCTGTGGAGGAAGAAAAATGATTTTGAGTTAACAAACTCTAAAACGTCTGCTGATGTCACCAACATTTGTGGCAACATCTGAGAACTGATGACTTTTTCTTTGTCTTTCTTAAATCTAGAATTGTTAAAAAACTGTCACACTATTGGTTTTACTGAAATAAGTTTAGTTTTCATTAAAATGTATAAACTTTGGAGAAAAATAATAATAATGATAATTAATAGTTGAATTATGGATTTTGTCATTTTGAGCTCGTGGAAGGCATATTTTCCGTTTTTCGGGTTGCACTTTTTAGCAATTAATTCGTTCTAAGCAATGTTTGATTTCAGTATATTTATTGTAACTTATTAGTTAGGAGATATGATGGTGCTTTGAACACCTTTAATGAAAATTAATGTAGTGGTTTAAATGATCGAAATGAAGTTTATTGGAAATCTGTGGGAAAAGATTTTTTTGCAATGTTTTCTTGTCAGAAATAAGAACTCTTAAGCTAAGTATAGACGATTGTCAGATCTTACAATATTGTCAGATCTGTCAATGGTCTGACAATAGCGGACAATTAGCTGACAATTGACAAATTTTTTTACAATGTAAAATTGTCCGTTCACACGATTGGTAGATTTTGTGCCAAAGTCTGACAATTTAATTGTCAGCTCTTGTCTGACAATTTTCGGACAATTATATATATGACAATATTGTCAGCTTGAAAATTTTCTGTTCACACGGTTGGCAGACCAATAAAAATTGAAGTCACAATAAAAATTCAATTGAGGATTTCAAGATCAAACAAACTTTTATAGAATTTCACTTTTTAATGTATGTGGCCACTATCAAGAAGAGGATACTTTCAAAGTGATTTATAAATCTAGTGTCATAGTGGTAATGCCAAAACAATTGGACGAGCATTTAAAATAATTTAACTACAACTGGACATCGGGGGCGACGGACGACTTTACACACTACGAAGGAGAAATATGCCAGAGGTCGTCAAGACTCAAGACGCGCTACGAAGAACAAAAGTTCATATTCTGTATCAAATTATTAAACAAAAAAAAAAGAATTTAAATTTTAAATCATTTATTTTTTGAAAGACGCAAGAATGAGAAGCTCTTGCAATAATTGAACTATACCTATTGTTAAGAAGAAAAAATAAACCTTTGCGTACAAAAAATTCAGCAGGCTTACTCTAGAGAGTTCGACTGATTTAGAAAGTGACCTTGAGACTATGTTAGGTCTGAGCGAGTTGGCGGCAGGCTGCCTATTGTTACCAATTGCTTGAGCTGGTTTTTTTTCCAGGTAGTGTCCCTGTCCACCCTCGTTTTGGCATTCTTCAAATTTATTTAATTGCTCTTATAGTTTCTTGGCCATTTTGAAGTCCAATTTTTTTTTAACTTGTTGTAATTTGCTGTTCACTTTATTTTCATCGTATTTAATCTTCATTTGAGTAGATATCTTTCAATTGTTTTATTTATTCCGAATAAAATATACAGCACAAGGAATTTAATATAAAAGTGAGTCCAGTTGCTTTATAGATTTCTTTTATTATGTTGTGGAAAAACTACAAATTTCCTACAAAAATGTTTTTTTTTTTTATCTCTCAACTCGGCTCCAACCGTTTGACATTTCGAACAATGAAAAAATTGTCAGCGATTGTAAGATGTTTTCAATGGCCGCGTTCATCAGCACATTTGACAGTTCTGAACTGTCATTTTTAGAGCTTCTGATTGGCCAGCAGTCATAAAAATTCAGTTGACGTCGATTGACATTTAGTTACGTTTCTTACGTTTTTTTCTGAATTTTCAGATGAAAAATTCTATCTGAAAATTCAGATGACAGCTAAAAGCAACAAAAAAACAGTTTATGATCCAGTTTTTTTTTTTTTTGTGTGTGGTCTGATCGTCTGGGTCTTGTATCGCTTTTCGGATTTTGATTTTTGTGCGTTCAGTGTTACGTTTTTCAGAACTGAATTTTTAGATCTGTCAAAAACGTTGTTATGAACGTGGCCAATGAAAACATCTGACAATGACCAATGAGTCTGACAATGTCCTAATCGTCTGACAATGACACAAATTGTGCGTTCAGACGATTGTAAGATACCTGACAATTTTTTGTCAGATTGTCATCTGACAATTACCTGACAATGACGTTTCTGACAATATTGTCAGACAAAATTGTGTGTACAGACGATTGTAAGACATTTGGGACAGTATTTTCACTGACAGATCTGACAATATTGTAAGATCTGACAATCGTCTGTACTTAGCTTTAGACCTACTGCACACGAATCGTCGTGTCAAAAGGCTGTTTCACAATGCGACGAGAAAACGAGACGTCAGCGTGACGAGAAACGCCTTCATCTTTTTCTCGTCATAAAATCGTTCTCCAATTCACAATGCAGCGAGTTCTTCAGACCGACAGCGTAGAATTTCGTTTTTGTCAGTGAATTTGGGAAAAAAAATATAAAATTTGAAAAAAAAGGGAAATGAATGTAAAAAAGTGCTGTTACTTTTGGGAGTGCTTATTTACAAAAAAGCAAAAGGCAAAAAAAGAACGAGTGTGAGCAGAAAAAGACGGTGGGAATGTTAATGAAGACAAAATTAATTGGTGGCAAAAAAAAAAAACATTTATTTGCTCGCCATTTTCGGTATTTTATTTATTTATACAAAATTAATAAAAAAAAATACAAATACAGATACGCTCGGTGTCCTGTTCTCAATTGTCAAAATGAAATTCGTCGTCTCGTCGCGTCTTTTTTTTAATTTTTCGAACTCATGGCGTGATGGGACGACGAGAAATGCTTTATTGTGAATACTGTGGTATATTCTCATTGCTTGAAATTGGTTGGACAGCTACGACGAGTTCTCGTCACGTTCACGTCTCGTTTCCTCGTCGCATTGTGAAACAGGCTATAGACGTGTACAAGATTCGTAATGTAGCGACGATTCAACTACGGCTAGTCTTCTGCACACGAAACGTCATGTCATAGATAGATCACTACATATTTTCAATCGATTTCACAATTTTGATATGTATCCGACTTTATACTTCAAGACGCCTGGCGACTGACATTGTTGTACGCCCGGCGGTTTTCAGTTTCTGTGTTGCGACGAAAACATGCAGCTTACGATTACGCCTCGTGTGCAGTTGTCTATTGAAACAAACGTGAGATACACAGAAGCTTCACACAAGCCGCAAACATTCGTTGTACGCATCTATGACGAGACGCTTCGTGTGCAGAAAGCCTTAGTAAATAAATAAAAATAAAATATATTACATAATATTGGAGATTGAAAATTGTATTATCCTACAACTCACCCGTCTGAAAACCGCATGGTTATTTTTTTTTTTTTAAAACAACACAAACATATATTTGCCAGTAAGAGCTAGGGTCTTATAAATTAGGCAATGTTAGAAGGAATAGAAGGATAGGATAGATTTTTGTTGTTACAGTGGACTGAGAAATAAGGTTTTGATTATCTCATTAAATCCCAGGGGTGGCGGTCAGTTGAGGGAATATAGAAAAGAATGCTGCCTAGACTGGGGCTCGAACCCACACATCCAGGTTAGCAGTCAAGCACTACTTCCACTGCGCCGGGGACACCCCATTTGTGAAAGCAAATTTTGTGGCCTTAACGATGGTGGTACCCAACGTCCAGAAACTGGCGGTAGCTGGTGAAATTGCACATGATGATGATGAGTTGCCAGCTCGAGCAATGGATGCCGTTAGCTATGATCCTCCCCCGGTTGTCAAATTGCCACCAACGGCATAATTATTATTATCACGATTATATGATGAGGCTGAAATGGGTGCTGTTGAAGACGATGCCGAAAAATCACCAAAGGCACCATAGACAAGCTATCATTGAAATTCATTATTGAAAATTTTAATGGCTCATTTTTAGACGTTTAGGGTGCAAAATATATGATGTATGTTTATATATCTGGCCAAAATTTTTCTCATGAAATAACTTTTATTATTTTATTTCAATGATCATTAATAAGGTAGTTCAATCAATGAAATAAATTAAAGTCAATTTATGTGGAAGGTTGGGCCAAATTGAAATTTTCTTTGGAGAGATATATTTATTAAGGCAAAGTTTTTAATTTGGCATCAAAATATTCATAGATTTTTTTCTAAACGTCTTGAAATAAATTATTAAAACTTTCAATGATGAATTTCAATGGTATAACTTTAGCTGGCGCCTATATTATAAAATAAATATTATAAAATAACGTTATTATGAAATGACGTCGATCGAGACTATTCTATTACTATTGCAGATTGCTACTCTTGTTACAACCACTATTAAATTTTTTTTATAATTAGGTACTACTGTTGTTATAACGCGAATTTAATGAACGTGAATCGCAATTGCTGTATTCTGTATTGCGATAGTTCCGATTGCCACTGCCAGAAGATGAAGAACACGAGTTGGTATTGGAATAGTTGCACAAATTAGATTGATATCCATCTGTTGTTGAGGCATCTCCATTTGTTGAAGCATTGTTGCTGCTGCCTCCTCCACCATCATATTGTCGACCAACGGAGCTAGTATCGAAACGATTCGATTGACGATCGAATGGCTGTTGCCACCGTATGGCGAATTGGATCTCTGGGATGACCTACCATCACCTAGTACTACATTGTAGGAGCTCTTGTTTCCCCCTCCGCCGTTGTTGCTGCTGCTATGGTTATATTCGTTTGTATTTCTGTTGTTGTAGGGAGAGTACAAGGAATCAGATTGTTGCTGGTATTGATTCGATTGATATGAACGCCTAGCAGTGCCTCCACCGCCAACTCACTCCGAGTTGTAGGACTCTGGCAATGGAAACATTTTCTTAAATTAAAATTTTTGCTTTCATCTCGTGTTTTTAATCTGGAACTGCAACAGAAAACGAATCACATTCAAGTTTTTCTTAAAACAGGCCAAGGCCATTGTTTTTGAACACTTTAGAAATTTATTACAGACAATATTTTTTGCTTTTTTCTCAAATTCGCGACGGAAGAAAAACATTATTTGGGGCGACTTTCCATTACGACATCCCGATTTCGAAGTTGATTTTTTTTTAGGGGTAGGTAGGCATCTCAATAGAATATTTTTCAAATATTAAGGTGAGGAAACGGCTCAACTTTCCTTTACGACATCCCGAATTTGGATACGCGGATGGTCTCATTCGATAGATATTCACTAAAAAACACCAAATATCACAATTTTAGGGTGAGGAAATATTTGTAAGTATTTTTAATTAATTTTCAAAGTTACACTTTTTCCATACAAAATGCATGGAAATAAATAAAAAACACCAAGATGGGGATGAAAGAACTTCCCTTGTCGTGACAGTGTATGCTTAGTATTGCCAGACGTACACAATGGTTTTGGGATATTTTTTATTTTTGCGATTTCTGGGATTTTTATTCGGAATTTTAAGATTTTAGCCCGATTTTTAGGG
Source organism: Epistrophella euchroma (assembly GCA_947049315.1). Lineage (NCBI taxonomy): Eukaryota > Metazoa > Arthropoda > Insecta > Diptera > Syrphidae > Epistrophella > Epistrophella euchroma. The sequence continues at coordinate 98,071,362 of OX346246.1, forward strand.
AAATAGTTTAAAATTTCGCGCGAAATTTTAAACTATTATTAAAACTCATTTTGAAATACATTTTAGTGAGGTTAAATAATAGTTTTAAATCTCAATATTTCTCAAATAAAATGCAAATAACATTGCAACTGTTACTTGTTTCCCGCATATTTTACCGTTAAAATGTTACTCTTAAATAACTGATCATATAAGAAATTTCCCTAAAAATCGGGCTAAAATCTTAAAATTCCGAATAAAAATCCCAGAAATCGCAAAAATAAAAAATATCCCAAAACCATTGTGTACGTCTGGCAATACTAAGCATACACTGTCACGACAAGGGAAGTTCTTTCATCCCCATCTTGGTGTTTTTTATTTATTTCCATGCATTTTGTATGGAAAAAGTGTAACTTTGAAAATTAATTAAAAATACTTACAAATATTTCCTCACCCTAAAATTGTGATATTTGGTGTTTTTTAGTGAATATCTATCGAATGAGACCATCCGCGTATCCAAATTCGGGATGTCGTAAAGGAAAGTTGAGCCCATTATTTTTTTCACAATAAAAAAAAAACAAATGAAAAGATAGTGATATTGACAGTTTGGGAGAAGTGTCATTTTAATTTCGAATTTTTTCGAACAATTTTTTGGTGAGAGTGCTCATAAATTAATGGTTGGGACCAGGGCTGTCGTTTCAGTTTTTGAGAAAGCAGTACTTCAAGGAAAAAAAAGCAGTACACAGCAGTACGGCAGTGAAATACAACTTTTTTCGTATACTTACACTCCTACACAAAATTTTGGGAGCAAGTTTTTTGTAATGTCTTTATTTTTAGTATTGTTGAAGGTACCTACTACTTCTGAGTCCTCCTGAGTCAATATGTTAGGCAGATATATATCTGGCTTTCTCTTTACTGCATGAATTATTGTTTAAGAAGGAAAAAATATATACGCTTAAAATGGCTTCTTTGGGTTGTTTTAAAACATTTTTCATTAAAAAAATTGACAACCCTTGCTGCATACGAAGCCAAATATGGCTTGCACACTTTTACCTCTCAAACGCGCAAGATAATAATTTTTTTTATAAAAATGTATTAATTTCAAAGAGAAATAGATACACAATCAGAAATATATTTCTTGCCACTTAACTCACCTAACAAACACCAAAGTTATTATAAAAAAGAGAAGCTGGCGAGCAGACATATCAGAGAAGAATAAAATATTTCAATTATTATAAAACTAAATGTTTACAGCGTTTTTATTGGAAAGTCTCTAATATTGAGCACTTTGTTTTTTGGTTCAGTATAGTACCTGAAAAGTCGAACTTGTTCGTGAATAAGATTACTGGAAAATGATTAGTTTTTGTCTTTTTTCTTCAACTAAAAATAACAATTAAAAAATTGGTTGCAAAGTTTAGATTTTTATCAAAACGTTATTTTATTTAATGTTTTTGTTACGAAATATTATGAAATATTTTGATTTGACTTCGCATTAGTGTATAAATAAGGATTAACTACTGATTTTAAAAAAAGTTGACAATTTTTTTATTTTGGCTTGATTTTGAAGATTGATCATGGTTTCGTAGGTACAGAAGAAAAAAATTAAGAAACAATGAATTTTTTGTTCCTTTAGTTTTTTTTTTTGTAAAATATCAATTCAATCGATCCGCAAAAATAATTTGAAAACTAGCTTCAAAAGTATCCATGTAGCAATTGTGGTAAACAAAAACTATAAAATTCAAAATTTTAAATACCCTGATGTGTATTAGCATGGTGTTACTTAACAATTTTCTTGCTTTAAAGCTCTTTACTAAAATGTTTTTAGTTTAAAACTAGTATCATACTAAACCTATTTCATTTATAAACTCCAGCTCAAAACGCCTAAGACAGTGAGTGTTTCACACCATTTCTAGATTTGTGACTGTGACAGTGATATTTGGAGTTAGTAAAATACTAAAAGTATACAATAGAAATTTGATGATTTTAACTCTAGTAAAATAAATAACAAGATAATCCGATTCTTACTCGGTTAAAATTTGTAAAATACATACGTATGTACATTTTGTGTAAAATTTTATTTTTATTGCTAAGAACTTACAATAACGTTTCTTAGGCAGTAAACAAAATTTTAACCTGTCAGTAATGGGACTTGAATGTGGCAGTGTTGCTGAACTTTTACTTTTACGAACTTGAGCATATTGATGATCAAAACATCAAAAGCTCGCTCGCTCGCTATTTTTAATAGCGAGAAAAACTCAGCATTCAAAACTTAATACTATGATTTTACCTTTTTAACAGCCTCTTCAAAAAATACTCAACAAATGGACACCATTCCTTTAATATTTCCAGCAGTGTATTAAGTTTTATTTTACAAGGAGTGTGAAAAAGAATGTCATATTTGAAAAGAAATCGCTTCAAATCGTTGATCGGATCGATTTTGTAAAGTTTTCCTGCTATGATTTTGATGACAAAAAAAGCAGTACTTTGGCCGTGTTGGCAGTACGGCAGTACGGAGTTTCCGAAAGCAGTACAAATACTGTAATTGGAGTACTTCGACAGCCCTGGTTGGGACCACTCATAAGTCTTGTGAGCGCTCATTAATATTCACTATTATTGCTTGGTGAATAGGTTTATAAGTCTCATAATTTGTGAGCGCTCCGTGAATACCGCCCTTAGTCTTTTTATTGCGTTAATTTAATGATAAAAAATGCCCAAGTCTAAATTACTTCTACCTATTTATAGAAATTATTTTTGATCGATAAAAATTAAGAATAATGGGTTCTGTTTTTGATCTTTAAAATTATTTATGTAAATTATAAATATAACTGTGTAAAATTTCATATTCCCGTTACCAGTGCGTTGATATGAAAGATACTCATTTTTAACACCAAAGTAAAACTTACATTGACAAAATAGGGTGAAGATTTCGCTACGTTGAAGAAGTTTCCACTGTGATATTTTCATGTCTAGGTTTAACGGCTACTGGAAGAGATCTACTCCTAGGCCTGGGTGGCGGCTCCGGTGTTGGTGGTCGAATTGTCGCTGTGCTGTATATTTGTGAATAATAAAATCCATTACCTCCTAAATATATTGGAGAAAATGGCAAATAGGTCGTGGGCGCAAAAGGAACTGCTTGGGGGTTGAAATCCAAATTTCGAAAAGGATAGACAAGTTTTATAAGCTGCTTTGCTGAAAAAATAAAAAAAAAAATCACTTATGTTTTAAAGTTGTAAGAATAAAAATAAAATATTTGATAAATTGTATTAATGTAAGAAAAAAGTTAAAATTAAACCTAAAATCTTACCCTTGTCTGAATGTTTTTGAATTAAGTGTTGTAGATGCTTATGATTCATCATAATTTTTGATGCTAAGCTCATGATATTCTAAGTTCTCGAAGAGGAGAACAAACAACTGGAAGAGATAGATAAGCTCAATAGTAGTGAACTGGTACTTACTCGAGAAAAGGGTTGAAGAAGCTGAGAAGTACTTTAAGAGGCTGAATGTCATCGTTAAAGGATTAAGTGCAAAAATTGTAGATGATGCCAAGTAATACATAGTTTCAGAAATACGTAACAATACCCTTTAAGTACCTGCAACCACGAACAACGTTCAGGGGAGGTTTCCCTCAAGAAAATAGGTGGGAACTTCACGCTTAGCTGTATAGCATCCACAATTTTTCGAATATTTTATTGAAACAAAAGGATTTTAAATGAGAAATAATAGGTACAAATATTTGTTTACTTTAAAAAGTTTAAAAAAATTCTTTGTACCTCAAATCAGCTACAGAAAATAAAATATCAGTTTTACGGAAGGGTTTGGAAGAATCGCTAGGCCATATTTTAGATATCATTTTTTTGTTTTTTTTTTTCATATTTTTTTTGTAAGAAAATAAATGTTTAAAGTGTAATCCGTCCTTTTTGTTTAATAATTTTATAATCTATTCCCAAAAAAAAATGAACAATTGTGCATAGTAAGCAAATTTACAAGGTGACATTGTAGCGCCATTTGACAAAACTTAAAAAGTTTTGAAGGTAACGATCCCAAATTAGGTATATTTCAAAGTCAATAAATATGTTGTGTTATTTAAGTTTGTAAAAATATTAATAAAAGTGATCTTAGGTTTAATTTAAAATGCAATTTAATTTATCGACATTTGTAACGTCTTTGTGAAGAATAATTTTGAATTATTTTATTGTTTTTTTTTTCAATATTTTTTTTAACGAGATTCAAGCACATAAAGAAGCCCTTATTATTCGTCTGCAGGAACTTTTAAGACAACACGGTGAAAACCCAGACACGTTAATCATAAGTAATGAAATGGAGGAAGAGCAAGTAAGTACAAATTTAGGTATGACCAATAGGATGGCTCAGCTGCTCGCCCAGTTTGAAGATCAAAGAAAAGAACAAAAGAACCTTTTTTTCGAGAAGAATCTTCTCGAAGAGCAAATAAGAGAACAAAGGAACAATCTCGATGAAATAAGAGGGAAAATTCTAGAAGAGCAGAAAAACATCCTTGAAGGTAAACTCACTGTATTTGAGAATAAGTTCATTGCTCTTGACGAACGTTTTGAAGGCGTCTAAAAACAATTTTCGAAAGTGGACACAAAGCTCGAGGAAGTTGAAGAAAAAATCGAACACAGAATTCAAAGTATTACCTACGAATTGGAAAAAGTTCAAAAAATGAAGATTCGAGAAAGTTCTGGCCAGTATCCAAAGCGAAAAGAAATGCATCCATCAACCTTTGATGGACAATCTTCTTGGTCGATCTACAAGAAGCAGTTTGAGGCAGCCGCAACAAAAAATGGCTGGGATGACGAAGACAAACTTATACCTCTGCCGCTTGCCCTTAGAGGACCTGCTGCTGAATTATTGCAAACCATACCAGCAGACAAGAACGGCAACTTCACGGCTCTTGTACAGGCCAATGACAAACGTTTTGGAGATGGCCATATGCAAGAAGCCTTCCGCGTCCAACTTAATAGCAGAGTCCAGAAAAGAGGAGAAAGCCTGCAACAACTTCAAGCAGATATCGAACGGCTGGCTCACCTGGCATACCCAACTGCAGGAGATGAAATAATAAACGCAACGGAAGCATTTGTCCGCGCTGTATCCGACATCAACCTTCAGCGAGCGATTTGAACTGCCGGAAAACGCACGCTTCCTGAAGCATTGGTGTTCGTTCTAACAATGGAAGCAGCAGAACATCAGGCTTCACAAGGAGTCCATCGGGTAAGAGAAATAGAAGTTGAAGAATGCAACTGTCAGAGAACCGCATTCCAACCCGCATTCTAAGAAGTGTTTTCAAAGAAGACATATGCTTGCCGTTTTCTTCTGAAGTGTTCGTTTGGGCTAAGCTAAAATAAAAGGCGAATTGGGTGGTCATCGATACCTCATGGTGGAACCAGATACTGACCAAGGCTTCCAAAACATCATCGTTGGGAAGACTCTTGTGACCCCAAAGAACAACATGGTATCTGTACGGATTCTGAACATCAAACCGTACGAAGTTAAGTTGAGAAAAGGAGAAATAGTCGGAAAATGTGAACCTGTGTCAGCGATAACTAAGATCACAGAAGAACAGCTAAAGGCAAAAATCCTTAACTCAAGCTATCTGAGACAACATCAACTGCCTTCTTCATGAGTATGCTGACATATTTTCTTCACCAAGTGGACAGTATGGTCGAACACAACTGGTACAGCATCGGATCGACACAGGAGACGCCAGACCGATTCGTCAACCAGCAAGACGTCTCCCCTTAGCCAAACAAGCCGAAGTTGAAGAGATGATATCGAGTATGAAGAAAGATGGGCTGATCGAAAACTCTAAAGGCCCTTGGGCATCTCCAGTGGTCCTTGTCAAAAAGAAGGACGGAAGCACTCGATTTTGTGTGGATTACATGAGGCTGAACGATGTAACCAAGAAAGACAGCTATCCTCTGCCCAGAAGCAGCGATACGTTGGATGCAATGGAAGGTGCTCAATGGTTTTCCACACTAACGGAGCCAGTGCCAGTGGCTACTGGCAGGTAGAAATCTACTCAGAAGATCGGGAAAAGACAGCTTTCTCCACAGGAAATGGTCTGTGGCAGTTTATAGTGATGCCATTTGGACTATGTAACGTTTCGGCTACATTTGAGCGTTTAATGGAATGCATTTTACAAGGACTAACCTGGAAATCTTGCCTGGTCTATTTGGACGGTGTCATCGTGTATGGGAAAATATTTGACGAACATTATGACAACCTAAAAGCTGTGTTTCAGAGGCTTTGAAAGCACACCTCAAGCTTAATCCAGATAAATGTGTTCTTTTCAAGGCTGAAGTTAAATATTTGGGACACATAATCTTATCCCAAGGAGTAAAGACTGATCTTGAAAAATTTGACATAGTAAAGAATTGTCCAACACCACAAGACAAACATCAACACCGAAGTTTCCTTGGCCTAGCCACATATTACCCGCGTCTTGTGAAGGACTTAGCTGGAATCGCCAAAAGCTTGCATCAGCTTACAGAAAAGGGAAAGCCGTTCAAATGGTCAGGTGAGTGTGAGAAAAGCTTTCAGGAGCTAAAGCTGCGTCTATGTAATGCTTCTGTGCTGACCTACCCAACTCCAGGAAAACCTTTCATTATTGACGCGGATGCAAGTTATGTCGGAATTGGAGCTGTACGAAATACCTTCCTATTTCCGCTAAACATTCTCTTTTTATATCCAACTCTCGTCCATGGCAGTCGATAGAAAAAAAAGAACTACCATCGCCCAGAGTGTCTAATCGCATATCAAAACTTAATCTCCGTCTCTTAATTCCTTTTTTAAAAAGTGTTTTATTCAATTCAACACTAAAATTGGCGCAGTCGGTAGGATACACAAAATATAATATGTGTATCCTTTGTAAATAAGAACCCATTGTTCACACATCGTTCAAGTATATTATAAAGTGAAAATTAAAATTCAATTTTTTACAAAAAGAAAGAAAATTATTTTAATAACCTTTACCCATATAAAGTGAAATTAATATCCGAAATTCTACGAAAAAGAAACCTTTGGAATTAATAACTTAATTGGACTACTTAACGATATTACAAATTAAATTCAGTGAGAATAAAAAAAAAAAAAAAAAAAGTCAAGTGAAAATCGACAATCTCATTGAAATATACATTGTATAACACTGAATACAAAAGTGAAAGTTGTATATCGAGCGAAAATCGATAACAGTGATAACTTAAAATCAGTGTTTTTTAAATTAATCAGAAAAGTAATAAAAAAAAAAAAAACAAACTCTTTAGAAAAATAAAAATAAAATAAAACAAAAATTAGAAGAAAATATAAAGAGTTTAAAGAAAAACAAAACCAACTCATAATCTTCAAATATCTTAAATGTAAATGAGTCTATTTAAGAAGTTCAGAAAACCCAAAAAGGAGAACCCTAATTCCAGATACACAGACGAAGAATCAGGATCATCCGAAGAAGATAATCAATTAAGCAGAATAAGAAATACACCTATTCCAGAACATTGTAAGTCCAAATTAGAATTAGATAATTCCATTAAAAATAATAAAATTGTAAAAAACAAAAATATTCTAAAACCAAATAGGTTGTCAAACTCAGAAATTGTAACGTTCGATAAAACAGAAACAGTCAATATGTCTTTAACTTTAACTCTTGACCCTCTCAAATATATTGAGAAACTTAACACATTCGATGGACGTAGGGAAGATTTATATACCTTCGTCACTAATGTGGACGACACCATACCAACACTAAATAAATATGATAGCCAAAGCCAAACCATATGTATAAACATACTGAAATCCAAGTTGATAGGAAAGGCTAAACGTTGTATTGAGATCCATGCTCATTTAAGTACATGGAAAGAAATTAAAGAATTGTTGATAGCAAATTTTGGTGGTTTCAAATCATCATTTCAATTATACGATGACTTACGTCAGATTCCATATAAAGGAAACGTAATGAATTTCTATAATGAAATTCAGAAATCTCTATGCGAGCTGAATCAAAAAACGGTTCAGGAAGGTAAACAAATAGATATCCCACATAATACCCAGACAGCATTAAATATATTTAAAGAAAAGCTGCCTGTGCATATGCGTACTGTGCTCTTTGCTTTAAAGCCTCCAAACCTACAAGCAGCTCTTCACGAGTTAACACAAGCAGGATTTATCGATGAAAAATCTGATACACCTAAAAAATTGTTAGAGGTTTCTAAAAATAATAATAAAACCTTTGTTCCAAATAAACCCTATCCTAATCAAAATCAAAATAATTTTGCCCCAAAAAACCCAACTCACATTAAACCCCCATTTAACCACCAAAATACTAACAATCGTAATCCAAATTATAAAGGTAACAATTATGACCCAAATTACAAACCTCCTAGTAGGCAATGTAAACCCATGGAAGTTGTCCCAACTTCTAGTCAACTAAAGAAAATCCAAACTAACTATAATGAAAGCGATCGAAACGAAACGGTTTTTCCGAATGTAGCCTCGGAAACCTGTCTACTCAACGAGACAACAAACTCCCCTTTATTAGGTTAGACAAAAATAATGAAACATTGAGACTATTAATTGACACAGGAGCAACGAATAGTCTAATAAACAAAGAAAAAGCTCCGGTAAGCTACATAAAAACAAGAGAACACCCGTTAGAAATTAAAACAGTAACTACTTCTATATTTATAGATAAAGAAGTGGTTATACCAAAAGAAAAATTTGCACTCAAATCTCGCGTAGATTGCATTTTTCAAATTCACAGTTTTAATGTCAACTTTGATGGATTAATTGGAAACAATATATTATTTCCAAATAATGCCAGCATTGATTTTAAAAACAAATTACTAAAACTAAACGAACAAATTATTCCACTGTTCTTTTCTGCGGAAGACGAACAAGAATATCAAGTAGAAATAAATCATTTAAACAATTTAATTCCACGAGACACATTTACTTTCGAAAATTTGGAAAGTCAAAGAGTCTCACATCTAAACGATGAGGAGCATAAAAGTTTATTTAATTTATTGAAACAACACCAAAAGGTATTTTACCAAAAAGGAGATGATTTAAGTTTTACTAGTCATGTAAAACATAAAATCCCCACAATAAATGAAGAACCAATCTTCACACGGATATATAGATATCCCGAAATCCATAAAAAGGAAGAGGACAAACAAATTAAAGATCTGTTAGATCAAAAAATTATCCAACCAAGTACTTCACCGTACAATGCCCCAATCTGGATTGTACCTAAAAAAGCCGATAAAACAGGTAAAAAAGACTGGAGAATAGTTATCGACTACCGTAAACTAAACAATGTTACAAAAGAGGATAAATTTCCTATCCCTTTGATCGATGACATTCTAGATAAACTAGGTAAAGCAAACTATTTTACCACTTTGGACCTTACGAAAGGTTTTCACCAAATAGAAGTCGATCCTGTAGATCGAGAAAAAACAGCGTTTAGTACGTTGTCTGGCCATTACGAATGGTTGAGAATGCCATTCGGGTTAAAAAACGCACCAGCCACCTTTCAAAGGATGATGAACGAAGTGTTAAAAAATTTCATTTGCAAAAAATGTTATGTCTATCTTGATGACATAATTGTCTTTTCCACGTCTTTAGAAGAACATTTAGATTCCTTGAACAAAATATTCGAAACACTCCAAGAAGCAAACCTCAAGGTTTCGCTTAATAAATGCGATTTCTTAAAGAAAGAATCCGAATTCCTGGGACACATAGTCACCCAGAATGGAATCAAACCAAACCCACAAAAAATAGTAGCTATCAAGAATTTCCCAATACCAACAACTATAAAAGAAATTCAGTCATTCTTAGGCTTAACTGGATATTACCGTAAGTTTATCCAGGACTATGCAAAAATTATAAAACCAATGACAATCTGTCTCAAAAAAGATGAAAAAATAGACATAAATGATCCTAACTACAAAGAATCATTTGAAAAACTAAAATTGGTAATGTCTGATGACCTCCTAAACAGACATCCAGACTTTACAAAAGAATTTACCTTAACAACTGACGCATCCAACTACGCAATTGGTGCAGTATTGAGTCAATCTCATGGTCCACTCTGTTTTGCTTCTAGAACTTTAAATAAACATGAGTGTAATTACTCAACCATAGAAAAAGAACTCCTAGCTATCGTTTGGGCAACCAAACAATTCCGCCATTATTTGTATGGTAGAAAATTCAAAATACTGACAGACCACCGACCCTTAGTATGGTTACAAAACCTACGAGAACCAAATTCAAAATTACAAAGATGGAAAATCAAGTTGGAAGAATATGACTTCAACATTGAGTACATCCAAGGTAAAGAGAATAAAGTAGCAGATGCTTTATCTCGTATAAAATTAAATGAAATAAATGCCATAGAATTAGTCTCTACTCAACATTCAAACGAGTCAGACAGTTCTAACCTAATCTCTATCACAGAAAAACCTTTAAATTTATTTATTAGACAAGTTATCGTAAAAATCGGAAGAGAAAACAACGAGAATATCACTTTCCCGTTCAATAAACGCCGGATAGAAATTATACGAAAAACCTTTAGTAAAAAAGATTTCGAAAAAATAATATCTGAAATCGATGTAGACCACCAAAACGCAATCTACATAGAAGACGATGAATTATTTCTCAAATTACAAAATCATTGGAAAAATAATCACAATAATCAAAAATTATTAAGGACAAAAATTTTCTTAACAGATATTTTTGACCTACCAGAAATAGAGGACATTATTCATAAAACGCACTTAGAATTCAACCACATAGGCCTAGAGAAACTCTATTTAGAACTGAAAAGGAAATATTATTTCCCGAACCTAAAGAACCAAATCACAACAAATAATTGTGAAACCTGTAATCTAAAAATAGAGCGAAACCCTATTAAACTCCCTTTTGAAAAAACTGAAACCCCTTCAGGACCACATATCCATTATCACTTAGATATATGGATCTTGTCTAACAACAACAAGTATCTCACTTGCATTGATAAATTTTCAAAGTTTGCAGCAGCAGAAAGATTGAAGTCAAAAAATCAAAAAGATATATTGAATGCATTAGAAAAATTATTCAGCTATATGATTCAACCGAAAAAAATAACAATAGATAACGACCCCACGTTTAAAACCTATTCAATACAAAGTTATTTCAAAGAAAAACAGATTTTAATTCACTTTTCCACCCCCTATAGGCATACTGGAAATTCAGACGTAGAACGTCTTCACAGTACCTTAAATGAGCACATCAGGTTGCTGGAAAGATCAGAAAATATCTTTGATCTAGTAATCAAATCTTTAAATATCTATAACAAAACAATACATCTGACAACCAAAGAGAAACCTATAGATATACATTTAGGTAAAATAAATAACAAAACAATATTTGAAAGAATAGAAAATACGAAAAACAAAATTTTAGAGAAAATTAATAAAAATAGAAAAGATACAGATATAAACCCAAATTTCACGAAGGTAAACAACCCTGAAAATTTTAATAAATTAAAGACAAAACATAAAAAAGTAAAGTTAATTAAAATAAACGATAAAAAGCTATTAGTTAAACCTCATCTCAGAAAACAGTTACTCCATAAAGACCAGTTTCGAAAGAAAAAGAAATTCACCAAACCCCATAATGAAGACAATAACAGTAATAACTCTCTTTTCAATAATTATCCTAGTGAGGTCTAATCTTGAGATAACCAAAATAGACAGAGAATTCTTTCTATTACCAGGTCAAGTAAAACTGATCAATAACTATAATATAATCCTACACTTAATTAATTTAACAGAGTGCCAAACTCTAATTAATCAATTAAAAGATCAATATCAGAATTTACCTGATAAAGATGATCAGCAAAAACAGAAATTAGACACTCTAGAAATAAAAGTTCAAACTTTAATCCCCCACCATATTATACACAAAAGAGGACTGATCAATATTATCGGAAAAGGTATGAGATTCGTATATGGAACTATGGACGATGACGATAGGGAAAGTATAGAACAAAGCTTAAAAGCTTTAGAAGAAAATAACGAAGAATTATTGAAAAATAATAATAAACAAGTAAAAATTAACCAACAATTCAACGAACAATTTCAACAGTTAAAAGATATTTTTAAACAAAGTTCAAAAACATTAAATAAATATAAAGAAATCAAAAGCGAAATCAATTCCCTACGTATGGAAATTGAATTTAATAAAAACCTATTAGAAGTACAAGAAATTATAGGAAAAATATCTGACATCATTATGACCAGTAGAACAGGTGTCCTAACACAAGACATTTTAACAGTTCAAGAGATATTCGAGTATGAAATAAATTTCGATAAACTTAAAGAATTGAAGATAACTTTGGCAACCTATAATGAAAACCTATTAATTATCTTAAGCATTCCTGAATTTAATGATAAGCTTTTTAACAAAATTTATATACAGACATTCCCTGTAAAGAATAAAATAATTAAACTACCTAACAACGAATTGATTGAAGCAAACAAAACTCTTTACTATGTAACAAAAGAAATTAAGAACTTACAAGAAATAAAAGATAGTTGTATTAGAAACTTATTTAAAAATAATATAATCTTAGATTGTAAAACCGAAAAATTTAAAGAAGAAAATATAATCATAAATAAAGAAAAATATCTAATAATCAAAATTTTGCAAAAAGAAAAGATCAAACAAAATTGTAACAATTTGGACTACACTCTAAAAGGAAATTATATTCTAGAATTAGAAGATTGTAAAATAGAAATAAGAAATAAAACTTATAACAAAAAATTATACCAAAATAATTTCAAAATTATACCATTGATAAATTATAACTTTACAGAAGATTACTATAAAGAATTAAACTTTAAACCAATTGATAATATAGAAATTTTAGAATCCAAAATATATAAACACACAACTTACAGCCTGGTAACATTTGCTGTTGTAATAATAATTGTAGTATTTGTAATTATCTATTTAAGAATAAAATTAAAAAATAAAAAATCCATTACAAACATAAGCATCCCAACGGTTACTTTCAAACCATTGGAATCCTCTAGATAATGTAAAAACTTATACCATTCTGAAATCTAGTTTTGCTGCGCCAATTTTTTAAAAAGTTTGGACTAGGGTTTCCGAAACGATTTTTTTATACCAGAGATGTTTAAAATTTTTCATTTTTTTTTATTTTCTCAATTTTTGGAATTAAAAACAAATTAAATTTTTTTTTAATAAAAAAAAGTCCAAGAGCTATTAAATTTTTCTATATTTTAACCGAGAATGCTGGTAAAAGCATTTTTTAAAGGTAACTTCATATTCAAACAAAGAACATATTATAATCCAAACAAAAAGCTAAGCACTTTTCTGCATCGCATTTGACGAATGCATATCCGCTCAAATGCGATACTCTAATAAACAAAATATGCAGACTAAACAAAAACAGTAACAGAAGTCGTATATGAAATGAATCACGTACGCCTTCACAAAAGATAAGATATAAATACCAGTTGTCTGTGACATTCTGGTTTAGACTTTAAGAAACCTCGAAATAAAGATAACCTCTAGAATCAAGAGCTCCGTCTCTTAATTCCTTTTTTAAAAAGTGTTTTATTCAATTCAACACTAAAATTTGTATATATAGCTACTAGCCGATAAAACCCGGCGTTGCCCGGGTCTTCTTTAGTAAAACCTTTGACAACCAAATATCGACCAAAAAGATGATTTAAAATCAGCACTCGAAAAATGTTCAGCTTAAAGAGCGCTACACACCATCCATGTTACTTGTCAGGTAGCATTGACGTTTTTTTTGTCAGGTAACATTGAAAATAAGCCTCCACACGTATCAATGAACATTGACAATTATTTTCCTAAAATTATGTGTGTGGGTTGTGTGGGCTTGCATTTGAATAAAAATGTAATGCACCTAATTATGAACCTACCTGCCTGCCTATAGTGTAATTTTAAGACAACTTTGAAAATCAGACTATTTGTATGTTATGTTATACCTACCTCCCATTACCCTCTAAGGAACGAACGACCGTGAATTTTGTTAGTAACCACTTGACAAAGAAATTAATAATTTATCAATGAAAAGATAAATTTTTTCTTCTTCTCTACCATATACCTATCATATTCTTAAAACGAAGCATTTTTTCCCAGCAAGGGTTATTGCCGTCTATGAAGAATAATTCCGTGCCAAAAAACCGGAATACATTTTTTACCACCCCACCAACCACTTATCAACATCAAAAAAATTTTACCACTTGTACTACCTAAATAAAGTAGGTACCTACCTATTAAAATAAAAATACATATTTAGGTAGGTAGGTATTACCTAAAAAAAAAAATTTTGAGCCGATTCTGGAAACCAGATCCCTCCTTGCGCACGTTTTTGTCTTCTTGTGTTCCCACATTACATTTAATCTTCGTTTAAAATCTCGAACCTTGAAAATCCGATGATTAGAACTCAAGGTGTAAATTTTGCTGATTTGAATGTAATAAGCACCCCCACATCACCTTTGCTTACCTACGCCCTTGACTGTGTAGTTACTCAACAAAATGAATTAGAAAAACAAATGTATTAGTGATTCAAGTGTCCCCTTACCCCTCCTTGCGCACACATTGGCCTCTAAATAGGTTCGTTTGCATTTAACTTCACCAATACCCACCGCCAAACCAACTAATTTCTGTCTTACCTTAAAATCCAACAATTAGAACTCACGTTGTAAATTTAGTCGATTTTCATGTAATAAGCATCCCCCTATCCTATTTACGTGCGTCCTTGATTGTGTAATTACTCAGAAAAAAAAAATGAAAATAATTTGTATAAGGGGTGCAAATGCCCCCTTACCCCTCCTTGTTCACGCCTTTGCCTCTAAATAAGTTCGATTCTATTCACCATCACCAACCACCCACCGCTAATAAACCAACATTTTTTTTCTGCTGCAAATACCTATTATACCTACCTACTCATACCTATACCTACTCCAATCATTTCTTACTACACTATAGAGAATACCTACCGACTGTTTATGTTTTGTTTTGTTTTACCATACCTTCCTATACACAAAAATATCACCACGATTCGTCGACGGCGAAACGCGAAAACAGTCAACTCTACTCACTATCTCGCTCCCACCTACCAAGGCACATTGCACATGGTTTGATTTGTTTTTTTTTTTATTTCTTGACGATGAAGAATAATTCACTGCCAAAAAACCTGCATACATATTTTTACCACCCCACCATCACTTATTCTCATGAAAAAATTTGTACCTAACCTAAATAAAGTATTAAAAAACCAACCACCCACCGCCAAACCAACCAATTTCAGTCTTACCTTAAAATCCAAAAATTGAACTCAAGTTGTGAATTAACTAAGCCGATTTACATGTAATATAAGCATCCCCCATCCTATTTACGTGCGCTCTTGAGATCGTTTAATTTACTCAGAAAAAAAATTAAAAATAATTTTTATTAGGGGTGCATTAAATGCCCATTACCCCTCCTTGTGCACGCCCTTGCCTATAGTTCGTTTCCATTTACCATATCCAGCAAACACTCACCACCAAACCAAACAATTTCAGTAGTAAACATTTATTTTTGCTGCAAATATTATACCTACCTCTCACATACCACTATTTCTTACTAAAGAGAAAATCCCTACCGTTGATGTTTTTTTTTTTTTTTTATTTGAACTTTTCCCTATTACACAAAAACATCAACACAATTCGTCGCCGGTGAAAACAAAACTCACTTCTCGCTCCCACCTACCAAGGCACATTATACTGCACATGGCTTGAATCGTTTTTTTTTTTTTCGATGAAGATTTTTTACTACCCACCACTTAATTTTCACCAAAAATGTTCCCTAAAAATAAAAAAAGAAAAAAAACAAAAATACTACCCTACCTAAAAAAAAAAAAAAACTCTTTTTTTGAGCCGATTCCAGGAATCAGCCCACCAAAAATATGGAATTTGACGATTTATCGTCAAATCCACATGCCACAAAAGGCAATTTTCCATGGCAAAACAACTCCTCCTTATAAATAATTGAGCTTGAAGTAAATGTGAGTTGAAAATCTATAAAGCAGTATTTTGCAAGGAAAATACCTACATGCTTGATTTTAGAAAATTTCCATACGAT
The DNA here is from genome assembly GCA_947049315.1 of Epistrophella euchroma. NCBI lineage: Eukaryota > Metazoa > Arthropoda > Insecta > Diptera > Syrphidae > Epistrophella > Epistrophella euchroma. The sequence goes on from OX346246.1 coordinate 98,087,508, forward strand.
TTTTTTTGTGGTAAGTTTTTAATTTGTTTATTATTCGGTATTTAACAAAAATTTTCTTTTCTGCTGTATCCTATAGCATACCAGATAAGTGAAATTTGTATTATATCTATTTTTTAAAAGAGTTTTTTTGTTTGTTTGTGAGTTTAGTGCATACATTCAGCCAGACTGACAACCAAAAAAAGTTACTCTTTTATATAATAGTATAGATATATACATATATCGTAACAGTACGGATAATAATTTCAGTTGCTAATCAAGGAATTGTGTAAGTGACTTGATAATAAGTGATACAAGAATTTTGCTGTATGATATATGATCAAAGAAAAGGAATCTTATTACTTGATTTCCTACTTTAGAAAAAGCAAATAAAACTTTTCCCCACGTGGACTGGTTTTTTTTAACAATCGTGAACTGACGCCCGGTCATAGAATCGAGTTCATCTACAGCACCAACGGTACCAACTTTCGTGGTTTCTTTTGGCTACGGCACGTGACTGGCTTCCACGTCACTGAGGCACACGTTTACAGTGGAACAGAGCTCCGTAGTGACTTTTTCTCCGCACACAGCTCGTCAGAGTAGCAACGCCGATCAATCCACGAGAGGACCCACAGAGCAATCGCTCTCGAATCGAAAGTGGTACCTGCTGATCATATTGAATCTTGACAATTACCAACGTGTCCACGATTCTTTCAATTTTTCTTTTGGTAATTCTTATCGTTTGAATATATATTTATATATATATATAAATAATTTTTGATAACACCACCTCCACAGCAATAGAGGCAATCACAACGAGAATCTAACTTATTCCAAAAAACTTAAGCGCCAAAATATACCAGCTTCTTGAGTAGCATAAGTGGAAAAGGAACACCCTATAAATAAGGCGCACCATCACAAACCATCCTCACGTCTTCCCCCTTCCCCTCTCATAGGACCCACTTATCGATCTTTCGTACATACAATTCAGTCGTTGGTAAATCGAGTTCTACTTCAGTTCTTCCATCGATCGATCTTAAAAGAGGCCTTCCTATTTTCCACCCGGAATCGTGGTGAATTAACCTTTTTGTGACCACTCCCAAGTAACATTTTTGCTCTCATAAGACGCTCCAAAAGCTTTATGAGACTTAGTTAAGGGAGCTAAAATCACTCTTGAAGAGAACTTCAAGACTGTTATCAGACTGTTAAAAAACTTAAATGGCCTAGTTATGGGAGGCTCTTCATACTTATAGCAGTATATTTATTCTTCTTATGGGATGACAGACGCCACTTTGTAAAGCTCTTAACTCTAGCTAAGAGATTGCGTGTTTTCCAACAGGAGTATCTTGAAAGAGAACGAGTATGCGCAACCTTAAAAAAAAATCTCTCACAATTTAAATATCTTTTTTGTGTGTGTGCGTCATCATCCTCTCATCAAAAAAAAAAAATTATGTGTTTCTCGATGCGAGTATTTATCGGTAAAGTAAACTGACATATATTAATTGTGATAATTGTGGGCATAATGTAAACTAAAATCTTGTTGCAATTGAAATTTTATCTACTAATTTGCACATTTTGCTTCGAAAAATTACAACGCGCTTTGAAAAAAGTGCGTATTTAAATAATTTTAATTCGAACTTTTATTAGAAAAGGGGTTACCATGAGTACTTCTTTTTTTGTAAAAAAAATTTGTTTGTAAAAAAAACGTTTATGCTTGATTTACAGGACAGACAAAATCTCGTTATTTTTTTTTGTCATTTACTGTCATTATTATTATTTATAACAAAAAATTTAGGTATGTATAGGAAAGGTTTGTCAGATATTTTTGTGGTATTTATGATTTAATCGTTTGAGAATTTTGAAATATGCCAACAAGACAAGAACAACTGGCTTTAAATATTTTTTTTATACTGTGTAAATATTCTGCTGCCTCTATTTTGCAAATAATATCAAAATTTAACAAGATTTAATCAAAATACTCTTATTGCATTTGGTAAATCCAGTTTTAAAGAAATATTCAATATTAAAGAATATTCAAACGTGGAGGTTTATTGAATTCTGTATGCAACTAACATTTCCGAACACCTTTTAACTATGAAACTATAACCATTGTGTGTTTACATAACTTGCACATAATTATCTACACATAATAAATTTTTAAGATTTGAGTCACAATAGAAAACCAACAAATATTATACTACGACCATATTTTTATGTTACGGTAACCCTAAAAATAAAGAGAACACTTTTTATTGGTATTGAAATATGGCTATCGATACTTTAACTCTTGGTTTAACGTCTTTATGAGACCTTTGGTATATTCCCACAGTGAGTAAGAGTTCAAGAAGACAACACACTTCTTATGAGCTATCAAATGCTCTTATGAGACTTCGGTTTGACGTTTAGTAAGCAATCGAAAAACTTCTTATGAGAATTCAAATGCTCTTATGGGACTACGAAAAACAATGTGACGCGTTCATTTTTTTTATACATTCTAACTTTTTTTGATGTATGAAAAAAAATCGTGAATTGTGTTAGAAAGATTTATTTTTTGAAACAATGAAAATACATTATGACATCATTATTTTTGGAAGTAAATTTATTTTGGTATTAGTTAAATCCCTTGTGAAAATACAATTAATGACAACAACTAAACGCAACAGCATTTTAAGATATCATTCAAATTATTTGATACTCATACCAATGGTGTTTACTATTAGTACAACGAACCAATTTTCTCAAACCCGCTCTTAATACTTACACCAAACCAAAAAATCGATCTAAATTAATGAACTTGCCTATTCTTTCTGGCTGATAACGTGTCCGATAGAAACAAGAACAGAACCAAACTTTCTTTGAAAAAAGAACACACTTCTGTATAATTCAATAAAAACAGCAGTTCGATTAACATTTAAAAACTTTAGCTCCCATTCGACTCTTGAACTCTAAATTTATGTGTTGTTATGGGATTGTAAAGGCAAACAATGATGTTTAGCGTTCTAGTTTTATAACGAGAAACTTAAAAGACTTAAATTGATCTAGATATAACCTAAACTCTTATAATAAAATTGTTATGAGACGAATATAAGTATTATAACAAGATCTCAATTCTTAATTGTATAGATATGAGATAAAAAAGAGTCTTATGGGAGGTTTTTCCAGATTTCAAGAGCTAAGCTCTGGAGAGTTTGTTAGTTGGGCTCCGCAACCTAAATCATCAAATTCATCGAATCCATCAACATCATCCTGCAAATCTACTGTTCTTCACATCAGCATCCTAAACTTTTAAATGTATCAGATCATCATATACTAAGATAACTCATCTCTCTTACAAACACCTGTTTTTAAATTTGCCTACAAAAGCTAAGTATTCCTTTTAAAATTAATTTTTCGTTCAAATTCAAAATATTGTTTCTTTCTAATCATTAACCTAGCTACGCGCACAAATTAAGCGTCAACTCGACAAGCAAAGCTGCTGTGCACATCACCTTTGGAAAAGTCGGTAAGGTCATCTTTTTGTTATTGTTTTATCTGAGGAAGAAAGAAGATTTGATTTACACGATAAATTTCTTTTTTGAAGTGAATACACAACATAATTATTATTTCTCTTAATTAAACGAGCTTGAGTGAAAGGAAATAATTCAGACTCGATAACCACTACCACAACTTAACTTCTAAGAGAGAAAGAGATTTATTGATTGATCATCAATTTTTTTTTCGTTTTGCTTTTGATAATTATAGTTAAGATCTCTTCATTATCATGCTAGTTTTCTTCACAATTTTAATTCGAAGATGAATTAGTCTATTTCTTAATTTTTGTATACCACCTTTTTTTTGAATTAAATAAAACATCGTACCTACATGAACTATTTAAATTTTCGCTATTTTGATTTCGTTGGAATGAATTTGAATTTGGATGGCGTAATTTTGATTTTTTTTGTGCTGAGGAGAAAGAAAGGAAGTGAGGATGCTGATAGACGACGGTGAAGAGAGTAATTCTTAGGAGATTACTCCATCGCAAGTAAGGGGTTTTTGAATTAACATGAGTGGATCAATAATCATGGAGTTTTCGCAATTAATTGTAAAAACGGAGGGAGGGACACACTCTGAGGCCCATTTACATCTCGGGTTTCCCATTTCATAAAATTTGGGAATAATGATATCGCGTCATGAAAATAGCGCTTGTTGGGGTCTTTTAGTTTCGGCATGAAATACTGTGCGGTCGTTCAGCGGCAGGTACAAGTACAGTGTGGGATTCTGGCAATCTAGCGGAATTTTATTATAAAAATCATTCGAATGAACCAAAGCAAAAATTGGTTTAATATATAGCTAATACCTCCCTGTAAGCAAGTATACCAAAATTTTTAGGTGGAGAGCATGTTTTACTGAGAGAATTGATTTTAAAGTGAGAGTTTGTGATTTATTTGAGTCAAGTTTGCGGTGCGAAGGTGTTCGGGGTTTTTCACTTTTAAATGTCTTTTGTGAGTCTTAATTGAAGTTTTTATTTTTTATTTATTTAATACAATATAAGAGAATAAGAAAGTGAGTAAAGTTATATTTAAAAGGGTGTTCAATTTTTTGTTGTTGTATTTTTAAGTGAAAAAAATGTGTTTTTTTTGTTAATTTTTACATTTGTTGGAGAAAATTTTAATGTATTCAGGGTTATTCAAGAGGGAAACTATATCCGTCTTAAAGGCTGACATTTCACCTTTCATATTGCGTCTTAAGTTGCTGCGCATATCTGCGCACTTGAAAAATTTGCTAATTTTTCTAAACGCTTACCGTCCAAAAAATCATGTTCTGTTTTTCTTTTTCTAATATTATTTGTTCTTATATTTTTTTTAACTTTGAGAAATGTGTTCTCTCTTTGCAAACACAATATTAGAGAAAGAAATATTTTGCATACTACAACTTATAGGGTGTTTTATGTTTCAATCAATATATATTTAATACAAAAATTTAACATTTTACTTTAAAAAAATATGTATTAATAAAATAATACATAATATCAAATTGAGGTATTTTGTATACATATATTATATACATATGTATTACAACTTACAGGGTGTTTCAGTCAATTATTTATTTAATACAAACATTTAACTTGTTACTTAAAAAAAAATATTTTTTTATAAAATAATAGGTACTTATAATATAATAAATATAAAAGCAATAAAAATGTACAGGGTGTTTTTCAAATTTAAATACAAATTTAAATATCGCGAACTATTTACGAGAAAAAACATCCAGTTTGGAAACAATGATACATCTTTTTAACAGGCTTTTGATATCTTCAGACCCTTTCTTAGCAAGTCTAAGGTGCATTCCGAAAAGAAAAAAAAAGGTCCAATTGAACAAGAAATTTTGGAGCTTCTTGATGTTCCATCTTAAATTAAAAAATCTGTTCATGTACATTTATTAAATGTATTAAATGCTGATGTCGATTTATTTATTACATTTATATTTATGGCAATCAAAAATAAGACTGAAAAATAAAACTTATTGTTACAGATAAATTCAGATATGTTAATATATATAAAATACTTGCTTTATTTAATTTTCTGTTTACTTTTTTTTGAATTTAGGAGAAAAAAGTGTATAAAAAGTTCAACATGCGACATGCTATTAATATTTTTCTTGTTGGTAAGGTTAAAACCCTCCCGCCCCTTTTGCCACACATTTTGACCTATTCCAATTGTAATTTATTTTTTTAACATTACATCTGAGCATATTTGTTGCAAAAAGTTATCAAAAAACCAACCCAAGTTTTGTTTTATGCGTGGTAGTGATTTTCAGAAAATTAATATTTTTTCATATGAGAGATCGGTCACTTCAAAGCTCGTTTTAAAAAAAACTTTGAAGAAATATGACAAAAATTTAAATTGTATTTGATTCTACGAGCCATTTATATTATATAAGCAGAAAAAAATATAAGAAAAAGTTTAATGCACGAGCGCTATTAATTTAATTCCGCTAGATTTCTAAATTCCCACACTGTGCGACGAGCTGGTCTTTTGGTGAAGCAAGCGTGCCGAACCGTACCATGTTTGCTGGACAACTCATCTGAAGTCCTATAGATGGCCTCAGGGAATCCTGTGATCCAGAGGAATCTATTAGAAGGCAAATCATCACTTTACGTCAAATGAGAACAACGAAAACCGTTACAAGGACTGCGAACGTTGCACACGCCGAGAAGAAAGGGAAATGATTGCCGTCCAACGAATTAGAGCTGATCCCATTTCCGGTTGGAGTAATAAAGAACTTAGGACTGCCAAACAAGAAGACAAAGGTGTGACATCTCTGACAGAAGTCCGGTCTCAAAGCATATTGGGCACAATGGGACTCGTTTCATGTGGAATAAGCTATGTGATGCAGCTGGTCGTACTTCGGTCTAAAGTTAATGACGTTCTTCAAGAGATGCATAATGGAGCTTCTGGAGGTCATTTGGGAGTCAATAAGATGCTAGAAAAGATACGACAACGGTTCTATTGGCTACATGCAAGAGATAATGTCGAAAAATGGTGCCGAAAATGTGACACCTGTGCCGCTAGCAAGGGCCCAGGTAGAAAGCTCCAAAATAAAATGCAACAGTACAATGTGGGTACACCTTTCGAAAGGATTGCAGTAGACCTTTTCCTGAGACCAACAGTGGAAACCGATACATCCTTGTAATCATGGATTACTTCAGTAAGTGGGCTGAGGCATTTGCCATCCCAAACCGCTTTACAACTACTGCCACCGTCTTATCACCACCTAATATGTTACTCTCATGTGACAACAACGCCATTTGGTGTAATTTTGTGAAACTTTGCGCTGAATGGAATACATGGAGAGAACGCCACACACTAGAAGGCTATTGTGCCAGTACTTTCTAGTACAGTATCGAACCTTTCCGCTGACTATATGAGGAGAAGCTCTTGAGCGCACAGACACAGTTTATTTTTGAAAGCGGAAGTGTAAAGTTCGAAGTTAAAAGAATACGGAAGTAAATTTTTAGTTGCGTACTATTGAGATTAAAGACTAATAAAATAATTTGGAGTGAAGTAGAGTGTGTTTAATTTGTAGAAATAATTGACGGTTGATAGTTGAAAATAAATAAGTTTTATTGTCGAACCCTTGGTAAAAGCTACAATATGTTATACACCTAATACTATTGCACAACTTTTCAGAAATATCCCCAACTGTGGATTTTAGAAATAAAAGAATTGGATATTAGTGTGAATATTTTTTGATTTTCCGGGAAGTTTTTATTTTATTAAAATGTCCATATCTTGGAATCTAATTTGTCTAGAAAAAAGTTTTATACACCAAATGATTGACAATTCTTTTTTCTGGAATAATAAATCTAGAACGTCCAGCCCTCGAAATCCGAGTGCCAATTACATTATATTCTAATCAATAGAAACTTTGACTGAAGCTAAAAACCTAAAAAGTACTTACCTTTGTATGAATTTACATAATTTTTCGTGAATTTAAGCCTATTAAAACCTATAAAAAGACCTTGACCGAACCTACAATACCCAACCAAATGTGTTTTAATATAGCTTTTAACGGCCTTTATTCCAAGAAAATTTTTGGCGTTTCGTCCCGGCGATCTCACTTGGACTCATCAGTTGACTAGTGAGGGCCTTGTCAACACGCAATTTCCATTAAGTTCAGTTCATCTTACATAGATTTCATGGTGAATACCTAGTGTGAACTATATCTAACCAGATTAGAATTCCTAATCATTAAAGCTAGAAGATTTTGTGCCCGTGGCCTGGCAATGTTTATATACGAAGATTTTTTTTTTTTTTTTTTTTTTAATAATACAAATTCTATATACTACTGAAATAAATCAGCCAAGTAGAAGACTTAGCACTATTTTATTGGACTTGTTGAATTATTGATTCAATATAGCTTTTAACGGCCTTTAGTCCATGAAAATTTTTGGCGTTTCGTCCCGGCGATCTCACTTGGACTCATCAGTTGACTAGTGAGGGCCTTGTCAATATGCAATTTCCATTAAGTTCAGTTCATCTTACATAGATTTCATGGTGAATACCTAGTGTGAACTACATCTAACCAGATTAGAATTCCTAATCATTAAAGCTAGAAGTTTTTTGTGCCCGTGGCCTGGCAATATTTATATACGAAGATTTTTTTTTTTTCATGGACTAAAGGCCGTTAAAAGCTATATTGAATCAATAATTCAACAAGTCCAATAAAATAGTGCTAAGTCTTCTACTTGGCTGATTTATTTCAGTAGTATATAGAATTTGTATTATTAAAAAAAAAAAAAAAAAAATCTTCGTATATAAACTTTGCCAGGCCACGGGCACAAAAACTTCTAGCTTTAATGATTAGGAATTCTAATCTGGTTAGATATAGTTCACACTAGGTATTCACCATGAAATCTATGTAAGATGAACTGAACTTAAGGGAAATTGCGTATTGACAAGGCCCTCACTAGTCAACTGATGAGTTCAAGTGAGATCGCCGGGACGAAACGCCAAAAATTTTCATAGACTAAAGGCCGTTAAAAGCTATATTGAATCAATAATTCAACAAGTCCAATAAAATAGTGCTAAGTCTTCTACTTGGCTGATTTATTTCAGTAGTATATAGAATTTGTAATATTAAAAAAAAAAAAAAAAAAAATCTTCGCAAATGTATTTTTGTTTTTGTTATACACAACTATTTTTATACCAATGTGACGCGACGGTGCAAGCTGCCAACTCCACTATGACTTTGTATTCTCGCTCCCACTTTTACCTATCTACCCAAACCAAACACATGCACAATAATTTATTGTGTTGCATTGTTTCGTGGTTGTTTTTTTTCTTTTCTCTTTTTTGTAGGTGTATTTGGTGATGATTCTCCACTGAAGCTCATCCGTGGACGATGAACGACCACCTCATTGTGTTTTGTACAAATATTCTCTCTCGCTCGCTTCTTACTCTCTCTTTTGTTAATTAAACTTATTTGCGGTTTAATAATTTAATTTTTATATTTTGTGCACTTCTGTGGCATAAAACCTTTCCAACGGTACATAATTTATATGCCTTCGGCTTTTCTTGACCACATAATTCGTGTTTGCCGTTTTATTATATGATATACCTAAATATAAATATAAAAAATTATATATTTACTGCAGAAGCTTCTTAAAAATTCACAAAAATTCTAATATTTGAAGAAAAATCATAATGGAGGTTGGTTTAGTTAGGTTTTATCGTAAACTATTTGAATAAAAAATCAATACAAATATGTATACTTGAAGTTGAAGAATGCTCCTGTCAGATAACCGCATTTCAGAGAAGTCAGCGAGACGGACCTGCTCGATGCTGGAATTGTAACAAGACCGGACATCTCCAGCGCCAGTGCAGAATGCCACCAAGAAGAGCTGCATGTCAACATTGTGGAAGTAAAAATAGTTCTCTGATAAGCAATAACACCAACATTTCTGCTCAGTTGTTTCCCAGCCGGGAAACGATTAAGAACCAACTTCAAGGAGCAGAAGTTGGTTTCTGGTATCGATGTTCTCAGAACCACTATCCAGGTCTCACAGACTAAACGAAACAACAAAAGTCTGACTGTGGAGACAACATTAAACGGCAAGAAACACGTGGCTACAATCGATACAGGTGCCACTGCCTCCAGGCGTTAGGTCTTATCACCCAAAACCATAACGCCCAAATCGAATAATGTCATAACGCCCAAAAACCGTCATAAAGACCAAAAAATCAAAAAAAAAATTGCCACAAAGCCCAAATGACTTTTCAAATATTATAACGCCTAAATCTAAAATTGTAAAATCGCCCAAAAAATTTTTTGTTTTTGAATTTGGGCATTATGACACACACCTTGGGTGATATGACAGTAATTTTGGGCGTTATGACGATTTTAATTTTGTATCGTTCTTAAGTCTTATCACCCAACGTCATAATACCCTAATAAAAAACTGTCAAAAGGCCCAAAAGCTGATACATCTTATTGAAAAAGTGACGCAAGGCCCAAATAGAATGTCATTCAACCCAAAGTTGCTTTCAATGTCATAACGCCCAAATCTGAAATTGTCAGAAAGCCCAGTTTTTTTTGTTTCTTAAATTTGGGATTAATGACATTTATGTTGGGCGTTATGACATTTTTTGTTAAAATTATTTTGGGCGTTATGACATTTTCATAAATTTGTAATTTATGTCCCTACATAACAAAAATTAAATATGAAGTTTACAGTTGTTAGTTAGGTTACTCTTCTTGCGGCTGCGGCGGTGACGTCACGTCCGACGTGCGCGCCAACGTCACCGTCGCATCGCGCCGCACCGCGCTTCGCGGTGATTCGTTCACCCTTTTGTATAATATTTACTTTTTCTGTTCTTAGCGATCAGAATGCTTCAAGAAATTTGGTGTATTCAAAAATGCGGCGCAGCTTGGAGAGACTATCATCGAACATCTTCTTAAAATCCCCACGGTCACCTCTGGATATAGTTGAGCTTTGTGAATTTGTTAATTTTTGGGCGTTATGACTTTTTTTTGTTTTTGGTGTATGAGATTGGGCGTTATAATTTAAAATAAAAAAACGTCGCAATGCCCAAAATAAACAAACTTTATGTCATAACGCCCAAGTTTACAGGCACAAGAAATCTTTTGGGCGATACGACAATTTTCGATTTGGGCGTTATAATATTTGAAAATTATTTTGGGCACTTTATCATTGGTTTTGGGCTTTGTGCCTTTTTTTTGGTGAGTTTTTGGGCGATGTGTCCGTTTTTGGGCGCTATGACATTTTTATAATTTGGGCGTTATTACCATGGGCGATAGGACCATTCGCTGATTTTAAATTAGAACCTCATAACACCCAAAAAAAAGTCATTAGACCCAAACTGTATGTCATAGTGCCCAAATTGTACAAAAACAAATTGTTCATAAAATTTTTTGGGGACTATTTTGTTTTCGATTTGGACGATAAGACCTAACGCCGTGCCTCCATTGTAAGAAGGGACTTGGTCAAGATGACAGGGCTGCATAACGCCAATAGCAATCGTCTGAAAACTGCTACAATAGAGGTAGTAAAAGTGTACGGAGAAGTTCGTCTTCTGATTCGTTTGGCAGAACTGGAGTTTTCACATCTGTTTTTGGTAGCAGATATATGTGACGAGTGCATCATTGGAATCGATTTCATGAAAGAACACAGATTAATTCTGGATATCGGTAAACAAGTTCTTAATTACCAAAACGTAGAGATTCCTATGGTTTATGTAGAAAAACTAGCTAATAAATGAAAACGACCGACTTCGAGAAAGAACACACTGCAACTGATTTATTATATAAAAAAGAATATAATGTGAAAGCTCATACTAAGTGAACAATATTTCCAGTGAGAGCATTGCCAAATTCAAATATTCAAATAGATAATTCATTTTAATTAACACTCCCACTTTTGAATAGTTTTAATTTTTACATAATTAACTTTAAAAAGGATTATTAACAACTCCAATCAAATTTCTAAACTTCTCAAATTTATCTTTGCTTAAGGCTTTAGTAAAAATGTCAGCAATTTGATGTTCAGAAGGAACATAATTTATATTAAATTCTCTCCTCATATCTTTCACGAATGAAGTGATAGCGCACATCAATGTGTTTTGTGCGCTTATGGAACTCTGGATTTTTAACTAACCGGATTGCTCCCTGATTGTCCATATTCAGCTCAGCCACACAAGGTTTTTTAACTGGCACCAGTTCTGCAACAAGTTGCTGAAGCCACACCAAATCTTTTACAGATTATCGGTGGTCGATAATGCCACACACTTTTGCCTCTGCGATGCCCAGGACACAGGCCCACCTCCAAACTTGAAAATGAATCCAGAGGTAGATCTTCTTGTTCCATTGATGTATTTCAGGATCCTCTTGACTGCATTCACATGCATTTGAGTAGGTGCTTCTAAGTATCGGGATACAACTCTTACTGCAAATGCAATGTCTAATCCTTGGGGTTGACGCATGTAAATGTCTTCTTTTAAATTCCCATTCAAAAAGACTGTTTTAACGTCGAATTGAACAAGTGACAAGCCTTCACAAGCGGCAATAGCAAGAACAGTTCGAATTGAAACAAATTTTGCCACAGAACTAAATGTTTCAACATAGTCTACTCCATATTCTTGAGAAAATCCGCGAATCACCAACCTTGCTTTGTATTTTCTCCGCCCATACGCATCCAAGTTCTTCATTTTATAAACCCATTTATTATCGATGACCTTTCTATTTGTTGGTTTTTGAACCAAGTCCCAAGTTCGATTCTTAAGCAAACTTTTCACTTCTTCTGCCATCGCTTCTTTCCATTGACGTGCATCTACAGAAGAAACTGCTTCTTTGTAGCTCATAGGTTCACCTTGAACGAGAAAAGCATGTTTTTCTGCAAAGTTTATACAACCTGAACTCTTCCAGTCCTTTGCACTCCGCAATTTTTTTCTGTATGAAGCATCTTTGCTTCCACCAACATCATCCTCATCCATCGAGTCGAAGACCTCATCATCTAAGTTTGCTTCTTCAAAGTCTGCTCCAGATGTACTACTGGAACCCCCTTGCGTTCCGCCGTTGAGATCCTGCTCATTCTCACCACGTGCATTAGCATGCATATTACCACCTTCATCATCATGCGCATCATCATGCAAATCACCATGCGAACCACTGTAAAAATTATCATATAGATTTTTAGAGTAAGCTTCCAGTGATGAAAAAACTATAGATCGGTCTTGATCTCCACCCTTCAGTGTTTGAAGTTCACCCTCCTTAAACGTGACATCTCTAACAATTTGGATTTGTCTTGAAGATGAATTCCAAATGCGGTACCCTTTCGTATTTTCGGCATATCCCATGAATAGTCCTTTTTCTGCCTTTCTATCAAATTTCTTACGTTTCTGCTTCGGTACATGTATGAACGCCTCAGTTCCAAATGTTTTCAAATCTAAAGCCTTACATTCACTGCCCCACCAAAGTTCATATGGATTTTTTTCTTTTACTGGACTAACACCAGTTCGGTTAAGTACAAACACTGCAGTATTTACTGCCTCTGCCCAGAATCCCTTAGATAGACCACTTCCGCAGAGCATAGTCCTGGCGGCTTCCACAATAGTGCGGTTCTCACGTTCAACACTACCATTCTGCTCCGGAGCGTAGGGAACTGTAGTTTCATGGCGAACGGAATGCTTGGTTAGAAGTGATTTAACACGTTCGTTCACGAACTCCGTCCCATTATCTGTACGGAGCGTTCGTACCACATTCCTACATTCAACTTTAGCTTTGTTTAGGAACTGCTTAATGTATGAAAAACATCTGATTTGAATTTTAGAAAATACACCACCTTATATCGCGAAAAATAGTCCTTGAACAAGAGAAAGTACCTAGAACCGCCAACTGAGCTTTCCTCCATGGGTCCACATACGTCAGCATGTACAAGTTCGCCCGGTTGGGAAGCCTGAAACTTGCTGCTTCCCATAGATGCAGCTGTCACATGAAAAGTGCGCATTATCTTTGAATTGAATTCCATCTTTCTTCAGCTGATTGCGAACCTGTACCACGTTTTGGTGTGCCATCCGTTCATGCCAAATTTTAAGTGGCAGTACTTGACTATAGCCACATTGGCTCCCCCCAAAGCCGATGGTTGAACCTTAAAACACATTTTAAATAGCTGCCTCTGCCGTTCTCCCACTGCCACAACTGAGCTATCCTTCTTCACAAACTTGCACTGAAGACTGTCAGAAATAATACTCAGATTTTTATCTAAGGCCCTTGTCTGTGAAAATAGGTTCATAGTAATCTTTGGGACATATAGAACGCCAGACAGATATTTTTCGGTCCAAATGTTCCCATTTGGGGCAAGAATATTTATGTCGCCAATTCCTTGCGCAAAAATCTTTTCTCCGCTTCCTATTTTAATGCCAACAGGATCAGTGAACTCCCTATAGCATGTAAACCATTCTTTAATGCACGTCATATGGTCACTGGCACCTGAATCCAAGTACCAGTTTTCATTTATTTTGCCATCCCTTGAATCTGTCGCATCGCAACCAATTAAAGCTTTCCCTTGCACCTCACTTTGAGTTCCAGTCCACCGTCTATTGTCTTGCTCCTCCATCGCATTGCCTCGTCTTTGCACCTCATCTGCACTTCCAGTCCATCGTCGATCAGAACTAGCTAAACCTGACACCAATGCTATGTTACCTCTTCTTCCCTCACTTGAACTTCCAGTCATCACTTTGTCATCAACACTGCATACAAGTGCATCACCCCTTCGTACCTCACCTTTAGTTCCAGTCCACTTTTTACGATCACCCACCGCATTTCTCTTAGGACAATCTCTCTTCCAATGATCATGCTCATTACAGGAGAAACAGTTTCCAGGCTTTGAACACTTTGGACTTTTCTTCTTGGTCTTTTGCCTTGCAACTAGAGCAACGGATGAACTCGAAATATGCGATGACATGCGTGTCTCCTACATGACCAGCCGTGACGTAAGACTCTCCAAGGTTTGCTGTTCTTTTGCCGTCGACTCCCATCTACAAAAAAAATGCTTGAAATTACTTGGAAGTGTCATCAAAACTTTCGTTATGATCATACTTTCAGAAATAATTTCCCCAATGTCTCGTAATTGTCTGACAATGGTTTCTAACCTTGATATATGGGTTGAGACATCGTCATCTGGATCTTTTTCAAACCCAAAAAATTTCTGAAGCAGCATGTGCACATTTGCCTTTGATGTCTGTTCATAAACCGACTTAAGTTTGACCCACAAGCGGAATAGCACCGATGCTGGTTGCAATTATCTGCTGAGCTTTCCTATCAGATTTCTTCCAAATCAAGAGCCGCTTATCAAAAGCAATTTGACTCTCAGATTCAGATTTGGCCAGATTTTCACCATCTACATGCTCAAATAGCCCAGAAGCATTAAGCAAAATGGTGGCCTGAAATTTCCATACGGAATACTAGTCGGCGTTTTGCAGTTGCTCGATTTTAAATGTGCTATTTTCCATTTTCACCGACTGTCGTTTTCTCTATATGTCTAAGCTAATTCTTTAGTTTAGGCCGTGTGCGAATTCGTTTAAAATTGCGATTAAATTTTATCCGACATTAAAATTTGACAATTCTACGTATAGATTCACCTCACTAGTGTCAAAAATTAATCTTTGGATAAAATTTAACGCGATTTTAACCGAATTCACACACGGCCTTAACCTTTAATTTTTATTCCGCGTGTTCTGGGCCCATAACCTGTAGAAAACCTAGCTAATAAATGAAAACGACCGACTTCGAGAAAGAACACACTGCAACTGATTTATTATATAAAAAGAATATAATGTGAAAGCTTATACTAAGTGAACAATATTTCCAGTGAGAACATTGCCAAATTCAAATATTCAAATAGATAATTCATTTTAATTAACATTTTATGGTGGCGAAAAATAAAAAACTATAAGAACTGTCATCAAAGAAGACGTATGCTTGCCGTCTTCTTCTGAAGTGGTCATTTGGACTAAAATGAAAGGCGATTTGGCAGTATGGACATATGCAGCACAGAAATTCTGCCTAAGTCCCCGAATGTTGCTGTAGTCAACCCTAAATTCACCTACCATTACGAAAAAACAGACATAAAAAACCAAATCAGACAATTAACTAAGCTGATATCAACTTTGGGCCCCAAAATGACTTCACAGTACAAATAATACTAGTGTTATGCCTTAGTAGTAAATGTACTGATCCACCCCTGGATACCCAAAATCAATAACAACTATTTATCTGATATGCTTTGGCTTAATTGATTGCAAGCATTGCATGAGGTGATACATACACAGCTTATAATGATAAAGCCAAAGCACTGTGGGTGATGAGGGAAGGAGAGATTAGGAATATTACCGCTGTGCTATGGATGTTTATGGTGGGCTTTTTGTTGTTGTGTTTTGAACGCACTGGCACTGGCACTTGCACTTGATGTTGATTAGTATTATATATGGGCTATTGTTTTTTTTGTTTTCTTTCGCGGCGCGAGCTTTAGTTTTGATTTTTTTTTATTGGGTGTTATTTGATTTTTTTTTTTTCTTTTTCACGAAGGAGTGGAGGGATTTATTTATTTTAAAAAAAATGAGCACTTAAATTTAATAAAAATTTGTGGTGGCAGAAGGGAATAAATTATATAGTTTTATTGGGGGTACAAGGCACAAAGGTATTTAACCTCTCTCCCACACGTGTGGCTGCGGTGAGATGCAGATCGGCACTCAATCTATGCACTCAATCTAGGCACTGATCTATGTTCCCAATCTAGTTTCGAACACATGAAATGTCGTAACCAAAGACTACCTTTTAATTAGTCCAGTCAACGAAGGAAAAATAAATGAAATAAATCGTGTAGTCTAGGTTATTTTTTTAAGTGGTAGGGGTGACCCTCAGGTCCAACATACCAAAAGTCCCCAGCCCAGGGCCGCGAGCTTAAGCCTGGAGAGGGGGTTAAAGGTCCCCTTTTTTAGTTTTTCGCGAATATTTCGAAAACCAAGGGCTTAATTAAAAAAGTCTGGACCAAGGAATTAAAGTAACTTAAATTTCCTACAAAAAATGTTATAAAAATTTATATTTTCGCTTGGAGCAACACTAAGGAAGATGCGGGATGGAGAAATGTCAAGAAATCTAAAAAATCGGTCATTAGCCTACAAAATTTAGTGTTTCTAGATCAATTTTATCTAGAAATAACAGAAAAAATAAGTATATACTTACTTATTTAATCTTCAGATTAAACACTTAGATTGAAAAGAAATAAGATTTGGTTTATTTTTATTTTTTCTTCATTTATTAGGTTAAATTTAGTTTATTTTATTTTATAAGTTAACTATAACAATAAATAGCTTATACATTTAAGTACGTTAAACACGAATGTTACACAGACTGATCTTGACTGCTACAAGTTGAATCAGAAGAAAAGGTAAAGTAGGCAAAAAGATAAGAACAAAGGATTAAAGAACAAGATAAGCCAAGCTAGTGATAAACTGGATCAAAAGCTCTGTCTAATCCTAAGGCGTCACTTAGTTGCTAGGTAGATAATTATCATTATTGGTAGTTCTCCAGCTCCATCTTCATAGAAGATGAAATGGAGAATTCTTAAAGAGGTTGACAGTGGACACACTGTGGTATTTGATAAGCAAAAACCAAGTAAGGTGAAAATAATTAGTTGTAAGAGTATTAGGGGGGACGAGGAGCACATTTGTTATGTAACACCTCCCCCACCAAATTGTTTTTGGTCCCCAAAAACATTAATTTAGAAATCTATTTTTGTAATAGTTAAGCTTACTTCTGATTCATCTTACTCGATACTTTTAATAAATTTGGTTCATTAGTTTTACAAATTTTATTTGGTAAAACGATGAAAACTAATTTTCCTTAAGTCAGATTAACAAAATATAATTGTATAATACAAAATATTAAATTTTACACATTAACATCATTGAAAACTAATATGAAAAAAAGGTAAGTATTTATAAATGAAATTCTGTGCTTATTTCTATTTAAAGTAAAGAATGCTTAATTTTGACATAATTTAATCGATTGCGTTTTTTTTTTCACAATATTTCTATCAATTTTTTTTTTTATTTCATTAAACATGTTATCTAGCTATTATTTAAAAAAATTTATCAAAATATTACAATACTAATTCAAAGTTAAATAAATGATTTTACAATACATAATTATATATCAAATTATTGATTTCGTATGATATTCCTGGTCAGGGAATTTTTATACCTATTTATTAAATTTTACTGGTCCGAAAAATAATTTTACTAAAAATAAATGAGTTTGTTTACACCTGAACGCCGAGCTCGTCCAGAATCCAACGAACGATTCCACGGAATGCATTCATTTTTCATAATGTACTAGATCGCACTCATTGGATGACAGATTGAAATGAAAGGAAGGAAATGTTTTTCTCTTTTTTGTATTTTGGTTTAACTGTTGTGATTTTAAAATGGCATCCCGAATACGAATTGAGTTTTATTTTGTATCTGTCCTGTATCTTATAAATTTTATAATTTTTAGAATAATATTCGCACAACAAAAATCAAGAAACGAAATAAGAAATATTTAATTAGTCGGTTTAAGATGAAAAATATTCTGCAGATGCATAATGGCAGAAGAAAATTGAAATTGAAGGAAAAGTTGTAAAATTGAAAGAAAATCAAATATAAAGGTACGAACGAATATGGAATTGAAAACTGTAAATATGGATGTGAATGTGAAATTTTGTGTAGTTTTATTTGTTTTGATATTTATACCTCCTCTTTAGTTGTTTTTTGTAATACTTGGTGTTTCTTTTGGTGGATGTGTCTATGACGTAGTTGCCATCAGTTCTAAATGTTTGTATTTTTGTATTTCTAAATTTTTGTATTTTGGTTTGTTTTTTACAATTGTCCTATTTTGAACCAAATTTGGACAATGATCAAAGTTATTGTTTTTAACGCGTGAGTTTTTATTTGCAACCAATTTTTCTTTTTGTGTTTTAAAGGCATTGGATAGTTTTTCAATGTCCTCTTTGGCTATATTTTTGTTTATAAAATCTATCGGTTTGCATTTCGTTGTGGAATGAATGGTGCTATTGTAAATGTTTATTATTTTAAAAATTTTATCGTCTAGTTCCGAACTATCTTTTGAAACATTGAGTATCCTAAGATGGTCATTAAGTGTCCCGTGCAATCATTCTATGTCTGCGTTGCCCGTTTTAATTGAAGCTGTGGTTTTATGGAACACAATGTTTTGTTCCTTCAAAAATTCCTCGACAGCAGAGTGTAAAATGCATGTTTCTCCGTCGGATATAATTTTGTTCGGTTTTCCTAAAAATTGGATTCTTTGTTTGAGTGCATTTAAAATTGCAATCCAATTCCAATTGTTGCATATTTCGAATATTTATCAATCGTCGTGAAAAACATTTTACCACGCTCGGGAAACCATATATCGACGTGAATTATATCATTTATACAATTTGGTGTTTCGGTGATTTGCATGGGTATTTGTATCGGCTGTCGATCGTGCTTAGCCTCATTACATATATCGCAATTGTTTATAAATTTTTGAATCTCAATTTGTAGCTTAGGATAAAAATACAACTCTTTTAGTTCAGAAAAAACTTCATTTATGCCTCGGTGATTTTTTTTCAAATGTTCATTTTTAATTATAGTAAGTAGTTCATTTGTGTCTGTTATATCCCTGAGTCGTAAGGTGGATCGAAGAACTTTCAAGTTTTTATTTAATGCAAAATATTTAACATATATGGATTGGAATTCAAGAAACAAAGCTAAATCCTCACAATAAATACAAATAAGACCTTTTTCCGAAAGAAATCGTTTCATAATATCAATTAAAACACTTTCGTTTTTTTTTAACTGAATGAAATTTTGTATCTTTTTATGAACTATTTTGAATGTTAATTTTTCTTTTTGACCATACGATAAATATACTTGATTTTTGAAAAGATTTATGGGTTCTTCAGTGATAAATATGTGAAGTGTTTCATCCTCCATCGCACTATGAATAGTTGCATCAGTGGAGATAACATCATTGTTATCATTCTGGTCTGTTGAATTTTCAGTTATAACATCTTCGTTATTTCTGCGTTTTTCAACATCGGAGTCTACTTCGTTGTTAAAAATTTCTTCGTAACTAATTTCCTTATTAGAAACTAAAAAAATTCTCAACAACACCTTCACCGTTCACAAAATTGTTTTTTGAAGCTTCTTTCTCAGAATCACCATCCTGAATTTGTTCAATAAATCTTCTTAGCCCGTCCGCTACACAATTTTCTTTCCCTTTAAGGTACTCGATATTAAAGTCGTATTCATTAAGAATAATCTTCCACCTTTGTAATTTTATATTAGGCTCTTTAATACCACTCAACCAAGAAAGAGGCTTGTGATCTGTCCTGACAGTAAATTTTCTGCCATAAAGATACGTTCTGAAGTACTTTACGGACCAGACGATCGCAAGCAGCTCTTTTTCGATGGTTGAGTAATTGAGTTCATGCTTATTTAGAGTGCGGGAAGCATAACAAATAGGATGATTGTTTTGAGTAAGCACTGCCCCAAGAGCATAGTTTGACGTGTCGGTAGTCAGAACAAAAGGTTTTTCAAAGTCAGGGCTCCTAAGGATAGGCTCAGATGTAAGTAAAGTTTTTAAATTTTTGAAAGCTTTTATATACTGTAACGTTTTACCACGGTTCGATATAAAACTTATTTCTTTTTAACTGTCAACGGTAAATTATTTCCTTTTTAAATTAAACACACTTTACTTCACTTCAAATATTTTATTAATCATCAATCTCAATAGTATGCAACTTAAATTCACTTCCGGATACTTTTAACTTTGAACTTTACACTTTCGCTTTCAAAAATAAACTGTGGTCTGTGCTCAAAAAGTTTCTCCTTATATAGTGAGCTGAGAGGTTCGGGACTCTACTCGAAAGTACTGGCACAAAAGCTATCTGGAAGGTTCCATTCCAATGAAGAGAGATGGCGTTCTCTCCACTCTTCCATTCAGCGCATTTTTCTCCAGAGAGAGATGGGCGCGCTCTCTCGGGAATTTTTATAGATGGTTGTTGTCTTCGATAAGGGTATTTTTTGTACTTGGCTCTTTGTTTGTTCCGAAAGTAGTTAGGTGCTGATTTCATCGTTACAATACTGAGGGTCGGATACGTTTATTTTTTCTGACTTTTTTAAGTACCTGATCATTGGGTGGGCTACCTTGGCATAATCTTTTATGAACTTCCGGTAGTACCCAGTGATTCCTAAAAATTGTCTTATACCTTTTACGTTTCTTGGTAATTGCAATTCAGTTATCGAATTTATTTTATTTGGGTCTGGTCTAATACCATTGCTTTCGACAATGTGGCCCAAATAAAGCGTTAGCGTTGAAAGATCTGCAAAGTGACATTTATTTACTTGAATTTTCAGGTTGTATTGTTTTAAAATTTCGAAAATTTTCCTCAGCGATTGCAGATGTTCTTCAAAACTGGTCGAATATACGAGAATATCATCCAAATAGACTACACATAAAATATTTATGTAATCTTTAAGGATGTCGTTCATTAGCCTTTGAAATGTTTTAGGCGCATTCTTTAAACCAAAAGGCATCCTTAAAAATTCATAATGACCCCTTTTTGTAGAAAACGCGGTTTTTGCTCGGTCGCGTGGGTCGACTTCTATTTGGTGGAATCCTTTGACGAGATCTATTACTGAAAAGTAATTGCATTTTCCAAGCTTGTCAAACATTTCATCTGACCCATTTATAGGAAAACCATCATCGATTGTATTTTCGTTAAGCTTTCTATAATCTATGACAATTCGCCATTGTTTCCTTCCATTAGGTTCATCCTTCTTAGGAACAACCCATAATGGCGAATTGTAAGGGCTGTTACTTGGTGCAATTATATTCATTCTCAGCATCTCGTTTATCTGTTTATCGACTTCTTCAGTATGAATTTCGGGATATCTATACATTTTACAATAGATAGGGAGTTCATTTTTAGTTATGATTTGATGTTAATGTTAGATCGTCGCCTTCCTTATAAAAAATAGACTTGTAGTTACGAAGAAGAGATTTTTATTTTAAAGTATCGTCAGGACTGAGGTGTTTTGCAAATACTTTATCGTCTATTTGGGCTTGAAAAACCTCATTACAAAAAATTTGAAAAGAACCATCCTCGAAACGTTTTTCAGCATAGATTTCCTCTTCTATGTTAAAAAATATTTGAATTCTTGTGTTATCTGTTTTTAGATAGCGGTTTTTGAAATCTATAATGGAATTTAGATCCAAAATAATATTGTTACCTATGAGTCCATCAAAATAATCGTGAAATTGATACTCTATAAAATTTACAAAATGGTTGGGCTTTTCAAACTCTTTAAAAATGGGTATTCGGTATTCAGAATTCGTTTCTATATTGCGGTCAAGAACTTTAAGCGTATGTTTTTTTGAAGGAATCTTCCATTTTGGATTGCATAAATTTTTATTAATGATGCTATACTCTGCACCGCAATCAATAATAAATCTGAGGGTTTTAATAGGAGTTTGGCAAATTATATAGGGTAATTGTTTCTTCAATGCCTTTGAAAATTTTGATTATTTTCAGAACGTTCGTTTTCAGTTTCGCCCTGTTCATTCAGCGAAATATCCATTTGTTCATGGTTATTGGACTGCCTATTTCTGTTTGTATTCCGCGACTGATTACTATTTGCAATGTTGTTGCTCTGACGAGAGTGGCCACTATAGTTGTTATTAAAGCTTCGACGCGATTGGCCACTCTGATTAAAATTATTATTTTGATTAGACGAAGATTGATTCGGACGTGATTGTCCATTCTGGTTAACGTAACTATTTTGGTTAGTAGAAGAATGGTTTGTACCAGATGAGCCACCCTGGTTATTATAATTATAATTACTATTATATTGTCTATTCTGACCTTGAGAAAAATTGTTATTTCTAGTAAATGAATTATAGTTTGAGGCAGAGTTATTATAGCTGCTGCCTACTTCATTGCGACCAGTGCTACCAAATCGTTGATGGTTAACTTCGAGTATAATTTTAAAGGCATCACGCAATGAATTTGGATTTCTACTAAGAATTATAGATTTTGTTGGCTCTGGTAGATTATTTTTAAAAGCTTGAAGTGCAATTCTGTGATTAGACTCAATCATTTGAGTCATATCATTTACATTGTCTGCTAGCAGGTAAACGCTATTTATCCTACTCAATAAATTGTTAATTTTGTTATAGTAATCCTCAATCGTTGTCGAAACCCTTGCTGTGCGAATATTATCTAAAAGTTTTTCAATTGACATGCGTTCGCCAAAATTGTTTTTTAAAACTTCTTTAATTTCAGTTGTAAGCCTACCATGACTTTGAACTTGGCACCTAGCCCTGCCTATAATTGTATCTTTAATATACCCAACAAGAATTATTTTTGCGGACTCTTCAAATGACTCAACGGTATACAAAATACAATAATCTACCCTGTCTAGGAAATCAACTAAATTTTTACTATTTCCATCAAATTCGGGTATCTTCGTAATTAAGTCTAAAACTAGCTTAAACTTTTCTGGAGGACTCAGAACTTCCATTTTGATGAACCAATATAATGTAAATGAAGTTGGAGATATGGTGATAGGTAGGTACTCACGGAGATTTCCTTCGCCTTTTTACAGCCTTGGCTTTGGTTTATAGTTGATGTTGATGTTGATTTTTTTTTGATTTTTCACAGTACAGTTTTGCTTGACTTTCAGTTCTTTTTTTTTCTTTCATTTTTTTTTTTTTTATTTATTTCACTGTTTTTCTTAGTTAATAGGTTTTTTTTTATTATTATTATTGATAATATTTTAAGATTTCATTCAATTAATTATGTTGGTTTCCGAGGCGGAGGAAGCGTTTTAGTGCACGTGGAAACTGGGCTCAAAATTGATTTTTTTGTTTGCTCACAACTTTTTTTTTCGAGATGTTACTTTTTTTATTATTTCTAAGCATTCAGATCACGGTTCTTGTTTTGTTCTATGTTAGATACCTTTTATTTTATTATTTTTTTTTTTATTTAAGTTAATGTTTTCACATTTTTATTTTCTTTTTTTTTTTGAGAAATAGATTTTAAAAAGGCAATTCGCGACTGCGGCACATTTTTTTTTTCTCCACACGCACTTTTTTTTCGACTGCGCCACTTACTTATTTAATCTTCAGATTAAACACTTAGATTAAAAAGAAATAAGATTTGGTTTATTTTTATTTTTTCTTCATTTATTAGGTTAAATTTAGTTTATTTTATTTTATAAGTTAACTACAACAATAAATAGCTTATACATTTAAGTACGTTAAACACGAATGTTACACAGACTGATCTTGACTGCCGCAAGTTGAATCAGAAGAAAAGGTAAAGTAGGCAAAAAGATAAGAACAAAGGATCAAAGAACAAGATAAGCCAAGCTAGTGATAAACTGGATCAAAAGCTCTGTCTAATCCTAAGGCGTTCATAATTTTTGTTTTTCTCAAAAACTGAAAGACCTACAGCTATATAGTTTTTAGCGTTCGACTAAAAGTTAACAACGGCCATAAATACTGAACTAAAATTTAGCACTTAGCTACAAAAAAATTTGAAAATAAAATCATTATAAATTTTTTTTTTCAAAACTTTAAATTTAAGTTCAATTTTTGTATAACCTGTTTAATAAAAAAAACTTGTTTAAGCAACAAAATAAAAGAATAGGTCCTTGAATTTTCAAAACCTATAGTGTTGTATTATAGGTACTTCCATTTATTTTAAATAATTATTAATGCACTTTACGTCAATGCTTTAGAAAATGGTCCCTCCCTTATAAACGAGAGGACATAGACCCCCCCTATCCTAAACGATTTTTTTCTTAGTACATGTCTGAAAATTATTTTATTATTATTATTATTATTTTACAAAGTCATGGTCAGTAACTTGGAAAAATTCATTATACTTTTTACCTTTAAAGAAACAGTATTTTTCATAGTGAATGCAAACACTGTAGCAAATAAATTAAATTAGGAAATTCTAACCTTCGCCACCTGTTTTAGCCCCATAACTCCCTTCCAAATTATCAATGGAATAATTTTGAATACATATACTTATATTTTCTGTTATTTCTAGATAAAATTGATCTAGAAACACTAAATTTTGTAGGCTAATGACCAATTTTTTAGATTTCTGGACATCTCTCCGACCCGCATCTTCCTTAGTATTGCTCCAAGCGAAAATATAAATATAACATTTTTTGTAGGAAATTTAATCTACTTTAATTCCTTGGTCCAGACTTTTTCAATTAAGCCCTTGGTTTTCGAAATATTCGCGAAAAACTAAAAAAGGGGACCTTTAACCCCCTCTTCAGGCTTAAGCTCGCGGCCCTGATTAAACTTTATCAAAAAACTTAGAAAAAAAAATTTAATGAATGCGTGACTTTAGTGTGAAGTTAGAGGTGTGCCCTATCCACTCCTAAACACTCTTACAAAGTTTCGTGGTTAGTCCTCACGAGGTTGATGGGGTCGTCCTTGCGATGCTGAATTATATTTTTTACTTGTATTAAAAAATGCATACCTACAATTTAAATGTAAATAACAAATTAATAATGTTCATAAATATCGTTTTTACATAAATGTATGTTTGTACAAAAAACAAAGCTTTTTTGTGCTGCATACTCATTTTTACCTACATACATTGTTGTTTTTCTATTTTATGCCACATACGTGAATATATTTGTTAAAAATCCTTTGGAAAAGAACGCATACTTATTTAAAAGTGTAAATTTACCAACAAATACACCAAGTCACTGCTGAAATATCAGGCGAGTAAACTGACATTTCATTTCACACGCCTACTCACTCACTCACTTTCACTAGCTGAATCGATTTTCAATGAAAAGTGAGTCATCTCACTGACTCGCCGCGGTTTTGGATATGCTAAATCTCGGCAAAGGTTTCAAAAACAGAGAATGTGAATGTCAGGGTTGGGGCGACCCCAGGGCGACTTCAGGGCTCAACGAACAAACTTTATATATTTATTCCCCCGCAGCATTCTTTATATCGAGTAAACTTAACCAAAATTTTGATCCATCCAAACAATCATAGTATGTTTTATTAAAAGATCTTTGTTCCACAATAAAGATCTCCATTGACTATTTGAATTTTCTTTGTTGCAATCGGTAATATTGAAAGCATTGTCCCATCGACGACTTACTGCCTGAAAAGAACAGGGACGGAGACGCCACCGGAGCCGGAGCTGGAATAGCTGTGAAAATATTGAATACACACAAGTTCAATATTGCGAACACAACGGAACGTAGCGTTAGCCGCATACGGAGATGCAGCCGCAGACGGAAGAGTTCACCAACTTTTCACGTAGAGCACTTTTGACGTCTTGAAACTCCATGCCAAAATATATAATTTGATAGTGATTGATGCAATCATTTAAGTCAATGTTGAAATTCAGTAAATAAAATTTTATAAAAAAGTGCAGTAGATTTGATTTTGTGGCAGTAGATTTAGTTTTTGCGGAAAATGCTGTAGATCTACTGCAATTGCTGCAAAGTGGCACCGCTGATTGCTAGTTATGTAAAGTACACATACACAATGTTTTTTTTTTTTTTGGTCTTTGATCTTGTCTTGCTACTTCTCGTGCATTCTGCTTGTGCGATGAGTATGTGCGTAGCGTAAGAGCCTGATTACACGATTCTTTTTTTCGTTCGTTTCGTTATTCGTCTTTTTGACAGGTACGTATCCTCGTGATTACACGATTCTTTTTTACATTCGTGAGACTTGTTTCGTTATTTTGACATTCAGAATCTCCGCGGTGGATTTATTGGAAAATAAACATTAATAATAATTAAAAAAGGGGTTTAATCACTTCTTGTTCAAATGTATACCCTATTTAACAATGAAAAGCAATGTTAAAACTTATAATTTAAAGTTTAAAAGTTCCTCGCATAATGCTTTGATTTTAGGGATGAGTCATATTGAAAGATTCTCAGCGATAAATCGGCACACACATTTATCGAACCGAAACATCGGTATTTTTCAAAATCGATACTTGAAAACAAAGGAAATACTTCTTCCTTTTCTATTTTAAGGACCAAATATGTTAAAATTTCACATCAAAACGTGTTTTTGATTTAAGACGTAAAATAATATTGGTGTCTTTCAAAATTTATAAACTACTTTCCTCCATTAAATCTTCAATATTTTAATTAATAAAAAAAAATGATTTGATAACATTTTGAAAAGTTAAAAAATTAAAGCTACTAAAGCATAGGCTTCTTCTTTGTACAAATGTAGACATTTTTCATATTAAGCTAAGTTCTTACATGTAAATCACACCAACAAAAAGCTATCAAAACATTTACTTCTTCAGTAACTCATAAAATATACCACCATAACCTGAAAAATGATTTTACCACACCACGTATGTTTTCCCCAATCCCCAAAGGAAATTTTATAAAAAAAAACACGACTTAACAGTTAACGTGTTTAATGCGATAACAGCTAAGTACTTTTACAAAAGCCCAGAGAATTTTCGACTTCTTATCTAAGCGCGAAAAATAGACGTGAATTTCATGCTTGTTATCGATTGTTTGTATTGAAACCTATGTGAATTGTCGACTTCGCCAACCTGTGTTGTGCTTTTTTTCAACCAATTGGGAAGAGCCACACTCGTTTTATTAAAAAAACATTTTTAGACTAACTTTGGTGTGAACATTTATTGTCGTGGTTAAAAAGTTTATATTGACATAATTTGGAATTTGTACCTCATTTATAACTAGTTGTTACGCACCCTCTTTCCTGAACTCTGCTAACTCCTTTGGGTATTAAAATTATCCTTATTCCCTTTCCATGAAAAAGTACCTAATGAACTTTTGTCATTTTTTTTTTAATCCATCAAATTCAATAAATTATAACAGATTAATTAAATTACAATATGCTTTCACATGACAATTTTCTTATTGAAAGAACACACAACTTGATAGAAAACAACAAATATTTTTGTGAACTTTCTCTCTTTGCATTTGATTTAAACAAACTATTTTGTTTGCATGTTTCTATTTTCTTGTATGGTCGATGTAATTTATCAAGAAATCGATACTGAAATATGTATCGATGTTTTACTTTGAATAACGAATCCCGGTTACATCGATTGCCATCATCGCTCATCACTAATCGGTTGTCAAACCAGAACGTCAAATGTTCAACCAGAAAAAGTCTTGAAATTTTCATTCCTCCTTTCGTTACTTCATTCCCCTTACATTTCTACACCCCTCACCATATCTGTCAAAATAACGAAAGACGAAACAACCGAAAAAAAGAATCGTGTAATCAGCGTCTAAGTGCGTAACTCTGTCTCTGGCTTTCAGAGTAATTTTCTTTTTACATATAGTGCTTTTTTTTGCATTTTCTTGTTCTTGTTCTTGTTCTTGGGTAACTACTTCTAGTAATGCTGATTCTGCTTGTGCGTTTCGTATTTTTTTTCATTAAAAGGACTGACTGAAGAAAAGGGAAATAAATTCTTTCACTAATACATTCAAATGCATCTACGTGGAATCTGAGTTTGCTTCTAAAGGGTACCTACCCTTAAGAAAATCGGTCCTGCTAATCAAAAAAAAAAATTAGTTTGCAGGAATGGAGTTTATTGCCGAATCCGAACAGCTAATGTAAACGGCACTTTTATATGACAAGAGATACTCTTGGAGGTTTTGTCAATTCGCAAGAGGCAGTAGCCATTTCATTTTAAAAATTATAAAGTGGCGAGGCTGGGGATCGAACCTAGATCATAAGAAGCAGCACGAGCCAAAATTTTTTTTTTTTTTTTTTTTTTATTTTGTGAACATTGTCATTTTCTTTGAATTTTTTTTTTGATTAAACTTCATGTTTTGGTTCGTAAACTTGTTTTTTTCAGCTTTAAGGTCACCTTTTTTATCAGTTTGGGTAGGTAAATTAATTAAATAAAATCAGGTGATTTCCCCTTCACAATTTCGAGCGAAAAAACTGACCATATTAAATTGAATAAACGTTTTACCCACTTATCTGTATAATACACTGTATAGCGCATCCATACAAGAAAGTTGATGCCATTTGAGAATTGTTATAATGTTGATTTGCCTATTTTTTTGTATAACGGTATAACTGTATAACATAATGAAATGCAAAATTTTTTACAAAATTGCAACTGAAATATTTTAAATTCACTTTAACAATTATTTTAAATTACAAAAAATCAAATTTACAAACAAGTGATGGTTCTTTTGCTTTTTTTCCTAGAAATTCCAATTTGGTTTTTGCCCCTCTTCGGTTGTAGTAGAATTTTTGAGATCTCAGCAACTTGAACTGGCCTTATCAGCCTCACTGAACATACCTGAAATGTTGAGTTGCCTCACTAAACGTATACCTAAAGTGTTGAGTTGCCTACGTACTTGTCATCTTCAATTATAAGTAGAAAAACTGTTATACTTTGTAGGGAATCCACTATCCAGTGTATTATACAGATCAGTGGTTTTACCCCATGCCACTGTGGCTCCGCCTTCGCTCAAGTCACTCTATCATTTTTCGCTCCATATTCGCCCTCTCAGCTTCTCACACAATTGAGTTTAAAGCAATAGATCGAATTGAATTGAATTGAATTTTATTGAGACTTTAGAAAATTTACAGTGAATTACAATTCATTTGTTTAGTTAAGCGAATATCTGCGGCTATAGAGTATTGCCTGTTTTATCTGTGTTACAAAAGAATGCCTCATGGCTGACATTTTAAATTGATAGATTGCTCTTGCTCAGGAGCATAATATATACATTTGAGTGTGACTAGTAGTCACTATAATAGAGCCCAGTGATGGAAATCGACTTTTGCCAATAGTACTAAAAGCAGAAAAAAAATAGTACTGAAAATGAACAAATAGTACCGAAATTTTTCCAATCGTGAATTCTACAGGAATTTAATATTTTATTGGACGTTATCATCATTAGAGGACGATGTGGTTTGAGTATTCAGCCATCGACCCCTTGCAACCATCTCGATTTGGAGGTCAACAATGCAGCATCGCATGCATTTTCGTATACTTATGTCGGAAAACAAGTTTATATTTTGTTAAAAATTCAAGAAAGTCTGAAGTGTATCTTTGGTAAAAATTTGTTTAGTATGCTGCAAACGAGGTGCAACAGCGCATGCATGGACATCATGAATGAAAGAATACAAGATTACGCCATTTCATTTTTTTCGCTTTGTTGTTGTAATTTTTGACAGCTCGTATGGCACAATTGGAGACAAAAAAATGATTTTTTCCTACTAGATAAAGCCGGGGAAAGTGTTTAAACAAACTACTAGCGGCCATATTTGTTTACATATCATTTGTCTCCAATGAGGAACAAATGGCGCAATCTTGTATTCTATCATTCATGCATGGGCATGATATATTCCAAATCAAAAAATAAGTTTAATTTCTAATTAATATTTTTGACAACTTTATTTGAGGGCGATACAAAGTTCGCCAGGCTCGCGCCGCTAGTACATTTTAAATGTATATGTCAACAAATTCTGAAAAAATCTAACGTTTAATAAATAATTTGAGATAAATCGGAATCATAGTAGGTATGTTGTTGCATATTTTTGGAAAGATAATAGAATATTTGACCCATGTTTGAGGTATATTTGGTTTACTTATTTTTTCGCGAAGAGATTTTTTTTAAAACATATTTTTCGGAAGAAAATTTTTACAGTTTTTTTTATATATACCTACCTACATATTTTTTTTTTTCATATTTAGAATTATTGAGTGAAAAAAATAAAATTTCATAAAACGTTCACATGTTTTTAAGACAGGAATCATCCCTGGTATCATTTTAAGAAAAAAATAAATGCATGTAGGAAAGTTCTGTCTTCCCTCTTTTTTAGTTCTTAAGAAATTAAAAACAAACTTTTTATTTTATGAAATAAAAGATAAAAACTTTAATAAATTATAAATGTAAATATTTATTTATTCAAAATATGTCACAACTTTTATTTTTTAATATTAATTTCGACGCGTTTCGGAAGTCAAAGTTCCATTTTCACCTGAAGATGGAACTTTTTATGATATAAAATCGAACCTGACGATGGAACTTTGACTTCCGAAACGCGTCAAAAATAATCGGCCCTATCGAGGTATCCGTTCGGAAGAAAATTTTCTCCGATTTGTTCGAAGTGTTTAAAAAAATTTTAAAAAATTGATTATTTTCCTTAATTTTTTAGATACGAAAAAATATTTTTTTTATTGTGTATGCAAAACTGAGGCAAGTTCCTACCGCACCAAACATCTACATTCGAAAGGTACCTACACTTTTAAATTTTTCGATTATCTTAATTGAAATTTGTATTAAAATCTCGAATGAATTTCATCGGGCTTATGCCAAACTAGCACTTGAGTGATGCGTTAAACCCAGTTAATGAAAATTTCAGAATTGGTCTTTTGCCAGTATTTGAAATAGTACTATAAGTTGAAAAGTGGTACTTGCGTACTGGGAAAATTAAAAAGTACAAAATTCAGTACAATAGTAAGCCCTTTTCCAACCGTGATAGAGCCTGTTTAGATTGTGCATTTTCACTACGTAGTGACGACAGTTTGTGGGCGAAATCGGTGAGGTGGAAAGGGGGGTGATAGTCAGGAGAAAAACATTAAGATTGTAGTGAGCAGTCACGTTTCATATCTGAAATGTTCCACTTTTTCATTTTTGGCTTGTTCGTTGGAGGGTAAGGTGGTTACAATAATAATAAAAATATAAGAAATTAGAGCAGGGTAGAAGTAGAAAATGGTTATGCAACTGTTGATTTGACAATTGCAAACATTTTGAAGCAGATTTAATTGCTCGTCCTTTCTTGTATCGACACTATTTATTTATTAATAGTTCAAACTCAAGGTTCACGGTGCTCAAAATAAAACGTTTCAATTCACAGATATTCCATAAGATGTCAGAGATGCACATGAGTGAAATCTTTTAAGTGTAGACACGCAGTGACTGTTCACTACGTAGTGAAAATGCACAATCTAAACAGGCTCATATACAATATGTAATAACTTAAAACTAAAGGAATAAGAGAGACGAGTATATTGAGTATACAAGAATTCTTATTCTCAGGTACGATACACCAGAGGGTGTTTTTTATATAAATTCGTTTGTGTCTATCACGAGAGTGATATGTTGCAAGTAATTGCTTTGTACTATATGGATAATATGATTGTTATTATTGATACAAGGTGGTGTTGAAAGATACATCTTGTAATAAATGAATCGATAAGTTGAGTATATCATATATTTAAATTAATGCATTATAATGAATTATAATGAATTTTACAGCCATATAGTACTAGTTAGTTTTTATAATTATAATAAATGGATTATAATGAATTTTACAGCCATATAATATTAGTTAATGAACGACTATTGCTGTGATTTATATTAAATTTTGAAATTTTGGTTACTGGTGTTAAATCATCAGGTTTTTAACTAAAACATGAGAGATTAAAAAATTTGTTAGTATTTTTAGTATTTAAAAGCATAATAAAGAGGTTGTACTGACCCTCTAAATGAAGATGTTCATAGCTAATTGAGTAATCAAGTCTAGCCAGGGACTAGAGATGATATTATCATAAGTAACCGCAACAGGAGGTGTTGCCAATTCAATGAGATTTTAGCCACGATTTTGACCCGGAAGGGTTTTAGAGTAGAAGGTTGTAGGAACAGCATCCGAGGTTGATTCGAAATCCATCAATGATATGTCCAGCACAGAGAGATACCGGAAGGGTTTTAGAGTAGAAGGTTGTAGGAACAGCATCCGAGGTTGATTCGAAATCCATCAATGATATGTCCAGCACAGAGAGATACTTCTCCGAGTCCCCAGGGGAGCCCGAAAGTGAGGAGACGACATCATGGATAAGCCCATTATTAGAGAATTGTAGGTTAGAGACAGTCTTTTTTTAATAAGAATAGAACGTGTCTCATAAGCGGAACGGTTTTGGTGTCATTATAGATGACAGCATTCGAGAAGCGTTTAGTAGATGATTGAAAGTTTTTATCACAGCACAATCTGAGTATTTTTCTCTCTAGTTTTTCAGCCTCCCGTGCAATAGTGGGTGATATAGAGTACCAAACTGGAAAGGCGTAAGTAAGAATTGGTCTAATCAGGGATTTATAAAAGAGCATTTTAGATTTTTTTGAGAGAGCTTTGTTTCTAAAGTAGGGCATTAATGCATTAGAAGCTTTCCGTGTTTTGGCTAGAGTTGCTCTGGCGTGGGCGTTAAATTTAAGTAGTTTGTTAAAGTTAACTCCAAGATATTTAATGTTGTCTTTTACCTGAATATTATACTGATTTATTTTTAATTTAAAATTTTTGCTTTCCAGTACTGTGCTGGCTGGGCCCTTACCACTGGCATTCCTAAAGCAGATCATTTCGCATTTGGGGGTGTTTATAGAAATACCCCAGGTGTTATAATAATCTTAAATTATGTTGATGTGTTTTTGTAAATGGCGTGTTTCAGTAATGGGTGAGCTGTGGCTGGAATAAGCTATAGCATCATCAGCATAGAGAAGGCTTGTGGATTCCAGCTCATGATCAGAGTAAATATGGGGGAAGTCAGAGAGAAAAAGATTGTATAGATGGGGACCCAGTATGGAGCTTTGGGGAACCCCTCTTTTACTAGAGCAAGTATTGGATTTAGTAGCTTGTATTCGAATAAGGAATTTCCTGTCCTGCAGGAAACTGTCAAGGAGATGCATTAAATGAGGTGGGAAATTGAGGGGTGCTATTTTAGATAGGAGGCCGTCCCCCCACACACTGTCAAACGCTTTCTCTAGATCCAAGGAGCAGGCTACAGTGCAACGTTTATCTCTTAGATTAAGGGTGATATCTGAATGGAATAAGCAATAGATCGTTCATATATTCATTGACAATTGGCATTCTATTCATTCATTCGTTTTTCTCATCCATTTCTCTTCTGTGTGTGTTGGTGGCTGTGTGTGTGAAAGGAGGAGTGGAATAAAATTTCAAAGAGGTAGATAGTATGTTGTGTGTGTGTGTGTGTGTGTGTGTGCAACACCAATAAATGCAGTGTCCGTTTTTTTTGGGCAAATGTATTTAAGAGGTGTAAAATGAACTCCAGGGGAGAACGAATTGTTGATTTCGCTTATAATTTGATTTTTTAATTAATCCTACAGCTACACTATATGTAGATTTATTTTTTTGTGTCCGTTTCAGTTAGTTGTCACTGGTCCTATCGGAATGCATTCTATTTTGTGAAAAGGTCGAATTTCGACCAACGGGCGATACTAGTATTTGTGTAATATTTCAAATTAATCCATTGAACCATTTTCCCGTTCCGAATGATCAAATTCCTATAAATCACTTATTGTCAAATCGTCATCAAAATGGAAACGAAAAGAACGATTTCTGCCTACTTTTTTCACAGTTTTGTGTTCGCTACAATACTGATAAGAGTTGAAAGAAGAAAAAAACACTTTTTTGCAGTGGTGTTAGGTTGAAATTCGTACGTTGGCTTTTGATACATTGGTGTTAGGTTGAACTCGTACGCTTGCGTTCGATACAGCCCCGACAATAAAGGAACTTTTTTCATCTAGGTCCTTGCCAAACTGTTGATACTTGCCACTGAGTGGTTTCTTGCTGCTTACTTAGCTTGCCGTTGGTTGTGTTGTTTATTTCTTGCTGTAAAACTCTGTAACGAGACTGAGAATCGGAATAAGGTAATTATATTTGATAAGCTTGCCGAAATCCAATATCTTGCTCTAGCTCGCAAACCCTTTTCTATAACATTATTCGATCGGTAATACGCATATCTTTTGAACCGGGCGTGTTAACTGTCCTGCCTCTGTCTGTAAAACTACGGATCAAACTATCCCATCCTTACTCTTAATTAGCTGGCCGATCCTTCCCATAGCCTATTTGGCTGGAGGGAAATTTCAATATAATTAGCTGCCCTACTCTTAAGCTTTCTCTACGCCACTTTTTTCTCGCAATATTACAAGATATTCTTCTCGCCATCTTTTCCAGAAATGATCGAACATAATCTGTCTCTATCCAATGTACATTTCGCTCTTGTTTATTCGGTCGTTGAAAATGCCGGTGGTAGCACAATTGGCTCATCTATCCGAAAATGACCCGGCGCCAACGCTTGCACGTCAGTTGGGTCATCACTAAGAGGATAAATTGGTCGGAAATTTAATATTCCTTCTTTGCCGGTTAATAAATTTAAAAATTGTTCGCTTTCTAACATTCGCTGTCCAACTATGCACTTTAAGTGATATTTCATCGACTTAACAGCGGCTTCATATATGCCTCCTTGATAGGAACATCCGGCACCATAAATATCCATTCTGCACCTCGCTGATTCAGCTTACTAAATAGTTCATACCTTTCTCATTCTTTCCATGTTTGCTTAATAACCCTTGCCGCGCCCACAAACGACATGCCATTATCGCTATATACACGCTGACAGTGCCTTAGCCGACTGGCGAATCGCTCATAACATGATAGAAATGACAATGAAGTTAAATATCCTTTCATATCAATGTGGACAGCCCTTGTCTTTATACACAAAGCTGTCCTTGTGCCGATTCGCTTGCCTTCTCTGCCTTGGATCTTAATTATATAAGGCCCTGTTTGAGAGATTCAATTTTGCTATTCTCAGTCAGCTGACCATTTTTCTGAAGCGCCGCGCAGTGGCCCGTTTAGGCAAAAGTGCTTGCGAAATTCATTTTTCGGGTGGGTTTATAATGCAAAACTTTTACATTTTCTGAATTAACAAATGTTTGAAGCTCTAGTAATCGAAAAAATTATTTCATTTGTATGAACGGTTCGGCTTGTAGAGCCAGTCAAAGTTGACAAATATTTGAGGTGAGAAAAAAACATTTTTTTTTTAAATTTTTTCTTTAACTTTGAGTATAAATACTAGGAAAAGAGTATAAGTTAAACTTTTAATTTTTTGGTAAGAACCCAAAATGATCTGAAAGCCCAATACTCACCAGAAATGATAAGTTTGTTACGCATTTCCGCGGACTTAGATGTAAGTTTCCAAGAAATTTAATGTTTGTATGAAAATTTTTTTTCCTTTTATTTTATTTTTCTACTTTTTGAATTGTTATCTATTAATAAAATATTTTATTAATACTTATAAGTACTCTTTTATAAAAAAAAATAAAAAATAAAATAAAAAAATCAATTAATAAAAAAAAGTTTTTTTTCGCCACATTTTCACTCAATTTGGGTTGTTTTCTTTTTTCGCCACTGTTTTACTTGAATTACACTTAAATTACTTCATAAATTGACTTTCAACCTTTTTAAATTAAATATCAACTATGTTAACCACCTAAAAAAAAACTAAAACTTCTTATTTCAGCAGCAGTTTCTGAAACACACTGTAAATATTTTTTCTCTAGATTATTTATAGCCTTGCAAATTTCCTTTAAGATAAAAAAATTGTGGTGATATCTTTATCCGTTTAAGAGATATGATTTTTGCAACCAAAAAGTCAATTCGGGCCACTGTGTGCCGCTATGTTTTTGCCGTAGACATCTTCTTGAATCATCTTAATAAGATACTTTAAACCTTGCATTCTTTCAATAGCTATAGGTGTCATATAGACGTCGAACCGGCAACATACCTTGCTCGCTTGCTCCTTTGCCCTAAGCCGATTCATGTATAATGAAATGCATATGCCAGCACTGCTCTAACTAGAAGCATAATCCTCTATCGGAACACTAACTTGCTGTTAAGGTATCTATTAGCGGTCTGCATGAATACATTCATGCAGTGTACACTGTTTATGAAATCTAGTGTACACTGAAACAAGTACCCTTTTGGCTTCAAACACTCATTTGCTCATTATCAAAACCTGTACAGTATTTGGTTTCTCTCTCACAAATAAGTGCACGACTCTACGAAACAAGTGTGCAAGTATAACCATTCAATCTACACTGAGTGCACCGATTACTAACAGTCTAATTCATAATCGTATTATAACGAGTGCATAATGTTATACACTCTTTATAATGCCTCTAAACGCCAAAATGTGATTTATAAAACTTATACAACGTTGAATAGAGGCATTATAAGCTAAACGCGTTAAGAGGTTGAATACTGCCTACATAAGGATATTTTTGTACCGAAATGTCACTGTGACTCACATAAAAAAATAAAACACAAAGATCTAGGGTGGCGCTTATTTTTTAATTTCTTTTTTTTCCAGCCTAAGAGTGATCAAGGTACATATTTATTTATTTGAATAAAACAAAATATTGGATAATTTATTTTAAATTCGACTAACGTAGTCATGCCAAAGGTCTAGGGATCGAATCCCAACCTTAAATTAAAACTTTTGTGTACACCTCTTTCGACGAATTATATTTGTTACACTATTTATCTTACTTAACTTTATTTTAATATTACTTTACTTTATATTTACGAAGATGCATGCAAAGTTTAATGGTTCTTGATCACTTTAAGGGGGGAAATAAAAGAATTTCAAACAAAGCCAAAATAAGCGCCGCCCTAATAAATGAATATTCTTCTCAAAAAAAAACTTTCTTTCAATAAAGCAAACATTTTTTTTTCCAAGACATTTAACTTTATTTTCAAACTCAAAAATTACACAAAGAACAATAATTACAACAATATTAATAGAAATTAAAACAATTATTTTTTTGATTTTTTACGAACAGCTGAGCTTAAGTTGTCAGTTGTGGAGGCACTGATCTCTATAATACACTGGATAGTGGATTCCCTGCAAAGTATAACAGTTTTTCTACTTCCAATTGAAGATGACAAGTACTTAGTCCCCTTTCACACGAAGATACTAGTTGCTGGTGATTTTTTTGACGTTTTCTTTAAATCTCCTTAACAATCTCCTGTACCTTTCACACGCAGATACAAAGTTGGAGGAGACTTGCTGTATTTTCCTTTTAAACTACCTTGGTTGAACGCACACAAACGTAGTGTGAAGAGAAACGTCAAAAAAGTTTCCTGAATTTGTTGACCGGGGAGATTTCATTTCCCCCTCTTTCTTCCTGCCCTTCTCGCCTAT
Source organism: Epistrophella euchroma (assembly GCA_947049315.1). Classification (NCBI taxonomy): domain Eukaryota; kingdom Metazoa; phylum Arthropoda; class Insecta; order Diptera; family Syrphidae; genus Epistrophella; species Epistrophella euchroma. The sequence continues at coordinate 98,125,099 of OX346246.1, forward strand.
GAACTGTTTGTTGCCGGCAACTCAGTTGCCCTGTGTGAAAGGGGACTTAGGCAACTCAACACTTTAGGTATGTTCAGTGAGGCTGAGAAGGTCAGTTCAAGTTGCTGAGATCTCAAAAATTCTACTACAACCGAAGAGGGGCAAAAACCAAAGTGGAATTTTTAAGAAAAAAAAAAAAGGACCATTACTAGTTTGTAAATTTGATTTTTTCTAACTTAAAATAATTGTAAAAGTTAATTTTAAATATTTTAGTTGCAATTTTGTAAAAAATTTTGCATTTCATTATGTTATACAGTTATACTGTTATACAAAAAAAATAGGCAACTCAACATTATAACAATTCTCAAATGGCTTCAACTTTCTTGTATGGATGCGCTATCCAGTGTATTATAGAGATCAGTGTGTGGAGGTAAAACGTAATAGATAATATCTCATTTTTGGTCCTTTATTTGACTTAGGCCTTGTGTGATTTTAATTAAAATCGCGTTAAATTTTATCCGATTAATTTTTGACACTAGTGAGGTAGATCTGTACGTAGAAATGTCAAAATTTAATCTCGGATAAAATTTAATCCACATTTTAAACGAATTCGCACACGGCCTTAAGCGCTGTATAACTATATGGGTAGGAAAATGTTTTATGAATAGGAATGTATGCAACGTTGCATAGAGGCTGCATAAAACCTTATGCAGTGCATAACTATTCATCTGATTAGCGCAATCTAATGAATAAGGCTGTAAGTGTATAAATGAATGGAATCGTATGAAATTATAACTCCGAAAACAACACTAAGTACACTGGCATGCAACGAATGCATTGGATAAAACGTTTACTTAGCTAGATTGGTTTCTGATTTTGCTAAAATACACCTGTAGTGTAAATTAAAAAAAAAAAAAAAAAAACAATAAAATGTTTAAAACATAACTTTTAAACATTTTTTTTTAGTAGAAGTTTTTTTTTTACTTATAGTAGAAGATCTCGCCATAAGATGACCTACCTTTATATACGTAGGTCTAGAATCTATATTCCTAAGGAAAAGTGATGGGGAGTTAGTTGTTTTTGTAATCGATAGATTCTTTTAATATAAAAAGTCGTGGATATCTAGGTATTCACAGAAAATATTAAAACAAGTAAAACTCGAGATATGAATGTTCGAAAGCCAAAACATGAAAAATAGACCTATGCCACGTATAAAAATTATTAAAAGTATTATTAATTATTTACTTCCTCGACGTTTCGAACGGATTAAACTGTTCGTAGTCACGGGTTATACTGATTTGTTTATCTTATTTTGTCTTCTTCGTAGATTATGTCGGTGAGTTGCGGGTAGCGCCGTACAGTGGTTCAAGGGCGGACAAAAATCATTTTATCGACTTTTAAAAATTTATGTTTTTGACATTTTAGTTTGATTAAGTAATAGTTGAAGCATTAGGGTCAGGCTATTTCTTTATGAAATCGGTTTGTAAATTTAAAATTTTGAGCTCCAAATTTGATAAATGAAACTTCAGTGATTTTGGAGCAAGAAACGAGCATTCTTCAAAGACGATTGTTTTTATTTATATGATTCTTTTGACTTTTTCTTTTGTTATTTTTGGAAAAAAATTGAGATAATTGTAAAAAAATTTTTACGAATTTACAAAATTAGTACCTTTTTTAAGTGAAATTAGAAATTCAACTAAGAAAAAGTTAATGTTCCCAGGTCTTCCCCGGTCGGACACATAGTACATACTGTTAGAACCAAAGAAACTGAATATGAAGAAATGAATCCTCGGCTGTCATTTGAGTTTGCCTACAAGCTCTATCAGATAAGAAATGAGAAGGTATGTGTAAAAATGGCGGTATAAAACTCATACATTCACAGTATTTATCTTCACAACTTACATTCACAGTGCTTATCTTCACACCACCCTGCTAAATTGTTGTTGGATTTCACATCTATTCATCGACATAAAATTAAATTACAAATACAACAATGTAAACAAATGGGTTTTGGAGGGTGAAACGTACGAAGGATTCATTTCTTCATATTCAGTTTCTTTGGTTAGAACTATGAAATATCAACCAGCGCTCTGGCAATGCCCTGCCAGTGACAGAACAATTTACATATAGTTTATACTTGGCAACACTGCTTTTTACTTTTTAAATTCAAACGACTGAATATGTCAACTTCTTCTTTTCTAGAAACTTCTTACGTAAATCATTCATTCTTCCTTTTTATTAAAATAAACTTTTGCTGAAATATAGTTTTGCGTTATCAATTCATCAGGTTATGGGCCCAGTCCCAATTCGAAGTATAAACATTGTTAAGAAATAGTAAAAAGTAAAGAAACAATGTCGAATAGCATGAATTCCATCAGGCCACTCGTCAGCGACAACTATGACACTTGGGTCATGCAAATCGAGGCCGTGATGGTGAAAGCTGGAACATGGAAGCATGTAAATGGAAAAGCACCAAAACCCGAACTTATTGAAAACAACGATAAGTCCAAAAAGGATCTTCAGAAGTGGTTGGATGTCGACGAGAAAGCAAAGTCAGACTTGATTATTGCCATCGATCCGAGTCTATTGCGTCTCGTTAAAGGATTGGACACGGCAAAGGGTGTCTGGGAGCGATTAAAGTCTGAATTTGCTTCCACGGGACCAACGAAGAAGGCAACATTGCTTAAACGTGTGGCGACATATAGAATCCAGGAAGGCGACGATCTGCGAAAGAATCTAATGGAATTCTTCGATGCAGTGTCACAACTAAAGTGTATGGACGTTGATATACACGAAGAGTTGTTGTCGATTCTTTTATTGAATTGATTGCCACCGAGTTTCGAACTGTTCAAGTGTGCAATGGAGTCTCACGACAACCTTCCGAAGCCTAGTATTCAATTTCAATTTTCAATTTATTTATAACGGCGGCGTACAAATAAGACATATGAAGTCTTTTATAGTACCTTATTATAGTCTAATACAGATTATATCGGATAAGGATATTAAAAAATTCATATATTAGGGAAGAGAAAGAGATAGCTTATGAATAGGTAACAATTTAAGAATAATATTAATAGTATTGAAATTAAAAAAAAAAATAAACAGCATTGTTAAGCAATGCCTATTTTAATTTAAAAAAAAATAAATTATAAATTACATAGAAAAGATAATAAAAATTTTCAAATTGCTGTTTAGTTAAACTAACTTATTGAAAGCTCAAAAATAATGCTTTTTTGAACTGTTTAGTTCCCATTATTTGCCTTACCGTTAAAGGCAGAGAGTTCCAGAGTCTGATGGCATGAATAAAAAAAAGTCTCGATGAGTTCAAATAATTCGATGAGTGGGTTATGAGGTTCAAGATTCGGACCGACTGCGCGAAACGGATCTTATCAAACAAGTAAGATGGTGTTTTTCTTTGAATTATTTAATGTAAAAATATGCAACATCTTGAATCAAGAAATTGGAGGAAGGAACATCCAAGGACAAGTTGATGATATTGGGAAACATGGTCAAACCTTCGTTAACCATAAACGTACCTTACCATATCATTGAAAGCTACGACAAGTTTTTGGAGAGAATGAGAATCAAGTCTACAGTAAATCACCGCAGCATAATCAATGATAGGCAGTAACAATGATTTAATAAGCCTCATCTTAGTCTTTAATGGAGTCAAGGAGGAGAAAAGGTTTAACTTCCGGAGACCACCATAGATACGGCTGACTGATAGATTGATATGATCGTTAGCTGAAAGGGTCCGATTAATTTTAAAGCCTAAACTAGTGACAGTATCAACAAATTCCAGTTGAAAACTTGATAAAAAGACAGGAGGAATGTTTTTTAAGTCAAATATTTTCTTAGATATTGCAATAATTTGCGATTTGGAAGGATTAAGAGTCAAACCATTGCACAAAGACCAATTGTAGATTCCTAAAAGATCTTCATTTACTCTGCAAACTAGGTCCTCTAATAAGTTAAATGGTCTAGAGAGATATATTTGGACGTCATCAGCATAAATATGCAACGTGACATTATGGCAAACTTTCGGGAGGTCATTGATGAACATACAGAATAACAAAGGGCCCAAAATTGAACCTTGCGGTACACCAGCAAGTAAATTCAATGATTCGGAAAGAGTATCACCAACTTTTACTCTCTGTCTACGGTGTTCCAAGTAGCTTTTTACTAATTGTACCGATCTACTACTAAATCCAAAGTATAAGTTCAATTTTTTACATACAATGTCGTGATTAACTCTGTCAAATGCCTTGGAAAAATCCAGCAAACAAAGTAAAGTCAATTTATCCTGATCAGACTGAATTCTAATATCGTCAAGAACCTTAACCATCGCTGTGGAACAGCTATGATCAGGGCGGAAACCGGATTGAACTGATGTGAATAAATTATTTTGGCTAACGTAATTAGATATCTGTTTTGCTAAGACCTTTTCAAAGACCTTTGAAAGGCAGGGCAGAATACTTATTGGACGAAAATCAGCACATGACGATGGATGGGGCTTTTTGGGTACAGGAATTACTTTTGCAGCCTTCCAGCAATCGGGAAACGATGAACTAGTTATACAAAAATTAATAATATGAGTAAAGGTTGAAATGATTTGGGGTAGTATCATTTTAACAAACTTAATAGGAACTCCATCTTCACCAATGGAATTAGACTTAAGAGAAAGAATGCTTAAATTTAAGTCATACTCAGAGACGACTTCAAAATCAAACTCCCTGGACCCTCCATATAAAATGCTATTATTGGGTGCAAAGTTTGAAGCCTGTACATTACCTGAAGAGAAAGCATTGTTCAATTCATTAGGGTCAGGAAAATTATCAATAACCTCCTTTCTACCAACCCCAATAGAACGCAAATTAATCCAGAGCTTACGGGAAGTTTGGTTGGTGCTAAGTTTAGACATAAAAAAATCTCTTTTTAGCTCTTCGAGTAACGAATGAAGAATGGTTACGGGCACGACAGAAATTCTCCCAGTTTAAAGGGCTAGGAGAATGTTTCCATTTGGAGTAAAATTTACGCCTATTTCTAATTGAATTGTGTACCTCAGAAGTGAACCATGCACAATTTTTATTGCGAACTGTAACTGTTTTCAATGGAATATGTTTTTTATACAATTGAAGAAGTAGGTATTGGAGGGAGAAAATTCTCGAGAAGTACGATGCAAAATCAACGTAAGGAGGACGACAGATCCGAAGCAATGTATGTACGACGAGGTGCTAGACAGAGTAAATCGAAGTTCGAACGAGGAGCGCAGCAACGAAAGCATGACAATGCGAGTGACCGTGACACATCTTTTAAATTCAGGTGTTACAAATTTCATGAACTTGGTCACAAGGCGTCTACATGTACGAAGAACATCAAACCTAAATGCCCTTCATGATGTGAATCGTCCGCGAAAGCAGAAAGTACATTCTACATGACGGAAGACCAAACTTTAGGGATGCAGAGGTGTGCGAGTGAATTTGAAAGACAGTGGTGTCTGGACAGCGGTTGCACGACCCACATGTGCAACGATGAGAGTCTATTTACATCCACATCTGCGATGCAAGGAAAGCTGCTGCTAGCGAACGATTCCAGCACGAATGTCGATGCGAGAGGTGCTATAAGGATTGTCACTATAGACGGGATGTCTGAGAGGTCAGTAAAACTCGAAAATACATTATTGGTAAAGAATCTTCGGACTGACCTATTGTCTGTTGCGAGGATTACCGACCACGACAACACCATCACGTTCGATAAAGAGAAGGCAATCATCCGAGGAGATGACGGTGAAGTTAAGGTAGTTGCGAGCCGAGTTGGACAACTGTACTATGTCCAAGAAAGTACAACACAAGCGTGTATGGTAAATGTGGGTAAATCCAAGCTTGACTTATGGCATCGCAGGCTCGGTCACCTGAACGAACGAGACCTTCTGGATATGCATCGAAGGAATCTGGTGACTGGACTTTCTATGAACGAAAACGAAAAGCTTAGTACTTGTAGCGTATGTCTCAGCGGAAAAATGACTAGGTTGCCGTTTCCCAAAAAGTCAAATAGAAGAACAAACGTTTTAGATCTTGTGCACACTGATGTGTGGGGACCTTCCAGAGCTGATTCATTAGCAAAGTCGAGATACTTCGTCACTTTCATTGACGATTCAAGCCGTTGCTGCGAAGTAAGGTTTTTGAAGCAGAAAAATGACGTTTTTCGCGCTTTTAAGGATTACAAAGCCAAAGTTGAGACACAAACTGGTCGAAAAATAAAATGCTTGAAGTCAGACAACGGAGGAGAGTTCTGCAACCACGAATTTGACGAATTCCTACGAATGAACGGAATAAGAAGACGACTTACAATTCCGCATACGCCACAGCAAAATGGTTTGGCGGAACGGAAGAATCGAACGCTTGCTGACATGGCAAGGTGCCTCCTAATCCAATCTGGTGTTGAAAATGAATTTGGGCAGAAGTGATTGCAGCATCCAATTATTTACGAAACCGATGCCCTACAGTAAGTTTGGATGGACGCACACCGTTTGAGTTCTGGAACAAAAGATTGCCAGACCTGAGGCATCTAAAGGTTTTCGGCGCAAGGACTTTTGTTCTTGATAAAGCTCCTGGTAAGGACAAATTCGAAACGCGTTCAATGGAAGGCATCCTGGTTGGGTACTCCGACGTATCCAAGGGTTACCGTGTATGGATCCCTGAAAAACAGAAGATAGTCATTACAAGAGACGTCAAGGTTATAGAACATGATCTAGCTGCTGTGAAAAGTCACGGAAAACATGTAACTATTCCAGGTGATGAAACTAAAATTGAACTGGAGTCAGCTTCGATGGATTTGGAGACACATGATGAGTTAGAGCCTCGGATGGGGAAGAAAAATGTTCGTGAAGTTTATCAAACGCGGTCTGTTTCGAAGTCGGCCAAGCAGAGACAAGTTGAACAACCAACAGAAGCAGATGCTGATGCCGAAGATGAACTGACGATGAAGATTACGGCGATGCCGTAGACGAAGATGAAATTGAGATGGCGAACATTGGAGAGCTGTCACTAGAGGATGCGATGTCTGGAGCAGAAGCACAAGAATGGCTGGAAGCAATCAAAGAAGAGATTCGAGCGCTTATCAAAAACAATACGTGGGACCTAGTCGAGCGTCCAGAGGACAGAAGTGTTGTGACAAGCAAAGTTGTTCTACGAAATAAAATGAACGCAGATGGTTCTTTGGAACGAAAGAAGACTCGTGTCGTTGCTCGTGGTTTCACGCAGCGCACAGGAATCGATTTTGAGGACACCTTCGCTCCTGTAGCCCGCCTCGAATCAATCAGGCTCCTGATGGCTCTAGCAGTCCATGAAAATTTGAAAATTTATCAAATGGATGTCGTGGCAGCGTATCTAAACGGTGAGTTTGGGAGCTCCAAAATATCTTCGGCAGTCGTTGCAAATGCTTGCAAGAGAGAACTAAAAGAATGATGGTGTGATGAAAAAGGCCAAACAAATGCTGCAAAAACTCAAGAATGGCGATTATGTTTGTCAATTGAGGAAAGCGTCGTATGGTCTGCGGCAGGCTGGACGACAATGGCACAAAAAGTTAGACGAAACACTTCGTAGACTTGGCTTGAAACCAGCTGCTAACGATACACATGTTTTTACTTCAACACAAATGAAGGAGAATTCACCATCGTTGCAGTGTATGTGGACGATATCCTGTATGCCTCCAGAAATCAAAAGACACTAAAGTACATACGTGATGGACTTGCTGCAGCATTTGAAGTGAAGGATCTCGGACTGGCGCGATTTTGTTTGGGCGTCGAAATAATTCAAAGTGAAGGCGAGATTAAATTGAAGCAGCAAGCATACATCAGAGAAATATTAAAAAAGTTCAACATGGACGAATCGAAACCAATAAATACACTGAGCGATACAAAGTCGAAATTACCTGCTGGAAAAGGTAACACTGAACAGCGTCAAAGCGAAAAACCCTTTCGTCAACTCATCGAATCGCTTATGTATTTGGCAATTGCAACCAGGCCAGACATAGCGTTCACAGTTAATCGTTTAGCACAGTATAACGAATCCTATCAAGATGTGCACTGGTCAGCTGCGAAGCGTGTTTTACGCTATTTACGAGGAACGGAAACCTACGGGCTCATTTACACCAAGGACACTTTGGGTATTCGAGGATACTCGGATGCTGATCATGCGAACGACGAGACCGATAGAATATCATGCACCGGATACGTTTTTGTATTGAGCGGAGCTGCAATTACCTGGCGTTCCCAGAAACAAAGGTCAGTAGCTATTTCAAGTACTGAGGCAGAATATGTAGCGCTGTCCGAGTTATCGAGAGAAGCAACATATCTTCAGAATCTTATGACCGAGATGAATTTGCCTCAACTCACCAAGATAAGTATTGGAACAGACAATCAAGGCGCAAAACAAATAGCCGAGAATGCAGTCTGTCATTCACGAACAAAGCATATTGCGACCAGATACCATTTTGTCCGGCAGCTTCTACATGATGAAAAAATAACAGTCATCTACACACCAACTAATATGATGCCAGCGGATGTGTTCACCAAGCCACTTCCTGGACCAGCCCACTACAGATGTATAGAAGACATCGGTATATCAACTTGCTAAAAGCGCTGATTGAGGAAGGCGTGTTAGAACTATGAAATATCAACCAGCGCTCTGGCAATGCCCTGCCAGTGACAGAACAATTTACATATAGTTTATACTTGGCAACACTGCTTTTTACTTTTTAAATTTAAACGACGGAATATGTCAACTTCTTCTTTTCTAGAAACTTCTTACGTAAATCATTCATTCTTCTTTTTATTAAAATAAACTTTTGCTGAAATATAGTTTTGCGTTATCAATTCATCACATACTATACATGGAATACAAAAAATTAGCTGTTAAAACCTGCGAGCCTTCAAATGCACTCAATTTATGTCTCAAGACACCCAAAAACTAAACAAATCCTGGAATTAATGTTTTTTAATTGTTTTATTTAAATAACTTTAGAGGAAGGCCTTTACAACAGTACTATTTCAAGTCCACCTTCTTAATAAATTTTGTTTGGGGGGCATACAAAATCCAATGAATGACTTCCTTAACGCCCTGTATTATCTTTTTTTTTTATAGTTATTAGTTAAAAAACTTTTGGCGACATATTATTTGCCAACAATAAAATATTATAATAAAAAAAAGGTATAAAAGGATTGTATACCTCTATTTGATTGACGTTGTGTTTTATAAATAATGTACATACAAAAAAACTTCACGATTTCTTATCTGATATTTTTTTTCGTGATTTAAATTTTACAAAATCGTATTTAAACAGAAGAATTGGTAGGTGTTTAGACAGTAAAGAATTAAAATCCGACAGAAGAAAAATAAATAATCCAGGAAGATGGAAAATTTACAAATCAAACAACGAATCATCGAACATTGCGTTGTCCTGGAATCGCAAGGAAGATCTTTGCATACAACAATTAAAATTAACGTATCCAAAAATAAGATAATCAAAAGTTGCAAGCATATCAGAACATTTACGAAAACATTTTTTATGAAACTTAAATCATAGGTGGACCAAAGCCAATCGAAACAAACATATGTTTTTCCAATCGAAGCAAACGTGATATGGCTGCAATATAACTTTTCCGTCGATCAGCCGCACTACTCTTTGTGAAATCGAATCATACTGAGACCGTCAACTCCAACAGTGATCAACCCACTGATCTCTATGACGGTGTTCACATTGGACTTACTCCTTGGATTTTTTTTGACGTCTATGTACTTCGTCTCGTTCCCACTTTGTGGTGAGAAAGAGATGGGCAAGTGAGGCAGGATTTTTTAAATTTTTTAAAAATTTGTGGATTTTTTTTGACGTTTCCTTTTGTGACATTTGTTTTCTCAGTATTTAGTTTTTGTTTGGAGCTTAAATACTACAGAATCAAAGTTTTTCAATTGGAAATTAATTTATTTAGTGAATCATCAATTTTGTTATTGAAAAAGTTCTAATTAATTCTCCGACGAGCAAAGATTTGTGTTTTTTTTAATGACTGCTGAACGTCAGAGTGAATCTGTTGTGTTCACATTACTTTGTGTCTGAACACGAGCTGACTGACTTCTGTCAAAAAAAATCGTAAATTTGAGTCCAATGTGAACACCGTCTATAAAACACTGGATAGGGTATTGGATAGAGCGTATAACACTTTTTTAATGCCAATTGAATCTGACAGAAGACCTTCTCCTAGTGTTTTCTCGCTCTTTAAATAGAGGTATAATAGGTATACACAGTAAAAAAAAAAAGAAAAAGATATTTGAGTTGCCTGGACAAACAATGTGCTAAATTTTATTTGTGAATTTTCCTCATTAGTTATTCATGACTTCGAGTGAGCTTCTTGCAGTGACCACACCAAGGTCACTTATTTCAAGATTCCTTTGCATCTTCGGTACAATCATTTTTAGCAAGTGCAATAGGGCTTTTTAACAAACAGCAATATATATCTGTCTCGTTCATATTTAAATGTCAAACTAAAATTCTCGGCACAATGACATTTAAGTGGCAGCCATTTGTTTGGTTTATTTTGGAGGCAAATAAATATTTCGAATTGTTTTTTTCCTTTTTTTATAGAAAAGATGCAAGTAAAAATGTTTTTATACTTTATACAAGATATTTTAATCTTTTTATTGCACAAAATAGCAAGATTTTTGTAATTAAAATTAGCCCTCCTTATTTTTTTCTTTCCAATTTCATCTGTCATTGTGCCAAGTTTTTGCTGTCATTTGAAACTGACAATTTGGTAGAGATCTCTATAGGGCTTTTTAACAAACAGCAATATATCTCTGTCTCGTTCATATTTAAATGTCAAACTAAAATTCTTGGCACAATGACATTTAAGTGGCAGCCATTTGTTTGGTTTATTTTGGAGGCAAATAAGTATTTCGAATTTTTTTTCCTTTTTTTTATAGAAAACATGCAAATAAAAATGTTTTTATACTTTATATAAGATTTTTAATCTTTTTATTGCACAAAATAGCAATTAATAGTAATTAAAATTAGCCCTCATTATTTTTTTCTTTCCAATTTCATCTGTCATTGTGCCAAGTTTTTGCTGTCATTTGAAACTGACAATTTGGTAGAGATTTCTATTGGTGGATATCACCAAGAAATAATTCAGCAGCTTTGACATATTCTAGTTTCAGACTTTTGCAGTGGCCACAACTTTAAGATATAAAAAATTTATATATGTAATAATCATAATATATAATAGTAATCTATATTATATAAAAATGAATCCCTTTTTGTGTTCGTACTTTGCACGCGCATAACTGTGCCGAGATTTAGCTATTTCAGCGAGTGAAGTGAGGTGAAGTGAGATGCCTTACTCATCTCACTTCATTCGCAAAAGTGATTTAGTTATTAAATTGAAATGAGTAATTTCGAATCTAGTTTCGAACACATGAAATGTCATAACCAAAGACTACCTTTTAGCTTGTTGTCTTTGGTTTTGTTTGTTTGAGGTTTGATTTTACCATTTTGTATTTTTATTTTAATTAAACTTCATCAAAAAACTTAGGAAAATAAAATTTAATCAATGTGTGACTTTAGTGTGAAGTTAGTGTGCCCTCTTCACTCCTAAACATTCTTCCAAAGTTTTGTAGTTTGTCCTCACGAAGTTGATGGGGTCGTCCTTGCGATGCTAAATTATATTTTTCACTTGTATTACAAAAATGTATACCTACAATTAAAATATAAATAACAAATTAATAATGTTTATCAAATATCGTTTTTACATAAATATATGTTTGTATAAACAACAAATCTTTTATGTGCTGCATACTCATTTTTACATACATACATTGTTGTTTTGCTATTTCATTTCACATACGTGAATAGATATGTTAAAATTCCTTTGGAAAAGAACGCATACTTATGCAAAAGTGTAAATTTACCAACACATACACCAAGTCACCGCTGAAACATCCGGCGAGTAAACTGACGTTTCATTTCACTCGCCTACTCACTCACTTTTACTAGCTAAATCGATTTTCAATGAAAAGTGAGTCATCTCACTCACTCGCTATTAGCTAAATCTCGGCACTGGGCTAAGCGTCATCCGATTTTTTGTTGGATTTTTATCGAACCAGATTAACACAGAACGGAGCCGGACATTGGAAAATTTTATCGAAAATTAGAAAAATCGACCGAAAAGTTTAGAAAATCGTGAAGACACCTCGAAATTTCAACATTTCTGAAATTCGTATTCGTATTCGTCCGTGAATACCCAAAACCAAAGATACTGAATATCAGTATCTTTGCCCAAAACAAGAAAAACTAAACTGTAATAACTGTTATAAGTGTTATAAATGATTCAAAAAAAATTGACGTAATACCTTCTCACCTGTTATAATTTTTCGTCAATTTGCTTCAAGATTTTTATATAAATCCACTAACCAGTTCCAGTGTATTATAGAAATCAGTGGATCAACCTGAGACCATCAACTCGGACAGTGAGCAACTGGAAACATCAAAGCGAAATCGAGGTCGTCCTGAGAAATCATTGGACGAGTGTTATTTACGAACTAAAAGGAGCAAAGTGAGAAGTTTCTGTGAAACTGTAGAAAATGAGCTTATTGAAAAGCCTGCTAGAAAACACCAAGTTCTAACATCTTCATTTGTTCAGTGCGGAGAAAGCGTTAGCATTGATGTTAGATGCCTCTTTATCAAGACACCAGTACGAAGTTTTAGGACAAGCAACCATTAAAATTGGTTGAAGTAACCCTCCGGAGTTGAAGTAACCGAAAGTGGCGCATATGTTGATCTACAGAATCTTTTGGACCATACTGCTAAACGTATTTTAAAAACAGAAGAAGAGCTTTTAAACATCCTCAATGAATTGACGCTTATTTCCAAATATGGAATTGGTAGTTTTTCTGTCTACAGCGAGTATAAACAGACTTTTGTCGTGGAAGATATTACAGATGCTAATATGTTTTTAACGTCCATGGTACCCAATACCCATCCATTTACATCAAAAAGGAGCCAAGTCGCTGGTGCACTGCGAGAACACAAGGCCTTCCTCAACATAATTTTGCAAGCCAGTCAAATTTCAATTTAAATATTATAAATGAAAGAGTCGGTCACTCACTCACTGATTCATTCACCTGATTCATCATTGCACAGCTAATACTGTAAATCATAAAAATATATAATAAATTTTATTTAATAGGGAATTTTATGAATGGTGTCAATAAGACGGGATTTTTTGAAATTCTAATTTTTAATAGGGTAAAATGGTTTTTTTTTGATTAAAGGTCGAAAAACTACTTTTTAAACGGGAAGGGTTAGAATGTTCATTTTAATTTTAATTGATAGATCTTTGAAATACAAGAAACTTTTCAATTTAAAAAAAATTCTAAAAAATCTACGAATCGAGTTATAAAATGTTAAAAGTTAACTTTTGAATAGTACGCGTTTGACAAATAATTCGCTATAAATCGGGGGTATGAGATAGAGAAACATGTTTTATACCATTAGAAAGATAATGAAAAAAAAAAAATTATTTATATATCAGGAATTTTCGCTAGGAATTTTTTTTTCACCTACTTTTTGATTTTTGAAGATGACACATTTTTTTTACCCATTTTTTTTGTGGTTTTTGATTTTTTATATTTTTAGGGGTAGTTCTAAAAATTTGAAATTTCTACAGCTATTAGAGATTGTTAATTTATAAATATTTTAAAAATTTAAAATTTTTTCAACAACCCGAACTCGAGATATTTACAAAATTAATGCTTTTTTTGCATGCCCTCACAACTTTTTACCGGATGCATCTATAAATTTCATATTTCTTTTAACAGCACCTTAGATCTCAAAAGAAAGGTCTTGAACAGGGCTACCTTTCAAAAAATATTTCAGGGTTGCCACTTTACTGGAAAGTTGAATGAGTTTTCAAGTTTTCACCTCAGTTCTATTATTTGATTTTATTAATACAGCGTTTAAATTGACATCTCAATCATAATTCTACATCCTACACAAGCCTCACAATAGATTAAAAAGTTTCCATCAAAAAATTACACGAAAATCTTGAAAAATGGGTATGATTGTTCGTTGTCCACGGCAGTTCATCAGTGGTGAAGACGTCGTTTTGTGTGCAATATGAAAAAGTGCCGATTTAGAACTATACTTTAGCTTCTAACTTTCGTTCTAATTGTCGGATTTTATTTTTGATTACATATTTAGAAAGGTGAAATGTCCGTTCAGTACCAGATATAATTTTTTTTTCGAAATTCCAAAAATGTTCATACTAAAATCAACATTGAATATTTTGAGCACATAACTTTTTCGAGGGAGAATGGGAGAATACAAAAAAAAAAAAACATTATTCAAACCATGTGCGTTGATATATTTCTGTAAAGGTATAGCGTATAGGTATAGTAAAGGTTCATATAAAAAAAAAACGTAAGCATTCGAGTCGGTAGGGTATTCTCAAGCAAGAAGAACATGAGCGGAGTTGGTATATGAGTAGGTAGCAGTGGCGTGGCGTGAATAATTTTAAATTGTAAGTCGAAGAAAAATTAGTCACCCGAAAACGTAGGTAACTTAATTATGAATGTCTACCTTAAATTGCCTTCATCGCGTATTTCCGATCAGTTTTCCACGCCATGATATAAGTACCTAATAACTTTACAAATTTAGTATAGATAGGGTCAAAAAAGTTTAAATTTACAATAAAATGAATTTTTCAAAGAAAAACCACACACGGCAGCGCAGCGAGACATACAAAATTATTCAAATAAAACCAAGAAAAGTGTGTTATTTTTTCGAATTAAAATTAATTTTTCCAATAAAAACCTACCTCGACTTCACCTCTCTAAGCTTCACACAGCAGCGTAGCAGATACATGCAAAATTCTCTATTCTCCAACTCCACATCCCCACAAGAAAAACAAATAGAACTTATAAAATTTCTCGCTGGATAGAACAAATTTGTTTACTTTGCTCTTGTTCCCTTATCATTCATTCGAACAGAATATTCCCTAAATAAGACGCATAAAACCGTATTTTTTGTTTGCGTGCATAGAGTTGAATAAATGGGAATGTGGACTGGTTTGGGTGATGGATTTAGGGTGGCTGGATTGGTCGATAAAATGTTGCGCACCTGTGCAGGTGTCAGGAGTACACACATATTTTCACTACTCAAACATGGTTGAAAGGTAGAATTTCAAAAGGTAACTCGATAGGAATCGTGTTATATGGACGCCACGCCACTGGTAGGTAGGCATATTTTTTGTAGCAGAAAAAAATGTTTTGTACTGAAAGTGGTTGGTTGGGTGGTGGGTGGTTTGTGATGGTGAATGGAAGGGGTAAGGGGACATTTGCACTGCTAATACAAATTATTTTTCTATTTTTTTTTTGATTGAGTACACAATCAAAGGCGTACGCAAAGGTGCTTATGCAAATAAATTAAATTTATAACTTTTTAAGTTCAAATGAGAGTTTTTAAATGAAGACTAAATGTAATGCAACACAAGAACGTGCGTAAGGAGAGGTAAGAGAGCATTATTAAACAGTCAAGGGCGTACGCAAGGGTGATATGCAAGCCTTAATTTATAACTTGAGTTCTAATGGTCGGATTTTCAAGGTTAGAGTTTTTGAATGAAGATTAAATGTGATGCAACACAAGGGCGTGTGTGAAAAGGTGTAACCGAGCATTTGCAAAATTATTTTTTAATTTTTTTTTTTGCTAAGTACCTATGTAATTACACAATCAAGGGCGTATGCAAGGTGTGCTTATTATTGCAAAAAGGCTAAATTTACAACTTGAGTTCTAATTGTTGGATTTTCAAGGTACGACTTCTTAAATGAAGACTAAATGTAATGCGAAACAAGAGCGTGCACAAGGAGGGTTAAGGGGGCATTTGCACCCCTAATTAAAAATTATTTTCTATTTTTGTTTTTTTTTGCTAATTAACTCACAATCAAGAACGTGCGCTAAGGTGATAGCAAGGTGCTTATTACATGCGACTCGGATAAATTTACAACTTGAGTTCTTATTGATGGATTTTCAAGGTAAGACTTTTAAAATGAAGATTAAATGTAATGCAATACAAATGCGTGTCCAAGGAGGGGTAAAGGGGCATTTGCACCCTTAATAAAAATAATTTTTCTAACTTTTTTGCTGAGTAATTCACAACCAAGGGCGTACGCAATGGTGAGAGGGGTGCTAATTACATGCAAATCGGCTTAATTTACAACTTGAGTTCTAATTGTTGGATTTTCAAGGTAAGACTTCTTAAATGAAGATTAAATGTAATGAAACACAAGCCGTGCGCAAGGAGGGGTAAGGGGTAACTTTCACCCTTTATCTTAATTAATTCCCTATTTATTTTGTAAAATTATTACACAGAAAAAGGCGTACCCAAGTGGGGTAGCTGAGGGGAGTTTCTTTTTACAGACAATTTCTCTTAATTTATTACTTCAATTCTAATGGCCAAATTTACAAGATTAGAGTTTTTAAATTAATTTAAAATATAATACAATGCAAGTCGTGAGATTGGGGGGACATAAATGCACTTGGTTTTAATAAGTGTATTATCATAGCTAAACTATTTACTTGAAGGCAAAATTTAAAACTATGTAGAATTCGTCGGCCGAGCAACTGTCATGGGCACACTGAAGTTAGGTACCTATAATGACTTATAAAACATAAATAAATAAACAAATACCTACATAATTCAATAAACAATAGTTATAATTACATAAACATACATACATACATACCTACATACACATATTACATATCTATTATTATTATTATTCATATTTATTATTATACCTACCTAATATGTTTTTTTTGATAATTAAAATTTTTAAAATAAAAATATAAGTAGGTAGGTATGTACATACATAGGTATGTTACATTCTATTAATTAAGTCTGCGAAGCGACTGACGCGGGCAAATCGGCTAGTATACATATAAAGGAAACTGCTGAAAACACAGAGGGTAAAGCTGCTAGAATGGAAATGGAGAACCAGAAATTAACACCAACTGTTGTGGACATCCATGCAAAAACGTTTAGCATAAACCACCAACTTCTCTGTAGAATTGTCGATGGAAAAATATCCAAACAGTGTCAGATATATCTTCAATGCCAATGGGTTCCATTTATATCGCATACAGGAAAGAATTCAAAATTTGGCGAACAAATTAAGACACGAAGAAAAATAAAAAGAGGAAGAGAAGCAAAAAATACAAATGGAATTTTATAGGAGAATGGGACTCAAGGTGGATTTCGTAAAGCGTGGCAGTGTATCAAGTTATGACGGAAACACATCTAGAAGATTTTTTAACAATCCAACTTTAACATGGGAAATAACTGGAGTTAACGAGGCCTTAATCCATCGCTTTTCAGTAATATTGCAGGCAGTTAATCCTAAAATTGCGATTGATCCAGAAAAGTTCGACAATTACTGCAAGACTACAACTGACCTATGCATGGATTTGTATAGTTGGTTCTACATGCAGAACACAGTTCACCAGATTTTGATACATGGAAGAGAAATCATAAAATCTGCAATGTTGCCCCTTGGAATGCTGAAGGAAAAAGCACAAGAAGCTCGTAACAAGGATTATGTTGTTACCGATTTCGTCATTTGAGGAAACGTTCTCGGTAAGCTACAAATAATGACATTATAAATATGCTTTTTGTTTCATCGGATCCTTTTTTAAGTTCTTTAAGACAAGAGCCAAAAAAAAATATTTGAAGTTATTACGCGATGTAAAGGACCTTATAGTAACAGAAGAAAACAAAAATTTAGACAAATGATTATTTTTTATTGTTTTTATTTTATTAAAATTAAATCGGTATTTAGTTATTTATATGTAATTTATTTGCATTTTATTCAATTAAAAAATAAATAAATTTGATGGCACAACAGCTCATGAAGAACTAGGGCCTAGTGACTTACAACTCTCAACCATTCCTGTGTGCGTGTCTGCAGGAATGGAGGGGACCTACAGTTTATTGCCGAATCCGAACGGCTAACGAGCGGCACTTTTCTGTGACAGGAGATACTCTTGGAGGATTTGTCAATTCCTCGCAAGAGGCAGTAGCCGTTTTTCTTTTAAATAAATAGGTGGCGAGGCTGGGGATCGAACCTAAGACCTCCGGCATGACAGTCCATCGCACTAACCATCACGCCACGGCTACTAATTTTATTCAATTAAGCAAACAAATAATTTATAATTTACAAATGAACTAAGGTTATAAATTTAATATACGAAAAACATTCTGTTGTTTATTTTTTCATTTTTTTAGGAAAAGATTAAATAAATAAGATTTTTGTCAAAAACGCCCTCGAAAGTGGGCGTGGTAAATATTTCGCATTATTATTTTTTGTGCATGTTTTTACTGCAACTTGTATCGTTTTCTAAGAAATTGGTCCAAAAATCTATTTTTTTGTTAAAAAAAAAACGCCCCCAAAAGTGGACGTGGCAAAAAATTTGTACTCAAGAACTATATGAAATTACGTTATCTATAACTTTTTCAAAGAACACACCCCTCATTTATATCAACTATGACAGTTAAAAGACTCATTATTTTTAAGTGGGCGTGTTAGTGGGCGAAAATTTTATCTCATGATACCTTATGCTATCCTTAATCATGTCACCGATCCTGGTTCAATTGCACAATCTAGGTGGATTTGAAGCGACAATCTGTGTGGTGGCACACCAGAAGTATTAGTTGTTCGATTGCTGGAACATTGACACAAAAGTTCAGTTGAAATTAAATCTGTTTTGTATTATAGCCCAGGAAACAAAAACATTGCTCTATACAAACTTCTAAATGTTGGCAATAGGTTTCATGTTACACATATGTTATACCTAATACTATTATACAACTTTTCAGAAATATCCCCAACTGTGGGTGTTGAGGAAAAAAAAAAAGGAGGATTTTAGTGGGAACATTTATTGATTTTTTGAGAAATTTTTATTTTATTAAAATGGCTATATCTTGGGATCCAATTTGTCTAGAAAAAGATTGATGCACAACATGATTGATAATTGTTTATTTTTTAATAATAAAATATGAAACATTATATATTTATAGCAGAAGCTTCTTAAAAATCCACGAAAATTCAAATATTTGAAGAAAAATCGCAATGGAGGTTGGTTAAGTTAGGTTTTATCGTAAACTATATAACTAAAAAATAAATAAAAATATTTATACTATTAAATAAAAAATTCTACAGAAAACCTCATTTTTAGAATTACGCAGAAAAAAATAGATAAAATAGAAAAAAAAAAATTTAATGTGTACCCAGAAAATAAAAATATGTCTCCGTGAAAAATTCTAAATTTTGGTAATATGTTTCATACTAACATATGATAGACCTAATAATATTATACAACTTTTCAGAAATATCCCTAACTGTGGGCGTTAAGCAAAAAAAAAAAAAAACGAGATTTTCGTATGTATAATTTTTGATTTTTTGGGAAATTTTTATTTTATTAAAATGGCTATATCTTCGGATCCAATTTGTCTAGAAAAAATTTTGATACACTGGAAGGAACACTTACACAATTTGAATATTCAAACACATCACGCAGAGGCAGACGCAGATTCTGCAATTGCAAGTATAGCTGTGGAGTTTAAATACATGGGGAACCGGTGGTAGTTGCTGCAGAAGATTCGGACATTCTGATTTTGCTCGTTTTTTTATGCTGCGCAAAGCATCCGAAAATTTGGCTTTTCTGCCCGAAATTCAGAAATGTATACGATATACCAGTAGTAGCCCGTGGTGTAATGGTTAGTGCGATGGATTATTATGCCAGAGGTCTGGGTTCAATACCAGCCGCTACCACATTAAGTTTTTTTCGGAGCTACTACCTCTTGCGAGGAAATGACAAATCCTCCAAGAGTATCTCTTATCATAGAAAAGTGCCGCTCAACATAGCCGTTCGGAATCGGCAATAAACTGTAGGTCCCCTCCATTCCTGCAGACACGCACACAGGAATGGTTGAAAGATGTAAGTCGCTAGGCCCTGGTTCTTCATGAGCCGTTTGTTCCACCAAATTTATTTATTTATATACTACATAATACCAGCAGAGAAGACACGGATGGCTGCATTGAGTGACCTGCTTCCAGTTGTACATGCCTTTACTGGATGCGATACCACCTCAGCTTTTTACAGGAAAGGAAAACTAAAGGCTTTTACAGACAAATGAGCAACTGAGGACTGATGTGCAAATATTCTTGCAAGGAAGTGCTACGAAGGAGGAGATTGCAGCCTGTGCAGCACTGTTTATATGTGGTCTATATAATATTCCACAAGAGACACCACTTGATGAAGCAAGGTACCGCGGTTACAACAGGGTGATTGCTAACCTGCAGTTACATTCCAAATTTAATTAAGCCTGTCTTCCTCCAACGAAAGCTGCTGCAGATCAACATTCATATCGCGTTAACCATCAAATACAAGCCTGGCTTGGAAATTCTTTGGAACCAACAGATTGGGGATGAAAATCTGTCAAGAGCAGCTTAGTTCCTGTTGCAACAAATCTTCCGCCTGCTCCAGAACATTTACTATAACTGATATCTTGCAACTGTCGTACACAATGTACAACAAGGTGCGGATGTAAGCGATCAGGATTGTTATATTCGGTTATGTGTGGAACTTGCATGGGAACATCATGCTCCAATACCGAAAGGAAGAAGACCATCTGAACGAAGTAGATGACAACGAATTTCAATTAAATTTTAATATGGAATTAATAACTAATGTTTATTAAAAATTCATTAATAATTTAAATTAATTAATAATCAATGTTTAATTAAAATTAAAAAAAATTTAATTAATGCAATATTATAGAAAAAAAAATAATATATAAACTCTAAGCAAATAAAATACTAAAGAAATTATATGTTTTAACTCAAAAATGCGTTTTTTATGGTTTCCTTTAAATTAAATTATTTTGTTTTTTGATAGAAAGGATCGCAGAATAAGCTTGTAAAATATTTCCAGTGACGCAAAATAAAACATTGAACAAAACAAATAGTATTCTTTTTTTCTTAAGTACCTTTAACAATTCAACTTTAATAGCAAAAACTGTATTTCCGTTTTTCCACTTTTAATGAAAATTTGTCAAACTTAATACATTTAAATACAAAAAAAATTATATGAATTGTATTATATTTTGCAGCGTTTGAGATACTTTGGAAGTTTGTGAAATGCACCATTATTTTTTTTTTATTTTTTTTTGTTGTGCATTCAAAATTTTGTTTCACGATCCTTTATTTTTTAATTTAAAAATTTTCGGCAAAGGTGCTCAGGATAAATTTTGGAATTATCCCATATGATGGAAAATTAAATTATAAATAAATTAATTTACCATTTGGCTAAATTTAGTCCTGTCAAAGACTCCATATAAACCATAAACACTTAAAAAAAATTGTAAAAATTTTTACTTTTGGTAGAAATTTAACAATTTTAATGGTCCTAGAACTAATTTATTTTTGCATCATTTTAGATGTTTTTAAAGTTTTGAGATTGTACCGTTATATTTTTTCTTTTTTTTTTTGCGTTGCATCAAAACTATTTTAATTTTGAATAAATTCAAAAAAAATTTTTGAACGGTGGGCAGAAGAAACTTACATTTTATTTCAAATAATGCAGAATTTAATTATGAACAAAAATTTCTAAATTTTGTTTGTATCAAGTTCCGTAACTTAAAATAACGGTGAAATTTATTAAAAAAAAAAAAAAACGGAAAAAAATTCACTCTATCAACGTTTACTAAAAATATAACAGCTTAGAAGAAATTTTATTTAATAAAATGTATACAGCCATGCCTAAATAAATATCGCGTACTTTATTGTATTTTGCAATTTTGTATGATGTACTATTATAGTGTTTTTGTAGTAATAACTGCAAAAATTCAGTTTTTGTTTTCACTTCTTCAACGCTCATTAATAATTTTAACAATTTCAAGGCGTAATATAAAAAAAAAATTGGACACACAAAATGCCTTACTTAATTCATGTCAGATATTTTTTAAGTCTTTAAAATGTACCCTTGTATTTTTTTTTTCAAGTTCCTTTATGGATTAAATTAAAATTATTCCAAAAGTATCCGCGAAAGAAACTTCAAAAATATCTCATACGATGTAAGATTAAATAAGAAAAAGATTGTGTTTTTTTTTTATTATATTCACCTAATTATTCCATTTTAACAGTTAATACTGTAATTTTTTTTTTAATTTTCACTTTTGCAAACTTTTGACAAAAAATTTATCAAGATAACGGTATTTTTTGAAATGAATGTATTATGGCTATCATTGAATTGGCTTAACCAGCTAAAGGCTGATTTTCAATGCCGCGTTGGGCGTCGCTTTGACAGATTTTTCTTTCAACGCGAAAGCTCACACATAGCAATTTAAGCAAATTGTTTACAATGACGCGTTGGGTATTATGTTACGATTTGGCACCTATTAGCATGTACACAAACCAACGTAACATAAGCTACCTCAATGTTAAAGTTGAAAAAATTCAACTTCAGCGTGCGTTTTGACAGTTAAACTAATGTTCGAATTCCTTTCAACAAAAAAATCGAATTATTTACGAGAAAAAATCGGTTTTTCTGGACAAATTCCTTTTATTGAAATAAAAAAATCGATTTTGTTTTAAAAAATAATGCAATAGTTTGTTGAAAGGAATTCGAAATTACAGTTATGTATGTTCATTTTGATTTTCAGGTTCTCTTCAAGTCGTCTGTCATGTCGACGCGTTCGTAAAGCTTGTAAACGTATACGTAAGCGCCTCTAACGCGAACGCGCCATTGGAAATCAGGCTTAACAGCATAAGCGATGTTCAGGGCGAGTACCTACTGCCAGATACATAAGCGATCCTATAAGTTCACGATATGGCACCTTCTTTTGCTCTTTGTTATTTATTTTTGTTATTTTCTTGGTTGCAATTGTTTGGAGTGCCGACACTCATCGGAGTAGAAACCGGTTTACTATCTGCCATCCCGAATCGTTGCAGCACATCACCAATGTAACCTCGGAGTATCCGTCAGCTCTTTTGATGAACTCCAGACTCAGACAGCATTGAACTTCAGCAAAATATTTAAGGATTTTAATAGACTCTCGTTTGACTTCATTTGCGTTCCGAGAGATGACGAGAATATCATCTACGTAGACAAGTACAATGAGCATGTCTCCCCCTGAACCACGAACGTATACACAAATGTCAGACTTTGTTGGGTGTAATCCAAGACGTTGCAATTCTTGATTAAGTCTTTCATACTAACATCGCCCTGCCTGGAACATCCATACAAATTTTCTCGGAAAACCTTCCATTCAAATAAGCAGCAGTAATGTCGAACTGATGAATAGTCATACCGTATTGAGATGCAACTGCTGTAGCCAAACGTATAGAGCTCAATCGCGGCACTGGAGCGAATGTTTCATCAAAGTCTATGCCAGGTCGTTGTGCGAAACCTCTAGCCACAATTCTGGCCTTTCTACATTCTAGAGTTCCATCTGGTGAGTGCTTGTTTCTAAGCACCATTCTGCTACCAATGACTTTGTCAGCTAAGGAGCGGTTAACAATGTCCCAAGTGTCACTAGCTATTATGCATTTTAATTCAGCCGCCATAGCCTCGTACCATTCATTAGCGTCAGAACAAGAAACGGTCAAATCAAGGTCTATCTCCGCCAGCAGGCCATGTTCTAAAGTGATGTTTCTGGCCTCTTCTGTTTTATACTCCTTTTTTCGGTCTTCCAGGTAAGCCCGTCTTGATTTTTCTTGGGCGTCCTACAACTCTTTTGGTAGACTCATTGGATATTTGCTCTTCCTCAGAAAACTCGGAGTCGTCTAAATTAGATTTCATCGCCACCGTCTTGTCAGAGATCTCCGGCTCCATCTCTATCTGAGTATCACAATCACTGCTGAGAATTGGGTCGTTATTATTTGGCTGCATCGGTGTTAGCGAAAAATCTATCATACGTTGTTGACTTCCAGCACAGTCTTTTTGCAACGTGCTCTCTAAGAACTTGACGTCTCGTGAGACTACTACTTGATATTTTTCTGGTATCCATACTCTGTATCCCTTATTGTCATTTGGATAACCAAGAAATATTCCTTCATCAGACTTGGCGTCAAGCTTATCTCTATTTGGTGCTCTTTCCAGAACGAATACCTTACAGCCGAACTCCCGAAGATTACTAACATCTGGACATTTACCAAATCTGACTTCGTAGGGTGTTTTTCCATTGAGCGACTTTGATGGACTCCGAGTTCTGATGTAGTTAGTAGTTGCTAAAGCCTCCGCCCCAAAAAGATTTTGGCAGACCTGACTGTATGAGAAGACATCTTGCCATTTCTACGAGGGTCCGGTTCTTACGTCGGCAATGCCCTTCTGCTCAGGATTATAAGCAACTGTCAACCGTCTTTGAATGCCCTCTGAATTCAGAAAACTGTCGAATAAGTTGTTTCTGTATTCAGTACCATTTTCCGATTGTAGACTCTTGATAACAAATCCACTTTCTTTTTCGAGCAATGCCTTCACACCTTGGAATTCTGAAAAGACCTGGTTCTTCTTTGAAAGAAAACGAACTTCACACCACCTCGAGTAGTCGTCGATAAACGTGACGAAATACCTTGCTCTTCCAATAGATTCAGTCCTCATCGGTCGGCATACATCGGAGTGTATGAGTTCCAGAAGTTGCGTTGTACGAGTTGAGCGTTTTGGAAAGGGAGCACGAACCATTTTTCCTTGAATACAAGTCTCACAGGTGAAGTTATCAGTAGTTCCAACGATGTCTATTCCCTCGATTGTTTTCTTTCGGATGGCCTCGGTTAGATCTTTGAAGTTAAGGTGCCCCAGACGACGGTGCCAAAGCTGCAGATTTTCATCGTTCGAAGATAATCCAGGAGATGATGACAAACATCTCTCGCCACTGGTATGATCAAAGTACAGTCCATCTTCGCGTTTCGCAGTTAAAATAACGCGCCCATCGCAACCGACTACTTTTGCAGATTCCTTGTCAAACAATACATGATATCCATTATCAGTTATTTTTCCCACTGACAACAAATTGGTACGTAGGTCTGGTACTAATAGAGCATCTGATAACTCCAACTGCTTAGTTACATCATTTTCATGTATTTGAATCAAAAAATTGGTTAGGAAAGGTTTAGAAAAAGGTATAATACGGAAGTACCGGAGGTCGCGGCCTGCTTGCGTAGCTCGGCTTTGCTAGCCGGCATGGGGGATCTTGCCCCCGAAACCTAATATCACCAGCAGCAAAACATAAATCAGGCCTGGAAAACTTACTAAAGTGACGTCAGACAGACGATTACCACTTCAAGGGTACCGCAGGTTTTGTTGCGGCGAAGCTAACCCACCCAGCCAAGAAATCCGATGACTTATGCGGATTTCCCCAATAAGGACGGTTTCCACGTTCCCGTCATACCATATTCATCTCGCTAGTTTAGTCGCCATCCGCACCCCTGAAAATTAATCTTCAAAAGTCCATGTTTCGTTCAGACGAAACAAATAAACAAAAAATGTTCATTCAAAAGGGCGAGAAGTTTTATTGAAAAGTAATTTGAATAACATCTATGCAAACATTTTCGAAAGAAAAATGACACGGTGTGAACATCAAAAAAAAAAAAACAAAAGAAAGGTAATTTGGTATAATTAAACGTTATATCTAAAAGGTTATTTTTTTTATCACCAAAAGGAATAGCTTAAATAAAAAGTTCCAAAAAAATAAATATCGAAAAGAAATAATAAAATGTGACACCGCAGTGTTTCTTTCCAAGACTATCACCTAAACCTGTAGAAGTACCATTTTTGGTACGTTCAGTAAAACTAATTGCGGTTTAAAACAAAAATCCCTTCCTTCAATGAGCTCGTTGGAGGTAACTGAGTCTATAAAAATGGACTACACGAAAACGTGAGACAGAGCCTGGGAAACAAAACTTTTCCACTTACAAAAATGGTACTGAAAAATGTATTTAACAAAGAGAAAATTAATTTTAAGCAAAAGCATAAAATCTTCCACACATACAAACAATATAAAGTCGTTTATAGCTTAATAACGTAATTTTAACAAGTGCGTAAACAAAAAAAAAACATCCAAATAACCGTCTTAATATGGTAGGTATGGTAATACGTTTGAAAGTATATATATTTCACTTTCCAGATTGATTTTATCGAGCAGAGTCGAAGAAAGAGATTTATATATAATGTATATGTATACGTTTCTTCCTTTTTTTTTTATAGGTATATATTGTATTGGTTACCAAAATCGGGGTTATAAATTAATACCTTCTTTTCTTTTTGTTTCAGGACTCACTTTTGGGAAGTAAGCTTGGCTGCGGGCTTCAGATGAAGTTTCCCGAGTTTCAAGAGCGAAAAGTGTCCAGCTCTCGCATGCACCACTGACGACTTCCAAAAACCTCCAGAAGCGACGATAGGTTCATCAGAGTTAATTCAAAGTTAGACTTCTTGTCCACCCAAAAAAAGGTAGGTACTGGTCCAAGAATGAAGGGATAACGATCGGTCCAGTATAAATAAAGATGTGGTGGGCAATCCGGGATCACGAGGAAATCAGAAAGCGGTGCTGCGATTTATTTTGTTTTTTAACATGTGGATTGTTGTGACTCCAGTAATGCAAGTTGTGGAAATTGGTAACTCCATCTCTGGTAAACTGTGCTTCATTTGTCCAAAATCCCCTTTAAAGTAGTTGTATTCTGTTTCTTCCCTCAGCAATAGCGTTCTACAGAATTCAGTCCTCAAAATTTTATCATTTGATGTCAACTCTTGCACTGGGGTAAAGTTATATGGTTGAAGGCTTTCGGTATGAATCACTGTCCAAACCCTGTTTTGGGGAAATCCAAGCAAAGTTGCTATCCTTCTGGTGCTAAAGTTGGGATTACGTCGTACCAAATCCAAAATCTGTTCCCCTATGTCTGTTGATTCACCAAATGACCTTTCTCTCCTTCGAGTCTCCAGCACTCCATGTTCCCGAAGACGGTTGTGAGGTCTTGGAAAAGGTGAATAGTGAATAGGGTGTAGTTATATTATGAGGAGTTAAATGAAACACTCGGATGACAAGATATGACTGACTTTATTATTCTAATGTTAATCTAATTTAAGCATAACATGTATGTTGTTATACTGTATAACACTTACTCTAACATCTCCCTCTTTTGTAATATAATACTAAGATAGCCACAATAATAAAAATCTTAAAAATAAATACTTTTAACAATAGTATATCATAGTTCATAACATTGTGTAAACGTAAATGTAAGGTGACTAAAGACCAAGTATTTTATGTTTCATCAAATTTTTAATAACATTACATAACATTCCCTTAAAAAAAAAAAAAAAAAAAAAAAAAAAAAAAAAAAATATTTTAGCTATCATATATTAATCGATCTGGTGGCCTAAGTGGTCGTCCAGCTCTAGATGTCTTTGGTTTATTTGTATTTGGAACCAAAACACGATCTTCGTAATCACACTCAGGACTCAAAGCGGAGCTATCACCTGATGGACTACTTTCTGGATCCAATAAAGTCTCAATAATTGGTTTGTTCAGTGTTGAGGGAACCTTTCTAATTTGCTGCCTATTACGTCGATAGATCTGATTATTTTTATCCTGAATTAAATACGATCGAGGCTCTAAACATTTTTCTTTATTAACTCCTGGGTACCAAACCGATTTTGGAGATTTCTGATAGTATATACTTTCCCCATTTTCTAATTCTTTTAAGGGTTTTGTTGTTCGATTATAGTATTTTTTCATCGTATCGTTATTAGTTTTGAAAGCCAAATTAACCTTTTGCTCATCTACTCTAACTGGTTTTAAATTATCAAAATTCGTTGGAATTTTAGTTCTTAGTTTTCTGTTCATTAACAATTCTGAGGGTGAGTATGTAGTAAAGTTCGGTGTAGCCCTGTAATTTAATAGTGCTATATATGGATCGGAATTACTTTCTAGGGTTTTCTTTAACAATCGTTTTATAGTTTGAACTGATCTTTCTGCCAGACCATTTGATCTCGGTGTATAAGGACTAGATGTAACATGGTTAATGTTCCAAGATTTGCAAAAGTAGTTAAACTCTGACGACGAAAAAGGTGGTCCATTATCACTTACCACTATTTTCGGAATGCCATGCCGAGCGAATATAGACTTTAGCTCCAAAATTAGTTTTTTGCTCGCAAAACCACTATTTAGAAGAGCAATTTCAATATATTTAGAGTAATAGTCAACAACTAGCATATAAACTTTTTTTTGAAATTCGAAAAGTTCAATCCCGATTTTTTGCCAAGGCAAGGGAAAAATTTCATGGGGCATCAATGGCTCTTTGGCGTTAGAAATTCTATATTTTAAACATATTTCGCAATTATCTACTAAATTTCTTATATCTGATTTTAAATTTGGCCAATATACCAATGATTTAGCTAGACTGATACATTTTTTAGAGCCCATATGTCCCTCGTGTATAAGACTCAAAATTTCTGAACGCATTAACTTTGGTATGACAATCCTGTTGTTCATAAAAACAATACCACTTACAACATGAATTTCATTTTTTATTTTAAAATAGGGTAGTACTAAGGGATCTATTTTCTTTTTAACCTCTGGCCACCCCTGCCTAAAATATTGCTCGAGCTTAACTAAGCTTAAATCTGCTAACGTTTCTTTACGAATTTGATCTAATTTTTCATCACTGACTGGCAAACTTGACGACACGAGATTGCAGTGTATTTCAATTTCATTTTCCATATGCGGTAATGCTTCATCTGATAAGGCTGCCCTAGACAAAGTATCAGCAATTACCATATCTTTTCCTGGCTTATAAATTACTTTTAGATTATAAGCTTGTAATTTGAGCATCATTCTTTGAAGACGCGTAGGCACCTTATACAAAGGTCTTTCAAATAATGGTATAAGAGGCTTATGGTCCGTTTCAACCAGAACTTCTCTTCCAAACAGAAATTTGTGAAAGCGATTGCAGCCAAAAAGTATGGCAAACAATTCCTTTTCGATTTGTGCATAATTTCGTTGACATAACGTTAATGTGGCTGATGCATAAGCGATTGGTTTATTTTCCTGCTGTATGACAGCTCCTACAGCTGATTGAGAAGCGTCAACGGAAAGTTTTATTGCTTTACTATTGTCAAAGTAAGCTAAAACAGGCGCTTTTGAAATTAGTAGTTTAAGATTTAGAAACTCATTTTCATGTCTATCCTCCCAATGCCACTCAACTTCTTTTTTAAGCAACTGCCTTAAATGCTCATTTTCAATTGCCAGCTCTTTAATAAATGAGCCAAGGTAATTAACCATGCCTAAAAATCGTTGAAGTTCCTTGACACAGTTAGGACGAGGCATTTTCATAATAGCTTCAATTTTACTTTCATCCGGTGGTTTTTCAAAAACCATTTCTAAATATTTATCGTGCTCCTCTTTGGTGGAACCATATATTAAAAAGTCGTCAATATAAATAACCACATTTGGTATATGAGAAAATTGCCTTATCATCTCGGCATGAAATATTTCAGGAGCCGCATTGACTCCAAATGGTAATCTAATAAACCTGTATCTACCAAACGGCGTATTAAATGTACAGAGCTTTGACGATTCTTCTTCCAAAGGTATCATTTAAAAGCCACTATTAGCATCCAAACTACTGAAATATTTTGCATTTGATGGACGAGATTTTACCTCATCAACATCTGAAAAAGGAAAATGGGGACGCATTATTACCTTGTTCAAGTGCCTCGGATCCAGACAAACCCTCGGGTTTCCATTAGCTTTTCTCACTAATACAATTGAATTCACCCACTTTGTTGGTTGATTTTCATGCACTATCACCCCTAAATTTTCCATACGCTTAAGCTCAGCCTTGAGTTCCGTTTGTAAGTGAAAAGGTATTTTTCGTGGTGGCTCCACTACCGGCAAAACATTTTCTTTTAAAACTAATTTACACTTGTTTTTTAGACATCCAAGCCCATTAAAAGCCTCTTTATATTTTTCCAAAATCACATTTGAACTTTTTATTCCTTGATCTTTAGCACCATGTATAATATTAATATTTTTAACCAAATTCAATTCAATAGAAGTACTTAAACCTATTACAGTTTTACAGTTCATTTCAAGTATATAAAAATCAAGATAAATACCATTGTTCTTAAAAAGACAATATAATTTACACTTTCCTATAACCCTTAGTTTTTCTCCCGAGAAGGTTAACAAATTGGTATAAGTTTCTGTAATCAAATTTTTATCCAAATTTAACATTTCAAATTTTTTTATTGACATTATATTTCCCTCTGCTCCTGTATCTACTTGAGCCACCACAATATGGTTGTTAATACTAATCTCCACATTCCATGATTTGTTGTACGTTGAACTCATTATATTTCCAATAAAAAGGTCTTCTTCAGATGACTGTGTAGCGGATTCTCCTTCTGCTTCAACGTTACCAATCGTTCTGTTAATTATTTCGCATAGTGGTTCTTGCCCCTGCACTGCTGACATATAACTCCCCATGCTGGACATTTATTGTTAAAATGCCGTTGTCCACATCTCCCGCATGTATTTAGCTGATTATTTGATTGTTTCCAAGACCCGCTTGGCTCGTGTTGAATTTGACTTCTGGTTTTGAAGAAGTTGATGTTTCTTTTTACTTGATTACTCCATTGCTGTTGTCTCTCTTTTTCTCGAATGCTGCCAACAAACTCTGCTTTATTGTTGTCTTCTCCATTACTTCCATGAATGAACTCTTTAGATTGCTGCTTTGATATTTCCAGAGATTTAGCAATTTGAATTATTTCATCAAGATTTTTTGTTGATTCATTTAATAATTTTTCGCGAATAAATTGGTGATTTTGGTTTAGACCACAAATAAATAAGTCCCTAACCAATTCATCTTTAAGCGTGCCAAAAGTACAAGTTTTGCTTAAATTTTTGAGTGCCGTTAAGAATTCATCAATTGACTCAGATGTACTCTGTCGTCGCGAGAAAAAATTAAACCGTTCCATGATAACATTACATTTTGGAAGGAAATATGCATCAAATTTTTTGACTAAATCGTCATGCTTTATGGTTTCCTCATCCACATCAAAAGAATCAAAGATTTCAAAAGAATCAGGTCCGATGTGGTGAAGTAGTAAGGAATTTTTCCTGAAGTCAGATCCACTAAGAAATATTTTATCCATATCCACTTGCGGCTAGAAATATTTTAAATTGCTTTTTCCATATTTTCCAAGCCACCGCCAAATTTGTTGATTTTAAGTCAAGTGGACGTAAGGAACCACTATCCACTGCCACTTGCTTATAATTATTATTAATAACTTTAACTTTTTCTTCTGGCATTTTATTTTAAATATTAATTTTCAGTTTCTTTAATTTTTTTTTTTTTTTTTTTTGGTTTACATCTGACACCATGTAGTTATATTATGAGGAGTTAAATGAAACACTCGGATGACAAGATATGACTGACTTTATTATTCTAATGTTAATCTAATTTAAGCATAACATGTATGTTGTTATACTGTATAACACTTACTCTAACAAGGGACATCTCCTATTGGGGAACCTTTAAGCGTACAATCTCTGTGCTTCCCGACTGGAACCATCTGCTAGCAATAGTGCATATCGGTCAATTCTTCCCGAGAGTAACTTGCCATCGTTTTGTATTGACGACTTGATACGCAATTTAGAAATAAGTTTCAAACAGAATGTCCTGCCACATTAATTTGTGGTTAGGTAAAACATATTTGTTTTTTGTATTTTGGTATAGGTAATCCTTTTTATTTGGGTAACAGGTAGACATGCAGGTCAATTTTGTTAAATTGAACACATTCCTAAATAAAAAAGGTGAAATCTCATTAATCCAGTTTATTTTTTTTTTATTATTTGCTCAAAACTAGATGTTATGCAATAAAAAATAAAAAAGGGGTTAATCCACTAATTTAATAATTGACCTGAGCAGATCAAACTTGGGAAAATCAAAACAAGTGTTTTTCTTGGAAAAAAGTACTTTTTATCTTTTTTTAATTTCTCAAAAACTAAGATACATTTTAGCATCCGGTTTTCAGTTTTTTATTGTTGAAAATTAATAAAAGCATTAAATTTTGAAAACAAAAATTATACTTAATTAAGTACCATTTTGAAAAAAATTAGTTTGAAACTTTTTTTTTTTCATTTTATTTTTTCAAAATTTCGAGTTTGGAAATTAATTTTTCAAAAACTATTCACTAACACAACTTAATTTAAAATCAAAGAAGAGATTTTTGGCTTTCCAAAAAGGTATAGCATGGCATTTTAAATTGTACCGTTGTTTTTAAATGTTTTTTTTTCTGTTTTAAGTCAATTTTTTAGAAAATTGCCCCTCCTGCCTAAACAGGGGGAAATAGACCCCCCCCCCCCTCCTATACGATTTTTTTCTTGTCTTATCCCAACCTACTTGCTCCAGCAGTTTGGTGCATCTTATACCGATCACCCTGTATAGTTATATTTTATTTTTTTTTTTAACTTTGATTGCAGAAATTCCTCAACAGCTAGAGGCGGGGATAATTCCTTAAATACTCCTTTAAACTAGCACTACAACCCTACAAAATTTCAAATCTATTACCAAAATTTAGAAGTTTTGCAAAAAATTCCTGGGCTATCATTATTAGTACTCTTCCATTGCCAATGTCAAAAAACTGTTTTGAAAATATGCCTCACGCATTGCGCTGAAGATGTTAATGTCTCCAAAGATGCGATGCTGTGAGGCAAGCGTTGAGTTCACCAGCTGGTGTTGATTTTGGTATGAATGAATGAATGAAAATTTTTGGGTGTTATTACACTGCGACCTTAAGATCTATTGTGCCCCACATCTAGAGTTGTGTGATGAAGTTGCTCACTTACAGCTCAGCCTCCAAATAAGATTCCCTGAGGAATTTTAGTATTTGGGGTATTTTAAGAGAGGATAGTCTGCTCTCTTCTATCTGGTGATGTCCCAGGTATCTATGTCTTCGGTGCATGAGTGCATCGCAGTTGCCTAATAGGTGGTCTGGCGTCTCATCATGGACATTGCAGAATCTGTAAGTGGCACTGCTCCCTAGGCCAAGAACACTAAGGTGTCTTCTTAGGTTACAGTGGCCAGTGAGGAGACTGATGCAGGATTGGAATCGTTCCTGGTTGTAGTTACCAATAAGGAGTTTCGCCTGCCTCAGCTTAGGGAGTTCTTTCCAGTTTTTTAATCTTTTGTCCTCCTCTTCTGCTTTGATTTTATTTTTGATCACGTTTTGTCCTATTTCGCAGTAGGGTTCTGGCCCCGTTAGGAGTGTGGCTGCCCCTAGTTTTGCTAAGAAGTCTGCCTCTTCATTGCCCCGGACGTCGACACGTGGCCCAGTACCCAATGAAGTGTGACATAATTGTTTTTACCTAGTTCGTTTAGCCTGCCCACACACTCCCCTACTAGTTTTTAGTATATGAGTTGGGGGCTTGGAGAGCGGCTTGGCTATCTGACATGATGGCAATATTTTGATTTCTATAGTTTCTCCGAGATTACATTCTGCACATTTACCTATGGCATTTACTTCTGCCTGGAAGATGCTTGCCCATCGGCAAGGAAAGTTTGGTTCTAGGCCCAAAGATTCCTGACCCAGTCCCTTCAGTTGTTCTTGATCCATCCGTATACCATTTAATGGAATTTGCTTTAAGCGCGTATATCACTGTTTCGCCTACCCACTCTTTCTTGTTGCTTAACTCTATTCGAAAGTTTCTTTCGAAGTTATACTTTTTGGTTATGCCTTCTCTAGAAATGTCATATGTCAAGGAGGTTTGTTATTGTGGACTTGCAAATCGAGTAGTAGAAGTCTCTTTTTGGTAAATGGTACTGCCGTTGTCTTGGTGGGGTTTATATTTAATCCCACTGATAGACACCATTTCCTTGTTATTGATAAGCCTATCACAAAAGGTTTCTTCGAACTTTCCCAAGGCTGTTATTACAATATCATCAGCAAAACCGATGCAGCATATGACTTGAGAAGTAAGATTTTCTAGTAAATCATCAACTACAAGACTCCACAGCAAGGGTGGTAGTACCCCTCCATGCGGACAGCCTCTTGTTGTGATGACCTTCTGGACATTTTGTCCTGCGTATGCTTCCGCCGTTCTTGTGCCTTACATTTCACTTATCTATCTGATTATGGTGTTTGTTTACAGCTTAATGAGAGGTGTTATCAAAGGCCCCTCAACATCTAAGAAGGCACATAAGGCCGTTTCTTTTGATTCTAAAGCAATCTTTAAGGTGTTTGTGAGTTCATATAGCGCGGTTTCTGTGGATCTTCCCGCTCTGTAAGCATGCTGGTGTTGATTCAAAGGCATATTTATTAATACCTCTGATCTAATAAAGTTATCAATCAGCTTTTCCAAAGTCTTCAGTAAAAAGGAAGTTAAACTTATTGGCCTGAATGACTTGGGATGTGTTGTGTCTTTTTTCCCAATTTTAGGAATAAAAATAACTTTAGCTCTTCTCCATAGATTTGGTTTGGTATGTGCCCAAGTGCTATGCTACTACGAAGTATGCTAATGAGATAAGGCAATAGTTCCTCTTTGCCCTTTTGAAAAAGGGCTGGAAAGATGCCATCTACTCCCGGGGACTTAAAAGGTTGAAAGGTGTGTATCGCCCAATCGACCCTATTGGCTGAACAGATAGTTGAGGCTATCTTCCAGCTTTCCCGGTTTGGTTTGAGAGGTATTCTCTCAACTATGTGACTTGATGTCGGTAAGCTGCCCGCAAAATGAGTGTTTAACAAAAGTGTAGCTCTTTGCTCCTCACTTTCTGTAAAGCTACCATCAGGGTTGCGAAGTGCTAACGATGTTACTGCCTTCTCTTTCGCTAGAGCTTTTTGTAGTCTTGCAGCTGCAGGGGTAGAAGAAATTGTAACGAGTTCAAACATTTTCAGGAAGAGTAAGTCCGAAAAGAAAATATAAACATATAAATTACATACATTACCGACTAAACCCAATAGAACATGAAAAAGAAGAATTTACCCTATTGCTACCTTACCAACTAATTTCCCTACGTGTTTCACTTTCAATTGGCATATCGCCATTTCCGGCACAAAAAGAAGTGAAACTTAGATTCGCGACAAAGTCGCCATTTTCCGTTCTGTACATCCTTCTTTCATAAAATCGCCAAGCCGAGGAAACACGCGCTAGAAAGACTGGTAAGGACAAAAAAACAATACAATAGGTAGAAAATAGTAAGAAAAATTTCAATTGAATATAGGATAGGAGAACACAAGAACGAGGGCGATTCAGAACAAGGATAAACAAAAAAAAAATGTACCCAATCTAAAATAATAAAGAAAAGTACTCATTGCAGTGAATTCACCGGTCAGAAACTTCTAGAACGCTTGTAGCTCTTAAGTTCACCCCAAAAGAAGAAAAGAAATAGTCAGGAAAAACGCAAAGAAAAGTAAACCCAGGTAAGAAATATATTTAAAAAGGGAAAAGAAAGAAACGAGTAAAAGATATTTTTTTTTCTATCAGGCCTATGAAGTCTTTTTTTGTTAACCCCAACCGAGCCTTCCAGCGCTAGCCGAAAGAAAAAAAAAATCACCCCTTAAGCGCTTAATACACGATACAACCTATCGTACAGACTTGGAGTTGTACCGATATCGCAGCCGTCTTCGCTCCATAGCATTCTACGTGCGATTTAGGTACAGCGGATACCTTCGAGTACACACACGATACAACCATCCCATGCGACTACGATAAACGGTACGATAATCGTATCGTGTATTAAGCGCTTTAAAGAAATAGCCGTGTGTGACACAACATCGGTAGATAAGGAGCGGTCGATGCGACGAGTTGCGACGCGACGCGACGCGACGGTACAGCTGCCGATCAGAAAAATCAACTCGCGGTTCGCCGGGGAAACAAAAAGAATAAAAAAAAAAAAAAAATTAAAAGATAGCTTAAAAATACCAAAAGGAATATAATACACAAAAACAAAATTTAACTAAACAGTAAAACCTAACAGAAAAATAAAATATATGTCGGGAACATAAGTGGAAAACGAAAAACGAGTGAGGTAAATAAGGAGCTTCTACTTACCAAGTCTCTCGACGAAACCGAATCCCTTCAAAAAAAAAAAAAAATAAATAAACAATAAATAATACAATAAAATTTAGAGTGTGTGAAGTTAGCCCCCCTTTTTTTGATTTTGTTATTTTTGAAAGTTGTTCCCGGTTGTTCCGGATTTGTTCCGCATTGTTCCAAATTTTTTTCGAAAAATATTCAAAAATGGGGGTTTTAGACCCCAAAAACCATTTTTGACCTAGCCCCCCTTTTTTCGAAAATCAAAATTTTGAAAGTTGTTCCAGGTTGTTCTAGTTGTTCTGAACATTGTTCCAACTTTTTGGACCTCTATGTTCAAAATATCGTGAGTTATGGGCAAAATTCGAAAAAATTCGAATTTTTTAATTTTTTTTCTGGTTCCAAAAAGTGTTCTAAACATTGTTCCAAAGAATTAAAAATTTAGAAATTTTATTTTTAAAGATAGGGCCTTTCAAAGTTTTTTTTGAAAAATGCAAAATACGGCTCTCGAATATTTTGTTTTTTTTTGAAAACCTTTGATTAGGATTACTTGGCTATATATACATGTGTAGAGAAAAAATTGTATTCCTAGATACATACTGTAATCCCGAAAACCAACTTCAAAAAAAAATCGTAATGTTTTTGAAATTTGTAAAAATTCCATGAGCCCCCCTTTTTCAAAAATCCAAAATCGCAAAGTTGTTCCAAGTCAAACCTTGTTTTGTGTGTAATATCCCAAAATTGTATCCAAAAATATAAGTAACTAAGGGCTTAACCCCAACAAAAACTAGTAAAGCACTTTTTTCACTCCCCTGACCCCCCCTTTCAAAATTTCAAAAATCCAAAACTTGATTATAATTTCATTACCAATTATCTAAACGGCTTCAAAATCTTGTTTATTTAAAACACACACCAAACTGACAAAATACCCAAAAACCCCCCCTGACCCCCCCTTTTGAAAAAGCCTTTATTAAAAATAATCTTTAAATAGCAATCTAATTAAAACCCATTGTTCCAAAATTTCATCAAAAAATATCCATATTCAAAGATCTTACAGCTAAAAAACGATTTTTACGATATTAAAAAAGCATTTTTATTTTGCGGCCCGCTTTTGAAAATCGAACAGTATACATACTGCCTCATTTTTTATACGTTAAACTTAACATTTAACTGAAGAAAAAATATTTACAAAAACATACACATTAAATAATCTAAATAAATATTGTTCCCGGCTTTCGCTTCTTAAAATTGATTTTTGCTATGAAAAAATTCAACAAAATGCTCCCCCGCCCCCCCTTTTCCAAAATCGAAAATATAAAACTTGTTCCAAGTTCGAAATCGCTCAAATCCAATTGTTCCAAAGACTCATGCAAAAATATTGAAAATTGAAGATTTTAAGCCCAAAAAACACTTTATATGAAAAATTCTTATTATCCTTGCGCTGGCCCCCCTTTTTAGAAATCCAAAATTCAAAAACTTGTTCCAGGTTGTTCTAGGGCTCTTCTAAATTGTTCCAGGCTTTCGCTTCTTAAAATTGATTTTTGCTATGAAAAATTTCAACAAAATGCTCCCCCGCCCCCCCTTTTCCAAAATCGAAAGTCTAAAACTTGTTCCAAGTTCGAAATCGCTCAAATCCAATTGTTCCAAAGATTCATGCAAAAATATTAAAAATTGAAGATTTTAAGCCCAAAAAACACTTTATATGAAAAATTCTTATTATCCTTGCGCTGGCCCCCCTTTTTAAAAATCCAAAATTCAAAAACTTGTTCCAGGTTGTTCTAGGACTCTTCTAAATTGTTCCAGGCTTTCGCTTCTTAAAATTGATTTTTGCTATGAAAAATTTCAACAAAATGCTCCCCCGCCCCCCCTTTTCCAAAATCGAAAATCTAAAACTTGTTCCAAGTTCAAAATCGCTCAAATTCAATTGTTCCAAAGACTCATGCAAAAATATTGAAAATTGAAGATTTTAAGCCCAAAAAACACTTTATATGAAAAATTCTTATTATCCTTGCGCTGGCCCCCCTTTTTAGAAATCCAAAATTCAAAAACTTGTTCCAGGTTGTTCTAGGGCTCTTCTAAATTGTTCCAGGCTTTCGCTTCTTAAAATTGATTTTTGCTATGAAAAATTTCAACAAAATGCTCCCCCGCCCCCCCTTTTCCAAAATCGAAAATCTAAAACTTGTTCCAAGTTCGAAATCGCTCAAATCCAATTGTTCCAAAGATTCATGCAAAAATATTAAAAATTGAAGATTTTAAGCCCAAAAAACACTTTATATGAAAAATTCTTATTATCCTTGCGCTGGCCCCCCTTTTTAGAAATCCAAAATTCAAAAACTTGTTCCAGGTTGTTCTAGGGCTCTTCTAAATTGTTCCAGGCGTTCGCTTCTTAAAATTGATTTTTGCTATGAAAAATTTCAACAAAATGCTTCCCCGCCCCCCCTTTTCCAAAATCGAAAATCTAAAACTTGTTCCAAATTCAAAATCGCTCAAATCCATGGCTCCCAGAAAAAAATAACCCTATTTTTTTCCCCTAAGTAAATTACGTATAAATTTTTCGGTGTAGCCAAGTAGCCAAATATATTGAGCACATCGAAGAGATTTAATATTTTTTTTTTGCACAAATTTATATGTAATTACTTAAGGGAAACCATCAAAATAATCCAAACAAAAAAAAAATTGAACATTAGAAGAATAAAAACTAGATTATTTCGCAAATGGAAATTTCGATTATATTTTCGAAAATGAGGTTTAAAATTTTTTATTTTCAAGTTTTTTGCAGGAAACAATTTAGAAGAGCCCTGGAACAAGTTTTTGAATTTTGGATTTCTAAAAAGGGGGGCTAGCGCAAGGATAATAAGAATTTTTCATATAAAGTGTTTTTTGGGCTTAAAATCTTCAATTTTCAATATTTTTCATGAGTCTTTGGAACAATTGGATTTGAGCGATTTCGAACTTGGAACAAGTTTTAGATTTTCGATTTTGGAAAAGGTGGGGCGGGGGAGCATTTTGTTGAATTTTTTCATAGCAAAAATCAATTTTAAGAAGCGAAAGCCGGGAACAATTTAGCAGAGCCCTAGAACAACCTGGAACAAGTTTTTGAATTTTGGATTTCTAAAAAGGGGGGCCAGCGCAAGGATAATAAGAATTTTTCATATAAAGTGTTTTTTGGGCTTAAAATCTTCAATTTTCAATATTTTTGCATGAGTCTTTGGATTAATTGGGTTTGAGCGATTTCAAACTTGGAACAAGTTTTATATTTTCGATTTTGGAAAAAGGGGGGGGCGGGGGAGCATTTTGTTGAAATTTTTCATAGCAAAAATCAATTTTAAGAAGCGAAAGCCTGGAACAATTAAGAAGAGCCCTAGAACAACCTGGAACAAGTTTTTGAATTTTGGATTTCTAAAAAGGGGGGCCAGCGCAAGGATAATAAGAATTTTTCATATAAAGTGTTTTTTGGGCTTAAAATCTTCAATTTTCAATATTTTTGCATGAGTCTTTGGAACAATTGAACTTGAGCGATTTTGAACTTGGAACAAGTTTTAGATTTTCGATTTTGGAAAAGGGGGGGCGGGGGAGCATTTTGTTGAAATTTTTCATAGCAAAAATCAATTTTAAGAAGCGAAAGCCTGGAACAATTTAGAAGAGCCCTAGAACAACCTGTAACAAGTTTTTGAATTTTGGATTTCTAAAAAGGGGGGCCAGCGCAAGGATAATAAGAATTTTTCATATAAAGTGTTTTTTGGGCTTAAAATCTTTAATTTTCAATATTTTTGCATGAGTCTTTGGATTAATTGGGTTTGAGCGATTTCGAACTTGGAACAAGTTTTATATTTTCGATTTTGGAAAAGGGGGGGCGGGGGAGCATTTTGTTTAAATTTTTCATAGCAAAAATCAATTTTATGAAGCGAAAGCCTGGAACAATTTAGAAGAGCCCTAGAACAACCTGGAACAAGTTTTTGAATTTTGGATTTCTAAAAAGGGGGGCCAGCGCAAGGATAATAAGAGTTTTTCATATAAAGTGTTTTTTGGGCTTAAAATCTTCAATTTTCAATATTTTTGCATGAGTCTTTGGAACAATTGGATTTGAGCGATTTTGAACTTTGAACAAGTTTTAGATTTTCGATTTTGGAAAAGGGGGGGCGGGGGAGCATTTTGTTGAAATTTTTCATAGCAAAAATCAATTTTAAGAAGCGAAAGCCTGGAACAATTTAGAAGAGCCCTAGAACAACCTGGAACAAGTTTTTGAATTTTGGATTTCTAAAAAGGGGGGCCAGCGCAAGGATAATAAGTATTTTTCATTTAAAGTGTTTTTTGGGCTTAAAATCTTCAATTTTCAATATTTTTGCATGAGTCTTTGGAACAATTGGATTTGAGCGATTTTGAACTTGGAACAAGTTTTAGATTTTCGATTTTGGAAAAGGGGGGGCGGGGGAGCATTTTGTTGAAATTTTTCATAGCAAAAATCAATTTTAAGAAGCGAACGCCTGGAACAATTTAGAAGAGCCCTAGAACAACCTGGAACAAGTTTTTGAATTTTGGATTTCTAAAAAGGGGGGCCAGCGCAAGGATAATAAGAATTTTTCATATAAAGTGTTTTTTGGGCTTAAAATCTTCAATTTTCAATATTTTTGCATGAGTCTTTGGAACAATTGGATTTGAGCGATTTTGAACTTGGAACAAGTTTTAGATTTTCGATTTTGGAAAAGGGGGGGCGGGGGAGCATTTTGTTGAAATTTTTCATAGCAAAAATCAATTTTAAGAAGCGAAAGCCTGGAACAATTTAGAAGAGTCCTAGAACAACCTGGAACAAGTTTTTGAATTTTGGATTTTTAAAAAGGGGGGCCAGCGCAAGGATAATAAGAATTTTTCATATAAAGTGTTTTTTGGGCTTTAAATCTTCAATTTTTAATATTTTTGCATGAATCTTTGGAACAATTGGATTTGAGCGATTTCGAACTTGGAACAAGTTTTAGATTTTCGATTTTGGAAAAGGGGGGGCGGGGGAGCATTTTGTTGAAATTTTTCATAGCAAAAATCAATTTTAAGAAGCGAAAGCCTGGAACAATTTAGAAGAGCCCTAGAACAACCTGGAACAAGTTTTTGAATTTTGGATTTCTAAAAAGGGGGGCCAGCGCAAGGATAATAAGAACTTTTCATATAAAGTGTTTTTTGGGCTTAAAATCTTCAATTTTCAATATTTTTGCATGAATCTTTGGAACAATTGGATTTGAGCGATTTCGAACTTGAAACAAGTTTTAGATTTTCGATTTTGGAAAAGGGGGGGCGGGGGAGCATTTTGTTGAAATTTTTCATAGCAAAAATCAATTTTAAGAAGCGAAAGCCTGGAACAATTTAGAAGAGCCCTAGAACAACCTGGAACAAGTTTTTGAATTTTGGATTTCTAAAAAGGGGGGCCAGCGCAAGGATAATAAGAATTTTTCATATAAAGTGTTTTTTGGGCTTAAAATCTTCAATTTTCAATATTTTTGCATGAGTCTTTGGAACAATTGGATTTGAGCGATTTCGAACTTGGAACAAGTTTTATATTTTCGATTTTGGAAAAGGGGGGGCGGGGGAGCATTTTGTTGAATTTTTTCATATCAAAAATCAATTTTAAGAAGCGAAAGCCGGGAACAATTTAGAAGAGCCCTAGAACAACCTGGAACAAGTTTTTGAATTTTGGATTTCTTAAAAATGGGGGCGATAGTAGAGTTTTTATTTAATATCGTAAATGGTGTTACATGCTTTTAAGATTTTATATTTTATTTTTTGGTGTGAAATCATAGCACAATGAGTTTTTGTCTATGTTCGTCATTTCGAATTCGGAATACTGTTTAAAGTTTGGATTATTTTTTTTTTTTTTTTTGGGGGGGGGGGGTAGGGGGGTGGACATTTATTTAGATTATTTAATGTGTATGTTTTTGTAAATATTTTTTCTTCAGTTAAATGTTAAGTTTAACGTATAAAATATGAGGCAGTATGTATACTGTTCGATTTTCAAAAGCGGGCCGCAAAATAAAAATGTTTTTTTAATATCGTAAAAATCGTTTTTTAGCTGTAAGATCTTTGAATATGGATATTTTTTGATGAAATTTTGGAACAATGGGTTTTAATTAGATTGCTATTTAAAGATTATTTTTAATAAAGGCTTTTTCAAAAGGGGGGGTTTTTGGGTATTTTGTCTGTTTGGTGTGTGTTTTAAATAAACAAGATTTTGAAGCCGTTTAGATAATTGGTAATGAAATCATAATCAAGTTTTAGATTTTTGAAATTTTGAAAGGGGTGGTCAGGGGAGTGAAAAAAGTGCTTTACTAGTTTTTGTTGGGGTTAAGCCCTTAGTTACTTATATTTTTAGATACAATTTTGGGATATTACACACAAAACAAGGTTTGACTTGGAACAACTTTGCGATTTTGGATTTTTGAAAAAGGGGGGCTCATGGAATTTTTACAAATTTCAAAAACATTAAGATTTTTTTTTGAAGTTGGTTTTCGGGATTACAGTATGCATCTAGGGATACAATTTTTTCTCTACACATGTATATATAGCCAAGTAATCCTAATCAAAAGTTTTCAAAAAAAAAAAAATATTCGAGAGCCGTATTTTGCATTTTTCAAAAAAACTTTTAAAGGCCCTATCTTTAAAAATAAAATTTCTAAATTTTTAATTCTTTGGAACAATGTTTAGAACACTTTTTGGAACCAGAAAAAAAATTAAAAAATTCGAATTTCAAAAAAAGGGGGGCTAGAATTTTTTCGAATTTTGCCCATAACTTACGATATTTTCAACATAGAGGTCCAAAAATTTGGAACAATGTTCAGAACAACTAGAACAACCTGGAACAACTTTCAAAATTTCGATTTTCGAAAAAAGGGGGGCTAGGTCAAAAATGGTTTTTGGGGTCTAAAACCCCCATTTTTGAATATTTTTCGAAAAAAATTGGGAACAATACGGAACAAATCCGGAACAACCGGGAACAACTTTCAAAAATAACAAAATCAAAAAAAGGGGGGCTAACTTCACACACTCTAAAATTTACCATAAGCGCGATCGAGACGGTCAGAAGATAAAAAAATAAAATTCGAAAGCGGGAATAGAAACAAAAAAAAAGGAGAAGATAGTTAAAATTGTGAATGGAATAAATAAAGAAAAAGAAAAGAAAATATAAAATTTAGAGCAAACTTAAAGTGCGGATAGTTTTAAGAAAATGAATTAAGATTTTAAGTAAAGTCTCCAGTGTAAAGCCTTCCGTTCCTTTTTATAAATATATCAAAAAAAAATGAGAATGGAAATTATAAAACAAAAAAAAAATAGTCACAAGTAAAAAAAAAAGGAAAAGGAAAAAATAACTAAATTAAAAGTGTTATGTAAGTGTGGTAAGAAAAATTAAACCATTTA
Organism: Epistrophella euchroma; assembly: GCA_947049315.1. Classification (NCBI taxonomy): domain Eukaryota; kingdom Metazoa; phylum Arthropoda; class Insecta; order Diptera; family Syrphidae; genus Epistrophella; species Epistrophella euchroma. The sequence goes on from OX346246.1 coordinate 98,168,606, forward strand.
AATTGTTGCAGCTTTAAGAATTAATTAACATCGTCTGTAAAATAATTAATTATTATCATTGGGGAGTGCACTTCACGAGAAGATTTGGTGAGTAATATTTTTTTCTGGTTTTATGATATTGTAACGTTTTACCACGTTTCGATATAAAACTTATTTCTTTTTAACTGTCAACGGTCAATTTTTTCCTTTTTAAATTAAACTTCACTTTATTAATCATCAATCTCAATAGTATGCAACTTAAATTCACTTCCGGATACCTTTAACTTCGAACTTTACACTTTCGCTTTCAAAAGTAAACTGTCCTCTGTGCTCAAAAAGTTTCTCCTTATATAGTGAGCTGAGAGATTTGAGACTCTACTCGAAAGTACTGGCACAAAAGCCATATAGAAAGTTCCATTCCAACAAGAGAGATGGCGTTCTCTCCACTCTTCCATTCAGCGCATTTTCCCCCAGAGAGAGATGGGCGCGTTCTCTCGGGAATTTTTATAGATGGTTGTTGTCTTCGATAAGGTTATTTTTGTATTTGGCTCTTTGTTTGTTCCGAAAGTAGTTAGGTGCTGATTTCATCGTTGCCCCCCTCCTAACATTGATCGTCCCGAACAATTCTGTCGCTCCTTTCACCATTATAACGATGCAAACGGTCACAATGAACTACTTTCAGTTTCCCTCTTACTCCTCTATGTATACGGTAGACCTGAAGGATCCAACACTGTTGTTGTTGCTCGGGCATCATAACGTGTTTTCATCCGATCACTAGATGTTTTTATGAATGCTCTGGTTCGTTGATGAATGTCAATGAGGTTATCCACATATTCTACTGTTCGTTGTGGCTCAATTGTCCGGAATCCAAATTTCACCTCACTTGGCAGTCGTATTGACGTTCCAAACAAGATTTCCGATGGTGTATGTCCTGTCGAGCTATGTACTGCACTCCTATATGCCATTAGGAATAATGGAATATGTCTATCCCAGTCTCGTTGGTAGTCGCCGACAACCTTAGATAGATGTTCCTTTAGCGTCCGGTTGAATCGTTCGACAATCCCATCAGATTGTGGATGAAGCGGCGTTGTCCTCGTCTTTTTAATGCCAAGGAGCGAACAAACTTCCTGGAAGATGTTAGATTCGAAGTTCCTTCCTTGGTCGGAATGAAGTTCCATAGGTACGCCGAACCTGCTCACCCAATTGAAGACAATCTGATCCACAACTGTTTTGGTTTCTTGGTTTGGGATGGCAAATGCCTCAGGCCACTTGCTGAAGTAATCCATGACTACAAGGATGTATCGGTTTCCACTGTTGGTCTCAGGAAAAGGGCCTGCGACGTCCACTGCAATCCTCTCGAAAGGTGTGCTTACATTATATTGTTGCATTTTACTTTGAAGCTTCCTACCTGGGCCTTTGTTAGCAGCACAAGTATCACATTTTCCGCACCACTTTTCGACGTCCTCTCTTGCATGTAGCCAGTAGAACCTATGTCGTATCTTTTCTAAAATCTTATTGAATCCCAAATGACCTCCAGAAGCTCCGTCATGCATCTCTCGAAGAACGTCATTAACCTTGGACCGAGGAACGACCAGCTGCATCACATAGGACTTACCGTCTGCGGATTCCCACTTACGCCTTAGAACACCTTCCTCCACATGAAGTGAGTCCCATTGTGCCCAGTATGCTTTCAGGGCCGGACTTCTGTCGGAGATGTCACACCACTCTGGTTTTTCTCGGTGTTCTTTCCACGCAAGAATGGGCTCTATGTCCGAGTCTTCTTGTTGGGCAGTCCTAAGTTCTTCATTACTCCAACCGTAAATGGGATGAGCTCTTATTCGTTGGACGGCAACCAACTCCGTTTCTTCTTGACGTGTGCAATGCTTGCAGTTCTGTTTGCAAGGTCGTCGAGATAAAGCGTCTGCGTTTGAATGCAACTTTCCTCTTCGATGTTGAATTTGGTAGTCATATATCTGTAGTCTCTCGATCCACCTTGCTACTTGACCTTCAGGATTTTTAAAGTTCAGAAGCCAATTGAGTGCTCCATGGTCTGTTCGGAGAAGGAACTTCTGTCCATAGATGTACTTATGGAAGTGCTTTGTTGCCAATATCAGAGCAAGAAGTTCCCTTCTGATCACGCAATAATTCCGTTCTGGCTTCGAAAGGACCTTACTGTAGTAGGCGACAACCTTTTCTTCTCCGTCGTGGGCTTGTGACAGTACAGCTCCAATTCCGACATTGCTTGCATCGGCGTCAATTATGAAAGGTTTTCCCGGGGTCAGGTATGTCAGCACAGGAGCATTACATAAACGCAGCTTTAGCTCCTGAAAGCTTTTCTCACACTCGCCTGACCATTTGAACGGCTTTCCCTTTTCTGTAAGCTGATGCAAGCTTTTGGCGATTCCAGCAAAATCCTTCACAAAACGCCGGTAGTACGTGGCTAGGCCAAAGAAGCTTCGGAGTTGATGTTTGTCCTGTGGTGTTGGCCAATTCTTTACAGTGTCAACTTTTTCAGGATCAGTCTTTACTCCTTGGGATGAGATGATGTGTTGCAAATATTTAACTTCGGTCTTGAATAGAGCACATTTATCTGGATTAAGCTTGAGGTGTGCTTCTCGAAGCCTCTGGAATACAGCTCTTAGGTTGTCACAATAATCGTCAAATGTTTTCCCATACACGATGACATCGTCCAAATAGTCCAGGCAAGATTTCCAAGTAAGTCCTTGTAAAACGCACTCCATCAAACGCTCAAATATAGCCGGAGCGTTACATAGTCCAAATGGCATCACTTTAAACTGCCAAAGGCCATTTTCTGTGGAGAAAGCTGTCTTTTCACGATCTTCTGGGTGAATTTCTACCTACCAGTAGCCGCTCTTTAGGTCTAGTGTAGAGAACCATTTAGCACCTTCCATTGCATCCAAAGTATCGCTGATTCTGGAGAGAGGTTAGCTGTCTTCCTTTTTTGTCACATCGTTCAGCCTCCTGTTGTCCACACAAAATCAAGTGCTTCCGTCCTTCTTTTTGACAAGCACCACTGGTGATGCCCAAGGGCTTTTAGAGTTTTCGATGAGACCATCTTTTTTCATGCTCGATATCATCTCTTCAACTTCGGTTTGTTTGGCTAAGGGGAGACGTCTTGCAGGTTGACGAATCGGTTTGGCGTCTCCTGTGTCGATCCGGTACTGCACAAGTTGTGTTCGACCATACTGCCCACTTGACGAAAAAAATATGTCAGCATACTCATGAAGAAGGCTACCAGCAATACTTAGTTGATGTTGACTCAGATTGGTTGAGTTAAGGATTTTTGCCTTTAGTTGTTCGGATCTTAGTTATCGCTGACACAGGTTCACTTTTTCCAACTATTTCTCCTTTTCTCAACTTAACTTCGTACGGTTTGATATTCAGAATCCGTACTGGTACCATGTTGTTCTTTGGTGCCACAAGAGTCTTCCCAACGATGATGTTTTGGGAGCCTTGGTCAGTATTTGGTTCCACCATGAGGTATCGATGACCACCCTATTCGCCTTTTATTTTAGCCCAAACGAACACTTCAGAAGAAGACGGCAAGCATATGTCTTCTTTGAAAACACTTCTTAGAATGCGGTTTGGAATGCGGTTCTCTGACAGGAGCATTCTGCAACTTCTATTTCTCTTACCCGATGGATTCCTTGTGAAGCCTGTATTGCTGCTTACATAGTTAGAATGAACGCCAATGCTTTAGGAAGAGTGCGTTTTCCGGCAGTTCGAATCGCTCGCTGTAGGTTGATGTCGGATACACCGCGGACAAATGCTTCTCTTGCGAACTGGTTTATTATTTCTTCTCCTGCAGTTGGATATGCCAGGTGAGCCAGCCGTTCGATATCTGCTTGAAGTTGTTGCAGACTTTCTCCCCTTTTCTGGACTCTGATGTTGAGTTGGACGCGGAAGACTTCTTGCATATGGCCATCTCCAAAACGTTTGTCAATGGCCTGCACAAGAGCCGTGAAGTTGCTGTTCTTGTCTGCTCGTATGGTTTGCAATAATTCAGCAGCAGGTCCTCTAAGAGCAAGCGTCAGAGCTATGAACTTGTCTTCGTCATCCAGTCCATTTGTCGCTGCAGCTGCCTCAAACTGTTTCTTGTAGATCGACCAAGAAGTTTGTCCATCAAAGGTTGGCGGATGCATTTCCTTTCGCTTTGAAGTTCGCCGGAACTTTCTCGAATCTTCATTTTTCGAACCTTCTCCAACTCCTTGGTAATGCTTTCAAATTTGTCTTCGACCTTCTCGAATTTGGCTTCTACTGTCGAAAATTGTTTTTCGACACGCTCGTCAAGAGCAACAAATTTGTTTTCGAAGGCATCAAGCCTACCTTCGAGAAGATTTTTGTGTTCTTCAAGAAGATTCTTCTGTTCACTTTTTTGTTCTTCGAATCGCTGGAGAAGATTTTTTTTCTTGTTTTTCGAGAAGATTCTTGTGCTCAGTGCGTTGATCTTCAAATCGTTCGAGAAGATTCTTTTGCTCTTCGAGAATATTTTTTGTTTTTTTCTTTGTTCTTGAAACTGGGCGGGAAGCAGAGCCATCATATTGGTCATATCTGAACTAGTACTTACTTGCTCTTCCTCCATTTCAATCGTGAAAATAAACGTGTCTGTGTTTTCACCTTGTTGTCTTAAATGTTCCTGCAGACGAATAATGAGGTAATTTTTTGATCCAGCAGTAGGAAGACCTCGTTTGTTTAGTTCTACTTTAAGTTCAACACAATTTAAATCATTTAAAATTTTACCCATTGTCTGTTTATTTATTTAAAAACACACGCGCACTTTTTATTTTAAGTTAATTTACTTAAATGCACAGATAAAATAAGTTTTATCCCTTATTCTGACACCAATGTAACGTTTTACCACGGTTCGATATAAAACTTATTTCTTTTTAACTGTCAATGGTCAATTATTTCCTTTTTAAATTAAACACACTTTACTTCACTTCAAATATTTTATTAATCATCAATCTCAATAGAATGCAACTTAAATTCACTTCCGGATACTTTTAGCCTTGAACTTTCCACTTTCGCTTTCAAAAATAAACTGTAGTCTGTGCTCAAAAAGTTTCTTCTTATATAGTGAGCTGAGAGGTTCGAAACTCTACTCGAAAGTACTGGCACAAAAGCCATAAAGAAGGTTGCATTCCAACGAGAGAGATGGCGTTCTCTCCACTCTTCATTCAGCGCATTTTCCCCCAGAGAGAGATGGGCGCATTCTCTCGGGAATTTTCATAGATGGTTGTTGTCTTCGATAAGGGTATTTTTGTACTTGGCTCTTTGTTTGTTCCGAAAGTAGTTAGGTGCTGATTTCATGGTTACAATATTGTGAGTAGTGACATCTTTGTATATAAAATCTATAGTACTATCATGGACAGATATTTTTTAGTAGAACCCATGTCCTAGTGGCGCGCTGCAATCGCCACAAATTTGGGTTTGGATACTTGAATAATGGTAGCATATAAAATCAAGATAAAGTAGTTTAGAGAGAGAGGATTATATTCATTCAATTCTTACATACAATAGTTACGACTCGCTTACACCACTACATAATCCGTCGTCGGCCGAAGTATGCTCGGACACCTTCGGTCGGATTCGGACGATTGAACCGAACGTATATGTAAAAGGAGAGAAGCAAATCAGATATTTGAAATTTCAGTGAGCTGTTTGCGTCATCGTCATGTATGTGCATAAAAGGTCAAGCAACTTAAAAAAAAATTTCTTATGAAGTCTGTTGTTTTGGACAAAAATACTGAATGCGTATATATATATGTAATTCAGTATCTTTGGTTTTGGATTTACCTACAAATTATTTTTTTTAACTTATGGGTTATGCGACTAGGGATAGGGACAAAAAATTTGTGTGTTTATATGTATGTATGTATGTAGGTAAACATATTACTTGCTCGAAAGACTGCAGTAAGTAGGTAGGTAATTGTATTTAGTTTGTTATTTTCAATTTTATTTCATGAAAAAAGGAATGTTTCTACATTTTACTTTACGGGTTATGCTGCAAATATTTGTCTCGTTTAAAGTTATGTTGGTATAATGATAATTAGGTACCTACCTATAAAATGTAGGTAGTAATATAGATAGGAATAGTATAATGTACATGTATGTATACCTACAGGACGATTATTCTACGATGTGGCAAAAAGCTAGAGTGTGTAGGCTGAGTCAAGACAAGAAAAAATGGAAAAATTTTATAAAAAAATGGCAAAACTTACTAAAAAGCCAAAAGTCTGCTCTTTCATACCTTTTTTTAAATTAACTCATTTCTGTTTATGGTTTTCGAAAAAATTGCTTCCAATTTAAAAATGTTGCAGAACAAAGAATTGAATATTGATTTTTTTAGTATTTAGGTACTAGGTTCTAAATTGGCTTTTATATTAACCTCTTCGAATTTTGTATTTTAAATTGTAAAAAAAATAGTAGGTATATCCAATTTTTATTTTTCCAACATTTTTTAGTTTTTATTATTATTATTTATTGTACCACCTATTCATATATGTACTAGAATGTCAGTTTATTAGACTTTACCAATATTAATTCCGTCATTTTTTTAGTTGGAAGTATTTTTTTTCGAAAACTATAAGCAGAGATAAGTTGGTTTAAAAAGGGAATGAAAGAACAGATTTCTGGCTTTCAAAAATGGTAAAAACTTTTTAGTAAGTTTTGCCATTTTTGTATAAAATTTGTCTGTACTTTTTTTTATAAAATGCGTAAAAACACCATTTTCGCGCTCGATCTCAATTAAACCCACCATCGAATAAAATATAGTACTCTCCATTAGCTTTGATATGAAATAAGTTTTATCACTGTTGAGCAAAGTTAAATGTGGGCCCAAAGTCCATACAAAAGTGCTCATGGTCATTTTTGAAAAAATATTAAACAAATGTGTTCAAACTAGTTTTTTTTTTTATTTGACGTTGTTAAGTAGTATTTTTGTTTTTAATATTCGATCTTCCTATTAATTTTTAGTCACCAACTGAAGAATAGATGCTCAATTTTTTTTTGAATTTTAAGAAAATAAAAAATAACGGGAGAAGAAATTTAATAAAAAAAATTGTTTTAAAACAGAAAAAAAATATTAAAAAAAGAACGGTAACCGTTACAAAGGCATGTTATACCTTTTTGTAAAGCTTGAAATCTCTTCTTCGATTTCGTTTCTGAATAAATCTGTTTTAAGAAATATTTTTTGAAATATTAATTTTCAAACTAGATATTTTGAAAAAAAAAATAAAAAAAAATTCAAACTGATTTTTTTCCAAAGTTTTACGAAATTAAGTATTTATTTTGTTTTTAAAATTCAATGCTCATATTAGTTCCAAGTCAAAAATAAAATATCGCAAGCTTAAATGTCTTCTGATTTCTGGGTCAATGTTTTAAAAGATTTGACTTAAAACAGAAACTTTATTAAAGAAAAATTATTAAAAAAACAATTTTTACCGTCACAAACAGCATGCTATACCTTTTTGTAAAGCCAGAAATTTTTTGATTATATTTTGTTTTTAAATATACATAGTTTTTTTTTTTAATGAATATTTTTGCAAAAATTAATTTTTAAACTTAAATTTGTGAAAAAAAAATTGAGTTCAAACTAATTTTCTTCAAAATTTTACGCTATTAAGTAATATTTTTGTTCTAAAAATTCGATGTTCCTATTACTTTCTGCTCAAACACTCAAAACTGGATGCCCAAATGTCTTTTAGTTTTGAGAAAATTGAAAATAACGAAATATGATCTTTGGAGCAACAAAATAACAGATGGAAGTCGAATTTAAGGAAAACTTACTTTTGTTATTTTTGAATTTTTCAAAAACTAGAATACATTTTAATATCTGATTTTTAGTGACTAAAAATTGATGGGAGCATTGAATATTGAACACAAAAATACTACTTAATAACCAAAAACTTTGAACGAAATCAGTTTGAACAAATTTTTTTATTTTTTTATTTAAATTTAAGTTTGAAAATTAATTTTTGAAAAAATGTTAAATAAAACAACTTAATTTAAATAGAAAATTAAAGAAGAGATTTTTGGTTTAACAAAAAGGTATATCAGACTGTTGTAACGATTAATGTTGTTTTTTAATTTTTTTTTCTCTTTTAAGTCAATTCTTTTAGAAAATAAGTTATTTTTAATTTTCTCAATTGTCGGCTAAAAATTAATAGAGGCATCGAATATTGAAAACAAAAATACTACTTAATAAAGTAAAATTTTGAACAAAATTAGTTTGAACACAATTATTTTATTATTTTTTCAAAATTTTGAAATTGAAATTTCATTTTTCACAAACCGTTATCTCAAATAATTTTAATTGTAAACATAATAAAATAACGGACTTCTGACTTTAAAAATAAAACGCACGACTGGATTGCATAAACTTGCTCTTCGAGTAGTATTTACGACAATTTTAATCAAAATCGTAGGAGTTGTTTTCGAGAAAATTTATATTTTCTGTAACTGTTTTTTAACATTTATATGGAAGGTACCGTTAATTTTGACTATAAGAAAAATGTTTGTTCAAAATATTTTAGATAATGTTAAAAACCCGCTTGCTACCAAGTTTCATGAAAATGAACCAAGTCGTTTTCCAAATATTTGGTTTTCAAAAAAAAAAAATTAAAACTTTTTTTAAAAATCCAAAAAAATTTTTTTTAATATGCAATACTATTTAAATTTTTCGGAAGATTCTCCATAAAAAAAATTATCAAAATCAGTCTATTCCTTTTCGAGAAAAACGAAAACAAAATAAATGGTTCTATGGGAGGTACCATTTAACCACTTTTTGGAAAATTAATTTTTACAAAAAGGTAGCATATACCTAATAAAATGTATTGATTTTTTTAAAGAAAAATCCGTCAAGCCATTTTTGAGAAAAATACCGTTATTTTTGGCCCTAATATGAAAATGAAAAAAAAAAAAACGTGTCGGGGGAATGTTCCAAAAACACCAAGTTTAACTAAAATCGACCCATGGGCTTAGGCTGTAGGCGAGTCCACAGACAGACAGACAGACGGATGGAATTGCGAGACCCACTTTATTCGTCTTCCCTATCATCGTAATGTCAAGTCTGATCAAAATCTCGAGTTCAATTTTTTTTACGAATCCAAAACTTGTCATTATAAATATGTAGTACCTATGTATATATCGCAAGTAAAAAGTATAGCATGGCATTGTAAGTCTTGCCGTTGTTTTTTAATATTTTTTTTTCTATTTTAAGTCGATTTTTTAGAAAATTGCACCTCCCGCCTAGACGGGGTGCAACCTAAAGGTTCTAGTTTTTGTCACACCCTGTATATTTTAATTCTTAAAAATGAAACATTTACAATGCCATGCTATACTTGTTTGTAAAGCCAGATCCTTTCTCTTATCCTGTTTAAAACTCATTTTTTGTAGTGAACAGTTTTTGAAAATAACTCAAAAGTTAAATAAGTAGTACCTATTTACCTAATGCGAATCACCCTGTACCTATAGTAGATACCTACCTAATAAATTAATAATTATTTAATAATTATACCTATACATTCTTCTTGCAAAGGCCTAACTACCTATGTTCAAAAGACATTTCTTTACTAGTAAATTAGACCAGAACTACAAAAGTTCAATTAATTTTTAATGTGAACTTTGTGGAGCAAAACAAAAGGTAGGTAGGTACCTATAACAAATTTTAATTTTTTTTTTATTTTTTGTAGGTAGCTTAAAAAAAAAAAAAAAACTTCCATTTCGCCCCTACAACTTCTTCTTTAGAACGTAGACCCTGAGTTAAACCCTACTTATTTATGCGCGCGCCTACATAAAATTTTCAATTCATAGCAACGGAAATAAGAAATATAGTAAGTAGCTAGGTACCTACCTAATTAATAAGTGAATAGTAAACTAAATCCAACCAATATACCTACCTACAACAACTACATTCATAATACTAAAAGCATACCTACAACTACATACATACCTACACGTAAAACTACCCTGAACAACTAATAAAAAAGCCTAAATATAGCCTTTTGAAATCAATTCCATTTCCCGAATCCCGACACAAAACAAAATACCTTGACACATTTTTTTTCTCTACCTATGAAGGAATAAAAAATGTAAACAAGCTCAAAAAAAAAAAAAAACACACACACATTGTTTTTGTCTTCAGTATTTGTTTTTCAAAAATGTGTTTTTTTTTTCTCTCATTCGAGCTCTCATACATTTAGTATACAGCATTCCCGTTCTTTCGTCGGTAAATGAGGTTTTCATTTATCGACTAGTCGGGACACTTCCGACTAGTCGGGACACCTCCACGAACTGCCTTACGGAAGTAGAACCCATGTCATGTAGGTGTCGCCACCATCGCCGCTCACCATGATAGTACTATAGATTTTATATACAAAGGTGACATTCACCAATGATTTTCTTTTTTTTTATCCTTACATAACTCTTTATGGATTGCCATACTGGTTGGGCTTTCCGTAAATAAAAATTTTAACAATATAAGGAATCACTTAGGCAATTTATGAAAGCTTTGGTGGAAAGGTTGTGAGTAGCCTCGATATTTTTTTTATTTTTGCGTAATGGAAAAAGGAGTGGAAGTATGTTATTTCTCGAAAAATATGAATAATGTTAGACTTAATTATTAAATAGAATCGAGAAAACGATAGAGGGTATATACATATATATAAAAAAAAAAGACAAAACTTAAAGGACAAACTAAAAGAAAGAAATGTACTTGAGATTTTTAAAAGTTTTGCGAAAAATTACATAATAAATATATCAGTCGATGGAAATAAGTTTAAATTGTCGTGTCGTTCTTTTGTATGGAAGGTTTTTTTTTTATCATTTGATTTTTTGAGATATAGGACACCGAAGTGAAATGGATATGAACTGAAAGGATAATAACAAGGGGGGAGAAGAGAATTTGGAAATGGAAAAAGAAGAAAAGGGAGTAGAAGAAAAAGGAAACTAAGAGGGAGCCTACTCCCATTTTGATCAAGGGGGTTTCCAAAAAAATAGAATCAGCCATTCTAGGGAACCGCGAGAAGGACACAATGAAACCAAATCATTATGTCGTTATAGGGTGGGTACGGCTAGGGGGACAATAACAGCCACGTCTCCTATATAGGGTTTTTTGAAAAGTGGGCAACTAAGGAGAACCAAAGGATCAGGTCGGATCGTACTGACTGGGAGGGTTAAGTAAATGCCCGAGGAACTTTATCATCGGTGTTCCCATACGTTCAGTGGTTAAGGTAGCGCTCGAATTCGATACAAAAAAAAAGAATAAATATCTACGGCAAATCAGGGTCAAACAATTAATTTTTTTTTATAATTTTCGGTTCATAACTGCAGAACCTATAGGTCTGAGAATAGTAACACTGCCCCCATTCTTGCTGCAAGAACCACGACGTGCTAAGTGAACGAGCAATCAGCAGACCTAAAGTCGCGATTGAGTGGGGACAATTTCTGTAAGGAAACAGGGTAGAGTATCTCGAATGTTTACTAATCATGGGTAATATACTGCTGTTTAGAAATTTTTTTTTTTTTGTTTAAGGAATTATTTTTACCGTTACAAAATACCCTCGGAGAATGTTGCAAAACTATTTCTTAGCTTTTTAATTTTCTCGTTATATTTGGTCAACTCTGCAGAGTTGTTTTTCCACTCTTCAGTTCTTTTTGCATCATTAAAAAGTTCCTTACTTTGGATCTAAGCTTTATTTTTCTACCGTGGAGCATCTTTCTGCTTTTTAATAGTTTTTAGTGGTCAGCTGAGTTCATAGGCCTCATTTATGGCCCCACTTAGTTCATTAACTATGTGCTCTAACTCAAAATGACTGTTAGTCGTTCTAACTGGACCTATTTGTGCAAGGTTTGCCTTGAGAAAATTTTTGTACAGATTCCAGTTTGTTTTCCTAGGATTCCTTCCAGAGGTATTCTCCGTCAGAAGGTTTTCTAAGGTAAACACTATAATTCTATGGTCAGACATTGAAGGTTCGTTGGAGACCCTCCAATCCCTAATCAAGCTACTTAAGTTCGGAGTTCAGAATGTTAGGTTTAAGACCTCTTTTCTATTCCTAGTAGGGGTGTTCCCTACGTTATATATATTTAGGTTATTATCGATAAAAAAGTCTAAAAGGTACTCAACCCTTTGATTTATATCGGTGCTACCCCATGTTGTATGGTGGGCGTTTGCATCCCATCCTACCATCAACGGTAGTTTTTTGGTACTGCAGTAGTCCACGAGCTTGTGTACTTCCGCCGGTGGTATATTTTCATTCCCGGCGAAGTAGGCTGATGCTACCACCATCGTGCGGGGACTTACTCCTATGCAAATTTCAGCCTGTATTGGCACTAAATCCCGCGTCGTAAATTCGGAAAGACATATACAATTTATATTATTTCTTATTTTTATGCATGTTTTGGGCGAGTCTTGTCTCTTATCCCATATTAAGTCCGCCTCTTACTTGGCGCCCGTAAATCCAGGGTTCTTGGACTAGCATTATTCCTAGGTCATCTGCTGAAAACTTTCGCGCTATGATGGCTGATGCCGCCTTTGCGTGATGCAGATCAACCTTGTCACGGCACCTATAAGGGTGCCGTGACTTAAGGCCAAGTGACATAAGGCCCAATTTGGGTGTTTGGCCTTATGTCACTTTTCAATAGCGACATAAGGCCAAATTCTAAGAGTTGGCCTTATGTCACTTTTGAAAAGTGACGGAAGGCCAATTGGGCCTTATGTTACTTTGAACTGTTTTCTTTAAAACCGAAACTACTTATATTGAATAAATTCGGCATGTCGCCATGTAGTTGTATGCACATGTTACTGTAAAAACCCGAAATAATAAAATTCTGGAATTTACCAATAAATCCAAGAGCACCCAGCATTATGGCGTATAAAAAGTGAGGTATGTATGGGGGGGCATGCTGCCCCCTGCAACCCCCTGCTTAGCCCACTATAGGATTTGGGGTAGGTGCGAGGTTGGGGTGTATACAAATTTTCTTTTGCATTTAAGTAGTGTGGATTTAAAAAAACTTTGAATTAATCCTATACATATATCCAATGAAAACAGCTGTTTTCTAAATATATTATGTTATCGTAAAAAACAGACATAATGAAATTCTAGAATTTACCGGTAAATGCTACCTCACTGTTTATACATTCAAAGTTTCTTTAAAGTCAGATTCTTAAAATATAAAAATACTTTGCATACACCCAACCTCGCACCTACCCCAAATCCTATAGTGGGCTAAGCAGGGGGGTTGCAGGGGGGCAGCATGCCCCCCCATACATACCTCACTATTTATATGCCGTAATGCTGAGTGCTCTAGGATTTACCGGTAAATTCTAGAATTTCATTATTTCGGCTTTTTACAGTAATATATACATATACGTGGCGACATGCCGAATTTATTCAATATAGTTTCGGTTTTAAAGATGTCCGAAACCCCTTTTACTGTAAAAGGAGCTTTTGGAAATGTTTGATAATTACATTTGGCCTTATGTCTCAAAAAAAATTGGCCTTATGTTACTTTACAAAAGCGACATAAGGCCAAATACGTAAATTTGGTCTTATGTCGCTTTTGTAAAGTGACATAAGGCCAAACGACCAAATTTGGCTTTATGTCACGGCACCTATAAGTGACAAGGATTTCTTGTAATCTTGCCCATTGCTTCTTGGCAAGAACAGCGTGATGGTATGCATCTTGGGGATGTGCTTACATGTGCTTCAAGTAATTTCTTATGTGCCATTGTGCATTCATCCCAAACAATCTGTTTGCACGTTGTTGCACTTTCGCTATACCTGACCCTTTCAAAATATTACATGTAAGAGCTTCTGCAAAATGCATATTCAACCGCAATTTGAGCGCCGTGCCGAATAAGCTGGTCTGCCCCAATACCTGATGATGCAACAGCCAAAGCAATTCCATTTTGAGAGCGAATTTGTACTAATATCAAACTGATCAGAAACATTTTTCCTGTGCCAGCTAGTGTATCAAGAAAAAGCAGACCACCTCAACCGTTGGCCACCGCATTTATTATTATTGGTCTGTTTGCAACATAAAATTTCTTGCAAATTTTCACAAATGTTCACATTTGCTGTCAAAACCCATAGATAAAAAAAACTTAAGTGTGGGAAACTTGGTGAAAATTTCACGCTACCAAACAGGCATTATATCGTAGGCTTGCTTTGTTTGCCCCGACAAAATGCATGCAAGTCATCAGCATTGAATTGTTGTTCCCTCAATTAACTCGATCAAAAAAGGTCATTCTCAAAGCGTTCTGGTAGAATCCTGCCAAATTGAATGAGTTTTTTTTTTATTGATTGTTAAGCACACGTCGATTTCTATAAGACCTTTATTGAATTTTTTTCCGAAAATGAAATATTATCGTTGCTAACGGCGCGAATACGTTGCAAAATGTCTTCGCTCAAATCCTCTGAATTTTTCCCAGATATTTTAAGGGTTTGATGATGAGCATGTGGTCAAAATGATATTTGGCGCGACGAACGAAAACAATAATAAGAACTTGTTGTTTTGTTTGACAACCACGTCTTGTTTTTTTTCGTCGCGCCGAATATTCGCATTGGTTTGGGAGAGCCATAATATTCTAATTTGTCGCTATACAGGCGTCCATTAAAGTAATTTCCCAATGATCATTTTTGAGTAAATTATGTACATACATACATATGTACATTTTTGGCAAGCTTCTCTGAATGTCTGACATTCTACGTTCTCAAATTTTGAAATGGGGTTAGACCATTGACATTTATCAGCAGCACATTCTCAAATACATAAGTAGCAATCGTCATTATTTGGGTGTACTGTGTAAATCCCATCCAATGCGTCAGATGAAAACAGATTGTGATAGCCATTAATTCGCATTTTTTTTTATATTTTATTTTTTTATTATTTTTTACTACTGTCATATTTTACAATTTTTTTAATATTTTGATTTTTTTTTTAACACGTTATAGTGTTAAATTTTAAATTTTATTTTAGATCTTGGTGTGTATTTGACGAATTTTACTAGAACTACTCCACAAACTACTGAACAAACTCTGTATCGAACTGTATAAGTCTGGCAACTCTGCAGTCGATGCATTTTAAAATGATATTAGCCACGTTTTATTATCACAATGACAGCAGTGTTAAATGAACATCTCTTTTTTTACTTACGTTTTAATTATTTTCAGTTATTTCCCGTCTCTTTTCTTTACACTGCAATTAACAATACCTTACCATAAAAGCCGTCTACCCACCAGAGTAAGAATTAATATTTGGATCTTTAAAACAGATCCAGATAGAGAGCAGGATCCCGAATCGTTTTTGTATTACGTGTAAAAAAATAATCCTGATCCAGATCCGTTGAAAATTTGAAAAATTTACATCGAACACCTCAAAGCTACAAGTTCAAGCCATAGAAGAAGAATTAGGGGAACGGGTATATCGTGGAAAAAGTGAGACTTTTTTTTAACCTAATGTGAGTTACACAAACACAAATGCATTCACACCGGGTCAGCGTGAAGTTAGATGGCTAAAATCTGGGGCGCCCAAATGAGTTTTAGTTACATTTCTTTTCGGTCACGAAAGTAGGAACATGTGTAGCTGGTAAAACTAGGTTACGATTTTTAACACGGCAGGTGTTAATGAACCTGTTAAAAAAAATTGGTTTATATTTATCCGATTAAATAAATAATTGAATGAAGGTCATGTTTCTTTTTTTTTAATTGTGATAAAATTAAAAGTGAGTATAATAAAACTAACTTTAATCGCTGAAAAATAACTGCACTACGGGCGCTCAACGGATGTGACCGCCTTGCATCACCAACAAAAACTAATACGACCCTGGACGAGAGTTTCTAATTTTGACAGGAGAAGTATATTTTAAATGACGGCTCTGAGTTTCTTTGTTTTTTTTTCAATTCTATCGGCCTCACTCACGTACACTGTATATGTGATATACACCAGTTCCTTTACTTCTTATTCAAAGGTTCAAGCTCATGATTTTTTTGACACATCGTTCATTAATTTTCCTTTTTCATCGACTTGCCATTTTGTTTAAAATTATATGAAAGAAACAAATAACACAATTATCAACAAAATATCTCATAATTACCATCTAAATTCGTCATCAAAATTCACTGCATTAATTTGCAAACAGCTGATTCGAATTTTAATAGCTCTGAATTCTCACTCCGAGAAAAAACCTGGGTTTCGTAAGAGCGCATTCGGAGCTCGCCCCGAACGCACATCGAACACAGGGCAAATAACCTATGGTGAAAAAAGTGGTAAATAAAACGCTTTAGAGCGAGTTCAGGGCGACCCAGTTCGCCCCAGGGCTGACATCGGAAAAACCTATTGTAAAAATGTATAACCAGTTTTAGTTCAAATCAGAGCTCCAAAAGAGAAGGTTCTTGGTAAAGGAATAAATCAGTGGTTTTTTACAAATACTTTTTCCACTTTAAAACGTGTGTTTTATTTATTTCAATAAGTGAAAGAAAATCTTATTATAGCGAAGGACAGTTTCCGTCAAGGGAACTCTGTTGGTATTATTAATTCTAAAATGTTTAACTGATTAATTCTAAAATGTTTAACTGATACATTTGGTCAATCGAGCCAAATTTGATCTAGTGAAGCGAGTGGTTGTCGTCTAACTGGCTGAACAGAATAGACGCGCGGTCGTTCGCGTGATACTTAAAAAAATTCTCTGTCAAAGTTTAAATGCAAATAAACTCGTTGGAGTAAATACAACGGAGCCGCGGCCGCGAGCCACGACGCTAGACATTGGTTAAGGCCCATCGCCCACTAGGCAACATTTAGTTGCGCAACTTTTTGTTGATCAACTTTTAATGAAGCATTACAACTCACACCTCCCAGCCTACGGGCATGTGTATCATAACCGACCTGACCAGCTGCAGACCCAATAATAAAATAATAAACAAACCACATATACTTACCCGACCGGTCAACAACAGCCGACCCCGTAAGCCCCTACCTGACTACGCCCCTGCCCACTGCTTATACGTCACCTGATACTCACCCAAGCGACGATATGCCCCTATGACATGTGCACACTGCCAACTCCAGCCGACCACTGATTACTGATAACAATAATTAAAAAAATAAATTTGATGGCACAACAGCTCATGAAGAACTAGGGCCTAGTGACTTACAACTCTCAACCATTCCTGTGTGCGTGTCTGCAGGAATGGAGGGGACCTACAGTTTATTGCCGAATCCGAACGGCTAACGAGCGGCACTTTTCTGTGACAGGAGCTACTCTTGGAGGATTTGTCAATTCCTCGCAAGAGGCAGTAGCCGTTTTTTCTTTTTTTAAATAAATACATAGGTGGCGAGGCTGGGGATCGAACCTTAGACCTCCGGCATGACAGTCCATCGCACTAACCATCACGCCACGGCTACTACTAACAATAATTATATATTAATATTATCAGCCAGCATGATTCCCCACAACGCTTAGAAGGCAACAACAATTTGGCTCGGGTGTGGTAAGAATAGACGAACAAAAGAAAGGAAGGAAAGTAAACTCCACTGAAGGCAGCTACTGGGCGACGATCAATAACCTCGATGGTGCATTCTATCGCCCAAATAGACAGCACAGTGCAATACTTATCACCCTCGTGCCGCGCCCCTTCCATAAGCATTGGGGAATAACAATCCAGCACAGAAGGTCAAGTTCCAGAACACCGACGATGAGCAGTACCGTGTATAAGACAAACATGCTGACCAGCCCCGATCCGCTTGCCCCATACATCGTCATGCTGGCAATGATAAAAGACAGTATTGTTTACAGGCCGAGTTATGGTGACGTTGCAAATAATGTCTGTCGGCATACAAATTCAAAGCTCGCAGAATTATAACTCACATTCAGTTTTGCCGTGGAATAGGATAAGGAACGGCCATACAAACGACAAAAACCAGGTTACGAAGGCATACAGTTCAGATAATATACCCCACACAACATTTTTGGCTATTTTTATTTTTGGCTAACTTAGACGTGTTTTGTATTGCTCTGCATCTTTTTTAATTTCTTGAAGGTTTCTGCCTCTTAACAATTTCTTTGGCGCCTTGTGCTTGTTTAATTCTATATTTGTCATCGTTTTGTGCTCACATGGGTTGAATACATACATACGATCGGAATAAACAAATTAAAAATTTTAATTTAAAATTATTGAAATTCACTTTTTTTTTTTTTTTTTTTGAGTTTATTTTCTTTGTTGTTCGTGACATATATGACAGAGTTGCATAAACTCAGAGAGCATTCAGCCACTACTTGCTCCCATTATAACAAAACTAAAACTCATCAATCATCATCATCAGCATCAATTCATCATACTCTCTACATTAAACCTACATATGTATTTTCTTTCCCGGTGAGCTCAACATTTAGTCTATGTTCTGCCGTTTGTAATTGTTTTGAAACTACACAACATACTTTTTGTTTTCTCTCCATACGTCACTCTATTCTGACATCAACGATCAGTGACATTTGGGTTAACGCCATCTGCCAGTGGAATTGGAACTAACGACCTGTATTACCGACGCTTCAAATTTGTGGCTCAAGTACAGGGTGATACCATTCAAGAAACATTTTGATTTAAAAATTTACAAGAAATATGGCCAACTGTGCAACTTGCAATAATATAGCTGACTACCTTATTGATTCTATTATGTGTAATGGAAACTGTAAAAAAATATTTCATACACAATGTATTGACTTTCTATTCAGTACCATCAAGCTCTTCAACAAAAAGAAATCATTTTATTATTTCTGTGACGAATGCGACCTTTTCCTATATAACAATATTGCTCGAGATACACTAAAAAACATGAAGCAGCTTGAAAATATGCATAAGCAACTGATGTTCCTGTCCGACAAAATTGAAAATATTTCTTCTCAACCTCAACCTCATACGAGAACTACAAGAAGCAAAACAAAGAATGATAAAATACCATCACCCTCAAAATCTAATAAGACGCCAGTTAAACGCAAAAGTGTTGATCTTAATAATGAAGCCCCAGACGAAAATCCAATAAGGAATAAAACTGATACATCTTTATTTAGTAATATCTCTTTATCACGCCCTTTGCTGAATTTCAATGAAAACGAACAAGCTCCTAGTTCTCTTCTTCCATCGATACCAACAACCTCGTCAACTGCGCCAAAACCTATCCTAACATCAAATGAGCCATCAGTTTCCACTTTAACTTCATCTAATGCTTTGATGCTCAGTCAACAGTCGTCAAATAGCTTAAAAAACTACCAAATTAATGGAGTGGAATCTCCCATCTCAAGTGGTCTTAAAGTTGTTGAAGGTCAAAAGATTATTTTTATTTCAAAACTGGCCCCCTCGACGAATGCACTTGACATAAGAACTTTTTGAAAGATAAAATTTACGCCACACTTAATTTCAATGTTGAAAAGATAATTCATCGCAATTTCTCCTAATATTCTTCATTCAAAATAAGAACCACGGACTCATTGTTTCATTTAATAAATTCGACATCTTTTTGGCCAAGTGGAGTAATAGTTCACGAATTTATAAATAAGATAAACAAGAATAAAAACCCTTTTCATCAGAATCAGACAATGCTATTTCAAAGACAAAGCAGCTCAAACAGATATTAGTATATTATCAGAATGTAAATGGACTTCGGACTAAGACTAATCTGATATACAAAAAAGTAAATAATCTTCCTCACGATATTATCGTTCTAACGGAAACATGGCTCAACAGCTCTTTTCTGGATTCTGAGCTTTTTGACAATAATTCCTACCAAATTTTTAGACGAGATCGACATTTAATAGAGGACTCTGAAACTGTGGGAGGTGACATTCTAGTGGCGGTCGAAAATTCTTTAGTTTGCTACCTTATTGACGACTTCCGATCTACCCACATTGAAGTTCTATGTATTAAGATTAAAATGGAAACTGGACATCTGTTTTTAATCACTACTTACATTCCTCCGAGCTCTAACTGTAACATTTATAAAAAGTTGAATGACTGCATCGAGGGAATCTATGTATTGCTGGAACCTGAAGATGAAATTCTGATTGTTGGAGACTTAAACTTACCAAATCTTAACTGGATAAGACAAGACAACGACGATTACTTCACTACTGACAACGCTTCAAGTGTTATTGAGACGTCCTTTACTGACAATTATGTCCTCTTATTGCCTGCGCCAACTAAATGGAGTGACCAACGACTCGGGAAAGACTCTGGACTTAATATTTTTCTCCCTCAACGTAAATACTGCTGCCGCTGTAATACGATCCACAAATATGTTGACTGTTGAAGATCGTCATCATCCAGCCCTGGACATCGCTTTAAATCTCAACATGGGTTCTTCTAACAACCAGTATAGTACCAAACTTGAGTTTAACTATTTAAAATGTAATTATGTCTTATTATGTAATTTGTTAAGTATGATTGATTGGGATATCTTATTTTATAATTGTAATATTAATGAAATGTGTAACGTATTGTATAACTCTAACTGCTTCTGTGATACTATACCGTTTAAAAAACCTCGAAATATGTCTAGTACACCACCATGGTTTGATAGTCATCTCAAATCCTTAAAAAACAAAAGAAACAAAGCATGGACAAAATATATCATAACTAGAACGGATGGAGATTATACAACCTTTTTAAACATAAAACAACTTTTTATAGAATACTTGAATATTTCCTACGATAACTATATTCTTAAATTAGAAAACGATCTTAAATCAAACCCAAATAGTTTTTGGAATTTTGTGAACAAAAAGAAAAAAACCAGTGGCTACCCTAACACAATGTCTGACTCTTCTTCAACTAGTACTAACCCCTTAGTAATTGCTAACATGTTTGCTGACTACTTCAAAATTGCTTTTGAGACAACTGACTATATTGACACCTCTTGTAATTCTTTTTCTTCTACTACATCTTTCTCTCATCTTAACTCTATAAACTTTGACATTAACTTAGAGACTATAAAGCTTAATATTTTAAAACTTGATGAATGTTTCAGTCCAGGACCTGATGGAGTACCTTCCTCTATTTTAAAGAATTGTGTTGATTATTTGTCATACCCTTTATATATTCTGTTCAACGAATCTATTAAATACTCTATCTTCCCTTCTATCTGGAAAAGCGCCTATATCACGCCCACACATAAAAAAGGCCCAAAAAATGAGATTAAAAACTACCGTCCCATAGCCAAGTTATCTGTCATACCTAAACTGGTTGAATCCATTATATGTAACACTCTTTCCTTTTGTTGTAGTTCAATTGTTTGTGAAAGTCAACATGGCTTTGTGAAAAAGAAGTCGACAATTACTAACTTATTAAATTTTACCTCGTTTTGCTTAGATGTAGATGTATTTGAAGATCGTGGACAAGTAGATTGTGTGTTTACTGACTTTAGTAAAGCCTTTGACAAGTTATGCCATACGACGCTAATCAAGAAAATGGACAATCTTGGATTTAGCTCTAAATTTCTAAAATAGATACCCTCATATTTAAGTGACAGACATTACAGTGTAGTTTTCTGTAATGAACATTCAACTAATTTTGTAGTAAACTCCGGTGTCCCTCAAGGTAGTCATTTAGGACCAATTTTATTTATATTATTCATTAATGACCTAGCTGTGACTATTAAAAACTCCTCAATTTTAATCTATGCGGATGACGTAAAAATTTTTAAAAGTATAAAATCACAATCTGATTGCCTGTTGTTACAGGAAGATCTTGTTCTTTTTCGGGAGTGGTGCAATCTTAACCGTCTTGTCTTAAATGTGGACAAGTGCACAACAATGACTTTTACACGCAAACAAAATCCCTTTGTCTTTAGTTATATGTTTGATTTATCACCGTTAAATAATTTCTCTGTATTTTCTGACCTTGGTATAATCTTGGATTCAAAACTAACTTTTAACTTTCACTTGGACTATATTACTAAAAAAGCCAATAGAATGCTAGGATTCATAAAGAGATTTAGTCGCGACTTTCAAGACCCTTATGTTCTAAAACTTTTGTTTATATCGTTTGTAAGACTAGAATATGGATGTGTAGTATGGCCACCATACTATTCTACTCACATAAATAGACTTGAAGCAGTTCAAAGAAGATTTATGCGTTACAGCCTACGATTCTTTTCTTGGTCACCGAATAATATACCTCCTCCTTACTCTCATAGACTCGCTTTGATCAAACTTCCTTCTATCACCCATCATAGGCAATACCTTCAGTTTTGTTTTATAACTAGTTTGATAAATGGTTCTATTTTATCTCCATCAGTTCTAAGTAGATTAAATTTTAGTTTTAGTCGAACAAGCATAAGACTACAACAACCCTTATATCAACCTTTCAGTAGATCAAACTATGGTGCCAAAAATCCTATAAATCAAATGGTTATAATTTTTAATAAGTATTATTTTCTAGTAGTCTCGATAAACACTAATTTCAAAAGCGAATCATTTAAAAATGTATTTTATAACGCCTTAGTATAAATGCAGGCTAATATTCATTAATCTTTAATTTAAAATTTGTAATTTGCAATTCCTTTTAGATATAGTTTAGTTTATAAAGCTATAACTACATTGGCCACTTTTTGCAAAATTACAAAAGTAAAAATATTTTTTTCCAGCTGACGCAGTTGTTTTGTGAAAAAGAATATACACATTTTATTTTTAAACCAAAATTTAAGCTTTATGCATCATTTCTATAAGTTTTCCTGTGAGAAAAACTATCCCAAAATGAGTTTGAAAATTTTCACTTTTGTACTTTTTCACTTTTTTGGCTTATGTAGTTAAGGCTTAAGTTTGTTAACGTTAGTTCTTAACGACTTTGATAATAAAAAAACACTGAGCCATATTTAATCAAAGACTTCCCCCCACCAGTGGTAAGGGGTAACGAATTAAATACATAACCCACTGCCAGATTCGTCTGTTGATCGCCTGGTTCGCCAGTTGAGCGCCGGATTCATTCCGTTGACTGCCAGATTCGTCTGTTGATCGCCTGGTTCGCCAGTTGAGCGCCGGATTTATTCCGTTGACTGCCAGATTCGTGTGTTGATCGCCTGGTTTGCCAGTTGAGCGCCGGATTCCTTCCGTTGACTGCCAGATTCGACTGTTGATCGCCTGGTTCGCCAGTTGAGCACCGGATTCAATCCGTTGACTGCCAGATTCGTCTGTTGATCGCCTGGTTCGCGAGTTGAGCAACGTATTTATTCCGGTGACTGCCAGATTCGTCTGTTGATCGCCTGGTTCGCCAGTTGAGCGCCGGATTCATTCCGTTGACTGCCAGATTCGTCTGTTGATCGCCTGGTTCGCCAGTTGAGCGCCGGATTCATTCCGTTGACTGGCAGATTCGTCTGTTGATCGCCTGGTTCACCAGTTGAGCGCCGGATTTATTCCGTTGACTGCCAGATTCGTGTGTTGCTCGCCTGGTTCGGCAGTTGAGCGCCGGATTAATTCCGTTGACTGCCAGATTCGTCTGTTGATCGCCTGGTTCGCCAGTTTAGCGCCGGATTTATTTCGTTGACTGCCAGATTCGTTTCTTTGATTGCCAACGACAGCTTATAGGATCCACTCCCAACTACGAAGAAGAGGAAAAGCTTAATAAAAGAAACAAACCTGCACTAAAGCCGAACCCGAGGAAACGGAGTTCACGAATTGACCTGATTAATACGCTTCATAATAGGAATACCAAATGAGAGAATTAAGTGTAATTTAGAATTAGTGATTGGATTTAATAAAGAAAGACTTTTTATATTTGAAGTTCGTACTCTTTGAATAGAACCCCGGTACACCGGCGAGCTTAACCTCAGCCTTAGACAAAAGTACATCACAAACAAAGAGTTGCTCGGAGTTGCTTGCCATCGCTCACTAGGCAATTTCCGAGCAACTTTTGGGTTCAGTATTTTTACTTGAAATGTTAAATTGACCTTGTATTTTGGATCAGTGACGATACAAAAGTCGTTCAGTGTGAAAATAAAACTTGTTTTTCGGGTTAAAAGCCCGCATTTGGCAAACATTTTGGAAAATTCCCAAAAGGTGCTGGAATTTGCTCGAAAATTGCCTAGTGGGCGAGGGAAAGCAACAAAAAGTTGCCGGGAAAAAAGTTCCGCGAGCAACTCCGAGCAACAAAAAGTTGCCTAGTGGGCGCTCTCCTATATAAGCTAATGTAATTGGATTGGGAGCAACAAAAAGTTGTTGGGGCTACCAACAAAAAGTTGCCTGGTGGGCGATGGGCCTAACTTTTAACTTATGCCGCGCGGCGTTCGACAGATAAGGAGAAAGGGTAACCACGGTTACACGGCATCTCGGAAATTTCTATATTATTTATTTTATTTTAAAAATGTGAAAATACACATGCACGTCCTAAATATTTAAAATGAATAAGTGCGCGGAAAGAACGAAGGAATATGCTATGTTTATTCAGCGTGCGCATAAGCCCATATAGAATGTGAAGGTGCGAATGGTGAAGGTTTAAATTTTGCGCATAAACGATTGAAGTGCACATTGTGAAAAATTCTATTGGGCACAAATTGTAAGGCCCATCGTCCACTAGGCAACTTTTTGTTGCTCCCAATCCAATTACATTAGCTTATATGGGAGAGCGCCTACTAGGCAACTCTTAGTTGCGCAACTTTTTGTTGCTCGGAGTTGCTCGCGGAACTTTTTTCCTGGCAACTTTTTGTTGCTTACCCTCGCTCACGGGGCAACTTTTTGTTGCCGGCATCCTTATTTGTCAAAAATATGATGTCAAAATGGCGTTTCCGCTCAACATTGTGGATGCCAAAATGGCGTGCTTTTCCTTTTTACCCTCTGTCATTTTGGCCAATTTCTGGAAATAGAATGTGCTTTCCTTTTTTTCAACAATGTAAGTACCTACACATTATAATAATAAATAATATAATATTTTATAATTATAAATATTAATTTATTTCGCATTGTCAGCTTACGATTATACATAGCCACACAACCGGAAAGCAGCCATCACAAAAAAAATATGGCGACAAAATTCAAAGTCTAGTCCCATAAAGTTGCTCGGAAATTGCCTAGTGGGCGATGGCAAGCAACTTTTGTTGCTCTCTGTTGTCGGCAACTCCAAGCAACAAAAAGTTGCGCAACTAAAAGTTGCCTAATGGGCGATGGGCCTAAAGGTAAAAATTGTGAGGGATCCGATTGCGCGGTTTTTGAAGGTAAATTATGAAGGTAAATGTGCGGTGGCATTAGTAACGTATGCACAAAAAATAACAACAAAATATGAGCAGCGTATGGTAAGAATTTATGTTTTTTATTTGAATTTTTTAATTCCATAAAGAATATGTAACGGGCACGAAAGAATCATGCGAAGCGAAGGGGTGCTATGCACATAATAAAAAATTTCCAACGAAGGATTTAATTATTTACTTCTCGTGGCGACGAAACCACAAGAAATGAAAGAACGAAAAATTTGTTTGTCACATACAATGACAAAAACGAGAAGGAAAAAGAGCGAATTCCATTTTGTCACATACAATGACAAAAAACCAAACGAAAGAACAAAAAACTTTCTTGCCTTCCAGCAAAATAATACGGAAAGACCAAAGAACGAAAGAACGAATAAAAATAAATAAAAACAATGTTGCGAGGAAGAGGAGGGGGAAGAAGTGGACGATGGTAGGGCAGGAAAAAAGGAAAGGAAGAGGTTGGAAAGAGGACTTGAATGTTAAGTTCCAGGGACGCGGCCTGCTTGCGATGCACGGCAGTTAGCTCGCCGGAATGGGGGGGGGATCTTGCCCCCGAAACTTAACCTCACCTGCAACAAAAACACATATCAGGCCAGAGAAAATAATCAAGAAAGACGACGGACGGACAATCACCACACCAAGGCGCTGCTGGTGACGTTGCAGCGTGGCCTTAACCCACCCAACCTGGAAATCTGCGGCCATATTTAGATTTCCCCAAAGATGGTGGATGATCGCGTTCAGATCATACTATCTTCACCAAAGTCCTTCAGCTACCGTCAGTCAAAATTTAAACAAAAAAAGAAATTTTCAAAGAAATGATGATAATAATAGTATTCACTAAATACAGAAATAATTTCTTTAAATAAGAAAACTTCAACGTCTCGTAGGAATCTTTTAAAGTTAACAAACAAAAACAGGAATGAAACGGTGACAGGAGCGAGATGAAAATTCGGATATGAGAGGTCTGTGGTAAGTAACCTCTCCACTCAATTTTATCGCAAAAAAAACACGGGTACTCGGTGTTGCGTCTCAATAATATAAATATTTTTCTCTTTCTCAAATAATTTTTTTTTCCAACTCACTTTGTAGGCTTACAAACCATTACTAGTGGGAACATCATACAGTTGAAATAGCGGATAAGGGAAACTGGACTCTGACGACTGCTTTTGGGACCGAAGCCGCCAGAAAAAGTTGGTTTTCTCCGGAACTGGTTTCTCGGAGGCTTTTAGACGGACACAATATTGTATTCCCAAAAATCAGCACTTTGGTTTACCGGGTGGTGTGACGGAGTCCAATCTTCACCGGTACTCAGTTCACTTGAAGATAGCGGAACACCAAAAATAAATGATGTGGCGGCCCAGCGCTCCGCTGGCAACCTGGGACCGCCAAAATTTCGCAAAATGTGAGGGTATAGTAACCTGTATGAAAGTACATTGTGTCATTGTCAGACGATTAGGACATTGTCAGACTCGTTGGTCATTGTCAGAGATGTTTTCATTGAAAACATCTTACAATTGCTGACAATTTCTTCATTGTTCGAAATGTCAAACGGTTGGAGCCGAGTTGAGAGATAAAAAAAAAAAAACATTTTTACAGGAATTTTGTAGTTTTTCCAAAACTGAATAAACAAAATATATAAAGCAACTGGACTCGCTTTTATATTAAATTCCTTGTGCTGTGTAGTTTTGTTCGGAATAAATAAAACCATTGAAAGATATCTAATC
The DNA here is from genome assembly GCA_947049315.1 of Epistrophella euchroma. Lineage (NCBI taxonomy): Eukaryota > Metazoa > Arthropoda > Insecta > Diptera > Syrphidae > Epistrophella > Epistrophella euchroma. Next base: position 98,195,554 of record OX346246.1, read on the forward strand.
AAATGAAGATTAAATACGATGAAAATAAAGTGAACAGCAAATTCCAAAAAGTTAAAAAAAAATTGGACTTCAAAATGGCCAAGAAACTATACGAGCAATCAAATAAATTTGAAGAATGCCAAAACGAGGGTGGACATGGACACTACCTGGAAAAAAACCAGCTCAAGCAATTGGTAACAATAGGCAGCCTGCCGCCAACTCGCCCAGACCTAACATAGTCTCAAGGTCACTTTCTAAATCAGCCGAGCTCTCTAGAGTATGCCTGCTGAATTTTTTGTACGCAAAGGTTTATTTTTTCTTCTAAACAATATACATAGTTCAATTATTGCAAGATCTTCTCATTCTTGCGTCTTTCAAAAAATAAATTATTTAAAATTTAAATTCTTTTTTTTTTGTTTAATAATTTGATAAAGAATATGGACTTTTGTTCTTCGTAGCGCGTCTTGACGACCTCTGGCATATTTCTCCTTCGTAGTGTGTAAAGTCGTCCGTCGCCCCCGATGTCCAGTTGTAGTTAAATTGTTTCAAATGCTCGTCCAATTGTTTTGGCATGACCACTATGACACTAGATTTTCAAATCACTTTGAAAGTATCCTCTTCTTGATAGTGGCTACATACATTAAAAAGTGAAATTCTATAAAAGTTTGTTTGATCTTGAAATCCTCAATTGAATTGAATTTTTATTGTGACTTGAATTTTTATTGGTCTGCCAATCGTGTGAACAGAACATTTTCAAGCTGACAATATTGTCAGATATATAATTGTCCGAAAATTGTCAGACAAGAGCTGACAATTAAATTGTCAGTCTTTGGCACAAAATCTACCAATCGTGTAAACGGACAATTTTACATTGTAAGAAATTTGTCAATTGTCAGCTAATTGTCTGCTATTGTTAGACCATTGACAGATCTGACAATATTGTAAGATCTGACAATCGTCTATACTTAGCTTTATAAGTTTTTTCTTACAAAAAAAAAGTATAGCCGTGAAGTGTCATCTGAGCTATGGATAGCACTAATTCTTGTTCGCACCAGGAGATAGGTAAATTTGACCATAAGATCGTGGTTTTGACTAGCGAACTTAACACTTGTTTTCTAACAAATTTCTCCTCTCACACATTCAAAGACCATCCGATCACAACATCAGCTAGCTCCTGTTCCCCTACAGACGTCAATGTATGGGTTCAATTTTTACCAGTCATCTTCCTCTGACATTTTGACAACCTCCTCTACTACTATTGCATTTGACAGCCTCCTCTACTACTCCATAACCTTCCTTTCCCGATAGATGGCTCTAGGTAAACTGCACTTAAGATCCCTTCGCACTTGGATAAATCAAAGTCTTTCATAATGCCACTGAAGTCAGCCATAATACTTGCGAAGTTCAGACTATTTTATACGTCACTTTTTTGACGTTTCACGTTTTCTTAGGGCGTCCGGGCGTCCGTAACAACAAACAAATGAAAAGAGCACTTGCCTTCATGGCATACACAAGAAAATATATATACCTGCACGGCAACAGAGAGAAAGAGAATATACAAGCAAACGACTTGAAAAGTTCTATCCCCACGAAACAACACTTCCACGAAAGGTTATAAGTGCCCTACACACGATCAATGACAATATTCATTGAACAAGTCATTTTTCGCTGAATATTGATCGTTTGTAGGCTCTTCAATGTCATTAGCCATTAGTGTTCCTTTGGGGGTGGCGAACTACTCATGAGTAGGTGAAAACTATAATCTAGTACTCTCATCTACTGAAGCTCTAATGCGCAAGTAGATGAGCAGAAAAGTTACGCACCTAAAGTCCCCCAGAGGGCATCTGGCTAGGTTAAGAGGTTTTTCATGTGCATGACATTTCATTTCAATTTGTTTACCATTTTTACGTTTACCATTCACCAATAATAAAAATAAACAAAATAAACCAATTAATAAGGAGGTGAGAGTCTCTACAAGATGATTTTCCATAGATAATTTAACACACACTTTGAGGAAGTGTGTGTACAATCTCGCAAGCTTTTTGATGGTGGGGGTTCCAATTAATCGCTTAAAATTGTAAAAGATTGCTACTAGGGAAGTGAAATTTGTGCGTTCCATTGAAAATTTCCAGCAAAGTACTCATGAGTAGTTCACCACCCCCAAAGGAACACGGCTACTGTCAATGAACATTGACCACATTGATAAGAATCAAAATAAATTTGGTTTTCAACAATGTAACTGTCAATATTTTGATGTTTTATAGCAGAATCGAAGTTTTTTCTCAATGGTGATGTTGTGTTGTGTACTTGAAGGCAAAAAAATAATAAAAAATAAAAGTAAATAAAAGTAATGTGTAATTTACGTTTTGATTCTACCGAATTCCGAAGGAATTTTTTGAATTATTGTCAATAATCATTGATACGTGTGAACTCAATCTTTCATCAATATTCATTGACAAAAAATATCCTCAAAAATTATTGTCAATGAACATTGATCGTGTGTAGGGCCCCATAGAGAAGGGGGAATAGAGAAAGATACATACACATATAAAACTTCAGCCAGCCACGCAGCTGCACAGGCAACAGCGTTCATTCGAAGCTTTTCTTTAACTTTGGATAGTTAGTCGTGCAGAAGCAATTTTTCAAGTGGCAAAAATAAAGCAAAAAAAATAACACAAAACACATTAAATTTATAACGAGGCGGAATATATTTTGAACAAGTCAAGGATAGTTGGAAAACCTTATTTATATCTATTTAAAGCGATAATCACTGGTAAGAGATACAGTCCACTGAGAAAAAATAATGAACAATAATATTGGTACGGTGTTGTAAATTGTATTGTTGTAGTCGCTGTGTGCGCGGGAAGAAAAATAATAAAAGTGAGTGTTATTGTTTTTTGTTTAAGAAAAATGTGAAGGAGGGACTCTAACATCATTATGCGAGTTGCCATAAATACTTTAATTAAGGATACTGAGAAAGATTAATTAAACAAAATAATAGAATGCAAGTGAAAAAGTGAAGGTTTTTTCGTTTTGTGAAATGTCTCTTTAAAGGAGAATTTACAGTGTGACGAACGGTGTGAAGCCCGTGGAAGAATAGTAATATATTTTTTTTTTGCTGCCAAGATTTGAGATTGGATTTTTACTGGGACATAATATGTTATTTTTATGTTTTTTTGCGAAGGATTGGAATTTGAACTTTATCTTTTGATCGTGATGAAATATATATATATTATTTTTATAATATACCAAAGAGTGAGATTGATTTTTATTGCGATGGAATATATATTATGCAGAATATATTCGAGAGGTTGACAGCAAGTTTTTGTAGTGATGGGATAGGCATTATTCTAGAATATTTTTTTAGAAAAAAAGATTTAATTAGATGTGCCTTTATTGCGAGGGAATATATTACTATTGGTGAATATTTGTGAAGGTTTTGGATTTGCGTTCTATTGTGAATAACAATGTGAAGGAGGGAGCATTGTTGTAAAACAACAGGTGAATTATATTTCTGGTGACAGTTGTATGAAGAGGATTCATTTATCGATATGTTTTCTTCCCTCAAAAGTTTGGTCAATTTATTGAATATGCTAGAGTGAAGGAATGGAAGGAAAGAGAGTATTTGAACACAAAGGTGCAAGTTTCCAATCAGAAAGAAATATGTGTAAATGTGAGAATAGATTCATGGAAGGATTTTATTAAATTCTGAGAAGGGAATAGAGAGAAGGTGGCTCACAAAGCACAAATGTGCGAGTAGCTAAGTGATGGAAAAAATATGAGAAGGCGAAACTCAAAGCACAAATGTGCGAGTTGCCAATGGAAGGAAATGTTTGAAAACTTATGTGCTGGAAATATTTTCATAAAGTTATGTAATTTACAAATACATTCTTTTGATGCAATAAGGGAAGGAATTTAAAGAAAAACACAATATACGAAAGAGTGATATTGATTTTTATTGCGATGGAATATATATTACGCAGAATGTATTCAAGAGATTGAGAGCAAGTTTTTGTAGTGATGGGATATGCATTATTCTAAAATATTTTTTGGAAAAAAAGATTTAATTAGATGTGCCTTTATTTCGAGGGAATATATTACTATTGGTGAATATTTGTGAAGGTTTTGGATTTGCGTTCTATTGTGAGGGAATATAAGTATAATGGTTTGAATTTATTTGTGAAGGAGGGAGCATTGTTTTAGAACAACAGGTGAATTATGTTTCTGGTGAAAGTTTTATGAAGAGGATTCATTTATCGATATGTTTTCTTCACTCAAAAGTTTGGTCAATTTATTACATGTTCTAGAGTAAAGGAAGGGAAGGAAAGAGGGTACTTAAGCACAAAGGTGCAAGTTGCCAATCAGAAAGAAATATGTGTAAATGTGAGAATAGATTCAGGGAAGGATTTTATTAAAAATTTTGAAAAGGGAATGTAGGGAAGGTGGCACACAAAGCACATGTGCGAGTAGCCAAGTGATGGAAAAATATGAGAAGGTGGAACTCAAAACACAAATGTGCGAGTTGCCAACGGAAGAAAATGTTTGCAAACTAATGTGATGAAAATATTTTCATCAAGGAATGTAATTTACAACTACATTTTTTTGATGGAATAAGGGAAAGAATTTAAAGAAAAACACAATTTGATCTATATTATGCGATCAAGAGACGGAATTTATTTTCTTGAGAAGGAAAAATGACAATAGCGATTCAGCGGCAACAGCAACAATCCGGTAGCAATAATATTTCACTATAAATCAATTTGTTTTTCAAATATATGGGTTTATTGGTATTTTTCCAAATGAGGAACTGTGCCGAGATTTAGCTATTTCAGCGAGTGAAGTGAGCTGACTCGCCTTACTCGCCGACTAATCTCACTTCATTCGCAAAAGTGATTTAGCTATTAAAGTGAAATGAGTAATTTTGAATCTAGTTTCGAACACATGAAAAGTCATAACCAAAGACTATCTTTTAATTTGTTGTCTTTGGTTTTGTTTGTTTGAGGTTTAATTTTACCATTTTATATTTTTATTTTAATTAAACTTTATCAAAAAACTTAGGAAAATAAAATTTAATCGATGTGTGACTTTAGTGTGAAGTAAGTGTGCCCTATCCACTCCTAAACATTCTTCCAAAGTTTTGTAGTTTGTCCTCATGAAGTTGATGGGGTCAAGGCTGTTTCACAATGCGACGAGAAAACGAGACGTCAGCGTGATGATATCTCTTCGCAGTTTCTCTCTCTTAAAAAAGAATTTTAAACAGTGAAATAATACATAATCAAGCAATTCGCGTCGTCTCGTCACGTCGTAAAGTTCGAAAAATTGAAAAAAAGACGCAACGTGACGACGAGAAATACTTTATTATGTATTATTTCGTTGTTTTAAATTCGTTTTAAAGAGAGAACAACTGCGAAGAGATCTCGTCACGCTGACGTCTCGTTTTCTCGTCGCATTGTGAAACAGCCTTCATCCTTGCGATGCTGAATTATATTTTTCACTTGTATTAAATAAATTTATACCTACAATTAGAATGTAAATAACAATTAATAATGTTCATCAAATATCATTTTTACATAAATATATGTTTGTATAAAAAACAAATCTTTTATGTGCTGCATACTCATTTCAACATACATACATTGTTGTTTTGCTATTTCATTTCACATACGTGAGTAGATATGTTAAAATTCCTTTGGAAAAGAACGCATACTCATGCAAAAGTGTAAATTAACCAACACATACACCAAGTCACCGCTGAAACATCCGGCGAGTAAACTGACGTTTCATTTCACTCGCCTACTCACTCACTTTTACTAGCTAAATCGATTTTCAATGAAAAGTGAGTCATCTCACTCACTCGCCATTAGCTAACTCGCGGCACTGGTCTGGTGAGGACAGTAGTACTCGTTGTGATTTTTTTCTAAATTTAAATTATATTATCTACTTTTGTTTCCTTTTCAGCGGTATTCATATATTATTTGCAATGAGACTAATTTCAACTTGATTTCCTACATTACGTATTTTTCAGATTAGAGAAAGAACAAATTGGGAAGGTCAAATCGAGAAGGAACAAATCGAGAAGGTCAAATCGAGAACGAACAAATGGAGAAGGTCAAATCGAGAAGGAACCAATTTAGAAGGACAAGGAACTGGGAAGGACAGGATGGCTGACGAAGGTGCTGACATATGTCGGATGGAGTCTGCCATCAGTTCGATTTCGCGACTCCTACTAGGAGAAATTTAAAACATCAGAGAAGGAAGACGTTGAGATAAGTCTTGTCGCATTGAAGGAGGCCTGGGGCCAGGTCAGAGAAGGAGCAAGGATGGTTGCTGGTAGTAAAGATCTACTGCTAAAGGCCACAATAGAAAAGGATGGAAGGCCGATCTCAGTGCAGGTGAACATGCCATTTCAGGAACATGATGTAACCAACACTTAGGAAGAGTTTGATAGGAGCATCACTAAATGGCAAGGGCTTCGAGATCGCTTCGTTGCGGCGATCCATGAGAATTATAAGATCTCGCCTGCATACAAATTTGCATACTTAAAAACGTCATTATCTGGGAAGGCGGCAAAGATGTTAGGCGAGTGGCAGCTCACCGAAGCAAATTATTGCGAGGCGTGGAAGCGCCTAAATCAAGTATATGACACGACATATGCCACCTGTAAGGAGCTATTGCGACAATTCTTTCGACTTCCGATGCTCCTAGGGATTACGAAAGCAAAAGATGCAGAGGATGTCAAACACCAGCATGAAACCCTGCGACAACTCGCTGCTCAAGGGATTCCCACCGCGCATTGGGATATGATAGTGGTTCATATATTTCATGAGAAGTTGGACCCCGAGACGGCATGTAGGTGGAAGGAAACTCGCACCAGTGAAAGACTGACGGCGAAGGAGTTTTGCTCATTCTTAGACAAACCGGGCTGCGGCCTTGGAGAGCGCGATGGACAATAGGAGAAGGGAGTACTACACAACCTCGGTTCAAGCGCGGTTGGGGGTGGGAAGGAGCGCTGGAGCAATAACGGTGGATCGTCACCACCAAAGAAAGGAAGAGAAGGATGAGAAGGCAAAGAAGATATGCCGTGCCGCTTATGCAAGTCGCCGAAACATCCTATTTGGGGCTGTGCTAAATTTAATGCCCTCAACTTAAATGGGAAGCAGGACACCATAAGATAGAAAGAATTATGTCTCAACTGCGAGTGTGTGAAGTTGGGCCCCATTTTTTTTGATTTCGTTATTTTTGAAAGTTGTTCCCGGTTGTTCCGGATTTGTTCTGCATTTTTCCAAAATTTTTTCGAAAAATATTCAAAAATGCGGGTCTTAGACCCCAAAAACCATTTCTGACCTAGCCCCCCTTTTTTCGAAAATCGAAATTTTGAAAGTTGTTCTAGTTGTTCTGAACATTGTTCCAACTTTTTGGACTTCTATGTTCAAAATATCGTAAGTTATAGGCAAAATTCGAAAAAATTCTAGCCCCCCTTTTTTTGAAATTCGAATTTTTTATTTTTTTTTCTGGTACCAAAAAGTGTTCTGAACATTGTTCCAAAGGATTAAAAATATAGAAATTTTATTTTTAAAGATAGGGCCTTTCAAAGTTTTTTTGAAAAATGAAAAAAACGACTCTCCAATATTTTTTTTAAAACCTTTGATTAGGATTACTTGGCTATATATACATGTGTAAAGAAAAAATTTGCCGTAACAAAAATTACTCTTTCGATTCCCTATCCTTTATTCCTTCCTTCCTAACTTTCGTTTACAGGTGTTTCCTTCAACCTACTGAGAGAGAGAAGGGCAGCCATGGTCCATCAGCCATAGGTTCACTCTCTCGGTAGCTTGAGGAAACAAAAATCATGGTTGTCAATTTTGACATTTTACGTGGATGGTTTATCCACGCTATACAATTGTCAGACGGGCGGTCTGCTTTAATCCGAAAAACACGGGCGGCAGTTGGCCCCAAATCCAAACGAATAATCGACAGACAGATGGTCTGCTCGATAAGCACGGACGACAGTTGGTCTCCGTTGTTGAAGTTACTCTATATGAGAATGGCCGCTGGCCCAACCTAACTCTTAACAATTAATTTTCTAAGTGTAAAAGATGGAACGGAAATCGCTAGTCCCAATCCCCCCAAATCTGCGCAAAAGTCCAACGTTTTAGTATGAATTCGTGTGTTAGGGAATTACTGGCAACTTCTCCTGAACTTCCTCGTCAATTGTAAATATAAGCTTTCCGCCCATTTTCAAATTTCAATTGGTTTATTTTGTTTCGAGGGGAACATTGCCCGCGAAGGAAAATTGAGTTTCTTTTTGGTTTTTAGAAACTTTCCTTTCCAAAAAGTTAGGGGGTGAGAGTAGGTGGCTGAATGCACTCATCGAATTGCCGCCCACTGGAAGTCATACCAGAGTTCGGCGAATTCGATGATGATTGTGCATAAAAGCTGGGGTGTAAGTGCAAGTAGGATAGGCGGTGGGGTCTCAACTGCGTTCACTCACTCACGCAAATACGCGGGGTGTTGCTGACTGATGACGCGACCGAGACCCACGCTTTCTGATTGGCCGAACGTACTGGTGTATTGGAAAAAAGAAGAGTTTGTCCTGGCATGGTGAAAGCCTGGAGGGACACTTCTTACCCGTATCTAGAACGACCAAGAGGTTGATTTTGAAAAAAAAAGCGAAAGAGAGTTTTTTTTGAAAGCGAAGAAGAAATTGAATTTTTCGAATTTTGAAAAATTGAGTTTTTTTGATAAATTGTGGAGATTTCCATTTGGAGGAAAATTGGTTACAAGGAAAGTTTCGGAATCAGAATATTGGTTTCCGAGAGAGGATAGAGGAGGAATTGTCAGGAGGACAAAACAAAAAAAAAGCTAAGTATAGTGACCTATTTTTGGTGTCTACATTTTTTTGTATAATTTTATTTAAATCTTTCGGTTGTGAGGAAATTTGAATCCTAAGTTTTATAACGTTTGACTTTTGCTTGCGAAAAATTCCGATATTGCGGAACCCGTGACCCGTTCAGTAAATCTGTTTAATTCTGTTCGGGACCAAGCGTTACGGGTCCATCTTCCGTTTGCTTCAATTCTTTGTTCTCTTTGTGTAAAAGATCTTGGGTTTTACTCCTACTTGCAAGGTGTCCTAAGCAACTAAAATTTTAACATCATTAAAAATAATTTGCATATTTCTAAACATAACCTTCTTCTTTTATTCAAAAATACTTTTACCGTCGGTTCCGCTCCGAAGGTTTGTGATTTCCTTTTTTTTCTATCAAAAAAAAAAAATCACTGGCGTCCTTTTTATTAATTTCAGCTACGGTCCTGTGTCACCACAGTAAGTAGTTTTAATTAATTATCTATCATTCTTTTTTTATTCATATTCAATCAAATTGTCAGTTCGTAAAAAAAGAACCCACCCCCTTACTGAGTCTAGTCGTGGTGGCAGCACTTTACTTGCTGCCTGTTGCACTTCGAACTCGAATTCGAATTTTCTTTTTAGCCTTTTTTTTGTCTACTTGTGTGCAAAAGTACATAAGTGTTGTTTACCTCGTGTCGGGTCGGTCGTTATCTCGTTCGTTCGTCATAATTAAATAAAATTAATAATAATAATATAATATCTAATTGAATTCGGTTCGCGTCGGGAAAAAGTGTAACATACTATAATCCCGAAAACCAACTTCAAAAAAAAATCTTCATGTTTTTGAAATTTGTAAAAAATTCCATGAGCCCCCCTTTTTCAAATATCCAAAATCACAAAGTTGTTCAAAGTCAAACCTTGTTTTGTATGTAATATCCCAAAATTGTATCCAAAAATATAAATAACTAAGGGCTTAACCCCAACAAAAACTAGTAAAGCACTTTTTTCACTCTCCTGACCCCCCCTTTCAAAATTTCAGAGATTTCAGTAAGCATGTACATGAAGGAAAACGGTTTTATCGGAAGATAATTGATGACAAAAAAAAAAGGTACAGTCACCGAAGCCAACGGGTACCTAAATTTTCGTCTTTTGATCAGTTGCGTTTCGGCGCCGGCTTAGCGATAATACAATTGCGGCGAAGAAGAAAAATCCACTCGGAAAAAAGTGTCTCTAAAAGTTTCTTTTTTTGAGTATGAAAAAGCCTTCGCGCCACAAGAAAAAAAAAGGAAATCTTAATTCAGTTCGTATTGCAGCCAAAGATAAATAAAAAAGCAATCCGATTTTTCAAAAATGTACACTTAATCTAATGTTGAACAAAAGTGAAATGTAGAAACCAAGTGTTATTCATCCGTCTTAAGTACGCCTGTGCCGGCCGCAGCGCCTTTTAAATTTCCCTCCCAAGCGCTAACAATAAGCATAAAAAGAAAGAATATTAACAATAAAAAAAGGGGAGAGCTTTACTAAACTTGCCAAAAGGAAACCAAAAAAGAAAGTGCCTGTGTATCCTAAACTAAAAACTAAAAAAAAAAAGAGAAAAAGGAAAAAGAAAAAAAAACTCTATCAACATTGTCCATTTTTCAATCACACAACATCATTATCTCCACCATATACCCTACAATACCATCATCCCACCATTTAAATCATCTACATATATCACCATCGCATCTCACATCATCTTCAGCATCCGTAGCAGCATCACAGCATCACCACCTATACATATATACATATTTTATAAAAAAAAAAAAAAAACAAACAAAAAAACTAACTAAAAATCTAGCGATAAGTTATGATTAGGTAGCTGATAAGGTCAAAAAGTGTGATTTTCTCTCCCTTTCGGCGGTATAGTTTTCCAAAAAAAGAAAAAAAAAAGACAAAAGAGGAAAAATATAAATAAAAAAATAATATATGTGTTTTGTGCAAACAATAATAATTTATTAGTCAGTGGTTGAGGTGCTCTGATCACCACTGTGAAGTCAGCCCGGACTTGGCGTGCTGAGCTCACCACACCACCCACCGCTGGACCAATTTGGATAAGACAGTTCGGTAAGTGATACTTACGATCGTTATATTTTTGTACATAGGTGAATACAGAAAGAAAAAAAAGGAAAAAGTTTAGACAACTATTATGTTGTCAGGCTGATACCTGGTGCGGAGTTCAAGCAATTGAATTTATCAATCCTGACACCTCAACTCTGAATAATAACCTTGGCTCAGATATTGAATCTCGTGGTCGTGGATCACAGATTGTTATGGGGAAATGTATTTTTTTTATTATTAAATTCCCTTGAGAAAAGTTTAAATTCGAAAAAAGGTGAAGAGAGGGAGAGTTAAAGAGAAATAGCGAGCAGTTTTTAAACATTCATTTGTTCTAAAATCTAGATTAGAAGCATAAAACAAAGGAATAGGAAGGAAAGCAAAGAGAGAACTAGTTTGATGAATTAGGCATATTTGTTTCCAAGCTGAGTTGAATACTGGGAAAAGGAAATTAAAAAGGGAAAGCTGGAGAAAAAAAAGATCTCTAGTAGATTATAATCATCTGTTCTTAAAGAAGAGAGTTGCCCATTTTCACGTTTAGTTCTAAGCTTTAACAAGAGGAGAGTTAATGTAATTTGTGTTTATGAAAGTTTTACATGAAATATTTTAAGAGAACGAATATAACATTAAGTTTAAGGCTGTTTCACAATGCGACGAGAAAGCGAGACGTCAGCGTGACAAGATCTCTTCACAGTTGTTCTCTCTTTAAAACGAATTTCAAACAGCGAAATAATACATAATAAAGTATTTCTCGTCGTCACGTTGCGTCTTTTTTTCAATTTTTCGAACTTTATGACGTGACGAGACGACGAGAAATGCTTGATTATGTATTATTTCACTGTTTAAAATTCTTTTTTAAGAGACAGAAACTGCGAAGAGATCTCATCACGCTGACGTCTCGTTTTCTAGTCGCATTGTGAAACAGCCTTTAATTAATTTGAATGCTGTTTCACAATGCGATGAGAAAACGAGACGTCAGCGTGACGAGATCTCTTCACGGTTGTTCTCTCTTTAAAACGAGTTTTAAACAACGAAAAAATACATAATAAAGTATTTCTCGTCGTCATGTTGCGTCTTTTTTTCATTTTTTCGAACTTTATGATGTGACGAGACGACGAGAAATGCTTTATGCTTGTTAAGAGAGATAAACTACGAAGAGATCTCGTCACGCTGACGTCTCGTTTTCTCGTCGCATTGTGAAACAGCCTTGAATCTGAAAGCGTTTATTTTTTTTTAAGAGCTTTATTTGGCATATTCTATTTTTAGTTGAGAATTGAATTCAAATATTTCTCTTAATCATTTGTACAAAAAAAAAAAAAAAAGGAAAGTCAAGCGAAATGAAAACAAGATAGGAGATTTTCTTTGAGAAATTATTAAGATATGTATTCTAATGCAGGGCATAAGAATCTACTAGCTAAATTTTTTGTTATTGCAAAGGAAGAAAGACACAATATTATGTACACCTAGTGTAACGGCTATATTTTTGACTTTCTTAAGAGCTAGTTTTACCAAAAAACTAGTTCTATACGGGTTTCGAGTTCTAATTTTTCACAAACTTTTATTACTTTGACATCTAAATCAAAATATTCAAACATATTTTGACATCTAACTCAAATCAATAATTAATTTTGATAAACTGAAAACTTGATGCCCCTATAGAACTAGTTTTTCCTTAAAACTAGCTCTGTAGAAAGTCATTAATATGGCCGTAAGATACTTCTTATAAAGGATTTGATTTGTTTATTTTAGTGCTTAAATTATTTTGAATCAATATAGAATTAAGAAATGAAAGCTATTCTATTTTTTTATATTTTGTGAAGTTGGAAAGCAAGTTAATGAGATATGAATTTTTGCAATTAAATAAATGTTTGGAGTGATGTGACTTGATCATGCCAGAGTAAGTGTTGAATAAATAAGTGCAGTGAGCCGAATAAAGTTTGGGGCTATCGCCGAGAATATATTGTGGGTTGATAGCCATGGTGACATTTCGATGCGAGGGTGGGCAAGCCAGTGAGGGCAAATTACAGCAAATGTGGCAATTCGCGTCTCAAAAAAAAAAAGGTGAGAAAAATGTTTGAGATTTTGACAGCTAAGGACACATATATTTTTGCAGAACGCAAGCATGCTTGTTGGCTCATCCGTTCATCAGACTGTGAGCTTGTAATGTTGTTGAGTCGAGGAGTGCTGTTCGTGTCTGCTTACTTTACTTTACTTTAGATGGCGCTCACAGCCCAGGATGGACTTCGGCCTCAACCAACAAGCCCCTCCAGCCAGCTCGGTCCCTAGCTAGCTGCCTCCAGTTACGCACTCCAAGTTGGTTGAGGTCGTTCTCCACTTGTGTGCGCCACCTAAGGTGGGGTCTTCCTCTGCTGCGCAGACCGTCAGGGGTAGATTCGAAGACTCGTCGGGCTGGTGCGTTGGTGTTCATACGCTCCACGTGTCCCAGCCATCTTAGCCGCTCCCAGCCCCTTACCACAAAACCACAACCAAAGAGCCGCTGACCCTGCTCCTTGCAGCACTCGCCGAAGTAGATGTCACACGATTGCATCCTTCGTATGCCCTCTCCATCCAATCGCACTTCCTGGATGGCTGTTACATCAGCCTTTAGCCTATCCAGGTTCTCCACTAATTGTTCGGCTGCACGTGGCCTGTTTAAGATCCGGACATTCCACGTGCAGATCCGAAATTCATTGTCCTTGTTTCGTTTGCTGGGGTCGTCAACATTGAAATTATCCATATCCGAGGCTTGTTGTTGTTTCGGAACCGAAGTTTTTTTACGTGGTAGGGAAGTCACCCCGACGCACAACCCCCTAGCCTGGAGGACCAGATCCTTATTATAACTCCAAGGACGGGGAGCCGGATAAACCGCTCCTTATAGGCCTGAGCTACGAATACGTCGTAGTAGCCCATATAAGGTGTTCACTAAGTAGTTCACCTGACTGGAACTGTAGACGCCACCGTTGATTCCATCTGGGGAATTCTTCCGCTGCCGCCTGGATAAAGGAGAAGTGCCTTAGTGGGAACACTCCTCCCCCCCCTCTCTCATTTGCTGCCACCTAAACCGTCCACAGGGATTGGAACCCCATCTTCAGTTAAGGTACTAGGCACCCGACGTTCACCACGGGGAGGTCGAGAGTAGGAGTTGATAGACAGAGGTTATAGAGGACACATATCTATCCATTTCGTGTCTGCAACCAACCATCTCCCCCCCCTCTCTCATTTGCTGCCACCTAAACCGTCCACAGGGATTGGAACCCCATCTTCAGTTAAGGTACTAGGCACCCGACGTTCACCACGGGGAGGTCGAGAGTAGGAGTTGATAGACAGAGGTTATAGAGGACACATATCTATCCATTTCGTGTCTGCAACCAACCATATATTAGGAATGGTGAGAATGTTCATCCCAGAGATTTGTTCCTTGAGCTATAGAGGTGGTAGTGCTGCCTGGACTAGCCTGAGAATTATCGACGAATTTTTGAGTTTGTGAATATTTCTCCAATGCGAGAGTATATGAAGCAGATGATTTTGAGACTTGAGTTCTTTGTCCGATGAGTGGCGTTGTGAATCCTACTCATGTCAGATGCTTAGACGCAAATTATTTCTCAGATCCACTTAATAAATTTTATCCTTAGCTAAACAGTGGGACTGCTGTGGGCTGCCCTCTTGGTTGCGTCTCAGTGCAATGTGCAGCAGCACCCTCACAATTTCTACACCGTATGTCAAAATCAAAGGCTCATGCAAGTTCCATACAGTGGGTATTTTCACATTCGACTCATTGCTCAATTCCAAGTTTGTGTACGTTCATGAAAAATTCAGACACATCCTTCCAAACGAATGAATATAGAAAAAAACAAGTATAGTACTGAAAGTTGAAGTTTGAGATAACCTTAGTATCATTACATTATATAAAAGAAAAAACAAAAAAAAAAAATAACTTCCCAGAAGTGTCGCACAGATATCCAATATCCGGGAATACATACAATATGAGAAAAAGATTTTGGCGAAAAAGTGTGGCAAAAAAGATAGCCGAAGCTAATATGGAAGGGCAAGATCCAGCACAAGTTGAGGGTAGTGGTCAGGGGGATATAGATCATGAAGCTCCACAGTTTTCGGGAAGCAAAAATACACAATCCTTGACTAATGAGCAGGAAAAGATGGCTAATTTCATAAAGGAAGTTGTTTAGGCTGCTGTGGGCTTATCTCATGCTGAAGAGATGCGCTTGGTAAGGGAAGAGTTAGACCGAAGCACAATCACGCTTCAAAAGGATATTCCAACGTTAGTCAGGCAAGCTTTATCTGCAGATACCCCAAATCGTAACCCAGAAATTCACCATTCATCAAGAAATGAGGGGGAAAATGCAAACCCACCGCAACCCCTCTCATAAACCCGACCTTCTATGGCAACTCAGCCAAATTTAGTTAATCCAAATCAAAATGCAGATGATTTTATGAGGCGTTTAAATAATCTGAATTTTAGTGACCCTACCTTACTGTTTACCCCACCACGACCTGCATCCAGTAATCGTTTGCATCATCAGAATTTCCACAAATTTGATAACCGTAACATGTCGGTGGATGATTTTCTCTTTAGGATAGAGCGATTAAGGATTTCAAACAATGTTTCTACGAATGAAGTTCTGATGAATTTTCATCATTTTGTAAGTGATCAAGTGGAAAGTTGGTTATGGGTCTATTTGAAGGCTAAAGCCTAGTACGCAGATCACGCTAAAATTTATCTTCCATACAAATTTCCTCCAAAGATAAATTTTAGCGAGAATATTTAGCTAGGCGGTACGCAGTTCACGCGCTAAATGCTAAAAGTCTCCATTCAATTTAGCGTGCGAAATAATGCTCAACGCATTCTTTCACAGATAAATTTTGACATTTGTGCTTTTAGCAAACGATTGTAGAGATAAGAATCGTAGAGATAAAATTTAGTTTAGCTTGAACCGCGTACCTGGCTTAACCCTACAGTAAGTTGGACGACATTTCGCTTAGCTCTTAGAGATCAGTTTCGTAGCTTAGAAACGGACTCCGAGTTGACCCCAAAAATGTCGGATAGGATGCAATCCCCAACAGAGTCGTTCGATGAATTTTATGCTACAATCCAACAGATGAATAGCAGGCTAAAAATTCCAAAGTCAGACAGAGAGATTAAAGAGTTACTTAAACTAAATGTGAGGAGAAGGATAGGGGAACTCCTAATTACATTCTAAACAGAGAGTTTGCCTGAGATGCACTGATCTCTATAAAACACTGGATAGTGGAATCTCTATATGTATAACAGTTTTTTTTTGAAGAAAATTGAATTTGACAGTTCTTGTACTTCCCACAGTTTGTGTCTTTTTTAAACAAAAGGAAAGAAAGAGATAGATAGAATTTAAATTGTTTTCGTATTCGTACTCGCAAACCAAACAAAAAAATGGCTGCGTTCATCAGGAAATCTTAAATTTCAGAATCTGAAATTTCAGATTTTTTTCGTCGAACGCAAAAACAATCTGAAATTTCAGTCAAAAGACATTGTGTCAAATTCCTGTATTTACTTACAGAATATGCATTGAAGCGAAATAAAAGAGAACTTTATATATTCGTTAATTGATAATTTAGCAGGAGCTTTGTTGATGAAATTGTATGTAAAAAGATTAGCAACACTAAATTTCATTAAAATTGTTTGTTATTTTGCAGTAATTTGTTTTAACTTGAATAAAAAATTGTTCCAGAATAATCCGATGGAACACTTTTGTAAGAAATTCATTCCTTTTATTTAAATAATTAACAAAAAGTTCTTTCATTCAAATAAGTAAGTATTACTTTTAATGGTAGCACTTCAGCTCTTTTAGACTTCCCCCACCACAAACAACTGTCATCTGAATTTCCAGACGAAATTTTCTTGTCTGAAATTTACGAATAAAGTCTTAACTACATAAGGCTTAACTACATAAGCCAAAAAAGTGAAAAAATACAAAAATGAAAATTTTCAAACTCATTTTGAGATAGTATTTCTCACTGGAAAACTTATAAAAATGATGCAAAAAGCTTAAATTTTGGTTAAAAGAAATGTGTATATTCTTTTTTAACAAAACAGCTGCGAAAGTGGGAAAAAAAAATATTTTTGCTTTTGTAATTTTGCAAAAAGTGGCTTATGTAGTTAAAGCTATAAGCCAAGAAAGTGAAAAACTATAAAAGTGAAAATTTTGAAACTCATTTTGGGATAGTGTTTCTCACAGGAAAACTTATAAAAATGATGCAGAAAGCCTAAATTTTGGTTTAAAAATAAAATGTGTGTATTCTTTTTCACAACAACTGCGCTAGCTGAAAAAAAAAAATTTTTACTTTTGTAATTTTGCAAAAAGTGGCCAATGTAGTTAAGGCTTAAACGTAACTAAAAGTCACTAAGTGCCAGTTGTACAATCGTGGTTTAAATTTTGATCCGTGGTTCAGGAATTTTAACTCGCCGATTTCGGCGGGTTAACTGAGGTTCAACGATAGTTCAAGGTTCCAATATGCACTAGAAGCCAATAACATGCCTGAACCATCGTTGAACCACAGTTAATCCGCCGAAATTGGTGAGTTAAAATTCCTGAACCACGGATCAATTATTTGTACAACTGGCCCTAAGTGCTAAGACGCTTTGGCAATAGCAATGGCAATTTTGCCCCATAGATACTAAAAGGCAATTATTGATTTCCATCAACGAAGCAATAAATTTTGACGTTTCGTCTTTTACAAAATGGTTTCTCCACGATTTTTAATGATTTCTCCTTCATTATGAAACAAAAAGTGAAAAAATGAGTAGGAGTTCCCACAAAATAGTGAATTTAAATTTAACATTATAAAAATCAGTATATCTAAGCCATTTCTGTCGCCATTTATATACGTGAATTTTTTGACAACTGGAATTGCCTGGCCATGAAATGCCCCACCCGAGCAATAAATTGCCATCGCCAATGAAATTGACATTGCCTCAAATATTGCCAATGGAGCCACAGCGTAAAAGTCATCTAACTTCTTAAGAAAGCTGGCCAATCAGAAGCTCCAAAAATTCAGAAATCTGAATTTTCAGATGTTAACGTAATGGATTGAACGCGGCCAATCTAAACTGTAATAACTGTTATAAGTGTTATATATAATAAAAAAAATCTGACGTTTCACGTTGTTCCCACTGTTATAATCTTCAAAATTTTTATCTGAATTGACTATCCAGTTTTTATAGAGATCAGTGCTGAGATGGCATATATGTGCATCCTATCCGACATTTTTGGGGTCAACTCAGAGTCCGTTTCTAAGCTACGAAACTGATCTCTAAGAGCTTCCGTCCTCTGCCATTCTTGGCCTAGGAAGAACATCGCTAGAGGAACATGTGATAGACACGGGGGATGCCGAGCCCATAAAACAGCGGCATTATCCGGTTTCTCCAGCGGACTAGAAACTTCTGTATGAGGAACTGGATCGCATGATCGTGCAGGGAGTCATTAAAGAGAGTTTGAGTGCCTGGAGTTCTCCAGTAGTTCTCGTTCGAAAGCCAGGGAAAAATCGACTCTGCATTGACTTCCGAAAATTGAACGCGAAAACGAAAAAGAGTGCGTATCCACTTTCTCATATAGAGGGAATGCTAGCTCGTCTGCCAGATACGCAGTATATATCTAGTATGGATCTGAAGGACGCATTTTGGCAGATCCCGCTGGAGAAAAATTCCAGAGAAAAAACCCCTTTTACGGTGCCTGGCAGACCTCTCAATGCATGTGCAAACTCATGGACAAGGTGGTACCCCATGAACATAGAGAAAACATCTTTCCCTTTGTTGAAGATCTGCTGGTAATTTCTCGCATGTTGGATGAGCATATCAGGCTGTTGAAGATTCTGGCTGCTAGGTTGAGAGAGGCAGGCCTTACAATCAATATAGAGAAATCTAAGTTTTGCTTTAAAGAGCTCAGGTACCTTGGCTATGTCGTAGGGCAGGGAATTCTCAAAACCGATCCTGAAAAGATATTCGGCATAGCAGATTTCCCCATTCCAAGCACCGCTCGTCAGGTGAGGCCCTTCTTAGGAGTAGCTGGATGGTATAGAAGATTCGTTAAGGATTTCTCTGACCTCGCGGCACCACTCACAGATACTCTAAAGAAGGGGAAAAAGTTTCACTTTGATGATAGGGCTCTAGAATCATTCAGTAAAATAAAATCCCTACTGACATCCACATCCGCCCCTGCTCTCATTAACCCAGATTTTACAAAGGAGTTTGTTATACTATGCGATGCGTCCGCAACTGGTGTGCGTAGCGTCTTGGTCCAAAAGGACGAATAGGGAGTTGAGCTTCCGATCTGTTATTACTCTCGCGAGTTGAATGCTGCTCAACGGAACTACGGTGTAAAGGAGAGAGAATGTCTTGCTGCAGTAATGGGTGTGAAGAAGTTCAGGGCTTATGTTGAATGTCAACCCTTTAAGATCGTGACGGACCATGCGAGTTTAAAATGGCTGATGAGCCAAAAAGATCTTAGTGGTCGTCCAGCTGGATGGAGCCTTAAAATACAGGGTTTTGATTTTGCCATTGAGCATCGCAGAGGCTCCCAAAACGTT
The DNA here is from genome assembly GCA_947049315.1 of Epistrophella euchroma. Taxonomy (NCBI): domain Eukaryota; kingdom Metazoa; phylum Arthropoda; class Insecta; order Diptera; family Syrphidae; genus Epistrophella; species Epistrophella euchroma. The sequence continues at coordinate 98,215,046 of OX346246.1, forward strand.
GTTCCGGATGCTCTTTCAAGAGTGTATGAGGTCGACGCTTTGAGGGCTAGTGACGTCTCAATGACAGAACCAAATCCTCACGATGTGTTGCATATAGATCTTGAAGATCCCAGTTTCAAATCTGAGAACTACTTCAAGATTATCGCTACTATCGAAGATTAAAAGGAGCAGCTGCCCGACCTAGAGGTATCGAATGGATACGTTTACAAAAAGGTCCGGCACTGTACAGGCAATCCAGTCGAGGATGACCGCGTTTGGAAACTATGGGTTCGTGAAGAGCTGACAGAAGGCTTGATCTCCTTGGCACATCAGCCACCGCGAGCTTCGCATGGGGACAAAGCAAAGACACTCCACCGTCTGCGTGACTTTTTTTTTTTTTGGCCTAAGATGGCTGCACAAGTTAGCACGTTTGTATCCAAGTGTGAAACCTGTAAGACAACTAAAGCTCCAAACACAGTTCTCAGACCTGAAATGGGTCAGGCCTTTATTGCTGAGAGCCCTTTCCAATTTCTATAGATTGATTTTTTGGGACCCTATCCCCGTTCGAGAAGTGGTAATACTTGTATATTTGTAGCACTTGACCAGTTGACTAAATTCGTTTTCATCAAACCGTTGCGTTCCGCTACCACCTCGAACATCATAAGCTTTTTGCAGGAGCAGATTTTCAACACGTTTGGTGTCCCAGAATCCATATTATCCGATAATGGTAGACAATTCGTCGCCCAAGGCTTCAAAAAGCTCATGGAAGCATATAGTGTATCACGTATTAGAACGGCAAACTACTCCCCACAGGCAAATGCCAGTGAACGCGTGAATAGATCAATACTTGCGGCCATTTGGCTTCCATTGCTAGTGCCTTGCGCACTTCTGTCCACTCTGCAATAGGCATGTCCCCATACGAAGCCTTATTCGGGCAACGTATGGTGGAACATGAGACAAGCTATAGACTTCTAAAAAGATTAGATGCGGTGCTCATAATACCAAAATCAAATCACATGAATATTTTACACACCCTCATAAAGCAGTCACTGAAGAAAGCACACGACGTTTATGAAAAGGTGTATAACACCAGAAGTAAGGTTGTGAAGTATGTGCCTGGAGAAGTGGTTTTCCGCAGAAACTTTGTTTTGAGCGATGCAGCCAAGGGAATCAGCACAGAATGGGAAATAATCTCTATGAGCCTGAAGATCTGAAGGGAAAAAGCCTGGGAGTATTTCACTGCAAAGACATAAGGAGATAAGTAAAACAGCCCGGCTGGACAGTCTGTGCATGAGACACGAGCCAGACTGGATCACACTGATGTACTCTTTCAATATTATTCCTCTTCATCTTCCTTTTATCGCCGAATCTCAAAAAGGAATAAGTTTTGTGGGGAATAACAAATTATAAAACCATTTAAATATATATGAGAGGAGAATATAAGCATGAATATCTGAGCGTAGGTAGATATGAACTACATGGCAACCCTAGGCTACCAAAAGTTGTTTAGAAGAAAGAATAATATTTTTTTTTTTGGCTAAGCTAAGCTTTTAGGAGGATTAGGCTGATGCTGTGAGCCAGACGATATGTGGTGAATGGTATAAAAGATGCATATGGAAGGTAAATGGATGGTGTTAAGAGCTTCTGGTGTGATATCAGTAAGCATGTACATGAAGGAAAACGGTTTTATCGGAAGATAATTGATGACAAAAGAAAAAAGGTACAGTCACCGAAGCCAACGGGTACCTAAATTTTCGTCTTTTGATCAGTTGCGTTTCGGCGGCGGCTTAGCGATAACACGATTGCGGCGAAGAAGAAAAATCCCCTCGGAAATAAAGTGTCTCTAAAAGTTTCCTTTTGGATTTGAGTATGAAAAAGCCTTCGCGCCACAAGAAAAAAAAAAGAAAATCTTAATTCAGTTCGTATTGCAGCCAAAGATAAATAAAAAAGTAATCTGATTTTTCAAAAATGTACACTTAATCTAATGTTGAACAAAAGTGAAATGTAGAAACCAAGTGTTATTCATCCTGTGCCGGCCGCAGCGTCTTTTAAATTTCCCTCCCAAGCGCTAACAATAAGCATAAAAAGAAAGAATCTTAACAATAAAAAAAGGGAGAGCTTTACTAAACTTGCCAAAAGGAAACCAAAAAAGAAAAAAAACATGATACAGAAAAAGAAAGTGCACTCGTCGCCTGAGAAAACTAATGTCGTATGTTGCAAAAATGGTTTTTTGAGGTTTGAATGCAGTTTTGATAAGAAAAAAATTATGTTTCGAATGGTTCTATTCGCGTTTTGATATCTCTTTTAGTTTCGGAGATATTTTGTATTATTTTGTCGTATGTGCAAGGTCAAGTGCGTTTTGGGTATTTATTTTGTCGTATGTGTAAGAATTTTTACATACCACATTTTTTCTATGGAAAATCGCGGTTTTTGTTCGTTGCATAAATGATTGTCGTATGTGTTTGAAATCCTGCACATACAACAATTTTTTACCCAACTTACGGTAAATTATTGTCGTATGTGCCATAAGAATATTTGTATGCAGAAGAACAATTTCAGTCGACTTCAGAATGTTGTGGAGTGCGGATGGGTCCCCTGCGCCGGAGTTACCACCAGAACTTTTAGCGTAAGTATTATAAAATATAAATCAACTATAACAATAAAGACTATAACGCTATGGAGTGATTCTTGCGTACCGCAAAATAGAAACAGCATAAATTCGACGGCAATTCTGCAATTTTTGAACGATCACTCAGGGGTTGAAGAGATTGTGCAAAAATATTGTGAACCAGGCCATTCGTGTTTGCAAGAAGTTGATGCTGTGCATAGCGTCATCGAGAAACATTTGAGAAACATTGAAGTTCCAAGTCAAATTTCATTAATAAGAATTTTGAAAAACATGAATTATCCAAATGTAAACTTGCAGTTACTGCAAATGAACATGGCAGATTTTAAAAATTTTGCTTGAAAATCCAACAACTTATCATTTAAAAACATAAAATTTTTTCAAATAAAAAGTTTATTTTATAAGAAAAATAACTTATTCAGTTTGGGATATAAACATTCTTTTAACGATTCCATTTATACCTTTGAAAACGTCAAAAAAAAACAAAAAAAAGGTCGTAATAATAAGGAAAATATTAATTATAATCTTTTTTGGCAAAACGATTTGCGAGTTGCTTCAGCAAAAGAAGTGGACAAAAGAAAAAGATGATATCAAAACCATGATTCCTTATTTATCAGAAGAAGATAAATCTTTTTATAGAGCAATTTTTAAACTATAAAACTTGCAATTTTTATTTTTTTTTCTAAAGAAAAACTTAACATGATAATCTACCCTATTTTGTATTTTATGTACCTACAAGAAAATGTGATGAATTTTATAATTTATGTATTACTTTTAAGTTAATATTTTTTATGTTTTTTTTTTGTTAAATTGTTTTGTTATTTTTTATACATTATTATTTTATGTTCAAGAAATTGTCTTTAATTTCGTAATTTATGTAATTTAGTTTTAAGTAAATATTTTGTATGTATTTTTTTTTTTTGTTAAATTATTTTGTTTAGTGTTGATTAATTGCCATTTGTTTTTTTTTTAGATTTAATGTTTATTTTTTTTTAAAGAAGAAGACTTTTTATTATTTGTTTTGTATTATTTATACTAGAATGTCAGTTTATTAGACTTGACCATTCTTTATTCCGTCAATTTCATTGAATTTTGAACAACAACAACAACTTAAAGGTGCTACCACCAATTGCTTACGAATTAATTTTGGGTATTTTAATTCGTTTTATTTTTGTTTGGCTAGAGGTATAGCTAATTCAAGGGGTGCCAAGCCCTATCATCAGTCTCCTTTATAGTGGTGCTGAGCTTTAATCCAATTTTATTTGAAAAACTTTCTACACATCATGCGGTATTTGAACCCGCGCATCAGATTTGCTCAGTCTTCGAAGCTTTGTACACTACGTACTCTGCCACCGTTGACCACTGACGTCACAGGTCTAGATGTGCTGTTTGTTTATCAATTGCATTTGGAGCATCAGCGTTTTTATAAGCCCCTTTAAGTATGCTGTCTTGTTCCGCCTCCATTTATCTCCGTACCTTATTTGATAGACTACAATTCGTAAGAAGACTTTTTATTTTTATTTTATGTCAATTAAATTATTTTTGTTTAAAAAAAATATTGAATTAGTTTTGTTTATTTGTATGAATAAAAAGGTACTGATTTGGTTAAAAGTTTGTCGTATGTGCAAATTTTTTGTCGTATGTGTATGGAATAAACATTTTAGTTATCAAAATGTAACATACGACAAAATTATTCTTTGATTAATTGGCTTTAAAATGTGTAAAAATGGAAGCTGGCTTTTAATTTTGATTTTATAAGGAAGTTCCATCTGCTCTCCACCTACAGTTCAAGTTTTGAAAAATTATTCGTAGCCGTTTCGGAGATATGATTTTTTAAACTTTGATTGCGATTTCCCAAAATCAAAAAAATGTAACATAGGACATTATTATTCTCGGGCGACGCTGTGTATCCTAAACTAAAAACTAAAAAAAAAAAAAGAGAAAAAGGAAAAAAAAAAAAACTCAAACAGCATTGACCATTTTTTAATCACACAACATCATTATCTCCACCATATACCCTACAATACCATCATCCCACCATTTAAATCATCTATATACATCACCATCGCTTCTCACATCATCTTCAGCATCCGCAGCAGCATCACAGCATCACCACCTATACATATATACATATTATATAAAAAAACAAAAAAAAAAACTAACTAAAAATCTAGCGATACGTTATGATTAGGTAGCTGATAAGGTCAAAAAGTGTGATTTTCTCTCCCTTTCGGCGATGCAGTTTTCCAAAAAAAAAAAAAAAGAGAAAAGAGGAAAAATATAAATAAAAAAATATATATGTGTTTTGTGCAAACAATAATAATTTATTAGTCAGTGGTTGAGGTGCTCTGATCAGCACTGTGAAGTCAGCCCAAAGCGTGTTGTGTTTTTCCTCCTCTTTTTGTGTTGTCTAGCCCAAAGAAAAAAAAAAGGCTTTTGTTAGACATTGTTCACCGGACTTGGCATGCTGAGCTCACCACACCATCCACCGCTGGACCAATTTGGATAAGACAGTTCGGTAAGTGACACTTACGATCGTTATATTTTTGTACATAGGTGAATACAGAAAGAAAAACAAAGGAAGAAGTTTAGACAACTATTATTTTGTCAGGCTGATACCTGGTGCGGAGTTCAAGCAATTGAATTTATCAATCCTGACACCTGAACTCTGAATAATAACCTTGGCTCAGATATTGAATCTCGTGGATCACAGATTGTTATGGGGAAATGTATTTTTTTTATTATTAAATTCCCTTGAGAAAAGTTTAAATTCGAAAAGAGGTGAAGAGAGGGAGAGTTAAAGAGAAATAGTGAGCAGTTTTTAAACATTCACTTGTTCTAAAATCTAGATTAGAAGCATAAAAGAAAGGAATAGGAAGGAAAGCAAAGAGAGAACTAGTTTGATGAATTAGGCATATTTTTTTCCAAGCTGAGTTGAATACTGGGAAAAGGAAACTAAAAAGGGAAAGCTGGGTAAAAAAAAAGATCTCTAGTAGATTATGATCATCTGTTCTTGAAGAAGAGAGTTGCCCATTCTCACGTTGAGTACTAAGTACATGAAATATTTTAAGAGAACGACTATAACATTAAAGGCTGTTTCAAGGCTGTTTCACAATGCGACGAGAAAGCGAGACGTCAGCGTGACGAGATCTCTCCACAGTTGTTCCCTCTTTAAAACGAATTTCAATTTTTCGAATTTTGTGACGTGACGAGACGACGAGAAATGCTTGATTTTGTAATATTTCACTGTTTAAAATTCTTTTTTAAGAGAGAGAAACTGCGAAGAGATCTCGTCACCATAGAGTACCTATATTATCTAGAGAACCGACTTAAGGTGTTCGTTCTCTTTCACCCTACAAGCTGTAGTGAGAGAATGGGACCATTTTGTCGACTATTCGTTGAGCACGTATTAGTGATCCCGTGCATTTTAAATGGAACCCCATCCACCACTGCTGTAACAAAAATAGTATACGTTTTTGCTCAATTATGATGGGTTCTTGCGCTGAGATATTTAAAATAAGAATACGTTAAATTCAAAAAATTGAAATTTAAAAACAAAATTTCAATAAAAATACTTTAAACAACTTTTTAATGGACTGTATTAAATTTGTTTAGTGTTGTCTTGCTTTTAACATTCAAATCTAGTAATATTCATGTATATTTATGCTGAAAACGCGACTCTATAAAAAAACAACTGAGCTAATGGCGCCATTTTGTGTTTGAATCCACGATTCACACTGAAGCCTGTTTCACAGTGCGACGAGAAAACGAGACGTCAGCGTTACGAGATCTCTTCGCAGTATCTCTCTCTTAAAAAAGAATTTTAAACAGTGAAATAATACATAATCAAGTATTTCTCGGCGTCTCGTCACGTCATAAAGTTCGAAAAATTGAAAAAAAGACGCAACGTGACGACGAGAAATACTATATTATGTGCTATTTCGTTATTTGAAACTCGTTTTTAAGACAGAACAACTGCGAAGAGATCTCGTCACGCTGACGTCTAGTTTTCTCGTCGCTTTGTGAAACAGCCTTCAAGCTGATGAGTAAATTAATTTTGATTTTTAATTGAGTGTGTATGAGTGGAGGCTGTTTCACAATGCGACGAGAAAACTAGACGTCAGCGTGGCGAGATCTCTTCGCAGTTGTTCTCTCTTAAAAACGAGTTTTAAATAACGAAATAGCACATAATAAAGTATTTCTCGTTGACACGTTGCGTCTTTTTTTCAATTTTTTGAACTTTATGACGTGACGAGACGACGAGAAATGCTTGATTATGTATTATTTCACTGTTTAAAATTCTTTTTTAAGAAAGAGATACTGCGAAGAGATCTCGTCACGCTGACGTCTCGTTTTCTCTTCGCATTGTGAAACAGCCTTGGGTGACTTGATATGAGTGCTTGAGCCCGAGAAACCTTCATTCTAAATTAATGAGTGAGTATTGTTTAGATGATTGTGGTGTATCTGAAGGCTGTTTCACAATGCGACGAGAAAACGAGACGTCAGCGTGACGAGATCTTTTCGCAGTTTCTCTCTCTTAAAAAAAGAGTTTTAAACAATGAAATAATACATAATCAAGCATTTCTCGTCGTCTCGTCACGTCGTAAAGGCTGTTTCACAACGCGACGAGAAAACGAGACGTCAGCGTGACGAGATCTCTTCGCAGTTGCTCTCTCTTAAAACAGAATTTTAAACAGTGAAATAATACATGATAAAGTTTATAAAAAAACAACTGAGCTATTGGCGCCATTTTGTGTTTGAATCCACGATTCACACTGAAGGCTGTTTCACAATGCGACGAGAAAACGAGACGTCAGCGTTACGAGATCTCTTCGCAGTATCTCTCTCTTAAAAAAGAATTTTAAACAGTGAAATAATACATAATCAAGTATTTCTCGGCGTCTCGTTACGTCATAAAGTTCGAAAAATTGAAAAAAAGACGCAACGTGACGACGAGAAATACTATATTATGTGCTATTTCGTTATTTGAAACTCGTTTTTAAGACAGAACAACTGCGAAGAGATCTCGTCACGCTGACGTCTAGTTTTCTCGTCGCTTTGTGAAACAGCCTTCAAGCTGATGAGTAAATTAATTTTGATTTTTAATTGAGTGTGTATGAGTGGAGGCTGTTTCACAATGCGACGAGAAAACTAGACGTCAGCGTGGCGAGATCTCTTCGCAGTTGTTCTCTCTTAAAAACGAGTTTCAAATAACGAAATAGCACATAATAAAGTATTTCTCGTTGACACGTTGCGTCTTTTTTTCAATTTTTTGAACTTTATGACGTGACGAGACGACGAGAAATGCTTGATTATGTATTATTTCACTGTTTAAAATTCTTTTTTAAGAAAGAGATACTGCGAAGAGATCTCGTCACGCTGACGTCTCGTTTTCTCTTCGCATTGTGAAACAGCCTTGGGTGACTTGATATGAGTGCTTGAGCCCGAGAAACCTTCATTCTAAATTAATGAGTGAGTATTGTTTAGATGATTGTTGTGTATCTGAAGCAGTGTTGCCCCCCTAACAGGTTGAGAATGTAGTGTGGCAAATTTTAAATGTAGTAAAATTTAAAACGCGCGAAAACACAACATACTAAATTGTAATTTTTTTCGGAACGACAATATTATTTGTATAAATAATAAAAGGTCTAAATTTGGATTTTATTTCATGCATATTTACATAGCAAAAATATCTGGCTTACAAAAACATTTTTGCAAATTTCCTACTAAAATTTCAAAATCAAAGACACACAACATTGAGTATTATAATTTTTTTTATGTCAATTACATTGGTTAATTTATATTTTTTTTTTTAAATTGATTTTTTGGTGTCGAATATGATTTCATTGAATGATTTTTTTGTAATTATAATATTTTCCGAGTGATTACTTAAAAAAAAAGTGAATCACATTATCCACTTTCAGAAACGAAAAATTGATGACTTCTAAAAAAATCGGTCGAAAAAAAAACGGCATCGGGGATTACCGACGCCCGCCATCACAGAAAAACATGAAATTTCCATACACACTATCTAAAACGTGTATGTATGTAAATATTGCCGGTAAAACAGTTTTTCGACGTGCTTAAATTAAGAACCGAGATTTCTCCCTAATGTGCCTAGCTAAACCCGAAGCGAGTTAGTTGTTGTTGGATTTAACACGTAAGCTGTGTAGCCCGAACATCGTTTTCTTCATTTTAATTCCTTTCGGGATTGCAAAAAAAAAAATTCAGCTATTGATAAATAAAAAAAAATATTTTGCCAAATGGAAAGTAAGATCAAAATTGTCATTCGAAATTAGAATTTTATGTTTTGAAATTGTAGTGTTTTTGGAATATTTTACGATTGTACGGAGTGAATTTTTCTTGAAAAAAAATGTAGCAAAAACGCTACATTTGTAGTAGGGGGCAACGCTGATCTGAAGGCTGTTTCACAATGCGACGAGAAAACGAGACGTCAGCGTGACGAGATCTTTTCGCAGTTTCTCTCTCTTAAAAAAAGAGTTTTAAACAATGAAATAATACATAATCAAGCATTTCTCGTCGTCTCGTCACGTCGTAAAGGCTGTTTCACAACGCGACGAGAAAACGAGACGTCAGCGTGACGAGATCTCTTCGCAGTTGCTCTCTCTTAAAACAGAATTTTAAACAGTGAAATAATACATGATAAAGTTTTTCTCGTCGTCACGTTGTGTCTTTTTTACAATATTTCGAACTTTATGACGTAACGAGACGACGAGAAATGCTTGATTATGTATTATTTCACTGTTTAAAATTCTTTTTAAAGAGAGAGAAACTGCGAAGAGATCTCGTCACGCTGACGCTGACGTCTAGTTTTCTCGTCGCATTGTGCAACAGCCTTAAAGTTCGAAAAATTGAAAAAAAGACGCAACATGATGACGAGAAATACTTCGTTGTTTGAAACTCGTGAAACTGTGAAGAGTTCTCGTCACGCTGACGTAACGTTTTCTCGTCGCATTGTTAAACAGCATTGAGGTGTGTTTTAGTGTGTTGAAATAAGAATTCGATCGTGAGTGTGAATTATCAAAACTAGAGTTGTGATTGTAGCTAATTTGCTGTGTTTTGTGGTAGGTAGTTAATAAAATGTTTGTTTTGTGGTATGTAGTTGATACCATGTTTGCTCAAAATAGATAGCAGTTTTATTTTCAGTTGGCTCAAGAGATTCTTCTACAATTGTTTGGATGGATGTTAAAAGTTTATTTAACTCTTGCGAAAGCTTCAATTTATAGTAACAGTAAATTAGTTTAGTTCGGTGATGTTCCTTCTTTAAAACATTCAAATCAGTTTTTGAAATGTCTTCAATTCTTAGGACCTCCGAAAACCATTTTTCAGCCGACGAAAAATTGCTCTCCAACATTTCCAAACGGGTAAAAATGTAATTTTTGGTTTGACGACGGGGCTCTACTAATTTTTCATAGTTTTCAAACTGCTTTGATATTTGTTTACATATACTTTTAAATATTTTTTATTGAGTTCATCTTGCACAAAATCACAGTTAAAATAAAATATTTTATGAAAATGTAATTGCAATTCAATCGTACTCACTTTTTTTCAGTGTAGCACCACTGTATTCCTCCCGGGACTCCTTTTTGGCAAATCTTCTGTGGGTTGCTCTAAACAATTCAGGTTTTTTTTTATGTTTTGTTATGTTTATATGTATGTAATAATAATAATAGTTCCTTAAATATTCTTTCTTATTCTTATTTGTTGGTTTTATTTAACCACAACAATCACTTGATTCGCACTTTTAGTTGCTCGAGAAGGACCAGAATGTTTTGCGTTAAATAAAGAAAATCGCACTCTTAAATATTTCCAATGAAATCGCTAATTCAAGCTCTCAAAATAAAACACAAGTAAATCTTTATTGGGTCCTCCATATAACCTTGGGCAGGTTTGACATTATGGTAAGTATGAGTGGTGTAATCAAAGATAATACAAAGATGTCGCATCCCATACAAACTATGTGAACCAAAAAATTAACGGCTTGGACCTGTTGAGGGTAATAATGAAGAGCGGAAGCGAATAAATCTCTCTGGATAAAATTTAAAATTTGGATTTTCTTCAAAATGTGTATTTCAAAGGCAAAGTAGTTGCTTTTGTCTTTCGCAGGAATAGTATGAATGACAATTATATCAAACACTTCTAATTTAAACAAAATGATTTCATGAGATAGTTGATCGAAAGCCTTTGAAAAGTCTATATAGATGCAGTCAAGCTCCTGACCACGTTCTTACGCCGTTGAGCATTTGTGCATAAACACAAGCAAGTTCGTTACCGTCGACCGCCTCTGCATGAAACCATGTTGTTCCTTACAGATTATATTTTTATAATGAAATGTCAAACTATCACACACTACCTGTTCAAAAAGCTTCGGAATACATGAAAGTTTGGAGATTGGCCTGTAATTCTTTATGTCTGATTTGTCCCCTTTTTTAAAAATTGCTTTCTTTCATATACTTGGAAATTTACTGGTGCTTAAGGAAAGAGCAAAAATATTAAGAAGAGAAAAAGCTAAAACAGATTTGCATCTTTTTAAAACTATTGGAGGAATACCGTCTGTTCCTGATGAATAATCGTCATGAAGTAAGGAAAGGTAATGTAAGACCTTGTCGATATCCAACTGAATATTATTCAATGTTGTTTTAGGACAACCATTTAAGTAATTGAAGTATTCCATGTCAATAATAACTGGGGTATCAATGAAAGATTGGCAAAAGTTATTAGCAAAAGCCTCACATACTTCCGGAGTACTCCTTAAAATGTTATCATGTAAAATGAAATTGACTGGATAGCTATCAGATTTCTTTTTGGAATTCACGAATTTCCCAAAACTTTTTGGATCATGCTGAAGCGAACTTTCCATTTTATGCAAAAATTCAGTGTATAAATTATTCGAGAGGTTTTTATATTCTTCAAATAGAGATTTATAAACTTTATGATTTTCAATGGACATACTTTTTTATATAATTTTTCCAAGCCCTGTTTCTTTTATTGCGAAGCACTTTAAGCTCTTTAGTGTACCATGGATGGCATATGCTTTAATATTTGCATATTTTTTTAAGGACTGTGTCACTTATACAATTTTGTAAAACTAGATAAAAATATGAAACTGCAACATTAATATCATCTGAGGCAGAGATATTTACAATACCGGATGGACTTAACCTGTCAGAGAGTAGCTGAAAATTTGCTCTACGAAAATCAAAGGCATATGAGCAGTCTTGAGTATTACTATTTGCAAGTAAATGGCCGCCCAAGTCAAGAAATATATCTAGAGGAGGATGGCATGGGTCTATGTTAGAAACTGCAGAAGTGGATTCAACCACTACAGCACTAACAGCGTCAGAGGAAAAAACCAAATCGAGTTGTCGATTTATAGAATTTTCAATACAGGTAACTTTCTGTAAGTCAGTAGAGAAATAATATTGTCCAATTATTGAAGCTCCTGTTGCGATGAAGTCAAGGATGCTTCCAAGAAGGACTCGTCTTCTGATGGTATCCAGGCAATGTGTAATAGGTTAAAATCACCCAACAGAAGAAAAGTGGAAATAAAGCTAGCTATTTCAGTAATATAGTCGAGCGCTAAGGACAGCTCTGAAAACGCTATAGCTGAGCTTTTAGGGGGAATGTATGCTTTCAAGATGAATATATCGTTTGAATGCAAAGATATTTTGATGCATATAAGTTCTATTGCAAGATTAAAAGGGAAAGTAATTAGAGTTGTACTAAAATTATTACGAACCGCGATTAAGATCCCACCTCCTACTAAGTTCGAATTGTCAATATAACGGTCTTTTCTGAATACTAAGAACTTTTGATCAAAGTGTCCAGGATCGAGGCGTTAAGCCACGTTTCAGTAAAGACTATAATATCATAAGGAAATGCTTGAGAGTTCTTAAAAAAAGTTGAAGCTTTGCTTCGCAGCCCTCTTACATTTTGGTAGTAGAGTGAAAGCCTTCCAAGTTTTTTGCAAAGTTATTGTTAACTAAGCTATTTCGAGTATTTTTTTGTTTTTGCGGGAGTAAAAATTCTTTAACCAGGGTATTAGGTTTTTAACACTATGTAAAAGATTTTAGACAAAAATAATCATATTTTTTTTTATACAGAATATCCCTAAAAAATACGTAGAAAATAAGTCTTAGCTCTTAGTGTTAATATTAAGGACACATGTATTTTCCTGAACTTTTACAACTTTTTTAATAATTAATGGGGAAATTTCAAATTTTATTCAAATGTAGTCCATATGTAATATGGAATACGGCCATGGGCTGAAAATGTTTCATTTGTACACATTTTTACTCTAAAATTACCATATAAGAATATTTTGTAATTAAATATAAAAGACTCCCACCCAAATGGCCTACATTTCGTACCAACAAAGTTTTTTGATATCTGATATACTTTTCGAAATGAAGCCTTTTTTAGGCTTTCATCATTCATATTTAACACGAATCGATTTGAAAATTTACAGGAGTACTATAGCAGGATTGTAGTAGCCGTGGCGTGATGGTTAGTGCGATGGACTGTCATGCCGGAGGTCTAAGGTTTGATCCCCAGCCTCGCCACCTATTTATTTAAAAGAAAAAACGGATACTACCTCTTGCGAGGAATTGACAAATCCTCCAACCTACTCGCTCTAGCTCTTTGGTGTACCTTATACCTACATTTTGTATGTGTGTTGTTTTAGCACCTTCGAAATACGAAATTTTGAAAATTTGGAGGCATTATTTTTGAACTGTTGGAAAATGTCATCAGAATTTAAAATTATACTTTTTCAAAACCTATTTGACGCAAAGCTATATTTGTGAATAATTTTGTAATACAATAATAATGCTCTATATAATTAGTGTATTATTTTTCCGAGATTTTAAAATATTCATCGTAAAGTTACATGCTACTCGAGTTATATGTACCTATCAATATTATTCTGTATAAAATGTTTAAAATTAGGACCCTTATGCACCAAAACAAATTAAAATATCAATGTAATGTAAAACAGAATTAAAAACCGATTGCATTATTTCAGTTCAATAAAATATGTAATAGGATTAATATAAATCACTTTTTTCCTAACAATCCTAATAAAAGCAATAATAAAAAAAACTAGAATACGAATAAAACCTTGCAAAATTACCTTGTCATAAAGTATTCGTATTCTAGTTTTCTCGTCGCATTGTGAAACAGCCTTCACAATGCGACGAGAAAGCGAGACGTCAGCGTGACGAGATCTCTTCACAGTTGTTCTCTCTTTAAAACGAATTTCAAACAACGAAATAATACATAATAAATTAAAATAATAAATTTTCAATAAAAAAATTTCCAACTTTAATATACTATAGACAAGAAAAAAGTTCAAAATTATTTGAGATGCTTCGGAACTTTTTAAAATGTACCGAATATTGTTTTTTTTTTTGGTTTAACCTATTTCAAACACTGATTGCAGAAATTCCTCAACAGTTAGCAGCGGGGATAATTCCTTAAATAGGTACTCCTTTAAACAAGCTCTACAACCCTACCAAATTTCAAACCTATTTACCAAATTGAGAAGTTTTTCACAAGATTCCTGGGCTAGTTCTTAAAAAAAATTGCACTACAATATCTTAAATAATTTGCTTGCTAAATGTCTGAAAGAGTTATAGAAAATATTTTCTAACTTCAGTTACTATTTTTAAATCTTCCAAAATAAGATTTGAAATAAAATAAGATATAATTACAAAAATAATTCGATATGAAAAAAAAACATGTAGATATTTGGTTTATACGAATTTCAACGAATCTTGTCCAATCAAATCATAATAAGAACATTTCGTCCTTTCTAATGGCTATTCTACAGTAAGTAACCGATCAAAATTCATCTGGAACAAAATCTTATAATAATGTATTTTTTTATGTTTTAAGTATATATGTATATTTTTTTTTATTAAGCTTCTCTTTGATCTCATTTTAAAATTCTCTGAGAAGTTATCATTTTTATGTTTTTTTATTTATGATTCGTTACTTTTATTTATTTCTGTTAGTCTAATTTAATTAAGTCAATTAGGTACATATTTTGTGAATTTGTTTGTATCTGTTTTTTATTGTTTTTTTTTTTTTATTATTAAATCCTAGTTTATAGATCGAAGCGAAGTTTTCATACAAAAAATAGCTTTTTTCCCAGGCATGAAAAATACAATAAAATTAAATGCAATTATTTAAGCTAGAAAGGGGGAAGACATTTGTTTCGAAGTGAATATAATTCAACGGACTTATCTAAACCAAATATAAAACTAAATTAATTTTTCTTTGCACACCTTTCGACGCGAGATTTATTGATATTTCATTTCGGTTTGAGTTTCACTTCGCATTGATGTATAAACTAGACTTAATACATACAAAAATAATATGTCATCTGTGTAATATGAAGAATATGTGTTAAAATAAATGTGATGAATTCATTGTTTTCTGTGTTTAGACGTACAAATATTTCGGACTCAAATTATTTTGGTCATTTTTAGCTACAGTTGGTCATTTTTATTTTTAATTTTGGACGCAAGCTTTATTTTCAAGTGGCAACCGTGGCTGTAGCATATTTTTGGTTGTCCTACATATTACATACCTATGTACATAAATCGATTTCAAGCAAACTTAACTCCGGCTTTCACACTCAACTGCATCACTGGCCTTTCTTATAGGACCGAATTGTATTCTGCATCGAATAAAAATAAATACCTACCATTTTCAATTTCAAAAATCACAACCTACCTACCTCCATAATTATGTTGATGCATAGCATTTACATATATACCTACACTATATACAAAAATCTGGCAGAGTACCTATAGATACACTTTTGTTGGTTGCGTTGTAATTGTTGTTTTTTTCTCTTTTTGAATATTCTTCATTGAATATTCTTCCACTGAAGCTTGTCTGTTGACGACGACTTATCTTCGTTTTTTCCCCGTATACCTATTGCCTACGCCTGTTGTAATTCATCGCTTGTGTTCGTTTGTTTATTTTCATCATTCTAGTAATGTTTTAGTAACACCAACCAAAAATTTAATAGTTGTCCCCCTATACGCTGGAGTTCATTTTTCATATTCTAAGTTCATGTGTTCATTTAAATCATTTCGGTCATTTCTTTAGTAACACCAACCAAAAATTTCGTTGTGATGCCCTTACGCTGGAGTTCATTTCCGATTTATTGAATTTATTTCATTTAATCATTTTAGTAACACCACAACTCTGTCAAAACGATCCTATAAACATTTTCAATGTTAAAAAACCAAATCCATGTCGATAGATTGTACATAGATTGGATTTTAGTGGTAATTTTTGAACATCTTTCATGGACAGGCACTTAGAGCCTGATTACACGATTCTTTTTTTCGTTCGTTTCGTTATTCGTCTTTTTGACAGGTACGTATCCTCGTGATTACACGATTCTTTTTTACATTCGTGAGACTTGTTTCGTTATTTTGACATTCAGAATCTCCGCGGTGGATTTATTGGAAAATAAACATTAATAATAATTAAAAAAGGGGTTTAATCACTTCTTGTTCAAATGTATACCCTATTTAGCAATGAAAAGCAATGTTAAAACTTATAATTTAAAGTTTAAAAGTTCCTCGCATAATGCTTTGATTTTAGGGATGAGCCATATTGAAAAATTCTCAGCGATAAATCGGCACACACATGTATCGAACCGAAACATCGGTATTTTTCGAAATCGATACTTGAAAAAAAAGGAAATACTCCCTCCTTTCCATTTTAAGGACCAAATATGTTAAAATTTCACATCAAAACGTGTTTTTGATTTAAAACGTAAAATAATATTGGTGTCTTTCAAAATTTATAAACTACTTTCCTCCATTAAATCTTCAATATTTTAATTTAAAAAAAAATGATTTGATAACATTTTGGAAAGTTAAAAAATTAAAGCTACTAAAGCATAGGCTTCTTCTTTGTACAAATGTAGACATTTTTCATATTAAGCTAAGTTCTTACATGTAAATCACACCAACAAAAAGCTATCAAAACATTTACTTCTTCAGTAACTCATAAAATATACCACCATAACCTGAAAAATGATTTTACCCAACCACGTATGTTTTCCCCAATCCCAAAAGGAAATTTTATAAAAAAAAACACGACTTAACAGTTAACGTGTTTAATGCGATAACAGCTAAGTACTTTTACAAAAGCCCAGAGAATTTTCGACTTCTAATCTAAGCGCGAAGAATAGACGTGAAGTTCATGCTTGTTATCGATTGTTTGTATTGAAACCTATGTGAGTTGTCGACTTCGCCAATCTGTGTTGTGGTTTTTTCAACCAATTGGGAAGAGTCACACTCGTTTTATTAAAAAAACATTTTTAGACTAACTTTGGTGTGAACATTTATTGTCGTGGTTAAAAAGTAGATATTGACATAATTTGGAATTTGTACCTGATTTATAACTAGTTGTTACGCACTCTCTTTGCTGAACTCTTTGCTAACTCCTTTGGGTATTGAAATTATCATTATTCCCTTTCCATGAAATAGTACCTAATGAACTTTTGTCATTTTTTTAAAAATCCATCAAATTCAATAAATTATAACAAATTAATACAATTACAATATGCTTTCACATGACAATTTTCTTATTGAAAGAACACACAACTTGATAGAAAACAACAAATATTATTGTTAACTTTCTCTCTTTGCATTTGATTTAAACAAACTATTTTGTTTGCATGTTTCTATTTTCTTGTATGGTCGATGTAATTTATCAAAAAATCGATACTGAAATATGTATCGATGTTTTACTTTGAATAAAGAATCCCGGTTACATCGATTGCCATCATCGCTCATCACTAATTGGTTGTCAAACCAGAACGTCAAATCTTCAACCAGAAAAAGTCTTGAAATTTTCATTCCTGCTTTCGTTACTTCATTCCCCTTACATTTCTACACCCCTCACCATATCTGTTAAAATAAAGAAAGACGAAACAACCGAAAAAAAGAATCGTGTAATCAGCGTCTAATTGTTCATTACGTATCCACTTAATAACAGCCTAAGACGCTGATTACACGATTCTTTTTTTCGGTTGTTTCGTCTTTCGTTATTTTGACAGATATGGTGAGGGGTGTAGAAATGTAAGGGGAATGAAGTAACGAAAGCAGGAATGAAAATTTCAAGACTTTTTCTGGTTGAACATTTGACGTTCTAGTTTGACAACCGATTAGTGATGAGCGATGATGGCAATCGATGTAACCGGGATTCGTTATTCAAAGTAAAACATCGATACATATTTCAGTATCGATTTCTTGATAAATTACATCGACCATACAAGAAAATAGAACCATGCAAGCAAAATAGTTTGTTTAAATCAAATGCAAAGAGAGAAAGTTCACAAAAATATTTGTCGTTTTCTATCAAGTTGTGTGTTCGTTCAATAAGAAAATTATCATGTGAAAGCATATTGTAATTTTATTAATTTGTTATAATTTATTGAATTTGATGGATTTTAAAAAAATTGACAAAAGTTCATTATGTCCTATTTCATGAAAAGGGAATAAGGATAATTTCAATACCCAAAGGAGTTAGCAAAGAGTTCAGCAAAGAGGGTGCGTAACAACTAGTTATAAATCAGGTACAAATTCCAAATTATGTCAATATCTACTTTTTAATCAAGACAATAAATGTTCCAACCAAAGTTAGTCTAAAAATGTTTTTTTAATAAAACGAGTGTGACTCTTCCCAATTGGTTTTAAAAAAAAACCACAACACAGGTTGGCGAAGTCGACAATTCACATAGGTTTCAATACAAACAATCGATAACAAGCATGAAATTCACGTCTATTCTTCGCGCTTAGATAAGAAGTCGAAAATTCTCTGGGCTTTTGTAAAAGTACTTAGCTGTTATCGCATTAAACACGTTAACTGTTAAGTCGTGTTTTTTTTTATAAAATTTCCTTTTGGGATTGGGGAAAACATACGTGGTTGGGTAAAATCATTTTTCAGGTTATGGTGGTATATTTTATGAGTTACTGAAGAAGTAAATGTTTTGATAGCTTTTTGTTGGTGTGATTTACATGTAAGAACTTAGCTTAATATGAAAAATGTCTACATTTGTACAAAGAAGAAGCCTATGCTTTAGTAGCTTTAATTTTTTAACTTTCCAAAATGTTATCAAATCATTTTTTTTTAAATTAAAATATTGAAGATTTAATGGAGGAAAGTAGTTTATAAATTTTGAAAGACACCAATATTATTTTACGTTTTAAATCAAAAACACGTTTTGATGTGAAATTTTAACATATTTGGTCCTTAAAATGGAAAGGAGGGAGTATTTCCTTTTTTTTCAAGTATCGATTTCGAAAAATACCGATGTTTCGGTTCGATACATGTGTGTGCCGATTTATCGCTGAGAATTTTTCAATATGGCTCATCCCTAAAATCAAAGCATTATGCGAGGAACTTTTAAACTTTAAATTATAAGTTTTAACATTGCTTTTCATTGCTAAATAGGGTATACATTTGAACAAGAAGTGATTAAACCCCTTTTTTAATTATTATTAATGTTTATTTTCCAATAAATCCACCGCGGAGATTCTGAATGTCAAAATAACGAAACAATTCTCACGAATGTAAAAAAGAATCGTGTAATCACGAGGATACGTACCTGTCAAAAAGACGAATAACAAAACAGTTTCAATTTTATTTTGTTTTAAAGTTTATTGGAACTATCCGCTCCTGACGGACAATTCTGAAAAGACGTCAAATAATTTTTTTCGTTCAAGAGCGCGTCTCATGCAACTGTAGTCTTTAAGAAAGTAGATTTTATGAAACTTAAAGTTTTATGAGGCTTAAAGTTGTCGTTTTACTAAACCGTCAGTAAAACCACAAGGCTCTAGAACAATTGAAGACTTTGTAAAACGATTAAAGTTTAAATGGTTAGAAGGATGAAAAACGGAGAGAACGCTTAAGTTTTACCTGTCACTTCTAGAGTCGAGTCGCTTTACTACCATTTTCGTGCCACGAAAACCGTAACAAGGGTAAGTATTTGTGATGCTGGAAACATTTCTTAAAGTATTTTGAATAGTTTGAATGCCCATATAAATAATTTTCCAGTCTACGAAAACCACTTCTTAAAACGTTTACTTGCACATACTTTTGCTAGATCTGTATTTGTTCACAACTTGTAAGCTTTTCTGTGAAAAGAATCCAACGGATTTTACTGGCTTGAGAACATGCCATAAAATATTTATTTAGTTGTCTGCTATTTGGAAACTACATTTCCTTGCTTTCCTTTCAAATTCGAAGAAAAATAGCTAGTTTCTTGAGCTGGGTGTTCCTGGCCTTACTTCAAAGCAGTAAGATCAAAGACTGGATCATGCTAACATAGAGAAAAACATAAAACAAAATTTCATATTCAGGTGTTTTTGGGTAAGTAAAAAGCCCATTTTAAGTAATTGAAATAATTAAGTTATTCTCTATATCCAGGGCTTAACAAGAGAAAAGTTATATCAGAGTGAAGAGGCTGATTTTCCAAATTAAAATTTATAAACTTTGATATTCCCGTTAACATTTTTTTTTTAGCAAAAACTCGAAATGGATAATACTAAAGAATATAGAGTTACCAAGAAGACGCATCTCATACAAATTTTCTACTGCAAATGGCGGGTTCCAATGTTGGAATCCGCACTTTGGCTTTTTTATGGGCTTTACAATAATTCTCTCAGCGCTTTTAAAATGAGATACCACACACATTGAAACAGTCTGATTTTTTGTCCTTGAAAAGCCCATAAAAAAACCAAAAAATGTGCAGTAAAAAATTTGTATGAGATGCGCATTCTTGGTAACTTTATATTGTTTGATCATACCTAATGTGCCGCAAATCGTCAGAAAAACAATTATAATCTTGACAAAGCTAATATTTTGAATTTTTTGTTTCTAAACATACTGCTTTTGTCGATCTTTTCAAAAAAAAAATTATATTCTAATATTATTATTTCAGTTTCTTCTACAAGGAAAAATAGCTTATTTTTGAAAAATAAAATAAATTGAATTTTAAAAAACAGCTTAAGTCGTTTAAGAAGACATGAAAAGAAATTTTCGATTTGGAATAACCGCTTAAGTGACATAAGTGAGTTAGATGCAAAATATTTAAATAAGCAAAAACAGCTTAAAAAATTTTTTTTTCTATAACTATTGCAAATGAGTGTAATTATTAACGAAAAAATGTTTATTGATTTGCGGTAGAAGTATATTATCAGAATCCATATCAACTTTTAACTAGAATGGTAAGAATTTTTTCACATCTCAAAATTAAAGTTTAAAGTGCTTTTCCCAAAAATTGAATTTTCAGACTTAAGCGGTTATTGCTTGTGGCCACAGAATATCAGGCCGTCAGAAGCATAGTGGCCTAACCGACTTTTTACCGAAATCCGGTTTTTCACAAAAATTGAATCCTTATGTATTTATCTTTATGCCTGCATCAAAATTTTTGGATTAAACGGTTTAGCAATATAAATTAAGCGCATTTTTAACTTAGGCCAAACGCAAAAAATTCAAAATGTTTAGTGCCAGAGTGGCCTATCTTTCTCAAGCCCTTTTTGCGCTAACATTTGTCGTTTTTTCAAAATATTAGATTAGGTCGAGTTTTCTATAAGCTAACAGATGGAATAGTAATGCTATATGAGTCCAATTTTATTGATTAGACCGATAGCTACCTCGTAAATCCTTCAAAAATTTGCAGATCATAACTGAATAATGCAAAACAGCTATAAATATTATAGGTACCTGAACAGGGCTCAAAATATAATTTTTTATTATATGAAATAGAAAATCATGGAAATGGGGTTTTGTCCTTTGTATGATAATCATATACGTAGGAGCCTATATTTCCTGAAAAACGCTTCGCGCCATCACAAACCTGTACCTACTTAGTCTAATATTCATTTTAAATTGAAATATTTTTTCATTCATTGACTTGAACCTAGATCAAGCGGCTCAGAACCCGAAGCCACTGTCCCTCTTACCCTTATAAAAAATATATTTTAATTATTTCAGCGTAAAAAAATGATATAAAATATTTCAAACGAAAACACTGTTTTATATTCTGATGCAAGACTTAATAAATCCGGGAAAAAAAAGGTTTAACAGAGGTCCTTGCATTCAAAACTCCAATATAACACAATTTTATACCGCTCTGAGGGACAATTCAGGAATTTTAACTGAAATAGAAGCTATTTGATGTTCTGAGACATGAGGAAGTGAATAATTTACTTTAATTTCTTCATTTAAAAATAAAAACTTCACAATTTAAATAAAAATCTCTTGTTTTAAATTAACGCTTTTGGCCTATCTTTCTGCTTCATTGAATTAAATTGTTTTTTCCTCAGTGCCAAAGTGGCCTTATTGACTTAAAAATAAGTTTAAACGGTACTTTGAGGGAAAATTTGAATTGCAAAGAATTCTGTACTTATTTCTAGACATATCACAAAAAGAAAATCATTCATATCTTACTTCAATTAACAGTTATTACTGTTTCAAAAAGAGCTGTTTTTTGTTTTCGCTCTACTGAAAAAAGTGAAAAAGTCAGTTAGGCCACTCTGCTTCTCACGGCCTCATATAATAATAGGAATACTTATAACTTATAAGAGTAAATAAGATTCAAGCAAAAATCTATCGATTTTTTTTAGCTTCCCTTGGCCAAGTATTTTTTCTTAAAATAGCGTGTGTTCGAATTTTAATTCACTCAAAGCGTAGCGGAAAAAAAATTTGCCGAAGAGAAGATCAATTTTGGGTGTGAAAATTAAAAATTCGCGCGAATTATAATTATAATTTTTACACTGATTTTTTTTTAATGCAAGAATTTCCATTTGAAATCAGTTAATAACATAAAATGAAGGATTTAAAGTTCTCAAATCTAATTGAACCCTCGTTGCCCTTACAGATTTTATTTTAGGGTAAATTAGAAAGTCACTTTAGGAAAGCGTCACAAGGCCATTTGTTCGAATATGCCCTTATGTCAGATTATGAAAGCGTCATATCGCCATATTTCAAAATATGGCCTTATGTCACATGGCCTTATGTCACGGCACCTAGAATATATAGGTCATGACTGTTTGTTGTTTTTTTTGTTGTTATAGGTAATGTCATGTTGAAATGTTTAGAATCGTTGCCGAAAGATTGTTTTGATTGATTGTTTGATATGTTGAATGGCTATCTTTATTATTGAATAGGGTTCCCATTTCACTGTGAGTGAAAATGTGTCAAGTGGTTGGCGCCTAAATATATGTATAGGTACATATTTAGTACTATTTGGGTATATACATATCTGTAAAGAAAAGAAAAGCGATCACTTTTTGCTTTTGGTGGTTGCACATTGTCACGGTAAAATTTACCGCGACAAAGACTGTTCTTTTCGGCTTCCAAATCCCCGTTCCAGCCTTTCCTTTTCTTCTTTTCATACAGGTGTTGCATCCAATATACTGAGAGAGAGTAGGGCAACCATGGTCCATCAGCCATTGGCACCCTCTCTTAGTACCTTGGAGAAACAAATATACCGATGCTACCATAGCGTGAATAAGTAATTCACTATCGAATATTATATCAACAGACGGGCGGTCTGTATGAAAACAAATGCAAAAGAAGCATGGGTGACAACTAGCCCCGACACAACTGATAGCTGACAGACAGTCGATCTGTTGAAGCTTTGGCCATATGAAAGCGCGGGTGACATTTGGTCCACTAGAAGTTACTCATCTGAGAATGGCCGTGTGCCCAACCTATCTTAATAATGTTTATAAAAGATGGAACGTTAAACGCTGGTCCCCAATCGCCCCAAATCTGCGCAGAAGCCCAACGACGTAGTATATTTTCGTGGTGTAGGGAATTACTGCCAACTTCTTCCTTCTTTATCGTTTTAAATGTAACTTAGCTTTCCACCAGGTTCTCACTGTTCACAGGTTACTTTGTTCCCTTCGATTGAATTTGTTTACATTCGGAGGGGAAAAATGAGCGGGGTTTTATATTGAATTTCTTTTTAGTTTTCGAAAACTTTTCTTTCTGAATTCGAAATATTGGGATGCATGGGATTTTTGGCAGAATGCGTCCATCGAATTCGCCGCTCCTGGAAGTGAAACCAGCGGTCGGCGAATCCAATGATGACAAAGCATAAAAGCCAGGGTGAAAGTGTGAGTAAGCAGGACCGTCGGTTTTTCAACTGCGTTCGCTCTCTCCAGCAAAGTTGCGGGGAGTAGCTGAATAATGACGCGATCGAAAACCGCGGCCACTGATTGGCCGAAAACACTGGGAAACTGAAAAAAAAGAAGAGGTCGTCCGGGTCCAAGAAAAACCTGGAAGGTCTCTTCTAACTTGATTATTGGACTAGCGAGAACGTTTTTGACGTGAATACTAGAAGGAAAAGTGATCGAAGAAAAAGAAGAAATTCGAAATTGAGTACATAGGATTATTGAAAAAGAAAAAGAGTTGAGAATTTGGGAATAGATGAAGGAAAAATTTTCGAAGGAATTGTGAGAGATTGGTGAGGAGAGCTGAGGAAATTAGTATAATCCATTGGAGGAGGAAATTGGCAGTAGCGGTGTTAGTAAAAGCTAAGTATAATTTTTTGAGTGTTTGAATTTCGTGTTCGTTTTATAATCGGGTAATTTTCGAGTTATTGAACTCCATTTGTTCGTTTGGCTTCTGTTCCGTTAAAAAAAAAAAAAAAAAAAATTCCAAAAAAAAGACGGAACTCGCGACCCTGTTATAATTTTCTTTGTCCGTTCGGGACCGTGCGATAACGGTCCATCTTACTAAATTTCAGTCTTTGTTCTTAAAGTGCGAAAAAATTTTGGGTTTTACTCCTACGCTGAAAGGTTTCCCAAATAAAATTTTATCTTATTTAAACAAAATTTCAAGTTTTCTGATTGAATTATTTATTTATTTAAATTGGTTCTTTTTTCCTTTCACCGTCGCTTTCCGCTTCAAAAGGTTTGTGATTTCCTTTATAAAAAAAAAAATCGCTGGCGCCCTTATTTTCTTTATTAATTTCAGCTAGCTACGTCCCTGTCGTGATATCGTATCGAAATAATTTAATTCGAGTATTAATTTAATCAACTTAATTAAATTGATTAGGTGAACCCACCCCCTTAATGAGCATAGCTGTGGTGGCAACACTCATAGTTGTTGCGAGTTGCAATTTTAATTCGCCTTCCACTTTGACATTTCATATTCGCTTCATTGACTTGTCTGTTCTGTTGTTCATTTTTTAAACGTTTATCAAGAGTGCGTCGGCCGCACCGCGGTTTCATTTTAATTTCTTTTCTTTTATTTAATTCGAAAGTTCCCCCTCGCGATTAAAATTGTAACAATTGGCACCCGAACGTGGGGCTTTTATTCTTTTCTGAGTGAAAAAAAAAATTATTTATTATAGAATCTATAATACCCTTTTTCGGCGGTGAAAAAAAAGTGATTGTCGTATAAGTACTTGGTGTTGTTTTTAGGGAAGTTTTTGTACATTTTTTTTAGTGTTCTTTTTACTTTTCCTGTGTTTTTTTTTTTCTTTAACAGGTACCTAACTTATTTTGGAATTTACCTAACCCAAGTATAATTGGTGTTTTGGCGGTCATTTATAGTGGTACTCCGGTTTCCATTTTGTGTGCAGTTTATTTGGTATAGTGGTGAGGTGCTTGTACAAAAGGGTACCTACATATATACATACATACATAAGAAGGAAAGTGAAGTAATCTACACTGTGGATAACAAGTAAGGTGTCATTAGGTTATTGTGTTTTTTTATTTTTCAATTAAGATAATTTAATTTTTTTTTCGCTCATTTTATTTAAAAAGAAAAATCAAGTATATATATTTATTCGATTTACATACTACATACATATATACTTGCCTATAAAACTTTATCGTTTCGGTCGACGGCGAATTAGTGTGTTACCTTTTTTGTTAGACTTCTGTGAATCTAGGTGCATAATTGTTTTCTTTTCTTTAAATTTTGGATTGTTTTTTTTTTCTCAATAGAGAAATTGGTAATCTAATAAAACCCTCTTGTGATTAAGCACAAAAAAAAAAAGGTATTCCTGTCCGGTTGATAAAAGGTTACCTAATTGTTTTTTTTCAAATATTATTGCGTGCGATTTTCATTTGGTTTTAACTTGAGTTGTGGTGTTAGATGTTAGTTCGATAATCGCTCGACTCATTTATCGTTTTATTCAACACCTGTTACGTCTGGAAATAATTTGGGGAATTATTCTAAGGAGCTGTCAATTTGTTAAATCAAAACAAAATAAAAATTGCATTTTAAGGAGAATTCGGACTTCATTTTCTCTTTTTGAAAGTCGTAATTTTTTTTGCTGCGGTGTAATTTGAATCTTTTTTGTTTGCTAAAGTGACAGTGATAATATTCTGAAATAGTTTTGGTTGTCTTGCTGACTGTCATTAAATTTTGGTGAAAATATATTCTGCAAAGTGACGCTTCGATTGTGATTGGTATTTATTCTTTTAAAGTGACTTTTAGGACTTTTGGGTAAAATAGTTTGTTGGAAGGAAAAAAAAAAAGGTGTGACCATATTCTGTGGTGACCATACCAAGTTTCAATTAAGTTTCGATTGTTTTCTTTCTTTTTTTTATTTCTCAAATTGCTAATTTTTTTTTTAAAAGGGATTGTGAATTGAAAAGTGGTCTTTTAGGATTTAGTTGATTTTGTTCCGTGGTCGATTAATTATTTCCAATTTCTTTTTTTACATTGATCTTGTTTTACCTTGTTTGAAATTTCGGGCAAGATGAATATTAATCGGCTTTCGAAAGATGAACTCGCGTACGAGATTAAGGCCCGTGGTTTAAAAGAGGGCTCAGTTGATGATATGAGGAGGACGCTTAGGGCTTCTATGACTTTAGAACTCAACCATACGATTGGGACGGAATCTTATAAGTATCCGTTTTTATATGATGAGGATGTGAAAGCAATTAGGACAAAAATAATAGACATTAAAAACCTTTTAAAAGAACCTCCGAAAAATCCTAAGTCTTTGGAATATTTGAAGATTAGGACGAAAATTGAATGGACGATTGGTAGGATTGGTAGGGCGAAGGCTGAGTCAGCAGAAGAAGTCAATGAAATGGCCGATCTACGGGGAGAGGTTTTGTTGCTTATGGCAACATTGACCGAGGGTGAGGATGAAGCACAAGAAAAGGCAAAATTTACAACGTCATCACCAGTCCTGGCAACGTTGCCAACTGGAAACAATGCGAGTTCAGAGGGTCAACGGCAGGTCGAAACGGTTGAGAAACCAGTCGAAGCCTGCAACCGGCACTCTGAGCGTAGTGAAAAAATTGAAAAATGGGGTGTGAAGTTTTCCGGTGAGCGTTGTGGCTCATCGGTAAATTCATTTCTAGAAAGGGTTCAAGAGTTGAGGGAATCGAGGGATGTTTCAGAAGCACGACTTTTCAAATCAGCTGTTGATCTTTTCACTGGGAAGGCACTTCTGTGGTTCAGAGCAATTAAGGATTCAATTTTCACTTGGCAGGAACTTGTTAGGGAGTTGAAATTGGAATTTTTACCTTCCAATTACGACGATCTTTTGCTTGAGGAAATTCGGAGACGTACACAAGGCAGGGATGAGTCTATGGGGATGTATATTGCGTTGATGCAAACCCTATTCAAGAGACTCTCTGAACCATTGACTGAAAAACGGAAACTGTCGATTTTGTTAAAAAACATTGCACCCTTCTACCAAACGCAGCTTGGCTTGGCAGATATCAAATCGGTCAATGAACTTGTTGCGTTGGGTAGACGTTTGGAAACTATTAGGACCAACGTTGAAGCTTTTGTTCCCCCTTCTACTAGCCGCTCTCGACAGACTTTGGAACCGGATGTCGCATATGTTGCTGCCGTTCAGGAAGCAACATCGGCAGCGAATCGAAATGCTCCACCGAACAGGTCAGTTCGGTGTTTCAACTGTAATAGGGAAGGTCATTTTTCCAATCGCTGTTCCGCTCCTAGGCGTTGTTTTGGTTGTGGGACTGTAGGGACAACTCAAAGAGAATGTCGTCGATGTTCGGGAAATGGGCAACGGTCTCTTGGGCCAGCAGGACAAGAGCGCCGTCGCACTTAGAAAGGTCGCCTGCTGACGACCAGCTGGTAGACAGAGTACAATTAGGTTTCACATTGGATACAAGTGGGGACGATAGACGTCCGTATTTAGGGGTTAATATTTACGGGGTTAGGATTTTAGGGCTCTTGGATTCAGGAGCATCGCGAACGATTATTTGTAGGGACGGTTGGAAAATTCTTAAGGATGTAGGGTTAAACTTAGATACAAGCAATGTTAGGCAGGTTTATTTAGCAGATGGTGCTGGAGTAGGAGTTTTAGGAGTAGTAAATCTACCAATAGTAATTGAGAATAGAACCGTTTTAATTGAGTGCTTAGTCATTCCTTCACTTCCACATGCGATGATTTTAGGTGCTGACTTTTGGGCACAGTCGGGAATCGTCCCGGATCTTCGCTCTCGCATGTGGAGCTTCTCGAATCAGGAGATTGTGGCTTCGGTCGGAACCACATCGATTATAGAAGAATCAGATCTAAACGACGAGCAGAAGAAAACACTTAGTACTCTAATTGAACATTTGTTTAGGAACATACCTGAGGGTTTAGGGAAAACAAGTAGGGTAGAACATATAATTAGGACTTCGTCAGACCCCATAAAACAAAGATATTACCCGGTTTCACCTGCGATGCAGGCTCACATCGACAAATCCCTTAAGGAGATGTTAGATGAAGGCGTTATTGAAAAATCGAATAGTCCTTGGGCCTCCCCAATTGTTTTGATTAAAAAAAAAGATAGTACGTTTAGGTTTTGCGTAGACTACCGTAAATTAAATCAGGTAACGGAGAGGGATGCTTACCCTTTACCGTTAATTTCATCAATTTTAGACAAACTTAGGAATGCGAAATTTTTAACATCTTTGGATGTCAAATCAGCCTACTGGCAGATTCCCATGGCGGAGGAATCTAAAAAGTTTACGGCATTTACAGTACCAAATAGGGGTCTTTTTCAATTCAAGCGTATGCCTTTTGGTTTGCATAACGCACCTGCCACCTGGCAGAGATTCATAGATAGTGTGTTAGGGCCTGAACTTGAACCATACGTCTTTGTGTATCTGGATGATATTATTATCATCGCAGATACATTTGAAAAGCACTTGGAAATACTGAAGGACGTTTTAGATAGATTACACGAGGCAGGGTTAAAGGTTGGACGCGACAAATGTCATTTTTGTAGACCGTCACTCAAATTCTTAGGCTACGTAGTAGATAGAAATGGATTACACGTTGATCCAGAGAAGGTAGAAAGTATGGTGAACATACCTGCACCAAGAAATATCAAAGAGGTTAGGAGCTTTATAGGTACAGTTTCCTGGTACAGACGGTTCGTACCAAACTTCGCTAGCTTAGTTAGACCTTTAACAGATTTACTAAAGAAATCAAAAAAATTCATCTGGTCAAAGGAATGCGAGGATAGTTTCAGAAAAGCGAAAGAATGTCTTATTACAGCACCAATTTTGACATGCCCCGATTTCAAACTACCTTTCGTAGTGCAGACAGATGCGTCGGATTATGGCATTGGTGCCGTTTTATCGCAAAATTTTGAGGATGGGGAGAAAGTGATTTGCTATTTGAGCAGGTCATTAAATAGGTCAGAAAGGAATTATTCCACAACGGAAAAAGAATGTTTAGGCGTCCTGTGGGCGGTTGAGAAGTTGCGACCGTATATCGAGGGTAGTCGATTTACAGTCGTAACTGATCACTACTCATTAATCTGGTTGAGTAACCTCAAGGATCCACAGGGAAGATTAGCTCGCTGGGCTGTTAGGCTACAGCAATTCGATTATGAGATCATTCATCGCAAGGGAAAGGATCATGTCGTACCGGACATGTTGTCTCGTGGAGTTCCGGTGGTGGCTGGAATCTCGGAAGAGGATAGTGACCCTTGGTTGAAGAAAATGATCTCAGCCGTTGAATCAAACCCATTAGCTTATCCAGCATGGAGGGTGGAGAATGGCCGCCTGTTTAAGTATGTTAAAGCAAATCATTTAGTAGTACACGAAAACAATGAAGATTGGAAATTAGTAATAGGTAGAAAAGATAGATTAGGAATCCTTAAGAATTGTCATGATAGTCCATTAGCTGGACATATGGGGGTCAGGAAAACGTTCGCAAGGGTAGGGGCCAAATATTATTGGCCGAAGATGAGGGGAGATGTAACTAGGTACGTTAGGAAGTGTAGCACTTGTCAATCAGTGAAACCTATAAATGATAAACCAGCCGGTCTTATGACAGAGAGAATAGGAGTTTCAACACCATGGGAGATGATTAGCGTAGATTTAGTGGGTCCTCTACCCAAATCAAGCAAAGGTTTTGTCTACATTCTTACAGTAGTTGATTATCTGACAAAGTTTCCGCTTTTATTCGCGTTAAGGTCCGCCACGGCAAAGGCGATATGCAAAGAACTCGAGGACAACGTTTTTCTTTTATTTGGAGTCCCCAAAATTGTAATCTGCGACAATGGTCCTCAATTCCGTAGTAGGGAACTTAAAGCATTGTGCGAAGGGTATTCTTCGAAACTAAGATTCACTCCACATTACCATCCGCAGGCCAATCCTGCAGAAAGAATTAACCAGATAATCAAAACGACGTTGAGGGCTTATGTTTCTGAGAATCACCGTGGTTGGGATACTCAATTAGCCAAGGTAGCTTGTGCTATTCGAACATCACAACACGAGGTGCTAGGAGTAACACCATACTACGCGAATTTTGGGAAAGAGATGTCAACTAGTGGACAAGAAGATATACGACTCAGTAATCAGTTGGTAGATAAAAATAGAATTGATCCAGAAGAAGATATAGGCGAACGTTTTAGGAAACTAAGAGCAGACATAGCAAGTAAAATTCAGGCGGCCACTAAAAAGTCAGCGGAAGCCTACAACCTTCGGAGAAGAGACGTCCAGTACTTTCCGAATGACGTTGTATGGCGGAGAAATTTTGTTTTATCCGACGCCGCAAATTATTATGCAGCTAAACTAGCTCCAAAGTACGTTGGCCCATTTAAAATTCGAAAAAGGCTATCTCCTTGGACTTATGTCCTTGAAGATGACACCGGGAAAGATCGTGGCACTTGGCACACGAAGGATCTTAAACCTTATAATTGTGCAAACGAATATAATTGAGTCCTTAAGTCCCAATAGTAAAGTAAAGTAGAGTTTTTATTTGTTTTTTAAATTTTGCATTTCAGTTCTTACTCAATTTTGGAAAAGACTGCCATATTTGGCCTGATGGGTTTCCTTTGTTGTGTTGTTTACCATGTTAGCCCACAGGAAATGTGTTTGTTTTTTTTTTTTTTAAAAAAGTAAGCACATTTCCAGGGAGGAAAGGGTGGGATTTGTCACGGTAAAATTTACCGCGACAAAGACTGTTCTTTTCGGCTTCCAAATCCCCGTTCCAGCCTTTCCTTTTCTTCTTTTCATACAGGTGTTGCATCCAATATACTGAGAGAGAGTAGGGCAACCATGGTCCATCAGCCATTGGCACCCTCTCTTAGTACCTTGGAGAAACAAATATACCGATGCTACCATAGCGTGAATAAGTAATTCACTATCGAATATTATATCAACAGACGGGCGGTCTGTATGAAAACAAATGCAAAAGAAGCATGGGTGACAACTAGCCCCGACACAACTGATAGCTGACAGACAGTCGATCTGTTGAAGCTTTGGCCATATGAAAGCGCGGGTGACATTTGGTCCACTAGAAGTTACTCATCTGAGAATGGCCGTGTGCCCAACCTATCTTAATAATGTTTATAAAAGATGGAACGTTAAACGCTGGTCCCCAATCGCCCCAAATCTGCGCAGAAGCCCAACGACGTAGTATATTTTCGTGGTGTAGGGAATTACTGCCAACTTCTTCCTTCTTTATCGTTTTAAATGTAACTTAGCTTTCCACCAGGTTCTCACTGTTCACAGGTTACTTTGTTCCCTTCGATTGAATTTGTTTACATTCGGAGGGGAAAAATGAGCGGGGTTTTATATTGAATTTCTTTTTAGTTTTCGAAAACTTTTCTTTCTGAATTCGAAATATTGGGATGCATGGGATTTTTGGCAGAATGCGTCCATCGAATTCGCCGCTCCTGGAAGTGAAACCAGCGGTCGGCGAATCCAATGATGACAAAGCATAAAAGCCAGGGTGAAAGTGTGAGTAAGCAGGACCGTCGGTTTTTCAACTGCGTTCGCTCTCTCCAGCAAAGTTGCGGGGAGTAGCTGAATAATGACGCGATCGAAAACCGCGGCCACTGATTGGCCGAAAACACTGGGAAACTGAAAAAAAAGAAGAGGTCGTCCGGGTCCAAGAAAAACCTGGAAGGTCTCTTCTAACTTGATTATTGGACTAGCGAGAACGTTTTTGACGTGAATACTAGAAGGAAAAGTGATCGAAGAAAAAGAAGAAATTCGAAATTGAGTACATAGGATTATTGAAAAAGAAAAAGAGTTGAGAATTTGGGAATAGATGAAGGAAAAATTTTCGAAGGAATTGTGAGAGATTGGTGAGGAGAGCTGAGGAAATTAGTATAATCCATTGGAGGAGGAAATTGGCAGTAGCGGTGTTAGTAAAAGCTAAGTATAATTTTTTGAGTGTTTGAATTTCGTGTTCGTTTTATAATCGGGTAATTTTCGAGTTATTGAACTCCATTTGTTCGTTTGGCTTCTGTTCCGTTAAAAAAAAAAAAAAAAAAAATTCCAAAAAAAAGACGGAACTCGCGACCCTGTTATAATTTTCTTTGTCCGTTCGGGACCGTGCGATAACGGTCCATCTTACTAAATTTCAGTCTTTGTTCTTAAAGTGCGAAAAAATTTTGGGTTTTACTCCTACGCTGAAAGGTTTCCCAAATAAAATTTTATCTTATTTAAACAAAATTTCAAGTTTTCTGATTGAATTATTTATTTATTTAAATTGGTTCTTTTTTCCTTTCACCGTCGCTTTCCGCTTCAAAAGGTTTGTGATTTCCTTTATAAAAAAAAAAATCGCTGGCGCCCTTATTTTCTTTATTAATTTCAGCTAGCTACGTCCCTGTCGTGATATCGTATCGAAATAATTTAATTCGAGTATTAATTTAATCAACTTAATTAAATTGATTAGGTGAACCCACCCCCTTAATGAGCATAGCTGTGGTGGCAACACTCATAGTTGTTGCGAGTTGCAATTTTAATTCGCCTTCCACTTTGACATTTCATATTCGCTTCATTGACTTGTCTGTTCTGTTGTTCATTTTTTAAACGTTTATCAAGAGTGCGTCGGCCGCACCGCGGTTTCATTTTAATTTCTTTTCTTTTATTTAATTCGAAAGTTCCCCCTCGCGATTAAAATTGTAACAACATGACATTGTCAAGAAAAGGGTGGGAATGGGATCTGGGCGATAAGTCAAAGTGTGAAAAAAGAAATGCGCTATTATTTATTTTTGTTTCTTTTTGTTTTATGTACTTACAAGAGTAGTGTTTTTTCTTTTATCTCCTTTAAATGTGGTACGGTGATGGGTGAAATTGTTTGAGATACCTACCTATGCAAAAATAATATTTTACTCAAGATATTGAAGTTCATCAATCATTAAGTATTTTTATTTAAAGAAAATTTTTTAATTTTCTCAAAAGCTAAAAGAGTCATTCTATATGAAAACCTCTAAGAAAATTAAATTTATTTCTTCACTATTTTAGATTTTGCTTAAATTTGTGAGAATTTTCTTCCAGAGATGGAACTCCAAGGGTATTTTATTTAGCAATCCTCTATGAAATATTAGGAAAACGTTATTTGTATGCTCAAATATTTTTATTTCTTAACCATAGAAGGTAATGCATATTTTACGCACACTAAAGTTATGCTTCGTCGAATCGACGAAGTTCACCTTTAAACCAACATAATCTTTAAATTTCGGTTACCTTGATCCTGAAAATTTAAAATGAACTTCTTGGACATGTCTTTAAAATAATATATATGATTTCTTAATAGTAACGACATGTTTTCTGCACATAAAAATAAATTTAACATTATTAGTTTATTTTGCTACGCAAACATCAGCCATTAGTTAAAAAAAATTAACAAAAAATAATAAAATAATATCAACCTTGGAAATAATCGCAAAAACTTAAAGTATTAAATCATATCAACTGTAAAATAAATAAATAAATTCGGTGGCACAAACGGCTCATGAAGAACCAGGGCCTAGTGACTTACAACTCTCAACCATTCCTGTTTGCGTGTCTGCAGGAATGGAGGGGACCTACAGTTTATTGCCGAATCCGAACGGCTAAGGTGAGCGGCACTTTTCTATGACAGAGATACTCTTGGAGGATTTGTCACTTCCTCGCAAGAGGTAGTAGCTCCGAAAAAAAAACTTAAGGTGGAAGCGGCTGGTATTGAACTCCAGACCTCTGGCATGACAGTCCTACGCACTAACCATTACGCCACGGGCTACTATATATCAACTGTAAAAACTAAAAAAAATAGTTAAAAAAAAATATATATATACAATAGGCACAAGCTTCAATTTTGGGTGCACCACAGATGCTTTTTTTGCATTTGTAGCATGAAGATTTTGTCATTCGCCTTTTGTAATGTGCTAAAATACATATATTTTTCTTTTCTTTTTTTGCCAACGGTACTTGAATGTTGTCTTGACGTTTTTCTTGAACATCAGTCAAAAAAATTTCAATTTTCCTCCCTGTTGTAGCAATTAGAGTAGGTTTCTCCAGTCTCCGTGACATATACTTTTCTACTAGGTCACCATGTAATTTTTTCATATAATCTCGACTGCTAAGCAACTTATGTTTGCTGCCAAACATATTACACGTGTATATTATTTATAAAAAAACAACAAAAAACACCCCAATAACAAATATGTAGTAAAAAACGGAAAAAAAAGTCACACAAAAGTTATCCTTCATCGTTTCGACGAACACACCTGCTAAAAAACCATATTTCCATTAATCACAGGATACCAAGCTTCCGCTCACTGGTAGAGATCAACACCAAAGAATGTTGCACAAAGATACAATTAAAAGGGATCAATAGTTACAGAGAAATCATAGAAAATAAAAGAGGTGTTCGTCGATTCGACGAAGGATAACCTTCCTGGGTTAAAATGTTTCTATAAAAGATATCTGGGTGATTCTACAAACAATGGAATAAAATAGTGAATATTTCTGCACGACATTGTTGGAAGCTTAAAGTCGAAAAAGTAGTCCTAGTAAATAGTTCGAACGCCTTTTTACGATGCTGAAAACGGCCATTCAAAAAAATAAAAAATGTCAATTTTAGGGACAATTTTTTGAAAAAGGAGGTACAGGGGACTGATTTTTTTTACAGGGGACTGATAAATAAATAATTAAATTTGTCAATACTCCTCTTATTTACTCTTAAATATGACTTATGTATTGAAATAGAAACTAAATTTATTTAGGCTTTATAAAACACATAAATTCATATGGTAGTTATTTTAGTAGAAAAATATGGTATCAAAGTCGGTTCCACTTAATAATTTCTGATAATTTTTTCTTCATTGAAAAGCCAGGGGACTGAGGCTAGGGAACTGAGTATTTTCATAGTTTTTGCGCAAAAAACGTACATAGCTTGTTATTTAAAAAAAAATTAAAAATATCTAATATTATAGTTTCATTCAGCCTCTACTATACTGCTAACAATATTTCCTACTTTTATACAAATTTGCTGAGTAAATATTCACCAAAGAACTGATAAACTGAACAGTCAATCGATGAATTCTCGCACAAATGCCTTCTTCACGACTCACGTAACAAACAGAATCGAGTTGGTCACACGGTTTTATTTTAAGGAGACTTGATACTTGACATTGCTAGCATTGGACATTCGATCGATATTCTAGTTATCGAATTTTCTTAATGGTTTCAATAGTCAAGGGAACTGACAGAAACGCCGCGGAAAAAGTTTAATAAATTTCATATGGAAGATTTATTATTTTACGTAAGTAAGAGTGGCTTCAGTTTAGTGTGAAGCCTGAAATTAAAGAACGATAATGATTTTTCTTTTCGAAAACGCGAGGAGGACACGTGAGGGTACTGAGAATTCGATGCTCCACTGAAGAGTAGATGCTCAAGTGTTTTCAGAAAATTAAAAATAACGGGAGCAGTAATTTACTTACATTATTTTGTTGCTCCAAAGATCTTATTTCTACAATAATAAAATAGTTAATATTTAAAACAAAAATACTACCTAATAACGTAAAATTTTGAATAAAAAACTAGTCTGAACACAATGTTTTTCATTGTTTTTTTTAAATATTTAGTTTGAAAATTTCAAAAACTGTTTTCTCAAATAATTTGAATCAAAAACATAATAAAAGAATGGACCTCTGGTTTTAAAAAATTTTTTAGCATGACATTTTAAGTGTCGCCGTTGTTTATTAATGATTTTTTTCTATTTTAAGTCGATTTTTTGAAAATTTCACCTCCTACCTAAACAGGGGGAAATAAAACCCTCCCTCCTATACTGTAGAAGAATTCGTAGCAATAAAAATAAATTCGAAAAAATCAAAAATTGTTCATTTTCACGTATTGATTGTAGGTATGTTAAAAAAATCATCTTTCGGAGGATCTTCCTTCAACGTCAACAACATCGACACACGTTGAAATTGATCCCCTCGAACAGCAGGCGAGCGCAGGAGCTCGAATTTGCGCAAGAGTTTTAAATTCATAATGAGGTTGAAAATACAGTGGAAAACTGTGGTTTTGTTTCAGAGGGCAGGCGTATAGTATAGATTAAAATATATTTCTTACTAGCTTAAAGAATATTTCCCTGCATGGAACTATGTTTGGATGCACATTAAATAATGTAGTACCTATTGAAGAAATTCGCCAAGGTTAATATTTGTTAAAAATCATTATGAAAATACAAGCCCTTCAAAATTTATTATTATATTTTATACGTGTACAATTGTATAGGTTTTTTGCTAGATAAACAAATAAAATGTGAACTAAACTTTTTTTTTAAAAGCCCAGAATCAATATCATTCAATATATTAGAGCCAAAAACTGCTTTCAATAAAACGAAAGCAGTTTTTTTATTTCAAAATTTTTTTCTATTCAAAAGAAAAAAATTCCGCTGGTTTTTTTAAATTCTTATCAATTCTTTATTACGTCGTAGGGTATATTGTTTTTTTGTTAACCTTATATGACGTTACATATTACAATCAATAAAATAAAATTTATCTGAAATCAATATCTTAAATCGTTCCGGCGAGGTAAAAGAAAAAAGTAAAAAGTAGATACCTATGTAGGTATCACGAACGTAAAAACTTACCTGCACTCAATACGCTGACATCACTCGGATTCTAGGAACTTTCGAAACGAAGAAGTAAGTACCTACATATAACGACATTTTCGATTCAACAAATGGGATAAATTACAATAATTTCCAATGGGAAGTTAATAAAATATAAAATGCTCTATTCGTACAAAAATTGGAATTTGGCTATTTGGAGCCAAACATATTAGGTTCCTGTTATATATTAAACATGAACTTGAACTCTGTTATACTAATTTGAAGTCTTAAAACAACTCATGTTTAGTGTTAGTATCACCCGGAAATTTACGAAATTCTCATGTCATTAACTATTCCTAAAATGCCTAGTGAAAAGTCATTTGATGAGCTATTAAAATTTCTACGCGATCATTTTGCTCCAAAAGACGGTGTTCACATTGGACTTACTCCCTGAATTTTTTTTTGACATCTATATACTTTTTCTCGTTCCCACTCTGTGGTGAGAAAGAGACAGGCAAGTGAGGCAGGATTTTTTAAATTTTTTAAAAATTTGTGGATTTATTTTGACGTTTCCTTTTGTGACATGTGTTTTGTTAGTATTTAATTTTTGTTTGGCACTTAAATACTACAGAAACGAAGTTGTTTCAATTGGAAAAATATTTATTTAGTGAAATATTAATTTTGTGATTGAAAAATTTCTAGTTAAATTCTCCGGCGAATAAAAATTTGTGTTTTATTTTAACAACTACTGAACGTCAGAGTGAATCGGTTGTGTGTGTCTGAACACGAGCTGACTGACTTATGCCAAAAAAAATCGTAAATCTGAGTCCAATGTGAACACCGTCAAAGAGAACAAAAGAGCAGAGCGTTATAAATTTAACAAGATTTATCAAGAAGACGGCGAATCGTTGAATGAATTTATTGTGCGCCTCAAATCTGCAGCCCAAACGTGTCGATTCGGAGATTTCCTAAAGGATATCAAAGATGACAAGTTAGCGAAGTACAAATCTCTCATCCTGGATGAAGCTCTGGCAGACAGGTTTATCGTCGGAGTTAAAAGTGATAAGATCCAGGAAATGCTTTTACGTGACGACTCATTAACATTTGAAAAAGTGTGTCAACAAGCAATAAGCATTAAATGTGGAGGCTTCGCATAACGCATCATGTGCCATTCAACCAATGTCACAGAATGCGATATATAATCAAAAAAAAATTTTCCAAGACAAAAAAATGCACGTCATGACAAAACGCCACGTGCTATGGGGGCGAGTTCAAACTCTTCTCAAAAAACAATTTTTACAAAATTGTAAGAAAATCCATTATATTATTATAAATCTTTTACCCTTACTTATTTAAATACGTTACAAATTGTATTTTTATCCATTTTAAAACTTTTTAATATTTTTTTTGATAGTTTGGAGCTTATCGCGCTTGATTATAATCACACTGAAGACAAAATAAACCCACATTAAAAGAACAGATTCTAATACAAAACGAAATATGAAATAAACCGTAAACGAGATAACCTTGACCTAAATAACTCATTACACTTTGAACGAAATTGCAAAACGAGAAATAAGGGTAAGAAAGAAATGAGATGTGATCGTAGGGCGAAGTGATTGAAAAACAAAGTAAACACAATCGAAGTAAATAAAAATTATTATAAGAAAAGCGAAGTGAAAAAAGGAAACAACAGGCACCCCAGTGATGGAAATCGACTTTTGTCGATAGTACTGAACGCTGAAAAAAAATATTACTGAAAATGAACAAATAGTACCGAAAATTTTCAATCGTGAATTCTACCTGGAATTTAGTATTTTGTTAGATGTTGCCATCGTTACGCGCCACTTACAGCTATCATTGGAACTCATCATTGAAAATTTTAATGATGAGGTTCCAAAATCTATGATTATTTTGTTGCCAAAATAAAGCTTATGACTTAAATAAGATTATCTGGTCACCAAAAAATATTATTTCGGCCTAACCTTTCTCATAAAATGACTTTTATTGTTCCAATGATCATTGATAAGGTACTTAGTGCAATCATTG
The DNA here is from genome assembly GCA_947049315.1 of Epistrophella euchroma. Classification (NCBI taxonomy): domain Eukaryota; kingdom Metazoa; phylum Arthropoda; class Insecta; order Diptera; family Syrphidae; genus Epistrophella; species Epistrophella euchroma. The sequence goes on from OX346246.1 coordinate 98,254,039, forward strand.
AAATAATGAAAGTCAATGTATGTAGAAAGTTGGGCCCAATTGAAATTTTGTTATGGCAATAATAATGTTAATTGAGTCGTCAACTTCATATTGGCAATAAAATAATCACTGATTTTGTTTCTTAAATACCTCAAAACTTAAATTTAAAATTTTCAATGAAAACTATAACTGGTACCTTAGAGAAAGATTTAGTTCGAGTATTCTGCCATCGACCCCTTGCAGCCATATTGATTTAGAGATTAAATACTGTTCACTATTTTTTTGAACGAGACGCATTTTTTTGTAGTTGATTATTTTTTAAATTTATGTGTCAAAAATTCTGAAAAATCTAACGTTTAATAAATAATTCGAGATAATTCGGAGTCATAGTAGGTACATACATATGTTGTTAAATTTTTTATTTTTGGAATTATAATAGACTATTTGAACCATGTTTGAGGAATATTTGAAAAAGCGTAAAATCCATAGTATTTTTTATTTTATTTATACATATATTTTTTGCATATTTGGAATTATTATTAAGTACAAACCGAATTTTCAAAAAGTGTTGACATTTTTTTGGACAAATATGTAGTTATGTACTTTTGTTTATTTACGAGTGTACAAGGTATTCCTAATTCGTGGACTCTGTTTTGAAGGATTATTCCTAGGATCATTAAATCTACTTAGGTTTTTAAGAAATTAAAAACAAACTATAAGGGTTGTTTTATTTTGTAATGGTCCAGTCGGAATGTCATTTGAAATGGAAAAAAATAGATAGGGTTTTATTTTAACAACTACTGAACGTCAGAGTGAATCGGTTGTGTGTGTCTGAACACGAGCTGACTGACTTATGCCAAAAAAAATCGTAAATCTGAGTCCAATGTGAACACCGTCAAAGAGAACAAAAGAGCAGAGCGTTATAAATTTAACAAGATTTATCAAGAAGACGGCGAATCGTTGAATGAATTTATTGTGCGCCTCAAATCTGCAGCCCAAACGTGTCGATTCGGAGATTTCCTAGAGGATATCAAAGATGACAAGTTAGCGAAGTACAAATCTCTCATCCTGGATGAAGCTCTGGCAGACAGGTTTATCGTCGGAGTTAAAAGTGATAAGATCCAGGAAATGCTTTTACGTGACGACTCATTAACATTTGAAAAAGTGTGTCAACAAGCAATAAGCATTAAATGTGGAGGCTTCGCATAACGCATCATGTGCCATTCAACCAATGTCACAGAATGCGATATATAATCAAAAAAAATTTTTCCAAGACAAAAAAATGCACGTCATGACAAAACGCCACGTGCTATGGGGGCGAGTTCAAACTCTTCTCAAAAAACAATTTTTACAAAATTGTAAGAAAATCCATTATATTATTATAAATCTTTTACCCTTACTTATTTAAATACGTTACAAATTGTATTTTTATCCATTTTAAAACTTTTTAATATTTTTTTTGATAGTTTGGAGCTTATCGCGCTTGATTATAATCACACTGAAAACAAAATAAACCCACATTAAAAGAACAGATTCTAATACAAAACGAAATATGAAATAAACCGTAAACGAGATAACCTTGACCTAAATAACTCATTACACTTTGAACGAAATTGCAAAACGAGAAATAAGGGTAAGAAAGAAATGAGATGTGATCGTAGGGCGAAGTGATTGAAAAACAAAGTAAACACAATCGAAGTAAATAAAAATTATTATAAGAAAAGCGAAGTGAAAAAAGGAAACAACAGGCACCCCAGTGATGGAAATCGACTTTTGTCGATAGTACTGAACGCTGAAAAAAAATATTACTGAAAATGAACAAATAGTACCGAAAATTTTCAATCGTGAATTCTACCTGGAATTTAGTATTTTGTTAGATGTTGCCATCGTTACGCGCCAGTTACAGCTATCATTGGAACTCATCATTGAAAATTTTAATGATGAGGTTCCAAAATCTATGATTATTTTGTTGCCAAAATAAAGCTTATGACTTAAATAAGATTATCTGGTCACCAAAAAATATTATTTCGGCCTAACCTTTCTCATAAAATGACTTTTATTGTTCCAATGATCATTGATAAGGTACTTAGTGCAATCATTGAAATAATGAAAGTCAATGTATGTAGAAAGTTGGGCCCAATTGAAATTTTGCTATGGCAATAATAATGTTAATTGAGTCGTCAACTTCATATTGGCAATAAAATAATCACTGATTTTGTTTCTTAAATACCTCAAAACTTAAATTTAAAATTTTCAATGATGAGTTTCAATGAAAACTATAACTGGTACCTTAGAGAAAGATTTAGTTCGAGTATTCTGCCATCGACCCCTTGCAGCCATATTGATTTAGAGATCAAATACTGTTCACTATTTTTTTGAACGAGACGCATTTTTTTGTAGTTGATTATTTTTTAAATTTATGTGTCAAAAATTCTGAAAAATCTAACGTTTAATAAATAATTCGAGATAAATCGGAGTCATAGTAGGTACATACATATGTTGTTAAATTTTTTATTTTTGGAATTATAATAGACTATTTGAACCATGTTTGAGGAATATTTGAAAAAGCGTAAAATCCATAGTATTTTTTATTTTATTTATACATATATTTTTTGCATATTTGGAATTATTATTAAGTAAAAACCGAATTTTCAAAAAGTGTTGACAATTTGTTTGGACAAATATGTAGTTATGTACTTTTGTTTATTTACGAGTGTACAAGGTATTCCTAATTCGTGGACTCTGTTTTGAAGGATTATTCCTAGGATCATTAAATCTACTTAAGTTTTTAAGAAATTAAAAACAAACTACAAGGGTTGTTTTATTTTGTAATGGTCCAGTCGGAATGTCATTTGAAATGGAAAAAAATAGATAGGGTTTTTTTTTTTTATTTTAATCGTTATGGGGGCTTATTAGGAGTCTAAATTTAAGTTTTCGACCGCCTAGCTCCATTGCGTTGGCCGCCATCTTGAATTTAAGGAAAATTCGTTTTCGTTGAATAACTCGTTTATTTTCGACTTTTGACCAAAAATTCACTTTACATAAGTTGCTCAGAATTTAATTATCTACAACTTTGGTGATAACAGTTTTTTTCCTAGGATTGATATTTTTCCAATTAATCCGGAAAATACAATTACAATCGTTTTTTCATCTGTTAAGCGCGTTAGTTAACATTTTTTGAATTAAAACCAAAAAGACAGTATATTTTTTTTTTAATCGTTAGGAAGGGGCCTAAAGGGTATATATTGAAATTTTCGACCAATTTCCTCTTTGGCCGCCATCTTGAATTCAATTTTTTAAATGCTAAATAAATTAAATATTTTATGTCGAATTCCTTTTAATAAAAAAATCGATTTGTTTAGAAGAAAAAATCGATTTTTCTGGACAAATTCCTTGTATTGAAAGAAAAAAATGGAGTCTGTTTAGAATAAAAATCGATTATTTTTGGTAAAAGGAATTCGACATTAATCACTTTCAACTTATAACATGTTATACATGTATACTGTTATACAAAGAATGGTCAGGCGCATAATATAACAATTGTTCAAATGGAGCCACCATTTTTGTATGAATACGCTATCCAGTCACTGATCTCTATAATACACTGGTAGTGTATTACCTACAATGTATAACAGTTTCTGTGGTTCCAATTGAAGATTATAATACGTGGTCAGCCGCATAATTTGACGTTTGTCTGACACAAAATAAATATTATTTATGGTTAATAATCTACTCTCTACTCTCTCTACTCATATTTTAGTATTCGGTGTACCTATCTCCAAGAAAAATAAAATATGAAACAGAGTTTTTGTTTTTTCACATTCTTTAGTTTTGGAGGGTGAATTTTTGCCTTCATTTTTGGTATTTTATATGTTATACATGTATACTGTTATACAAAGAATGGTCATGCGCATAATATAACAATTGTTCAAATGGAGCCACCATTTTTGTATGAATACGCTATCCAGTGTATTATAGAGATCAGTATTATGTATGTATGTATGTATGTATGGATGTAAGTAGGTATTATAGAGTCCAGTGTATTATAGAGATCAGTGGGGTGTATGCACTGATCTCTATAATACACTGGATAGCGCATCCATACCAAGTAAGTTGAAGCCATTTGATAATTGTTATAATGCTGACTTGCCTATTTTTTTATATAATAGTATAACTGTATAACATAATGAAATGCAAATTTTTTTTACAAAATTGCAACTTAATATTTTAAATTCACTTTTACAATTATTTTAAGTTACAAAAAATCAAATTTACAAACAAGTGATGGTTCTTTTGCTTTTTTTTTCTTAGATATTCCAGTTTGGTTTTTGCCCCTCATGCGGTTGTAGTAGAATTTTTGAGATCTCAGCAACTTGAACTAGCCTCCTCAGCCTCACTGAACAAACCTTAGTGTTGAGTTGCCTACGTACTTGTCATCTTCAATTGGAATCAGAAAAATTGTTATACTTTGTAGGGAATCCACTATCCAGTGTATTATAGGGATCAGTGATCTGTATGTGCCTGTTTATATTGTATTTTTGATGAACGGCGCATCCAGTGAGATGGGTAGATTTTGTGTGAGTAAGAAAGAGAAGGTTTAATTCCACCAAAATGATGCCTATGTGCCAGTTCCAATGGGCCAGGCCCACGAAGAAAAAATCTAACTAAAAGTTGCCTAGTGGGCACTCTCCCATATAAGCTAATGTAATTGGATTGAAAGCAACAAAAAGTTGCCTAGTGGGCGATGGGCCTTAGATAGATTTACCTTAAATCTTCTTCAAATCCCGAAGATTTACGATACAAATTTATTTCCTAAATCTCGAAGATTAGAAATAAATCTTGTTAAATCTTCATAGGTCCAATAGTTTTAAAACTCGAACTCGGCTTTATTTTCTCTCACTGAATACATTCATTGGAAAGTGGACATGCATGAAATTTTCTACCTCACTTCAACGTCATTAGAAAGAACGAAACAATATCTGCAAACTGTCAAAATAAATCTACCTTTTGATCTTTTTGTGCGGTGGAAACACCAAATAGATTTATGTCAAATTCTTTGTAACAAAAAAATCGATTTGTTTAGATGAAAAAACCAATTTTTCTGGATAAATTCCTTGTATTGAAAGAAAAAAATGGGTTCTGTTTAGAAAAAAAATCGATTTTTTTTGGTAAAAGGAATACGACATTATTTAATCTAAACCGAGATAAACCTTCGGTGGAAACAAAGTATAAAGTTGTATGGGAATTTTACGACGCTTAATATGATGTTCCGACGTTGTATAAATACCCCTATTACACCGGGTCGCCACCTGAAATAGTTCATAGAATACTATCTGTCACTTTTGACAGAAAGAGGGAGCGATAGTATACTATTCATTCGTCTAAGAAAATTTCACAAGGCAAAGTTATGAAATTAAGGTCGAATTCCTTTTAACAAAAAAAAATCGATTTGTTCTGTTTAGAAAAAAATCGATTTTTTTTGGTAAAAGGAATTCGACATAAAACAATCAAAAGAATTGGTTTGAATTGATTGATAATTTTGCTTACCCAGCGTCTCCATTAGCAATTTTCGAGGCAATAAATTGCTTCCTTTATTGTCATTGCCTTGAATATTGCCAATGAAGACGCTTTGGGAATGGAAATGGCAATATTGCCTGAAAGATAAAAGTCAATTATTGATTTCCATCAACCAGGCAAAAAATTTTGACGTTTTGCCTTTTACAAAATGATTTCTCAACGATTTTGAATAAATTCTCCTTCACTTTGAAACAAAAAGTGAAAATATGAATAGGAGTGACCGAGAATTATAGTGTATTAAGATTTTAAATTATCAAAAACAGTAAATTTAAGCAGCTGTTGTCGCCATTTCTATACGTACAGTTTTTTACAACTTGTTGCAAGGCAAGAGGAGGGGATGTTTTGGAGAGGTAGGGCTGGATAAAAAGGAAAAGGCAGGAAAATTTGGTTAGGAAAGGTTTAGAAAAAGGTATAATATGGAGTATTAAGTTCCGGAGGTCGCGGCCTGCTTGCGTAGCTCGGCTTTGCTCGCCGGAGTGGGGGGGATCTTGCCCCCGAAACCTAATCTCACCCGCAGCAAAACATAAATCAGGCCATGAAAACTTACTAAAAGTGACGTCAGACGGACGATCACCACTTCAAGGGTACCGCAGGTGTTGTTGCGGCGATGCTATCCCACCCAGCCAAGAAATCCGATGACTTATACGGATTTCCCCAATAAGGACGATTTCCACGTTCACGTCACACCATCTTCACCTCGCTAGTTTAGCCACCATCTGCACCCCTGAAAATTAATCTTCAAAAGTCCATGTTTCGTTCAGACGAAACAAATAAACACAAAATATTCATTCAAAAGGGCGAGAAGTTTTATTGAAAGGTAATTTGAATAACATCTATGCAAATATTTCTGAAAGGAAAATAATACGATGTGAACATAAAAAAAAACAAAAGAAAGGTAATTTGGTATAATTATTAAACGTTATATCTAAAAGGTTAGTTTTTTTTTTTAACACCAAAACGAATAGCGTAAATAAAAAGTTACAAATAAATAAATATCGAAAAAAAATAATAAAATGTGACACCGTAGTGTTTCTTTCCAGGACTATCACCTAAACCTGTAAAAGTACCCTTTTTGGTACGTTCAGCCAAACTAGTTGCGGTTCAAAACAAAAATCCCTACCTGCAATGAGCTCGTTGTAGGTAACTGAATCTACAAAAATGGACTACACGAAAACGCGAGACAGAGCCTGGGAAACAAAACTTTTCCACTTACAAATATGGTACTGAAAAATGTAATTAACAAAGAGAAAGTTAATTTTAACCAAAAGCATAAAATCTTCAACGCCACATAAAAAAATATATAAAGTCGTTTATAGCTTAACGTAATTTTAACAAGTACGTAAACAAAAAAAAACATCCAAATATCCGTCTCAATATGGTAGGTATGGTAATACGTTTGAAAGTATATATATTTCACTTTCCAGATCGATTTCATCGAGCAGAATCGATGAAAGAGATTTATATATAATGTATATTGTAACGATGAAATCAGCACCTAACTACTTTCGGAACAACAAAGAGCCAAGTACAAAAATACCCTTATCGAAGACAAAACCATTTATAAAAAAAATCCCGAGAGAGCGCGCCCATCTCTCTCACGGGGAAAATGCGCTGAATGGAAGAGTGGAGAGAACGCCATCTCTCTTCATTGGAATAGAACCTTCCAGATAGCTTTTGTGCCAGTACTTTCGAGTAGAGTCCCGAACCTCTCAGCTCACTATATAAGGAGAAACTTTTTGAGCACAGACACAGTTTATTTTTGAAAGCGAAAGTGTAAAGTTCGAAGTTAAAAGTATCCGGAAGTGAATTTAAGTTGCATACTATTGAGATTGGTGATTAATAAAATATTTGAAGTAAAGTGTGTTTAATTTAAAAAGGAAATAATTGACGGTTGACAGTTAAAAATAAATAAGTTTTATATCGAACCGTGGTAAAACGTTACATTGGTGTCAGAATAAGGGATAAAACTTATTTTATCTGTGCATTTAAGTAAATTAACTTAAAATAAAAAGTGCGTGTGTGTTTTTAAATAAATAAACAGACAATGGGTAAAATTTTGAATGATTTAAATTGTGTTGAACTTAAAGCAGAACTAAATAAACGAGGTCTTCCTACTGCTGGATCAAAAAATGACCTCATTATTCGTCTGCAGGAACATTTAAGACAACAAGGTGAAAACCCAGACACGTTTATTTTCACGATTGAAATGGAGGAAGAGCAAGTAAGTACTAGTTCAGATATGACCAATATGATGGCTCTGCTGCTCGTCCAGTTCGAAGAGCAAAGAAAAGAACAAAAGAATCTTCTCGAAGAGCAAAGAAGAGAACAAAAGAATGAACAAAATAATCTTCTCGAACAAATAGAAAAACAAAGTGTTGAGCAAAAGAATCTTCTGGAAAAACAAGAAAAGAAGCTTCTTGAACGATTTGAGGAACAGAAAATTCTCCTCGACGGTAAGCTCGATACTTTTGAGAACAAATTTGTTGCTCTTGACGAGCGTGTCGAAAAACAATTTTCGAAAGTAGACACAAAGCTCGAGGAAGTTCAAGAAAAGTTCGAAAACAGAATTCAAAGCATTACCAACGAACTGGACAAAGTTCGAAAAATGAGGATTCGAGAAAGTTCTGGCGACTTTGTAAAGCGAAAGGAAATGCATCCGCCAACCTTTGATGGACAAACTTCTTGGTCAATCTACAAGAAACAGTTTGAGGCAGCTGCAGCGACAAATGGATGGGATGACGAAGACAAGTTCATAGCTCTGACGCTTGCCCTTAGAGGACCTGCTGCTGAATTATTGCAAACCATACCAGCAGACAAGAACGGCAACTTCACGGCTCTTGTGCAGGCCATTGACAAACGTTTTGGAGATGGCCATATGCAAGAAGTCTTCCGCGTCCAACTCAATACCAGAGTTCAGAAAAGAGGAGAAAGTCTGCAACAACTTCAAACAGATATCGAACGGCTGGCTCACCTGGCATATCCAACTGCAGGAGAGGAAATAATAAACCAGTTCGCAACAGAAGCATTTGTCCGCGCTGTATCCGACATCAACCTTCAGCGAGCGATTCGAACTGCCGGAAAACGCACGCTTCCTGAAGCATTGGCGTTCGCTCTAACTATGGAAGCAGCAGAACAGGCTTCACAAGGAGTCCATAAGGTAAAAGAAATAGAAGTTGAAGAATGCTCCTGTCAGAGAATCGCATTCCAAGGAAATCAGCGAGACGGACCTGTTCGATGCTGGAATTGTAATAATACCGGGCATCTTCAGTGGCAGTGCAGATTGCCACCAAGAAAAGGTGCATGTCACCATTGTGGAAGCAGAGAAAACAACAGAGAACAACGTGGCAATTACACCAACGCTCCTCTTACTCGACTTGTTCCACAACCAGAAAAACAGGTAAGAAGTATCGATGGCCCCAGAACCACTGTCCAGGTCTCACAGACTAAACGAAACAACAAAAGTCTGACTGTGGAGGCGACGTTAAACGGCAAGAAACACGTGGCTACAATCGACACAGGTGCCACTGCCTCCATTGTAAGAAGGGACTTGGTCAAGATGACATGGCTGCATAACACCAATAGCTATCGTCTAAAAACTGCTACAGGAGAGGCAGCAAAAGTGTACGGAGAAGTTCGTCTTCCGATTCGTTTGGCAGAACTGGAGTTTTCGCATCTGTTTTTGGTAGCAGATATATGTGACGATATATGTGACGAGTCATTGGAATCGACTTCATGAAAGAACACGGAATAATTCTGGATATCGGTAAGCAAGTTCTTAATTACCAAAATGTAGAGATTCCTATGGTTTATGGTGACGAAAAATCCTCAACTCTAAGAAGTGTCATCAAAGAAGACATATGCTTGCCGTCTTCTTCTGAAGTGTTCGTTTGGGCTAAAATAAAAGGCGATTTGGGTGGTCATCGATACCTCATGGTGGAACCAGATACTAACCAAGGCTCCCAAAACATCATCGTTGGGAAGACTCTTGTGGCACCAAAGAACAACATGGTACCTGTACGGATTCTGAACATCAAACCCTACGAAGTTAAGTTGAGAAAAGGAGAAATAGTCGGAAAATGTGAACCTGTGTCAGCGATAACTAAGATCACAGAAGAGGACACGAAGAAGCCTGCGAACTCCGAACAACTAAAGGCAAAAATCCTTAACTCAACAAATCTGAGTCAACATCAGCTAAGTATTGCTGGTAGCCTTCTTCATGAGTATGCTGACATATTTTCTTCACCAAGTGGGCAGTATGGTCGAACACAACTCGTGCAGCATCGGATCGACACAGGAGACGCCAGACCGATTCGTCAACCAGCAAGACGTCTCCCCTTAGCCAAACAAGCAGAAGTTGAAGAGATGATATCGGGCATGAAGAAAGATGGGCTGATCGAAAACTCTAAAAGCCCTTGGGCATCGCCAGTGGTCCTTGTCAAAAAGAAGGACGGAAGCACTCGATTTTGTGTGGACTACAGAAGGCTGAACGATGTGACAAAGAAAGACAGTTATCCTCTGCCCAGAATCAGCGATACTTTAGATGCAATGGAAGGTGCTAAATGGTTCTCTACATTAGACCTAAAGAGCGGCTACTGGCAGGTAGAAATTCACCCAGAAGATCGTAAAAAGACAGCTTTCTCCACAGGAAATGGTTTGTGGCAATTTAAAGTGATGCCATTTGGACTGTGCAACGCTCCGGCTACATTTGAGCGTTTGATGGAATGCGTTTTACAAGGACTTACTTGGAAATCCTGCCTGGTCTATTTGGACGATGTCATCGTGTATGGGAAAACATTTGACGAACATTGTGACAACCTAAAAGCTGTATTCCAGAGGCTTCGAGAAGCACACCTCAAGCTTAATCCAGATAAATGTGCTCTTTTCAAGACCGAAGTTAAATATTTGGGACACATCATCTCATCCCAAGGAGTAAAGACTGATCCTGAAAAAGTTGACACTGTAAAGAATTGGCCAACACCACAGGACAAACATCAACTCCGAAGCTTTCTTGGCCTAGCCCTTTATTACCGGCGTTTTGTGAAGAATTTTGCTGGAATTGCCAAAAGCTTGCATCAGCTTACGGAAAAGGGAAAGCCGTTCAAATGGTCAGGTGAGTGTGAGAAAAGCTTTCAGGAACTAAAGCTGCGTTTATGTAATGCTCCTGTGCTCACCTATCCGACCTCGGGAAAACCTTTCATTGTTGACGCGGATGCAAGTAATGTTGGAATTGGAGCTGTATTGTCACAAGTCCACGATGGAGAAGAAAAGGTTGTCGCCTACTACAGTAAGGTACTTTCAAAGCCAGAACGGAATTATTGTGTGACCAGAAGGGAACTCCTAGCTCTGATCTTGGCAACAATGCACTTCCATAAGTATATCTATGGACAGAAGTTCCTTCTGCGAACAGACCATGGCGCACTCAACTGGCTTTTGAATTTTAAAAATCCAGAAGGTCAAGTAGCAAGGTGGATCGAAAGACTGCAGACATATGACTATCAGATTCAACATCAAAGAGGAAAGTTGCATTCCAATGCAGACGCATTGTCTCGAAGACCTTGCAAACAGGACTGCAAACATTGCACACGACAAGAAGAAAAGGAGACAGTCACCAACAGTCACGCATGAGAGCTGATCCAATTTACGGTTGGAGTAATGAAGAACTTAGGACTGCCCAACAAGAAGACTCGGATATAGAGCCCATTCTTGCGTGGAAAGAACACCAAGAAAAACCAGAGTGGTGTGACATCTCCGACAGAAGTCCGGCCCTGAAAGCATATTGGGCACAAGGGGACTCGCTTCATGTGGAAGAAGGTGTTCTAAGGCGTAAGTGGGAATCCGCAGACGGTAAGTCCTATGTGATGCAGCTGGTCGTTCCTCGGTCCAAGGTTAATGACGTTCTTCGAGAGATGCATGACGGAGCTTCTGGAGGTCATTTGGGAGTCAATAAGACTTTGGAAAAGATACGACAACGGTTCTACTGGCTACATGCAAGAGAGGACGTCGAAAAGTGGTGCCGAAAATGTGATACTTGTGCTGCTAGCAAAGGCCCAGGTAGGAAGCTTCAAAGTAAAATGCAACAATACAACGTAGGCACGCCTTTCGAGAGGATTGCAGTAGACGTCGCAGGCCCTTTTCCTGAGACCAACAGTGGAAACCGATACATCCTTGTAGTCATGGATTACTTCAGCAAGTGGCCTGAGGCATTTGCCATCCCAAACCAAGAAACCAAAACAGTTGTGGATCAGATTGTCTTCAATTGGGTGAGCAGGTTCGGCGTACCGATGGAACTTCATTCCGACCAAGGAAGGAACTTCGAATCTAACATCTTCCAGGAAGTTTGTTCGCTCCTTGGCATTAAAAAGACGAGGACAACGCCGCTTCATCCACAATCTGATGAGATGGTCGAGCGATTCAACCGGACGCTAAAGGAACATCTATCTAAGGTTGTCGGCGACTACCAACGAGACTGGGATAGACATATTCCATTATTCCTAATGGCATATAGGAGTGCAGTACATAGCTCGACAGGACATACACCATCGGAAATCTTGTTTGTAACGTCAATACGACTGCCTAGTGAGGTGAAATTTGGATGCCGGACAATTGAGCCACAACGAACAGAAGAATATGTGGATAACCTCAAAGAAAGGCTCATTGACATTCATCAACGAACCAGAGCATTCATAAAAACATCTAGTGATCGGATGAAAACACGTTATGATGCCCGAGCAACAACAACAGGATTTCAAGAAGGAGACCTCGTGTGGTTTTACAATCCCCATCGACAAAAGGGACTGTCACCAAAGCTTCAACAGAACTGGGAAGGACCCTACACTGTTGTGAAGAGACTAAATGATGTGGTCTACCGTATACAGAGAGGAGTAAGAGGGAAACTGAAAGTAGTTCATTGTGACCGTTTGCATCGTTATAATGGTGAAAGGAGCGACAGAATTGTTCGGGACGATCAATCTTAGGAGGGGGGCAATGTAACGATGAAATCAGTACCTAACTACTTTCGGAACAACAAAGAGCCAAGTACAAAAATACCCTTATCGAAGACAACAACCATTTATAAAAAAATCCCGAGAGAGCGCGCCCATCTCTCTCACGGGGAAAATGCGCTGAATGGAAGAGTGGAGAGAACGCCATCTCTCTTCATTGGAATAGAACCTTCCAGATAGCTTTTGTGCCAGTACTTTCGAGTAGGGTCCCGAACCTCTCAGCTCACTATATAAGGAGAAACTTTTTGAGCACAGACACAGTTCATTCTAGTGCGAACACTCGAAGTGAACGGACGTGAGCGGAATAATTATCTATACCTAACTATATACAAGCAATTCAACCCCTAAATAAGTATCGCCTAAAGGTGATACACACACAACACACACCAACCATTAATCCAGTATTCATCGGATTGAAGGAAAAACCCAGACAAGAAGCAACCGTAGTGCAGGTAAACGTTTTCTCCGTCCCAATAATGGGTCAGCGTGAGAAGGTGAAAGCTGCCAGGGAGCAACTACTTAGCACCATCAAGCGCGAAGTCGTGCACCTGCGAAGCCTTTATGGACAGGATGTGTCTACTGATTTTGCAGTGCGACTTAATTATGAGGTAGACCAAATCCTCCAACAATTTACGCCCGAGGTAGAACAAAACCTCAACCAGCATCAAACGCCAGAAGACGAAATTGAAGATATCAGCATGATTGAAGCTGCTTCAGTTTCTCAAGCACCACTGAAGGAGAAAAGGGTAAAAGAACCCGAGCCCAAAGAAGAACAGACCAAAAGACAGAGACTTGCCGCGGAAAACCAAAGTGAAGACACAGGATTCACCATGGTAGCCCCAGCCAACAAACGAAAGACACCAGCAAACCAAGCAGCAAAATCAGCAGCCCCAACGACGACGCCAAGAAAAACTGCAGAAGAACAGGCAGCAAACATCGGCAAAATGCAACCCCCAATTGTGTGCTACAACTTAGCAACTGCCAATATGTACCGGCACTTCCAATTGAAGGAAGCAAAAGTTAAATATACAATAGTCAACGTGAACAAAAGTAAAACCATCGTGAAGACATCGACGAAGGAAGACAACGAAGCCATTAAAAGCTACCTCGTCGAAAACAAAATTCAACACCACTCCTTCACGTCTAAGGAGGACAGGAAGTGTATTATTTTACTAAAGAAAATACACCACTCACACCAGCCAGAAGACATCATCAGCCACCTGGGAGCTCTTCAATTTCAAGCCATAAAAGCCTCACCATTTCGATCCAGGAGAGACAAGACCTCGAGTTTCAACGCCTTTGTTGTGGAATTCGAAAAAGGCACTGACCTGATCGCCGTAAGCCGCATCAAAAATTTACTTGGGGAAGCAGTGAAGTGGGAGAAGCTGCAACCAAACGTCGTCACCCAATGCCGGAACTGCCAAGCATTTGGACACGTGAGTGTAAACTGCCAGATGAAGCACCGTTGTGTGAAGTGCAGTGAAAACCACGAACGAGGCAAGTGCTCGAGGACCGATCCCACGGTCGGCAAACCTTATTGCGTCCTCTGCAAGAAAGAAGGACACCCAGCAAGCTATGAAGGATGTCCCTACCGAAAGAAGGTTGTAGCTGCCAAGAAAGAGAAGGAAGTAGCCAGGTTAACGGCAAAACAAGCACCACTTCCAACGTCCAGGAAATTTACTCCAGGTAAGTCTTTTTCCGATATTCTTAAAATTAACAATAGCATGTACAGTAATATCCCTAAACCTAAACCCCAACCCAAACCTCAAACCAAACCCAACCTTATTGCTCATCCTGAGCCAACTTATTCCAAACCTGCGAACCCAATTGGTGTCAAAACCACAAACAATCTGAAACCCTTTAGTGTTCCCAAAACCACAACGAGTTCATTCTTGAATGACTCACAGAAATTCTTCGGTTGTGACTTCGTCACACTCCTATCCAAAATTTCTGATTTTCTTCCCCTCTACGAGGCCTGCCCCGACGAAACCGGCAAGAAACATATGTTTCTTGACTTCTGTTTTAAAATATGTCTAGGACTATAAACCAATTAAACGTTATCTCGTATAACGTTGGATCTCTAGTATCTCATCCTAAACGGATCTCCCTCGAAAAATTCCTTAACAAAAACAAACCCGACGCCGTTTTGCTATCTGAAACTAAATTAGTCTCAAGGCATCGGCTTTACTTTAATAAGTACACCCTTTTCCGCACAGACAAAGATCTTGGCAAAACTGGCACTGCCGTTCTGGTAAGATCAACATTTCAATGCCGAAAGGTCATTGTCCAAGGTTTGGTTACGTTTGAAGTAACCTGTGTAGTCATTTCACTCGAAAATAACGAGAATATCCTTCTGATATCTTTATATAATCAGTGCTCTGCATCCCAAACTGACATAAAACACGACCTTGATTTGCTTAACGCATTTTGTCAAAATTACACTCAATTCATAATCGGCGGCGATTTCAACGCACGCCATCAATTATGGTTGGATTCTTTAAGCACTCCCCAAGGAGTGGCTATCTCTGACTGGCTCTGCGCTAATTCCCACAATCACTCCTTTGAGATTATATCTCAACCTATTCCTACTTTTCCCCGAACCCCCTCGACTCTCGACTTTTTTATGTGCTCCCCAGGTCTTATTTGTAGAATTCCTACACTTGAAAATTTCGCTTGTACTGCAATTGTGTCAGATTCTGATCATCTAGCAGTTAAATTAATTATTCGTCTCCGAACAAATTTTAACATTCTTGCTACCCCTCAGCAAGAGTATTTAAACTACAGAAAAATCAATTGGGAAGTATTCCAAAGCTCCTTAACGGAAAAGCTACGGAACAACACGCCCAATACATCAACCAACTTGAGCAATCAAGAAATCGATTCTGCAATCGAAACCATAGAAATCTCTATCACTGATACAATTGCAGAACAAGCCCAACCTCGAAACTTCAAATCGAAATACAAAGACCTTCCCGAGCACATACAAAACATGTATAAGCATAGGCAAAAACTTCGAAAAATTCTTCAGAGAATTTTTCACCGTACCCTAAATACCCACGGAAATGAGTACCAGAGTGTTTTCTCACAACTCAAGTGTATTAATACTCTCATAGACCAAAATACTAAAATATTTATCGACTCCCAATTCAGGAAAAGACTTAACGTCATAAAACCCGGACCTGACACCTTCAAGCAAATCAATCAAATTGTAGGAAAGAAATCTCCTATACTTGGTCAACTGCAACACAACGACGACTTCCTCGTGACTGACGGAGACAAATGCAATGCATTTGCTGACTTTTTCGAAAGCAATTTCAAACCAAATCTCCCGCTCCACTTACCTGACTTCTTCTCGAACGTCAACAGCGAAGTTGAAGGACTGATATCCCAGAACTCCGACCACCTTACCAACTTTTCTGAAGAAAATTCATCAGTCTGCACGACCGCCAATGATATCTTCACAGACCCACTCGACCTTTACGGTTCAATCCAATGCGGCAACTCCAAAAAATCTTCGGGACCTGACAAGGTCTCTAATTTTATTATTAAACAACTTCCCCCGACCGCAATCATATTTCTAACAATTATCCTCAATAATTGTATCAACAACAGCTATTTTCCTAACAAATGGAAAATAGCTGAAATATTCCCAATACCAAAGAAACCAGGGGCAAGCTGTATTAACAACTTCCGACCAATTTCACTCCTCCCAAACCTAAGCAAACTCCTTGAAATGCTTATCCTCACTAAACTTCGCTCACTATGCTCTTCAATGGGGATAGTGCAGCATAACCAATTTGGGTTCAAAGCTTCCCACTCTACCTTCGACCCGTTGTTGAAGCTTCACGCTGATACAACGCTGGCTCTTAACAAAAAAGAGACCACCATAGCTTGTCTGCTCGACATTCAAAAAGCATTCGACACTGTCTGGATAAACGGTCTGGTTTTCAAGCTGAAGTCTCTTCACTTGCCTAGACATCTTATCCACATCATTCACAGTTTTCTCACTAGCCGTAAGTTCTACGTGCGTGTGGGAAATACTAAATCAACCCTTAAAAACATTTCTGCTGGAGTAGCCCAAGGATCTCGCCTTGGGCCTGACCTCTTCAACCTTTATACCTCTGACCAACCAACAAACTTACCACCGACAAAAACCCTCCTATTTGCTGACGACTCCATCACTTATAGCGCATCCATAAGCCCAGACATAGCCCTCCGTAGAGTTAGGGAACATATTCTTAGACTCTGGGAATATTACCTCCAATGGGGAATCAAAATCAACCCTGCTAAAACAGAGTTGATCTGCTTTAGGAATCCTTCGCATAATGGCTTAGCCACGAAATGCAAAAACCTCTCCCTGACTCTTCCTGATAACTCAGTTATCAAACCCAAACAAAGTGTTAAATACCTCGGGGTTCACTTCTTCGAAAGGTTTAAATTTAACCAACACTCCAAATTCACCATTTGTAAGGCTAACCATGCCTTATCTCTCCTACGTCCCCTTATGAAAGTAAGAGGCGGCCTCCAAACTAAGACGAAACTTCTGCTTTACAAGCAACTCATTCGTCCAATACTAACTTATTGCTTTCCTATATGGTACACAATAAGTCCAACATATATGAAAAAATTGCAAATCTTTGAGCGAAAAGCTCTCCGACATTGCACTTCCCTTTTCCGAAAACCAAACTCTGTCCGCTATTATAGCAACGAAAGGCTTTACGAAGCTTCAGGAATTGTCCCAATCGACAAATATATTTACAACCTCAGCACTAAGATGCTGAGAAAAATCCCAACCCATCCCAGCCCTCTTGTTAATTTAATTACAGGTAACCCAGCCCCAGACGACCGATATCTTCAAGTGCTCTCCATGATGGACCCAGCATTTGGAATAGCTGGAGACGACAGCTTCGGAAACTTCTACGTTGTTGCAGGAACGCAGCACAACAGAGGTTGAAGCCCCAAATCACCAGACCCTACATCAGCACACCAGCCGTAGACTATCAGCATCAAACATACCACAAACCTATAACTACCCACCCACTCATCACCACACCAGCCAACGACCATCAGCACTGCTCAAGCCGACGTGAACATCCGAAAATTACAAAAAATTTAAACAACTAATGTTAGACTTAAGGCACTTATGTTAATACAAATGTAAAAAATAATAACCAAATAACGAAGCAGAGCCCCTTTTGTGCTCGCAGATATATAACACTAGACTTAAGAAACAAACTAATTATTGTATATATTTATTAATAATACCCAATGTAAAAAAACTTTTGAGCTTGAATAAAAATATTGTATATATATATATGTATATATGCACAGACACAGTTTATTTTTGAAAGCGAAAGTGTAAAGTTCGAAGTTAAAAGTATCCGGAAGTGAATTTAAGTTGCATACTATTGAGATTGGTGATTAATAAAATATTTGAAGTAAAGTGTGTTTAATTTAAAAAGGAAATAATTGACGGTTGACAGTTAAAAATAAATAAGTTTTATATCGAACCGTGGTAAAACGTTACAATATGTATACGTTTCTTCCTTTTATTTATAGGTATATATTGTATAGGTTACCAAAATCCGGGTTATAAATTAATACCTTCTTTTCTTTTTGTTTCAGGACTCACTTTCTGGAAGACGAGCTTGACTGCGGGCTTCAGATGAAGTTTCCCGAGTTTCAAGAGCGAAAAGTGTAGCTCTCGCGTGTACCACTGCCGGTTTCCGAGAACCTCCAGAAGCGACGATAGGTTCATCAAAGTTGAATCCAAGTTAGAATTCTTGTCCAACCAAAAAAGGGTGGATACTGGTCCAAGAATGATTGGCACTTGGACAGTCCAACAAAATGGCGATTGGTCCAGTTTAAATAAAGAGGTGGTGGCCCAGTCCTCTGTGGGCAATCCGGGACCACCAGAAAAACAAGATTTATGGTACAATTGTAACCTGTTCAAATTTTCCAATTTTCAACACTAATTCTCAATAAAAAAAAAAACGTTTTCTTTGAAAACTCACCCTATGGTATATTTGTTCACTATTTTGTTGTATTTTTTTCTCGACGGTCATAAAATTATCCCGTAAGTATTCACGTAAGTAATCCAATTAATCTTTAAAAAAAATATATTAGGTTACTCTTAAAACAAAAACTCGGACTTGCATATAACACACCAGGTAAAGTATTTTGATTACAGCAAAACTTTTATTAGGATACTTTTATTAGGATAAAAAAACAGAAAAGTTAAGTTTAAATTCAATTTAAACGGCCGTGTCACATAGAGCTTAAAACGTAGGCGGCTCTTCTTGCACCAGCGGAGAAATGTACCGGTATGCCATCGGACGATTCAACATTACGGTGATCAGGTCAAGAAACATACCACTTTTCTTTTGGCAAATTCTCCTCTCACACTATTCGTATCACCCGATCCACCGGCTCCGCCATTAGTTTCCTTTTCTTTTGAATTGTCAATGTATTGGTTACTCTTTTAGTGACCTTTCCTTTTTTTTTACATTTCAAAAAAACGACCTGTCCGATTATCTTTCGATATTTCGGAAGCCTTCAAAACTATTACATCTAGTTTCCAATAGAGGGTGCTCGGGTTGCCACTGAGGCTCTGTATACATTACAGATAAATTTAATCAGCGAACATATCTGTTCGAGAGCCGATAATATTTATAGAGGTAGTTCGGGCGTCCAGAACAAACTTGAAATGACTGGCCATGAAATGCCCCAACCAAGCAATAAATTGCCATCGATATTGAAATTGCCAGTGTCTCAAATATTGCCAATGGAGTCACAGCATTTTAAGTCCACAAGAAACAGACCAACACTTCCTTTTGGCACCTACAATTACGTCCATATTATTCACTCAATACATCTAGATTAAAACTTAAATCTGGATGTAAATCATACAAGTTCAATGTAAATTCATCTAGATTTAAGTTTAAATCTAGATGTATCGAGTGAATAATAATATGGCGGAATTACATTCAAAAAACACAAAACAAAAAAAAATTGAAACAAACTCACAAATGTCAAAGGGAAAATTGCTTCTTCATAGAATATTATTCATAGCTTTTTATGAGCAAAGCAATATGTGGCAAGAAAGTTTTTACAGAATACTATAAGTAGTAATAATACTTATCTCGAATTAATGCTTCTGTGACACTCGTGAAAATTTTGCCCACGGTACTCCGATTCACAGATTTTCAATCTCATTCTTTTTCTCTTTCGCACTCATTACGTTTGAAAAGAGTCATGACCAAAGAAACTGAATATAAAGAAATGAATCCTTCGTACGTTTCACCCCCAAAACCCATTTGTTTACATTGTTGTATTTGTAATTTATTTTGTGTCGATGAATAGATGTGAAATCCAACAACAATATAGCAGGGTGGTGTGAAGATAAGTAGGTACTGATTTTATTAGATTAGATTAGATTAAGATTTATTTCCAAATACCTACATACATATATCTTTACAATGTGTTTTTTTTAATTAAATCATTTTGCATGGCCTTTGCCGTCTGCCTGATTGACTTTAAATTTACATCAGTGTTTAAATTAATACAAGTAAAATAAATATGTTACATTTTTATTCCTCCTTTGTTAAATAAAAATCCATTTAAAGATAAAGGTATGAGTTTTAATTTTTGTTAAAAGTTTTCGCCTATGATATTTTGTCTATAACGAAGTGCTATTTTCGAATAGACGAACAATTTGCTTGCATTGGCTTCATTGAGGAGTAAGATCATTTGCTCTTCTGTTAGGGCATCACATCCAAAAACATCTCTCCTTGTTTCGCGATAGATTGGACATTTTCCCAAAAAATGAAATACATCCTCCCTTTCCTTCAGATTACACAAGCTGCAAAAGATAGGCAAATCGTTCCGATGGGGTATATAGTTTAACCTGAGTAGCTCACTGCGTATCCTGAGCATCATCGAAATTTCCTCGCAATTGTTTGTATCGTTGAAGTAATTATTTTGACATAAATTATGGTCTAGTTGACTGTAAATTATCCTATGCAGAGAACCACTTGCTTCTTCGAGATATCGTTGTCTAATCTGCTCATCTAGTTTGTCTAAAAGGTTGTATAAAACTGGCTTCCAGTTACTTAAGTCTGCCTCGTTCAGTGTAATGTCACACTTTTCTGCTAGTTCAAGCCAATCTCTGTACCAGCTTGATTTTGATTCAATTGTATAAAGGACAGTTTTCCTTGGTAGTCGCTCTTCTGGCATATCTAAGGCTTTGAGGACATAATCGATTTGTAGTTTTAGAGTCTTTATAAATAGTGGCGGAAGCCCGGTTTCTATCATTAGCATATAATTTGGCGTGTTGGATGGTAAGCGAAAAATTCGTTTAAGATAAAATCTCAGAAGTTTTTCTACACAGTCATACTGCTTTCCTTCCCAAACTTGCGCACCACGAAACATAATAGCCTCCGAAACCGCTTCAAACACTTTATATTTACTGCTATGTGATAGATATCTATTTTGAAAACAGTTTCTCCATGCTGTATTGATTGCCGTTTTGGACATTAAAAGCTTCTCTTGAAGATGGCGTTCCATATTAAGATTCTTAGTGATGTAGACCCCAAGGTACTTATACTCCTTGACTATTTCAATTGTTTCGTTGTTATAACTCCACGTTTCGTTTCGGCAATTTCTACCACCACCTTTTCTAAAGATCATTACTTTAGACTTTTCAAGGTTTACATTGAGGTCCCAGAGATTGGTGTAATCTTGTAGACGATTGATCATTAGCTGTAAGGTTTCTGGTGAATATGCTAAGAGCACAACATCATCCGCAAACATAAGCGCTTTGATTAACATAGAAGCATACTCGACTCCTCCTGGCAAATAATCGACGAGATCCTCAATGAAGAGTGCAAACAGGATGGGGCTTAAAGTACATCCCTGTCTTACCCCGGAAAAAGTCTTAAACCACTCGGAAAGTTCCTCTCCATCCCACACTGCCGAAACTGTATTTGCATAAAGGCTTTCAATGATCCTTCCAAATCTTGACGATATTCCCATATTATATAACTTGTATAATAAAGCACTTCTTTTTATAGAATCAAAGGCTGCCTTGAAATCTACAAAGAACGCATATAGCTTCCTGCCCTTTGCGATGAATGACTTTGCAATGCCGGTTAGCACAAATATGTGGTCAATAGTTGAATATCCCGATCTAAACCCAGCTTGGAACTGCCCAAACTTGTTGTTGACTCGAATCCAATCATTTAGCCGCCGCTGTAGAACATTAGTAAAAATTTTATAAGATGCGTTAAGAAATGAAATTCCACGATAGTTTTTAGGGTCCGATGTATCACCTTTTTTATGGATGGGAAAAAACAAGGATTCTTTAAATCGCTGCGGGACATTTCCTGTTTCCAGAATGTTGTTAAACAGGGCATTCAGTTTTCCAATAAGTTCACTGGTGCCATGTTTGTAAAACTCCGCCGGAATTCCATCTGTACCAGCTGCTTTACCGTCCTTTAAATTAGACAACGCTTCGCTTACCTCCTCAAATGTTATTGAAACATCGAGGATCTCATTAGTTGTACGAGGTGCCGCGTATTGGATGCAAATACTGCTAGATACTGGATTAAGAAGTTTTTCAAAATAATCTTTTAGCAAATTGGATTTTAGTTGGATGCTAATAACGTATCTGTCACCATTTAAGTTCCTTATTTTTTTCCAAAATTCAAATGCACTCCTGCAGTTTGCCACACTTTCAGCTTCTCCCTCGAAATACGTTTTTTTCTTTTGACTGCATATAAGCTTGAATTTTTTGTTGGCCTCCATATATAACTCGCGAAATACTATTCCATTTTGCCGCCTTAATAATTTAAGCCACGCAAACGAACGCGGTCTGGCTTTCTCACACTCCTCATCGAACCATGGTGATATATATTGCTTCTTAGTCCTAGGACTCTTTTTAATTGAAGGGTATGCTTCCCTGATACTTGATTCAATATCTGTAAGACGTGCGTCTTGGTAGATTACGAGTTTTTCATTCAACCTACTCCTGTATAAATTTGCCTTGGAGGGAATCCATAGTAGCTTTGGGACCAATTTCATATTTTTTGTCAACTCATCGGGAGTGAAATATAGCCTTAAGGTGACCGAGATAGGAAGATGATCCGAATATGGCACAGTTATGGCCTCCAAGTCAGAGACTAAAGCGTTCCATTCGTTCCCTATAAGGCAGTAATCGATAACTGAAGTTCCTTGTTTGCCCTCAAAAGTAAAATTCCCACATTTATCACTGTTAGTAGTGCCATTCACTATACGCAACCCAAATGAATCACAAAGATCTAGAAGTTTTTTTCCTTTTGTATTATACAAATTATCCATGGAAAGACGTGTATAACCTGCTAGTCTGTTTTGGGTTCCACTTTCACTACCTACTCTTGCATTTAAATCTCCAATTACCATTAATTTCATGTTGTTTGATTGCGTTGTAAATTCATACAGTTTTTCAAAATCTTGTTCCCAGTTATTACAATTGATATAGGTTGGAAGTATACAATATCTTCGGTCCTCAATAACGATATATAGAAACGACCACTCAACTAAATCCTTGATTTTACAACGTACTCCTAAATTTTTCTTGAAACCAATTTAGCACCCTCCACTAGCTCGTCCTCTGGTGTGTGTTCTCGTTGCTGGAATCCATTTATATTCATAATTTTGGAATTTTCCATCAAAGTTCTTATAGTAAGATTCTTCAACATGTGTTTCAAATAAAAATATAAACTCATACTTATTAACAAAATCGAAAAATTCTACAACAAGATTCTTATTTTTCAACCCTGATATATTATACGCTAATATTCTAAAATTTTTATTTTCTTTTAAATTACTAACTACTTTTTCTTTTTTTACATAAACAGAGCAGACGGCATTAGAATTAAAAATTACACTGCTGCCCATGGTCATCCGTAGGTATGACATAATTTATTTCAGCATTTGTAGGATTTGGCCCGTGTAAACTGCTTTCGTGTAAGCTGCTCCCATTTCTTGCGCTTCCACCTTTAGCTGTTGCTGGCAGGCTGTCATCAATCAGCTGATTGAGAATTAAAGTGCCACATATGTTTACATTTTCTTCGCATCGCAGAATGTTGTTTTTATCAAAATATAATACATTTTCATTGATTTTGAGCTTTTGACCACGCAATTCCACTTTAATATTATTATTTTTCTTTAAAATATCTGCTCTCAGGTTCAGCATACGCTTCCTTCTTCCTCTTGCAGCTTCGGTGTAGTCTCTGTGTACTGATATACCTGTGTTACGTAGTTTGGATGATTCTCTCAGGATACGCTCTACATCCTCTTTTTGTCGAAGCTTTAAGATGACGCTTTCTTCGGTTTCATGGAGTGCGAGTTAGTAATGAGTAATGGATCAGTATTCCCTATAAGCTGTTGGCATATATTTTTTGCCTTCACCTCTGGGTTGGAATCATCTACCACAGGCATAAGTAGGTACTGTGAATGTGTAAGTTGTGAAAATAAATACTGTGAATGTATGAGTTTTTTACCGCCATTTTTATATATACCTTCTCATTTCTTATCTGATAGAGCTTGTAGGGAAACTCAAATGACAGCCGAGGATGCATATCTTTATAAATTCAGTATCTTTGGTCATGACTCTAGAGTCATCGTGTAATAGTAACATGCCGCCTCCACAGGCCATGAACGATGGCAGGATTATGAACATGTCTACAAAAAATCCAATGGAGGCACAAAAATCCATGTCCATGTCATGAACATGTCGACGAAAACTAATTTTTGAACAAGACATGAGCTCTGTTCAAAGCTTGGCCACGAGATTTGGCGTTCCATGTTTTTGTGTGGTCCTCTTGCTCTGACTTATTAGTGGAATTTATCGACATAACTATCGACATGACATAAAGTGCCCAGTGCGAAAAAACAAGCTGATTGGATTGTGGTTTGGATCTTGGGCATCTGTATGTCCTGTGGAGGCGCCGTGTAAGAAACAAAACCCAAAGAGATTTGGTTATTGTCCTTCAGCCAAGGACAAAGCTCATGCTAAATTAACAATTTACGAATATATAAAGTTCTATTTTATTTCGCTTCAATGCAAATCTTAATTTTCAGATTTTTTTATTGAACGTACCCAGCATCCTTAGCCACTACGCGCCACGTCGTCAACGTAACGTAACGTGCTGCAACTTTAACTTCCTTTTTACAACCAACCGTATGTCTGCATTTACATTGTTCAACTCTTCCAGTTCCGATCACTTTTTCCTTGGTGAGCAGGGTAAGAAGTGAGGGGGATGGAATTAATCGGTTGTTCCGCAAAACTCATCCGATTTTTCCAGCCTATTTTGGTTCTCTTTCACCTCCTTTCCAGTTTCTTGTGTGTGTTTAGTATACATGTGTCGTTTATTTGATGGTGTAAGTAAATCTTAATGAAACATGAAGAGGAAAGCAATAAGACCGAAGAGTGCAACGACAGAAATTCGCATTGGAAAAATCGGACCATATGAACATTTCACCCGATTTCTGGAAAAAACTTATGGGAAAAGTTGAACAATGTAAATCCAGACTAACTGACTTCATGCAATGAAACTTAACGTAATGAAATCGTTCAGCAATACTATATTTAGCCTCATGGAGATTTACATAAAATAGTGTCTACACAAGCAATATGTCTGAATACTATATGGCATACTTTAAAAATTGCTCTTGGAGGCTTCTTTTATCATTCCTTTAGAACTATGTAATTTCGAATTGCTTTTATCAAAAAATTCGATTTGCTAAGAAGAAAAAAACTATTTTTCTGGACAAATCTTCGCATTGAAAGAAAAAAAAATCGATTCAGTTAAATTTTACACAACTAATTCACGACTATTTAACAGCTAATTATAGAACTGCTAAACATTCACAACCAAAAGTTTTTAAACGTTTTCCAGAGGCTGCTTCGATACGTGGACACCAATTTCGAAATTTTGCAAAAAAAACATAGAAAACATAGAACAATGAATTTAAAATTGATACAACTAATTTACGGCTAATTATAGAGGAGTAAAGCATTCACAACAAGAAGTTTTTATATGTTTCAGATGCTGCTTCGCTAAGTTGACACGAATTTCACATTTTTGCAAAAAAAACATAGAAAACATAAAGCGACAAATTCAAAATTGTCACAACTAATTAACGGCTAATTAAAGAGTACTAAAACATTCATAATATGACGTTTTAATACGTTTTTCAGATGCTGCTTCGCTTAGTTTGAGACCAATTTCGAATTTTGCAAAAAAAAACATAGAAAACATAGAGCAAGAAATTTAAAATTGTCACAACTAATTCACGACTAATTAACGGCAAATTAAAGAGCAGTAAAACATTCACAATAAGAAGCTTTTATACGTTTTTCAGATGCTGCTTCGCTAAGTTGACACGAATTTCACATTTTTTTCAAAAAAAACATAGAGCGACAAATTCAAAATTGTAACAACTAATTCATGACTAATTAACGCCAAATTATAGAGCAGTAAAACATTCACAATAAGAAGTTTTTATACGTTTTTCAGATGCTGCTTCGCTAAGTTGACACGAAGTTAGCAAAGCAGCAAAAAAAACGTAGAAAACATTGCACGACAAAATTAAAATTGTCACAACTAATTCAGAACTGCTGAACGGAAAATTATTTAGCAATAAACTATTCGCTATAAGACGTCTTTACCACTAAGTTGATATCAACTTAGCGAAGCAGCAAAAAAATCATACAAAACATCGAACGACAAATTCGATATTATCACAACTAATTAACGGCAAATTACCCAAGTAAAATTTTTTCGATCCTTGAATGTTGTTTCGCTAAGTTGACACTCATTAATTAATTAGTAGATACAATTTTAATTAAATAAATTGCAAAAAGATTTTAGTTAACATTATGGCTTGCATGTAGTTGGCCCCCCCGACTTTCAAGTTGGGCAAAACTGTTAATGGCATTCGTTTGTACATCGTTTGTACACGTTTGTACAACTTTTAGAATAATTTGTACACGCACCGTTTTTTTTTTTATAGGAAATTTAAATAAACGGACATTTCAATTTTTTTTTACAATTTGAAAAATCTGAAAATGCAATTCGATGGATAATCGTTTGTATAAGTTTGTACAAACAATATTTTCGTTTGTACACGTCCCAATTTTTTTTTCAAAAAATGTGTCTCGAAATTTTGAAAAGTATGCAATCGTTTGTACATTTTGTATGATGATTTTTCATGGTATTAGTTTTTTGAATTTAATTTTCTTTCTATTTTTAATTAATTATTCAAAATTTTGGGACATGTAGTTGGCCCCACTTCGATTTTTTTTCACAATTCGAAAAATTTGAAAATGCAGTTCGATGGACAATCATTTGTACACGTTTGTACAAAAAATATTTTCATTTGTACACTTCACAATTAGATTTTACACACAAATTTTTTTTTTAAACTTCTGTACAAATTTCGAAAAATATGCAATCGTTTGTACATTTTTTATGATGATTTTTTATGCTGTTAATATTTTAAATTTGATTAAATTTCAATTTTTAATTAATTTTTCAAAATTTTAGTGCATGTAGTTGGCCCCATTTCGATTTTTTTTTACAATTCGAAAAATCTGAAAATGCAGTTTGATGGATAATCGTTTGTACACGTTTGTACAAAACATTTTTTCGTTTGTACACTTTCCAATTGGATTTTACACACAAATTTTTTTTAAAAAACTTCTGTACAAATTTCGAAAAATATGTAATCGTTTGTACATTTTTTAGGATAATTTTGCATGATATTAATATTATAAATCTGATAAAGTTTCTATTTTTAATTAATTATTCAAAATTTTGGTGCAGGTAGTTACTCTAAATTCACTAAAATGCTTAGGTAGGTAGGTATGTAGGTACGTAAACTAATATCTATGTGTACCTATAAACATTTTGTTTTCAAACTCTCTTCCTACCAAATAATTATATAACTCTACCTATTGGTACCTACTTAAGATACCTACAAAAATGACGAATAAATATATCCATTTTACGGGAGCTAACATACCTAGCTCTTCTTTTGGTACCTACCTACCTATATTTTGTACATAAACTACCTATTAAGTTTAGTGAAACAACGGAAACTGGCATTAAATCTATAACTATACTAATTTTTATGTGCTTATATTTCTGCCTATGTACCTACATACCTACTAAAAAGTAGGTAGTTAATATTCCCTCGCATTAGTTTCTGCATCAGCAAAAAAAAGAACTCAACAAAAATAAAATAATGCAGTTTACATTTAGTCCAGTCAACGAAGACTCAAAATCATAAAATAAATGAAATAAATCGTGTAGTCTGGATTATTTTTTTAAGTGGTAGGGGTGACCCCCAGGTACAACATACTAAAAGTCCCCAGCACAGGCCCCCGAGCTCAAGACAGAAGGGGGGGGGGGTAAAGGCCGAATTACCCGTTTGTCTACACAAAATAAAAGTAAATTAAATTTGCTACAGAAAAGTTTGTTCATATTTTCGCTAGAAGTGATACTAATGGAGATTTGTGTTGTGTTGTACAGTTTTCTTAAACGCTTGGTTTTCGAAATATTTATGAAATAGTACAAAAGGGGACCTTTACCCCCGTCTCCTGGCTAAAGCTCGCGGGCCTGGGCTGGGGGCTTTTAGTATGTTGTACCTGGGGGTCACCCCTACCACTTAAAAAAATAATCCAGACTACACGATTTATTTCATTTATTTTTCCTTCGTTGACTGGACTAATTTTCGATAACTTTTTTCCTTAATTAAAAAAGCCCAACATTTTTGAATAACAAACCTATTTATTTTCTTAAAAGTTTTACAGAAAAATCAAAGAAAAAACATTATCGGTTTCACGATGCGCTGCAAAAGCCTAGTATAATTGAAAATTTTAATTTTTTTGTAGGTAGGTATACCCAAATATTGAACGCACTTTTGCTATTTCGTTGTAACATTGCAGAAAATACAACTAACACTATCAAAAAATACTTATACGGGCCCTAATTTTATAATCTTGTTTTTTTCTGTTGCAATGGGGTACGTACCCATAGTAAAATTGTTGCAATACTGTCTTAAATATAATGTGACTACTTTACCTATAGGATAGCTACATACCTACCTAACTACATTATAAACATTGGTTAATACCTACCTCTTAATACCCTTGATCAAATAACACTGGTCGACAAAATAAAATTATTTATTTGTTACAACAATCAAACTGCACTTTTCAATAGGTTTTAGGTGTGCTGAATCCGAACATGAAATCAGAAATATTCTATCACGTCACGTTTTTGAGATAATCCCGTTTGAAAATAAAAAACATTGGTTTTTTGCTGTTTCCCAGGTTACGTTAAACCGTGAGGTAATTTGTTTCAACATAATTTGTAACGGTTTCTGAAAGCACTAATTTTAGTTTTTTGTGCCCGTGGCCTGGCAATGTTTATATACGAAGATTTTTTTTTTTTAATAATACAAATTCTATATACTACTGAAATAAATCAGCCAAGTAGAAGACTTAGCACTATTTTATTGGACTTGTTGAATTATTGATTCAATATAGCTTTTAACGGCATTTAGTCCATGAAAATTTTTGGCACAAAAAAAAACTTCTAGCTTTAATGATTAGGAATTCTAATCTGGTTAGATATAGTTCACACTAGGTATTCACCATGAAATCTATGTAAGATGAACTGAACGTAATGGAAATTGCGTATTGACAAGGCCCTCACTAGTCAACTGATGAGTCCAAATGAGATCGCCGGGACGAAACGCCAAAAATTTTCATGGACTAAAGGCCGTTAAAAGCTATATTGAATCAATAATTCAACAAGTCCAATAAAATAGTGCTAAGTCTTCTACTTGGCTGATTTATTTCAGTAGTATATAGTCCCCTTTCACACGAAGATACTAGTTGCTGGTGATTTTTTTGACGTTTTCTTTAAATCTCCTTAACAATCTCCTGTACCTTTCACACGCAGATACAAAGTTGGAGGAGACTTGCTGTATTTTCGTTTTAAACTACTTTGGTTGAACGCACACAAACGTAGTGTGAAGAGAAACGTCAAAAAAGTTTCCTGAATTTGTTGACCGGGGAGATTTCATTTCCCCCTCTTTCTTCCTGCCCTTCTCACCTATGAACTAATTGTTGCCGGCAACTCAGTTGCCCTGTGTGAAAGGGGACATAGAATTTGTTATATTAAAAAAAAAAAAAAAATCTTCGTATATAAACATTGCCAGGCCACGGGCACAAAAAACTTCTAGCTTTAATGATTAGGAATTCTAATCTGGTTAGATATAGTTCACACTAGGTATTCACCATGAAATCTATGTAAGATGAACTGAACTTAATAGAAATTGCGTATTGACAAGGACCTCACTAGTCAACTGATGAGTCCAAGTGAGATCGCCGGGACGAAACGCCAAACATTTTTATGGACTAAAGGCCGTTAAAAGCTATATTGAATCAATAATTCAACAAGTCCAATAAAATAGTGCTAAGTCTTCTACTTGGCTGATTTATTTCAGTAGTATATAGAATTTGTATTATTAAAAAAAAAAAATCTTCGTATATAAACATTGCCAGGCCACGGGCACAAAAAACTTCTAGCTTTAATGATTAGAAATTATAATCTGGTTAGATATAGTTCACACTAGGTATTCACCATGAAATCTATGTAAGATGAACTGAACTTAATGGAAATTGCGTATTGACAAGGCCCTCACTAGTCAACTGATGAGTCCAAGTGAGATCGCCGGGACGAAACGCCAAAAATTTTCATGGACTAAAGGCCGTTAAAAGCTATATTAAAATATTTTTTGTTTGGGGACAACTACATGTCCCAAAATTTTGAATAATTAATTAAAAATAGAAAGAAAATTAAATTCAAAAAACTAATACCATGAAAAATCATCATAAAAAGTGTGCAAACGATTGCGTACTTTTCAAAATTTCGAGACACATTTTTTGAAAAAAAAAATTTTGTAAAAAAAACGTGTACAAGCGATTATCCATCGAATTGCATTTTCAGATTTTTTAAATTGTAAAAAAAAAAATTGAAATGGGGCCAACTACATGTCCCAAAATTTTGAATAATTAAATAAAAATAGAAAAAAAAATTAAATTCAAAAAATTAATATCATGAAAAATCGAAAAATCATCATAGAAAATGTACAAACGATTACATACTTTTCAAAATTTCGACACATTTTTAAAAAAAAAAAAATTTGTAAAACAAATTTGGGACGTGTACAAACGAAAATATTTTTTGTACAAACGTGTACAAACGATTATCTATCGAACTGCATTTCAAAATTTTTCAAAACATTAAAAAAATTTTTTTTTGCGGCCAACTACCGTCCGTTTATTTAAATCGCCTGTAAAAAAAACGGTGCGTGTACAAATTATTCTAAAAGTTGTACAAACGTGTACAAACGATGTACAAACGATTGCCATTAACAGTTTTGCCCAGCTTGAAAGTCGGGGGGCCAACTACATGCAAGCAACATTATGCCACAATTATCAATTTACTTTCCCGATAAATACTCGAATCGAAAAACACATCAGTTTTTTTGATATAAGAGCATGACGCACACACCTAAAAAAGAAATATAAAACGTGAGTTCTCCTTGCAGAAAGTCTTATAGGAAAAGACGCACTCTCTTAGTAAGAGTTGAGCAGCTTTACAAAGTGGAAGATATAAGAAGAATAAATACATTGCTATTAGTATGAAGAAGAGCCTTCCATAAATAGGCCATTTAAGACTTTTAACAGTCTGATAACAGTCTTGAAGTTCTCTTCAAGAGTGCTTTTAGCTTCCATAACTAAGGCTCGTAAGGCTTTTGGAGCGTCTTATGAGAGCAAAATGTTACTTAGGCCGCTATATCCAACGATTTAAAGTTGTGCACAGAAACCACCCTATTCGCGCGAATTCGCTTGAGCAATCAATCACTTCAGCTCCTTTAAGGTTGTTTCACAATGCGACGAGACGTCAGCGTAAAAAACAATTAAATAATACATAATAAAGTATTTCTCGTTGTCACGTTGCGTCTTTTTTTCAATTTTTCGAACTATATGATGTGACGT
This sequence comes from Epistrophella euchroma, assembly GCA_947049315.1. Classification (NCBI taxonomy): domain Eukaryota; kingdom Metazoa; phylum Arthropoda; class Insecta; order Diptera; family Syrphidae; genus Epistrophella; species Epistrophella euchroma. The sequence goes on from OX346246.1 coordinate 98,285,713, forward strand.
GACGACGAGAAATGCTCTATTATGTATTATTTTAGTGTTTAAAATTCTTTTTTAAGAAAGAACAACTGCAAAAAAATACTAGTCACTCTGACGTCTCGTTTTCTTGTCGTATTGTGAAACAGCCTTTAACTCGCACGATTAGAAATCTGTCACCAAAACCGTAGCCTTAGTATTATATAAAATAAAAATTAAAAGGACCTTATCTTTTTTATGTAAATGAAAAATTATGATTTTTTAAATAAAAGTTTTAAAATAAAACTTACCGATTACGAGGGTTTTGAGTGGACATCTTGTTAATAAACCATTTTTTTTTAATGATGTAGCATTTTTTTTAATACATTTAAAACATTTTAAAATTTCCAAAAATAAATCATTTTAAATATACATAAATCCAAATGGTGATGATGGTATGTTGATTGAAGAAGAACAAGAATGTATGTTCAGGTTTGTATAACTTTACTGGACTTTTGTTGGCATTGTTGATTGAAGTTCACATTATTTTACATCAAATATCATTTTTCTATCATACTTCAGAACTTTTGATGGTTGGTTAAATCTTTTTCACTTTGTATAATTAAGACTTTTTTATCTTAGGATTAAAAAAGTATTTCATATAAAGAACTATAAATATATGGCTACTTTGCTCGCATTTACATAGCTAGATACAAATTTAGTTATTAAATTTTTTTTTTGAATGAGAATGGTAATGTTATTTATTAAATAAGTTAAGCAATTAAAGGGTCAATAAATAAATGATGTCTATTGTTTTTAATAAAATTAACAAACACAAGTTTCTTAAAAAAAATTATCACCCACACTGGCGTGTTGTGCCTCGCAACTCTCCGCCATCATATATATTCAAATTATGTTGACGGGAGTAATTGTTCACGACAAGTTGCCCTATTTAAGGACAATATCAGTTAAAAAAAAATAAACAAAAAAAAATTTTTTTACCTGAAAAAGAAAACTTAAATAAATTGTCTACATAATTTACCTTCGTCAATTCGTCTAGAAGCTTCTTCTATATCAGCCTTGGCATCCTTGAGTATCACATACATAAGTGGCATCATTTCCCACGGGTAACGAAATTTTTCTAAAAGTTTTTGACAGTATTCCAAAAATACTTCTGCACTTTGACCTACAAATAAAAAATAGGGAAACTAGGTCACCAATTTTCTAATGATACCTTATAGTTATGAAGAAAAAACGTTCATATTTTACAAATAATTTTAAGGTTTTAAGGAATTGGCGTTAACACTTATGCTAAGTTTTTCTGCCATATTAAAGCACTATTTGTTTTAATGTACAGCAATACCCAAGTCCTGTGAAGAAATTTTATTTGTACCACTCCTCACTTTTTCGCATGAACAAATGATTGATAATGAATCTCTTGAATTTGGCTTGTCCATAATTCAAAGCTATTGAAGCTGTTTAATAAAAAGTCTACCGGAATTGTTTAATAAAGTAGGGTTCAAATTTTGTAAGTATTCCTTTTCTGTTAACAACATGCTGGCCAGCAAAAATTTCTCAAACACATTGCCATCAGCAACGATCAAGGGCGGATCCAGACTTTGAGTCAGGGGGGGGGGGGGGGGGGGGGTCACACTTTAAAATAAAATCACGCTAAAAATTTAATAATTCACCTACCGCCGTTTGCAATTGATGAACACAGTGAAAAAATGACTTTTCTTATGTAACTATACCTTTAGGAATTTTTTGTTATAAAGATAAATTTCTACATCAAATTTTACAAAATTTTTTAAAGTATTTGAGGTCTGAATTTTGCATTGGAGTCAATTTTTATCGAATTTGCTCCTTTGAATCATGGTTGTAATAGGAGTTGGAATGATTTTAATTTTTTGGTTACTACAAACAAAATTTAATTTGCTATATTTTGGAATGAAATGTTATATCACATGCTGATATTTTCATCAGGGAATCCCAAAAACCTTCAATAACTTCGGAAGGAGTGCACTACATAATTAGATAAGAAGTGAAGGACATTTATAAAGAACAAAGTAAACGTCTCAATCATTTCCGTACGATAATGGATTGTAAATTGATAAACTAAAGAAGCAAATAAAAGAAAATTTCCCATACAATTTGTATGGAAATAAAACGCACGACTGGATCGCACAAACTTGCTCTTTTAGTAAAAGTTTCTTCGAATTTTAATTGAGTGTATTATGAGTAAATAAATTTTTATGGGAGCCTTAAGTTTAAACTAGTATTAGCCGCGTTTTATTTTCTACGAATCTAGATCGGGATCATTTTTTTAAACGTAATACAAAAACAATTCGGGATCCTGCTCTCATTGGGATCTATTACAAAGATCCAAAAATTAATTCTTACTCTGGCGAGTAGATGGCTTTTATGGTAAGGTAGTGTTTGTTGCAGTATAAAAAATAGAGACGGTAAACAACTGAAAATAATTAAAACGTAAGTAAAAAAGAGATGTTCATATAATACTGCTGTCATTGTAGTCCATATCGTTTCATTTTCAAGGGATGATCCTGATCCTGATCCAGATCCATAGATAATAAAACGCGGCTATTATACATGTAACTTAGAGCTTAAATTGAAAAATTATTAAAAATCAACACAATTCGAAATAAATTTATTAACAAATCTTCTTAAATTGCTTTGAGAGCTAAAAACAGTACATCATCTGATTTCTTTAACTAAACTTAGTTTTGGAGAAAAAAAAATTTGAAATCTTAGGAGCGGTTTTTTTTTAAATCAATTTTTTATATATAAAATTTTGTAAAAATTTTTAAGAAAAAAAATTGGTTCACATTTTTTTAGTATTTATTTATGTTGAATTAAAAATTAAATTTCGAAAAAAATTATGTACCCGTTTCTGAATTATCGAATTTTCAAAAAAAAAATTTGAATTTTTTTTTTTAAATCCAAAGTTTGCTTTCAAATACATGAGTAAAAAACTCATGTATTTGAAAGCACGCTAAATGTAATTTGTACTGTCAGCTATTATTCTTCAATAAAGTTCTGTGATTTCGTAAATCACGTACCTCTAAAGCAAATCAACCCACCCATTTGGGTGGTAATATAATATTCACTTTCATAACATCGGAACTTTTGTTTTCACTAAATTGTATGAGCAAATAAAAATGTATTATATTAGGTGTTTATTTTTCCAATCCCAAAGGGAATTGGTTGAAAAAATCGACATCGGGGATGATCGACGCCATCACAGAAAAAAAAGATGGATTTTTCATAAGGGGCCATCATTGAAATTCATCATTAAAAATTTTAATGATTCATTTTTAGACATTGAGGGTGCAAAATCCATGATTATTTTGATGTCAAAATAAAGTTTATGGCTTATTTAATATATCTGGCAAAAAATAAAATTGAAATCGGCCCAACCTTTAGTACTAAGTACTAAGATAGTGCAATCATTGAAATAATGAAAATCAATTTATGTGGAAGGTTGGGCCGAACTGAAAATTTTTTTGGCGAGATATATTTATTAAGGTATGCTTTATTTTGGCATTAAAATATTTATAGATTTTGCTTTCTATTTCTTGAAATAAATCATGATGAATTTCAATGATAGCTATCACTAGCGCTTAAAAACTTCATGACGGTAACACAGTTTTTCTTTGCTTTTTTTTGCAAACAACATTTTAATAATTGACGAATCCATTTTTTTTCACTGTGTATTTGACTGCAAAACTGAAAAATCTTTGCAACAAAGTAGACATATACAGCAGCAAATCTTTAACAATGTTTTAGATGTATAGTGTTTTTGATATGGCCCAGGGCAGGGTCAAGTTCTGGATATGTTATTTTTCATGCAATCTGTTTTTCTATGAAATTAATCAGTACTAATAAGCGAATGGATATGTCCCAGGGGGGGGGTTATGACCCCCACGTCCCCCCCCCCCCCTGGATCCGCCCTTGGCAATGATGATGTTTCAAATCAAAGCATTTTCTTCGTGGTACCCACTGATCTCTATAAACACTGGATAGTGAATTCATATAAAAATTTTGAAGAAAATTGAAGGAAGATTATAACAGTGGGAAGGACGTGAAACGTCAGATTTTTTTATTATATATAACACTTATAACAGTTATTACAGTTTAGATTGGCCGCGTTCAATCCATTACATTAACATCTGAAAATTCAGATTTCTGAATTTTTGGAGCTTCTGATTGGCCAGCTTTCATAAAAAGTTAGATGACTTTTAGAGACTTTTAGTTACGTTTAGTTACGTTTAAGGCTTAACTACATTGGCCAATTTTTGCAAAATTACAAAAGTAAAAATATTTTTTTTCCCACTTTTGCGCAGTTGTTTTGTGAAAAAGAATATACACATTTTTTTAAACCAAAATTTAAGCTTTTTGCATTATTTTTATAAGTGTTCCAGTGAGAAATACTATCTCAAAATGAGTTTGAAAATTTTCATTTTTGTATTTTTTCACTTTTTTGGCTTATGTAGTTAAGACTTTATTCGTAAATTTCAGACAAGAAAATTTCGTCTGGAAATTCGGATGACAGTTGTTTGGAGTAGTAGCCGTGGCGTGATGGTTAGTGCGATGGACTGTCATGCCAGAGGTCTAAGGTTCGATCCCCAGCCTCGCCACCTATTTATTTAAAAGAAAAAACGGCTACTGCCTCTTGCGAGGAATTGACAAATCCTCCAAGAGTATCTCTTGTCATAGAAAAGTGCCGCTCACCTTAGCGGTTCGGATTCGGCAATTAACTGTAGGTCCCCTCCATTCCTGCAGACACGCACACAGGAATGGTTGAGAGTTGTAAGTCACTAGGCCCTAGTTCTTCATGAGCTGTTGTGCCATCAAATTTATTTGTTTTTATTTATTTAGTTGTTTGTGGTGGGGGAAGTGTAAAAGAGCTGAAGTGCTGCCATTAAAAGTAATACTTATTTGAATGAAAGAACTTTTTGTTAATTATTTAGTGACGCTTTGAATCAAAGGAATGAATTTCTTACAAAAGTGTTCCATGTTCCATCGGATTATTCTGGAACAATTTTTCATTCAAGTTAAAACAAATTACTGCAAAATAACAAACAATTTTAATGAAATTTAGTGTTGCTAATCTTTTTACATAAAATTTCATCCACAAAGCTCCTGCTAAATTATCAATTAACGAATATATAAAGTTCTCTTTTATTTCGCTTCAATGCATATTCTGTAAGTAAATACAGGAATTTGACACAATGGCCGCGTTCGGGCGGTACACAGATAGGCTATCTGAGATACTTTAGTATCTGATATGTTTTCGAACGAACCGGATAGGTAACCTATCAAAAATCAAAACAGCTGACAAAAGTTTAAGTACGTACCAGAAATTATTTATTCCCAGATCTCTGCTCTGTCTTCAAAAACGTATGTTGTGTCCTTCCAATTGACAGATATCTTCATTTTATTTATTTTTGCAACAATTTGTAAGGGTATTTTTATGTTTAAAAGCCAAAAACAAACAACAAAAAATAAAAACAAACAACTACTTACGCGACACCCGAAAACCAAAAGTCATCTGTAATCAGCTGTTCCCTAATTTGTGTATCGGATAGTTTAGTATCCCGAAAATTTTAGGTCAGCTTTGGATTTGTTTTTGACAACAGCTGTTTGGTTCATCAGCTGAATTTTCTATGGCATTGGCCGCGTTCGGGGGGTACACAGATAGGCTATCTGAGATACTTAAGTATCGGATATGTTTTCGAACGAACCGGATAGGTTACCTATCAAAAATCAAAACAGCTAAAAAAAGTTCAAATAAGTACCAAAAATTATTTTTTCCCAGATCTCTGCTGTGTCTTCAAAATCGTATGTTGTGTCCTTCTAATTGACAGATATCTTCATTTTGTTTATTTTTGCAACAATTTGTATATGTATTTTTATGTTTAAAAGTCAAAAACAAACAACAAAAAATGAAAACAAACAACTACTCAAGCGTCACCCGAAAACCAAAAGTCAGCTGTAATCAGCTGTTCCTCAAATTGCCCATAGGATAGTTTAGTATCCCGAAAATTTTAGGATAGCTTTAGATTTGTTTTTGACAACAGCTGTTTGGTTCATCAGCTGAATTTTCCTATGGGATTACAACAACACAAACCTATCCGGATAGGTTTGGCTTGCCCCCCGAACGCGGCCATTACAACAACACAAACCTATCCGGATTGGTTTGGCTTGCCCCCCGAACGCGGCCAATGTCTTTTGACTGAAATTTAAGATTGTTTTTGCGTTCAACGAAAAAAATCTGAAATTTCCAATTCTGAAATTTAAGAATTCCTGATAAACGCGGCCATTTTCTTGTTTGGTTTGCAAGTACGAATACGAAAACAATTTCAATTTTATCTATCTATTTCTTTCCTTTCGTTTAAAAAAGACACAAACTGTGGGAAGTACAAGAACTGTCAAATTCAATTTTCTTCAAAAAAAACTGTTATACATATAGAGAATCCACTCTCCAGTGTTTTATAGAGATCAGTGGTGGTACCACACCAGCAACAGCAAATTTAGGACTTAGGCCTAACGGCGCCGTTAAAGTTGCTGTTGCTGTTCTTATCTGTGTTGCTCAATTGAAATAGATTGATTCTAAATTAATGGCGGCCACTGTTGCAGTAGACGGTGCTGTTGCTATTTCAATCTGTTTCTCGCTTTTGGCTTAGCGCTTAGGTCTATTTTCTAATTTTAAATTTTCTTTTTTTCTTTTAAGTTCGCTCCATCTTATGGCTCTATCTGCTGTTTACCTTTGAAAGTAAATAAGGGATTTTCTTATTGAGATTTAAAAAACTTAATTACATAACTCCGAGCAACCAACACTTTTAAGCGTTGATAACAAAAAAATAGCATTGGCGCAACATTTTAGACGATTTAGTAAAATGTTAAAGCATTTTTAGTATGATACTAGGTTAAAAAAACGATTTTGATAATTTTAAACGAATTTAACACGATACTATCCATTACCATTTTACTAAAGTTAAAATCACTAGATAGCTGTTTTATCTTTTTAACATCACATTAAATCCATATGCCATCTGTCATATATGCTGAAATTATTAATAATTAACAAATTCATCAGCAAAGAAAGTAGAGCTAAACAGCTTGTTCAAGTCTAATTGTACGTGTAAACAAGTGGAAGGAGACCTAAGTGTGAACGTCAATCTAATTTCCGAACTCTCACATAACTAATACCTAATTTCCAAACCCAACCCAACTTTGTTCCGTTTCCGCCCGTACCGATTGAATATCGCTGCCGCCGTCATTTTTACTTACATTCGTTCTTCAACCACCATCGCCAACATATCACCACCACCGCCATCACACAACATTTCAACCTAAATATAAAAAATTTAGATTTCCTTTTTTTTTGAACCTTTTTGTTTGAATAAAGATTTTATAAAGTAAAGTTAAGAAAATCAAGGTGTTTTTTATTGAGTTTAATTGAATAAACCGGTGCAATTAAGCAACTAAACATTTGGTCCTATCGACCCGGATTTTTGTTTTTTTTTTTAATTATAAAGGCGTGGTCGGTGGAGGCACGTGGTTTTCGACGGCCACATCATTAGCACATTGCAGAGAGGATCACCACCATCGTGCAGCAATTTTGTGGCAATTTTTTGTAAAATTCTGCGCCGACTGACTGTGGCACATTTTTTGTCGCTGATTTGCCGACGACACCAAAGGCACGTGGTCGTCGACGGTCATCCAAGTTTGGACGACAGCCTTTTATTCTGCCATCGCTCAAGTCTGGCTTGATTATTCGTCTCTGAGGCGATACGACGTCAAAACAGCTGGAAGCATTTGTGGCGAAGTCATCAGCAGCGCCGAATTTGTGGCGTTCCCTTCGTCCACTAGACATCATCGTCATTGGCCATACCACGTGTGGCAAATATTTTTTCGTCTGTGGGGCGATACGACATCATCAACGCCGACTGAATTGTGGCGCATTCCTTCGTCCACCAAGTTGTGACGACGCGACGTCATCAGTGCCGTCTGAATTTGTGGCGCACCTTCGTCGATTGTTAGACGAGGCACACACCAACGTCATCATCAGTGAGCATTTTTTCGTCCACTCAACGTCATTGGCCATACCACGTCTGTGGCAAATATTTTTTCGTCTGTGGGGCGATACGACGTCATCGACGCCGACTGAATTGTGGCGCATTACTTCGTCCACGACATCATCATCATTGGCCACACCAAGTCTGGCTAATATTTTTTCGTTTGTGGGGCGATACGACGTCATAACCAGCTGACAATTTGTGACGACGTCATCAGTGCCAACTGAATTTGTGGCGCATTCCGTTGTCCACCATTTTGTGACGACGTCATCATCGCCGACTTTATTTGGGGCGCAATTCTTCATCATCATCGTCGACCACGAAGTTTGTGACTACGTCATCATCAGTGCCTACTGAATTCGTGGCACGTTCCTTCGTCCACCAGAATTGTGACGTCATCTTTAGCGCCGACTGTATTGTGGCGCATTCCTTCATCAGCAGCATCGTCAACGAAGTTTTCTGGAGATACATTTTTGTTTTTCGTCTGTGGGACGACATTTCCATCTGCCAAACGTTCATTCGCTAACGAAGTTAAAGTTTTGGCGAACTACATCATCATCATCACAGTGAAGAGTAAGAGTGTCAACATCGTTGGATCCAGGCAAACCGCAGCTGTCATCATCGGTCATCATAAATTTTTCATCTTATGTACAGGTATTTATGCAACTTTTTTCCAATTTGCTTTGTTTAATTATTTAAAAATAAAAAACATTTTAAACGAGAAACGAATCATATTCTGCGTGTCTATTTTAAATATCATAAGTGGTAGCAATTTTATTTTTTTTTTCTCTCTTTCGCGTTCGGTAATCATTTTTTTTTTCGGGAATTTAAATTGATATTAGCTATGAGTTTGGAGGATTTAATTCTGGCGTGCGACACGTTGGTGGATTTTCACGCAGCATTTAAAGAGAAACCAAGAAAAAATCTTTCCAAACCGGTACTTGAAGCATTTCGCATAGAACTTCAAGATCTTTGGACTGACGTTAAGCGGTTATATAATCAATTTGTTCAAGCGGCAGCCGTTGATGAACTCAAGGCGTCACTCGTTGAGGTCAAGTCAAAATACAAAAGTTCATCAAACACTTATATAGAATTCCTTAGTGAAATTTTAGAACTATCGGGTTCGGGTGAAGACAAGTCAAAATCAAAAAAGGAAAAGGACGATTCCGGGGTTGAAACCAAATGTAATGTAACGCATAATACGCATATTCCCCCATGTGAAGCTGAAATTTTTAGTGGTAGTTTTTTGAAATGGCCCTCTTTTCGAGACATGTTTACTGCTCTATATGTCCATCATTCAAAGCTTAGTCCCGTACAGAAACTTTTTCATTTACGCGCGCGTACGAAGGATCATGCTTTGAGTATAGTTTCTAAATTTGAAATAACAAATGAAAACTTTGAACCCGCGTGGTCAGCGCTCAAAGCGTATTATGAGAATACACGAATACTGGTGAATAGTCATTTGGCTGTTCTGTTAGGGCAATCATGCATCAAAGAGGAATCGGCATTAGCATTAAAAGAACTCCAAAGCAATATTAATGAAGCTCTTATTGCTTTCAAATCTTATAATATTGACACAGAAACTTGGGATGCGTTTATAACGTATTTATGTGCGACTCGTCTTCCGCCGCAAACTCTGGCTCTGTGGGAAGAATCTCTCGAAAAGCCAACCGAAATCCAAACTTGGTCTAGCATGAACACTTTTATTACGAATAGGTATCGCGTTTTAGAAAATGTATCGGATATGCAAAAAGCCACAAGTGGATCTCGAGTTATAGGGGCGAAACAGCAGGCTTCAGCTTACCCATCCCGGGTCCGTGCGCATCACGTACAAGTTAAGTCCAAATGCAAAATTTGTCCGGGAGAGCATGCGTTACGTTTATGTCCTGATTTTTTAAAAATGTCCGTTGCGCAAAGAAGAAACACAGTTCGAAGACTAAAGCAATGTTACAATTGTCTATCGATTACTCATATGGTACCTCAATGTAAAAGTCGAAGTACCTGTTTTCATTGTAAAGGAAAACATCATTCGCTTTTACATTTCACTCCATCGGGGAGTTCAAATGCAAATATACAGTCCACTTCGTCTCAAGGTTTAAGTACTCAAGGTACTATTTCAAACACGAACAACAATTCTCAAGATACAAATCTCAATGCCCAAGCCTTTTTTGCTAAATCACAGCGAGCAACTCTTTTGGCTACGGCGATTGTAAGAATTCATCAAAATCAAACGGATTTTGAGTGGAGAGCGCTGATAGATCCCGGTTCAGAAGTGTCATTCATTTCTGAAGAAGTTCAAAGAAAACTTCAATTGCCGACGCGGCCAGTTAACGCAACTATTGCTGGTATTAATGCGTCACAAACGGCAACCTCTTCTAAAATATGTTCATTTATATTAAAATCCAAGTTCGATAAATCGTTTACTCTCTCGGCGCAAGCTCTTGTTCTCAAATCGGTGACTGACAATCTGCCCTCTATTTCAGTCGATTTAGGAGAAACCCACAAAATTTTCGATTTTCCGTTGGCAGATCCGTTTTTCGCTCAACGTTCAAGGATCGATTTACTCATCGGTGCAGATTTATATCCCTTAATCATTCGCGATGGTTTAAAGCATAAGGTGTTCAAACAGTTAATGGCCCAAAACACCGTTTTTGGATGGGTTCTACTTGGCCCATTGCAAAATCCCAATTTTTATGAAAATTCACAATTTTCACAATCACTATCGTTTTTTAACGAAATAAGTTTAAATGAAGAACTTCAAAAGTTTTGGGAGATAGAAGAAGTTCCAAGTGCTAAAGTTTTGACAGTCTCAGAGCAATACTGTGAGAAGTTTTTTGAAGAAACTACTTACCGCGATGAAACGGGTCGCTTTGTTGTGCGGTTACCGTTTAAGGAAGATTTTTCTCAAAATTTTTATTTGGGCGCGTCATACGAAAATGCAAAACGGCTGTTTTTGAACAACGAAAGGCGTCTTTTACGTGATTTAAGTCTAAAACAACAGTATGATTCCGCTTTATCGGAGTATGTTGATTTAGGTCATATGAAACCTAGTCAATGTTTAGACATTGATTATCCTGAAAAGAACTATTTTTTTATGCCCCATCATGCAGTGATCAAGCCTGATAGCTTGACCACAAAGGTTCGTGTCGTTTTTAACGCGTCCTTTTGTGCATCCGGTGGAAAAAGTTTAAATGACGCGCTGCATCCGGGTCCTGCACTTCAATCCGATATAGTTTTTTTAATGTTGAATTGGCGTTTATACAAATACGTTTTCAATAGCGATATAGAGAAAATGTATCGTCAAATTAAAATTCATTCCGATCAAACACAATTTCAAAAAATATTATTTCGCGAAAACCCGAAAGATCCTATCAGTATCTTCGAGATGACAACACTCACATTTGGTGTTTCATGCTCGCCTTACCTAGCAATTCGTACGTTGCACCACTTAGCCAAAATAACTGAGGAATCTTATCCACTCGCCGCCAACATCCTTAAAAGGGAACTATTTGTAGACGATGTCTTGTCTGGAGCCCATGATATCTCAACAGCGCTGAAGGCTCAATCCGAACTAATTTCTGTCTTGCAGTCGGCAGGACTAAATTTAAGGAAATGGACTGCGAACTCTAAAGAGTTATTGCAATTTATTCCTAAAAATTCACTTCTACATGAAGATTTTTTAAAGTTCGATGACAAAAGTTCAGTGAAAACTTTAGGCATTCAATGGAAGGCGACTCGGGATACATTTTCCTTTTCCGTGAAACCAACTCCCCAGTTAGATTCGATCACGAAACGTTCAGTATTATCTGAAATAGCAAAATTGTATGACCCGGTGGGATGGTTGGCCCCGGTAGTGATAAGTGCAAAAATTCTCATGCAGCAAATATGGAAAGATAAGACAGACTGGGATGAGTGTCTCCTTCCAAGTACCGAGCAAATGTGGAAAACTTTTGTGTCGAGTTTATCAAAAATTGCATTATTGAAAATTCCTCGATGGGTCGAGTATTGTCCACAAGCGGTAACACAGCTACATGGGTTCTGTGATGCCTCTGAAAAAGCCTACGCGGCTTGTATATATTTACGAGTGCAACTTCAAGGGAAGTTCACATCCCATCTGTTATGGGCCAAGTCAAAGGTCGCTCCAGTCAATACTGTATCTTTGCCAAGATTGGAGTTACAGGGCGCTGTTCTTTTGTCCAAAATGCTTCGCTTAACTTCGACCTCACTTCATCTTTCCAACCTGTCTTCAGTTCATTTGTGGACGGACTCCACTATTGTTTTAGCTTGGCTTCAGAAGCATCCCAGTTCATGGAAAACCTTTGTAGCGAACCGGACAGCAGAAATATTAAAAAATTCTTCCGAGACAAATTGGTCGCATGTTATATCATCCGAAAATCCGGCCGATCTCGCTACAAGAGGAGCGTCTCCGAGCGAACTTAAACAAAGTGATTTATGGTGGCACGGTCCCCGTTGGTTACTCCTTTCTCAATCAGAATGGCCAAAATTAGTACAGAAACCAGTTAATGAATCACTTTTAGAGCTAAAACCCGTTAAGGCGTTCGTAGGTCAAGTCACCGAAGATTTCGAAAATGACTTAGACAAATTTTCTAACTGGCACAAAATCGTTTGTGTTATTGCATATATCTTTCGATTCTTTCATTCGTTTAAAAAACGCGGTCATGCGAAACATTCTAGTCCAAAGCTCTCACATGAAGAAATTGTTTTTGCCAAACGTAGATTTATCATTCTCACTCAAAAGAAGTATTTTGGAAAAGAGTATTCAGATTTAGTAGCGGGGAAAATGGTGGCGTCGAAAGGTTGGTTGGGAAAATTTAATCCTCTTATCGATTCAATGGGTGTTATACGTTCCAATGGCAGATTAGTGTTGTCAAATTTGTCTTACGGTGAAAAGTATCCGATTTTATTGCCTGCAAAGTGCCTGTTTTTGGAGCGCTATGTTAATTTTGTGCATTCTCTATCAATTCATGGTGAAATTCAACTTATGCTGCGTATGTTTAGGGCCGAATACTGGGCACCACGTATTAAAAATGTTATTAAAAAATGCATATTTCGTTGCACAACATGCACTCGATATAAAAAACATATTCAAACCCAATTAATGGGTGCGCTACCCGCTGAGAGGACTGTTTTAAATCGTCCATTTACGAATGTCGGTGTAGATTTTGCAGGACCCTTTTTCATAAAAACTTATTATGGCCGAAAATGTCGAGTAGACAAGGGGTATGTTGGTATTTTTGTCTGTTTTGCTACCCGTGCAATTCATTTAGAATTGGTGAGTGATCTCACAACACAAGCTTTTTTAGCGGCTTTCACGCGATTCGTATCCCGAAGAGGAACGCCTGCCCAAATGTTCTCCGATCATGGAACCAATTTTGTGGGGGCTTCTCGAAGTCTTCTTTCAGATTTTCATAAATCTCTCACTCAGAATTCAAGCGCATTAGGGCATAGTTTTTCCCAAATCACTTGGAATTTTATTCCCCCCGGTTCGCCCCACATGGGAGGGTTGTGGGAAGCGGGAGTCAAAAGCTTCAAAATGCATTTTCGAAAAGCTGCTGGCAGTGAAAAGTTCACTTATGAAGAATTTACTACGTTACTTTCTCGAATCGAGTGTACGTTAAATTCGCGACCTTTATCGCCCATGTCAGAAAATGTATCGGATGTGGTTTCATTGACTCCTGGTCATTTTCTGACAGGTGGCTTAATGACTGGTTTACCAGAGCCTTTTTACAACGACCAATCACTTAGTATAATGAACCGGTGGACAAAGTTGAAAATACTTCATCATAAACTGAGTGCACGATGGAAAGAAGAGTATTTGAAAGAACTCCATAAGCGGTACAAATGGAAATATCCAGAAAGAAACGTTCAAATAAATGATCTTGTCATTATCCGAAATGAAAACTTACCGCCCAACGAGTGGCGCCTTGGTCGCATCATTAACGTTTATGCCGGACAAGATAATAAAATTCGTGTCGCGGAAGTCAAAACGTCGAATGGAATAGTCACACGGTCAATCGCCAAACTTTGCATCCTCTTACCTCAAAAGCAAGATGACGGCGATAACGAGCTTTAAGAAAGAAAAAATCTAAATTGTGTCTCAAATGAGAGCACGTATACTATTTTTTTTATTTTTGTTAAAACAAAAAGAGAGAAAAGGAAAACTTTAGTTGCCACTTATAAAAAACGTGGTCAAAAATCCCAATCAACTTGAATTTATAAATAACAAAAGCAAATTGGTAAAACTTGTATGGTACCTTTAACTTTGAATTATAATATACTAATTGTCAATTTTGAAAACTTTCAACTCTATCTTAAATAAATAATAATTTTGAATATTAACTTATTAAACCCTAATTAAAAAATCATTTGTATCTTTAGACGGCTGGCTGGTGGCTTGTTGACGTTGGGGAGTTTAAATTTCGTTTTACTGATTGCAATAAATATTGCAAGGCGGGCAGTAATGTTCAAGTCTAATTGTACGTGTAAACAAGTGGAAGGAGACCTAAGTGTGAACGTCAATCTAATTTCCGAACTCTCACATAACTAATACCTAATTTCCAAACCCAACCCAACTTTGTTCCGTTTCCGCCCGTACCGATTGAATATCGCTGCCGCCGTCATTTTTACTTACATTCGTTCTTCAACCACCATCGCCAACATATCACCACCACCGCCATCACACAACATTTCAACCTAAATATAAAAAATTTAGATTTCCTTTTTTTTTGAACCTTTTTGTTTGAATAAAGATTTTATAAAGTAAAGTTAAGAAAATCAAGGTGTTTTTTATTGAGTTTAATTGAATAAACCGGTGCAATTAAGCAACTAAACACAGCTATATTATTTTAATAAAATATAATATCAACAGTAAAATCAACAACCAACAAAAGCAGCAACAATACAACATAAAATAAATCGATAAGAATATTTTTGTAAACACCTCTTTATTCAGTTGTTCTATTATTAAACTTCCTTTAAATGTATTCACTTTGAAAATTATTAATAATATAGTTTCGTATTCATATGGAAGTTGTTTCTTCTTCTCAGCCGCTTGCTTCTTAACGTCATAAGTGGCGTTGTTCTCTGGAGTGGCTCCTTAGGCGTGTACATATCTTTTTGGAGCGGTGCTATCGAATTGGTACATGCTGAGAATATTGACGAGATGTAGGATTTCGTATTGGTTGCGATTCAGGCATTGTAGTCGAAGCTCGAAGGCATAGTATTGGCCCTTGATAATACTGGTCTATACTTATGCTCGGCTGAGGGACAAGTTTGAAAGCCTTGCTTGGGACGCAGACGCAGATATATCTTCTCTTTTTGATTCTGCTGAGCCATTATTAATGGAGATTTGTGATGAAGCTGCGGAACAATTTTTATTTCATCTTTTTCAGATTTTGGGAAATCGTTGTTAATCCAGCGATACTTGAATTGTGAAGAAGTCGTGTTCCAGTCACCTTCGTCCGTCAACAATCCTCCATTTTCTGCCAAATATTTCGTCACTGTGGTCACTTCCGCTACTGGTGTGACTGCCAATGCTGCTAATGTAGCCCCGCTTGATGATCTTTGATGATTTTGGCGCAGGAACTTTTTCACTGCATTTTGGTTGGACGGGGCGGTGGTTCTTTAGCTCAAAGAAGCCTTTAATAAATACGACAAATTATATTCTTCTTAATTCATTTATTAAATTATAAATTACAAAACTAATAATTATAAATTCGCGGCTGTCTAATTCCAAATGGACTAACTCATGGCTTTACAGCTGCGTGTAAGTTTATATGTAGGTTGTAGGAAAAATCATACGATAGTAAGTACATAAAGAACATTCGAGTAAGTATGTACATAATGATAAAATAGAACTGGATGAAACGGAATTATGAACATAACAACAGTGGTAATCAAAATGTTTCGGTCGTATATTACACCCCTTAACGCCGTGATGGAACATAGAAATCCGGAGGCCGTCTAGGACGTTCCGAGCGTCGTGGTGTTGATTCGATGGGCACAGCGTTATGATCAGAAGATGACTCAGTTAATGTAGGAAGGGTTGATGGTGATGATCCAGAAGAAGATGGAGGATGGTTTGATGGCGATGATGCAGAAGATGATGGCTGAGAAACCGAAACTTCTGACGAATGATTTGATTTATCACAAACAGAAACATCCGGAGTAGTTGTGTTGTTTGATGTAGGCTGTGATGTTTCGAACTCATTGCCGATTCCCATGTCACAACTGCGGATTTGGTCGAGGTGTCTTTTCATTAGTCGAGAGTCTTTCAATCACACGGTGTAGGTAACTGGGCCTGTTTGTGATTCAATGATTGCTTCGATCCATTTAGGTCCTGACGAGTAGTTTCGAATCAGACAGGGTCATCCCTGCGGAATGTCTTAGTTACTTTGGGCTCATTAATTTTAGTTGAAATTTCATGAGGGTGAATTTTGTCATAGTATGTTTTAAGCTGACGATTAAACATCAACTCCGCTGGTGAATGACCTGTGGAGGTGTGAGGCGTTATGTACTGATTAAACACAAAATGAGTTAACTTCAAGTCCCAGTCGACTTTGTCTGGTGTCTTCTTCAGATAGTTTTTTGTTGTTTGTACCATTCGCTCAGCCTGTCCATTCGATGAAGAATGGAAGGGAGCGGATCGAATATGGCGAATCAGGTTGCTTTAAAGAAATGTTTTGAATTCCTCGGAAGTAAAGGCTGTGCCATTGTCTGTGACAATGCAATCCGGCAGTCCGTGAGTGGCAAACAGTGATCGTAGTGGCTTGATGGCGGAAATCGATGACGTAGACCTGACGAGAAAAACCTCGAGCCACTTTGAGAAAGAGTCGACATACAATATCAAAATCATACGCATTGAGGAAAATACGTCGACGGAGCATTTCATTTGAAATTACGGTTGGAATCGGCTTTGTTGAGTTGAATATACCTAGAAGAGGACGGTAGTCTGTTACAAGCTCGAATCTTCTTCCAAATAAATAATCGTGGAATTTTTTTACACCAGCAACCAAAGCTACAGACTCTCGATTCGAGCGTAATTTCGCTCGGATTTTGATAAAGTCCGCGAATAAAACGCAATCGGTTTCTCAGTACCGTCTTCTAAACGATGGCTAAAAACTGTGCCTATTCCGTATGGTGAGGCATCGGACACCACAACGAGTGGAAGTTTTTCGTGGTAGTGCATCAACACGCGATCAGATATTACGAGATTCTTTAAGTTTTCAAATGCTCTTTGATGCTCCGAGGTCCATATCCATCTGGAATTTTTATCGAGGAGACGATGCAATGGCTCCGTTATGGTTGCCTTGTGCGGCAAAAACGAATGGTAAAAATTCAGCAGACCGAGAAACGCCTGCAACTGCTTTTTGTCAGAAGGAGCTTGTGCACTCTGAATAGCATGGACTTTGTTTGTTGATGGTCGTATTCCAAGTGAATCCAGTTTGAAGCCGAGGAACTCGATGGTTTTTGAACCAAAACAACACTTCTCTTTCTTAAGTCGAAGGCCTGAGGTTTCCAGACGAGTGAGCACTTGATGCAAATGATCAGCGAGTTCAGCTTCACTCTTACCCATTAGAACGATGTCATGAAAGTAGGGCAATACCCCTGGAATATTTCTAAGAAGATTTTCAATAAAATTTTGAAAAATACCTGGAGCGGATGAAATTCCAAACTGCAATCGCTTTACTCTGAAAGCACCTTTATCCTTTATGCGTGACGATGGTTTGTAAGAGCGAAGATGGCTCATCCACTTCCAGTTGTTGGTATGCTTGAGCGAGATCCAGTTTTGCAAAAATGCTGCCTCCTTCAATCGATGATAGAAGCGTACTAATGGCAGGTATTTGGAAACAATGAGGCTTAAGTGCCTTGTTCAGCGTCGACTTGTAGTCACCACAAATACGAATTGAACCGTCGCTTTTTGGTACTGGCACGATTGGTGTTGCCCATTCTGAGTATTCCACTGACTCCAGAATCCCTTGATTGCACAATCGATCAAGTTCTGCCTCCACTAGTCCTCTTGTTGCTATCGGAATTCGACGTGGAGGATGACGAATTGGCGCAATGTTTGGATCAATTTGAAGCGACACAGGATTCCCGGTGAAGCACCCTAGCTTCGAAGAAAACAATTGTTGGAATTTTGAAACAACGTCCTGGGCAGAAGAGGCTTTATCGATAGAGTTCACTCCTTGGATGCTGATGCCAAAAGGGGCAAACCAGTTGCAACCCATCACGTTCGAGCGGTCACCTTCAACGACTATAATTGGAAGATCGTTAATCTTCAGACCATTATAGGTTATGTTGATATCTGCTACGCCCTTGATTGGAATATTGTTGCGTTGGAAGTCCATTAATTGCACATCACATTTGTTCATGGATGGCTTTGTAGTTGGCCACAATTTATCAAACTCTCGAGATGACATAATGGTGTAGTTTGAGCCTGAATCGATCTCAAATTGATAAGAGCGATTATTATTCTCAATTGTTGCTGACTTTTTCAGGTCGACCAAAGGCAAAATTTGAATTATCAAATGTGCCTTAGATTTTTTGCGTCGAGTTTTTGAAGTCTTTTTTGAAGAGGAGTTGGATGCAGGCGAACCCACGCTGCTACGACAAACCCGCTGGAGATGACCCTTCGTTCCGCAAGAAGAGCAAATCGATTCTTGGTAGGGGCATTGTGTTCGTGGGTGTTGGGCCCCACAACCGTTGCATGGTTTTAATCCACTCTTGCCTGTAGATGCCTTATGACGATGCTGAAAGGAATTATTCTCCCCTTTTGCGATGAAATGTACTTGGTCTGGATGACGAATTTGCAAAGCGTTGTTAGACGCGGCTTCAGAGATGGTGGCACGATCAATTACTGTTTGCAGCGTCAGGTTGTTTTCAGCAAGAAGATTTCGTTGGAGTGTTGCGTCACGTAGTCCACAGACCACACGATCACGAAGCATACGATCTAGCTCACCAAATTTGCAATCCACTGCAAGCTTCCGCAATGCAGCTACGTATCCAGCAAATCCCTCGTCGGGTTGCTAATCTCGCTTGTGGAATTTGAAATACGCAGCGATTTCCGAAGGCGGGGGAGAAAAATGATTGGTCAAAGAAGTCTTTACTTCAGCAAGAGCAAGCTCACTCACCAATGACGACAGGAGGTCATAGAGTTGAGCCCAAACGTGGCTTTCTGACGAGTCTCCCCCTGTACGTCATTGGCTACCAAAAAAAAGCCAAATCGGGAGTAGTAGGAATTCCAGTTTTCGGAATGTGTGAGATCAAATGGCTCCAAGTTCCCTACGTTAAAAATGATGCGTTGATTTGGTGTATTTCCCTGAGTATTAGGGGGAGTTGGCTCGTTTTTGATTGGAGGCTTTCCTTTGGAATCTGTAGGCATTTAATTTTGAACACAGAAAAAATTTGCACGTAAATTAATTTTATTAAAAGTTTATTAACAAAGAGCTGCGACTGCGCCAATTTAATAAATACGACAAATTATATTCTTCTTAATTCATTTATTAAATTATAAATTACTAAACTAATAATTGTATTGAGAGATTATAAATGCGCGGCTGTCTATTTCCAACTGGACTAACTCATGGCTTTACAGCTGCGTGTAAGTATATATGTAGGTTGTAGGAAAAATCATACGATAGTAAGTACATAAAGAACATTCGAGTAAGTATGTACATAATGATAAAATAGAACTGGATGAAGCGGAATTATGAACATAACAACAGTGGTAATCAAAATGTTTCTGTCGTATATTACAAAGCCGTTGCCGTTCTGGACAATGCTTATCTTGTCGTTGTCGCAATCTTTCGTCAGCACCTCCGCTGCAGTGAACTGAGACACTAAAGCCAAATTTGTGTTATAGCCGCTGCTGGGTACTGTACATTGGGATTTAAATCCATTTACACTTTTTCACTGAGCAATATAATTTGATTTATATGGTAGATAATTATTTCAGTGCTGGCTGAAATTTAATGCTTTTCTAGCTTCACTTTTTCTTTCTGGCTTTTTCAAAGGGGCAATACAAAAATAACATTGCGGGTTGTCACTTTGACATTTGCAAATCCTTTGACGTTTACTGTGTTTTTTTTTTTTTCAATGATCTGTCATTGCTTAGGCGTTGGTGGTTTTGTACGATACTACATAGCTAGTAATTTAAATTTGAGTTTTAAATTGAGAAAATGTTAGTAAATTACTAAATATTTAGAAAATTTTTAATTAGTATCGTGCTACACCCTTAACAAAGGGTTAAATATGGATCCCTCCTCCTGCCACGCATGAGGACACATCCATAATCAAACTGTTGGCGAAACAGAATAAAGGGTTCTCCATATTAGAATTGGAGCTCGTCCTCTCCAGGAAGAGTCTGAACGGGGAAGGGAAGGATCTCTTGTTTGTAATCGACAAGAAATCTGACCTTCTCCTGAAAGAGAAATCGGACGTGTTGAGATACGGTCTCGGAACCCTAAAGGTAAGAAGTCATGATGGCAAAGGGGAATCAAAAGCTGCTGGTGGTGCAAATTAATTTGCGTCACGCAAAAGCAGCAACGCACGAACTAATGCTCTACATGTCTCAGGAGACCGTGGATGTGGCCTTAATCCAAGAACCATGGATTCGAAAGAATCAGGTCCGATGATTAAGGTCTAACTAATTGGACAGAGTACACAAAATGGCTGAACGAACGTATCGATCCTCCAGAGGAGGAAACGATTTCGTTAACCTCAACCATCCACACTGTTGTTCAAAACCTTACTGGTAAAATTAAAACGGCATTTAAAAAACACTGCCTCATATCTCGTAATACTAAACCCACTAATCCACTATGGTCGAGTAGTGAACTTAAGAAACTAAGAACAGGGGTCAGAAAACTTTTCAACAGAGCCAAACTGAGCAAATGAGAAAAAGATTGGAATTTATATAGAGCTGAAATTAACTCATACTCCAAAGAGTTAAGGAAAGCCAAGAAGATTTCATGGGCTAAACATTGTGAATCCATTGAGAACACAAGTGAGGCAACGAGGGTTCGCAAGATTCTTGCTTCAAAACCTGCGATTCCGGGGTATATCAAACATCCCGATGGATCGTGGTCGAACTCGAGCCAGGAAACACTTGAACTCTTTATGGAAACGCATTTCTCTGGATGTAAGAGTCCTGAGGACTCAGGTTATATAATATCAAACTCTTTACACACAGATCAACCAGGACCGGACTTGGAACAGGTTATCACAGATCAGAAGATTATGTGGGCAATAAACTCGTTCAAACGCTTTAAATCAGCTGGACCACACGAGATTATTCCGGCATTTCTTCAACATGTTCTACAGATAATCACCCCATGGCTTAGGGTTATCTTCAAAAGTTGCATTAAACTTAGATACGTCCCTAACAGCTGGAGAAAAGTCAAAGTGGTCTTTATTCCAAAAGCTGGAAAACCGACACATTCGACTGCAAAAGATTACAGACCAATAAGCCTCTCTTCGTTTCTTCTCAAAACACTGGAGAGGATTCTTCATCTGCATGCTCGGGACCTTCTCAATCCAAATAATTTGTGCAACTACCAACACGTTTACCTTAAAGGTAAGTCAGTGGAGACAGCGTTGCACGAAGTAGTTTCCCAAATTGAGAAAAGTCTCGAGTACAAAGAACATACCCTGGCAGCATTTTTGGACATCGAAGGAGCGTTTAACAACGTAAAAACGGAGTCCATAAAATCTGCTCTGGAAGAGGTTGGAGTTGAATCTGCCATTGTGGACTGGATTTATTCCATGCTCAGTGGTAGGGTCATAAACTCGCAACTTGGAGACACTATTGTTGAGAAAACAGTTACAAGAGGCACACCACAGGGAGGGGTAATTTCACAAAATTCTTACAAGTTTTAGGAATAAAGGTATCAAAACAGTGGCCTATGCAGACGACATAGTAATTTTGATATCAGGTAAGTTTCTTACTACTATCAGGGATGTTATGGAATCTGCACTTAATGAACTATCTTCATGGGCAGAACAAAACGGTCTCGGGGTTAACCCTTCAAAAACTGAACTTGTTCTGTTTACGAAGAAAAGAAAACTAGAGGATTTTACTCCTCCCAAGCTAAATAAAATACCTAGTGATGGGCGCATTCGAATGATTTAATCGATTATAATCGATTCAGGCAACATCTCGAGTTATCTCGATTCTTCACTTGAATCATTTGAATGATTTTCCATACCGATTCTGCCTTCCTCTGATAACTCGAGAACTGAGAAATGAGAAATGAGAACACAAGACATGTAAGAAAAGAGGAACACAAATAACCAAGACGTGGTGATCGAGAAGACATTGAGTGTTTGTGTATGTGTATTCAATCACTTGAGTCAACGCAGTGACAGCTCGGAATCGGAAGCCGTCAGTTAGAAAATAAGGAGAAACAAATAATTGAGAACTCAGGGGGAGGGATGCCACTCTCACTGTTTATGTACGAGTCAATCACACAAGCACAACTGCTACTTCAAGCACCAGTTTTCGTACGTACACAAACAATCAATTTCTCCTCGATTACGAGTTCTCGATTATGTGTGTTTCTCTTGCTTGTCATTCGTTCTCAGTTCTCGGCTTTCGAGTTCTCGAGCTCTCATTTATTTTGTACTATTTCATATTTCGAATGATCATTCGATTATTATGATCACTCGAATACTAATATCTCGATTATTGAAATCATTAGATTATGCCCATCATTTGAAATACCTCTGAAACTCTTCAATGAAGCCAAATATCTTGGAGTAATCCTTGATTCAAAGCTAACATGGAAACGAAACACAGAGGAAAGAACAAAGAGAGCACTTTGTGCTTTCTACACATGCAAAAAAACCTTCGGTACCCGGTTTGGAATGCGACCGCAAGTCATCCAATGGATGTACACGGCGATCGTTCGTCCCATACTTACCTACGGTTCGATTGTATGGTAAAAAGCCGTAGAAAAGGATAGCTACCTCAAAAACCTGAACAAGGTACAGAGATTAGCCTGTATAGGAATAACGGGGGCACGGAGGTCTACTCCACAAGTAGGGCTGGAAATTATTCTCAACCTTCCAGCTCTGGATGAGTATATAAGGTGTACAGCAGCCAAAAGTGCCTTTCGACTTAAGGAAATGGGCTCTTGGAAGCACAGCACCTTTGGTCATGGGTCTATCTGGCAAAGATATGCCGGACTTGATGTGACCACTGACTACTTCCCACCCGTAATAGATTTTAGAAAAAACTCTTCCCGAAAGACATGGATGGGAGCCCAACTCACTAATCAGTTAACGGGGTATCCCCGTCTACACTGATGGGTCAAAAATGGAAGAAGGAACAGGAGCAGGGGTGTTTTGTGAAGCTCTTAACATTAGAGAATCTTACAAACTCCCAGATGAGTGTAGTGTCTTTCAAGCTGAGATTTATGCTATTGAAAAAGCAGCCGAAATTGTTCATGAGAAAAAGCTGAGCTCGTGAGAGATCACTTTTTTCGTGGACAGCCAAGCTGCTATCAAAGCATTAGCCAGTGAGACTATAAGATCCAAGGTAGTAGCAAAATGTCGAGGCATACTGAATAATATATGTTACACTAACCAAGTTAAACTCGGCTGGGTTCCTGGACATAGCAATATAGAAGGGAATAACATAGCAGATGCACTGGCAAGGAAGGGGTCAATATCATAGCAAGGAAGGGGTCAATATCATATACAGACAGTAGTAGCCAATTAGACATGGGACTAAACGTCCCTATTAGCGTAATCAAAAGGAAGATAGACCTAATAACGAAAGAGCAAATCAATAACTCCTGGATATCCAGGAACGATTGCGCCATCTCTAGAAGTTTATGGCCTAGAATTAATGAAAAGGAAACTCAGTATATTTTATCGCTGAGTAAAAAGAATATCTGAACCCTGATAGGTGTACTGACGGGACATTGTGCCATTGGCATAATGGCCACTAGATTGGGTGTACACGCACCCGATTTCTGTAGAAGCTGTCAGGATGTTGAAGAAATAGAAACCATTAAACACCTGCTCTGCGATTGCCCAAACCTCCAAACAAACCGCCTCCGTTACTTTGGAAACAGATTTGTTGGAGAACTGGACGATTTAGCGCAGGTCTCTATGGCAAACATGAGGAAATATATAGAAAGCACGGGCTGGTTCGTAAATGAACCAATCTATGTCAACCACTAGCTTAGGATTATTCTCTGTTATAGGGGATCACAATGGACCAATAGGTCCCCGTGTACGCAACAGCCTCAGAGCTGGGCATGCCCCTCTTAACCTAACCTAACCTAACAATGGGTTGTTTAAAATTTTGCGCCATTATCTTTTCCTATTAACAAACACATAATATAAATTTAAAATTGTAAAAAACACTGGTTCTGCAAAATTTTGTAAATACATATAGAAAAAAGTTTAAAATTTTTTAAATATTTTTCAAAACTTTTTTTTTATTATTTGCAGAATCTTGTTAAAATAAGAATTTTGAAAAGCAGAACTTTGAAAAAACAGATAGGTACTTGAAAACCCGAATTTTCGAAGCAAAATTTTGAAAAGCAGAATTTTGATCCAGATAACCCTCGTAACGAAGATATAATATTCAGTGTTTTTAATTTAAAAAAAAATCCGTTTCATTATTTTGACAGACAAGGTAAATTTTAACAGCTGGTGCATGCATATTAGATAGGGTGTCCGTTATTTCCCAAAATCATTTTTTGTTTGGATCAGACACCCCTTGTATAAAAAGTTTATGCCCTACAGTAAATTTATGGACCAAAAAAAACTTGGCCGAGCTCATTAACCCGTGCCTTTAAGCCATAGTCTTCCGCTACAATTTTTGTCTGTATATATGAACTTTTTGCGTATTTTTTATCATGCCGAATAACTGCAGGTATATTCTTAACTTTCTTGTTGATTTTTATTATATGATCATCCCTTTAAAAACATCATTAAAAGTTTATGGAAGAAAAAAATCTAAAGAAAATATTTTCAAAATTATTTCTTCTTTTGTGTAAGAGGCACAGGTTAATGCCACAATTGTTTTGTAAGTGCATTTTTTGTAGGGCATAAACTTTTGATTAGTTTGGGAAATAATGGACACCCTAGTGTATATAATAGTATAGCCAGTTAGTACAGAAATCTACCAAAAATTTGAATTCTTTGTTATTTTTGAAGAAAGTATTGAAACGTTTTATTTGTAATGAAGAACGAAATGTTTAAAGAAAAATTTTAATATCGAAGTTAGTTTTTAAAATGAATATTGTGCATTACTCAACATTAAAATGTAGGAAAGTAAAATTTATAAGGGAGCCTCCTCCTTGATTAGGGCTATTCACAAATCGATGCTAAGGTTTGTCAAATAATTCTTGTCAGTACAGGCCGTATGGGTAAGCCTTTTCCAAATCAGTGGGACCTACTGATATCCCAAAGCACTCTACGAAACAAAATGCCACTTAAATATACACAATAAGTAATAACCACAGACTTTCCACGGCATTGTTTTTGTAATTTCTTTTCCAAGCGACGTACATTCCTCCCGACGTATCTCGCCCACAGCCATGGGCACAATGAAGCCAAATTTGTGTTATAGCCGCTGCTGGGTACTGTACATTGGGATTTAAATCCATTTACACTTTTTCACTGAGCAATATAATTTGATTTATATGGTAGATAATTATTTCAGTGGATTTTTTAATGCTGACTGAAATTTAATGCTTTTCTAGCTTCACTTTTTCTTTCTGGCTTTTTCAAAGGGGCAATACAAAAATAACATTACGGGTTGTCACTTTGACATTTGCAAATCCTTTGACGTTTGCTTTGTTTTTTTTTTTTCAATGATCTGTCATTGCTTAGGCGTGTTCAGATTGATTTTTTTAACAAAGTGGTTTTAGTACGATACTACATAGTTAGTAATTTAAATTTGAGTTTAAAATTGAGAAAATATTAGTAAATTACTAAATATTTAGAAAATTTTTAATTAGTATCGTGCTACACCCTTAACAAAGGGTTAAATATGGATCCCTCCTCCTGCCACGCATGAGGACACATCCATAATCAAACTGTTGGCGAAACAGAATAAAGGGTTCTCCATATTAGAATTGGAGCTCGTCCTCTCCAGGAAGAGTCTGAACGGGGAAGGGAAGGATCTCTTGTTTGTAATCGACAAGAAATCTGACCTTCTCCTGAAAGAGAAATCGGACGTGTTGAGATACGGTCTCGGAACCGTAAAGGTAAGAAGGCATGATGGCAAAGGGGAGTCAAAAGCTGCTGGTGGTGCAAATTAATTTGCGTCACGCAAAAGCAGCAACGCACGACCTAATGCTCTACATGTCTCAGGAGACCGTGGATGTGGCCTTAATCCAAGAACCATGGATTCGAAAGAATCAGGTCCGATGATTAAGGTCAAAAGACTACAACCTTTTCCACTCCACATCAGAAGGTAATATAAGAAGTTGTATTCTAGCGAAAAAGTCAATTAATGCTTTCTTATTATCTAGGTACAGCAACGGGGATAACGTGGCAATCAGCGTTGAAACCAAAGAAGGAAACTTCGTCTTGGCATCAACGTACATGCCATACGAGGAAGAGAACCCTCCAGCAAAGACAGTCCGCGACCTGGTGGATCATACCACAGCACGAGGGACACCTTTGGTGATGGGATGTGATCCCAACGCCCACCACACTCAGTGGGGCGGTAAGGAAATCAACAAAAGGGGTGAGTCAATTTTTGAATACATTATCTGTTCTAATCTAATGTTATGTAATGAGGGCGACCATCCAACATTTCGTAATAAAAACAGGGAAGAAATTCTAGACCTCACTCTTATGAGTAATAACGAGAAAATTTCTGTAGGGAATTGGAGAGTCTCACCTAAGGAATCCTTTTTGGATCATCTTAGGATACACTTCACTTTAGACAGAAACCCAAAGGAGATTAAGTCTTTTAGAAACCCAACTAGAACTAATTGGACAGAGTGCACAAAATGGAGGAAACGATTTCGTTAACCTCAACCACGATTTCGTTAACCTCAACCATCCACACTGTTGTTCAAAACCTTACTGGTAAAATTAAAACGGCATTTGAAAAACACTGCCTCATATCTCGTAATACTAAACCCACTAATCCGCCATGGTCGAGTAGTGAACTTAAGAAACTAAGAACAGGGGTCAGAAAACTTTTCAACAAAGCCAAACTGAGCAAATTAGAAAAAGATTGGAATTTATATAGAGCTGAAATTAACTCATACTCTAAAGAGTTAAGGAAAGCCAAGAAGATTTCATGGGCTAAACATTGTGAATCCATTGAGAACACAAGTGAGGCAGCGAGGCTTCGCAAGATTCTTGCTTCAAAACCTGCGATTCCGGGGTATATCAAACATCCCGACGGATCGTGGTCGAACTCGAGCCAGGAAACACTTGAACTCTTTATGGAAACGCATTTCTTTGGATGTAAGAGTCCTGAGGACTCAGCACCGGACTTGGAACAGGTTATCACAGATCAGAAGATTATGTGGGCCAACAACTGC
The DNA here is from genome assembly GCA_947049315.1 of Epistrophella euchroma. Classification (NCBI taxonomy): domain Eukaryota; kingdom Metazoa; phylum Arthropoda; class Insecta; order Diptera; family Syrphidae; genus Epistrophella; species Epistrophella euchroma. The sequence goes on from OX346246.1 coordinate 98,313,308, forward strand.
TCTTGCTCACAGCTCCCAAGGAAAATGCAATTTTAATCTTTTATCCGCTGAGAAGCAAAGGAAAAATATCTAGAAATGATGGGTTTTGCCAAATCGAAACAAAAAAACGGTTTATTGAATATAAAATACAGCTATGACTAAAGTTACCATTCACAATCTCCTTTTTTTTTTAAATCTTTGGTTTCTTGCGGGGCTTTTATAAAAACTTTAATAAAATGTATAACACTGACCTACAGTCAACAAAATAGGTACCTAAAACAACTTTATGCATACAAAAAATTTCCTTTAGAAAAATTGTGTATTAGATAGGTACATAGGTACTTAATTTTTTGATGATCTTTAAAATTATCTAGGTACCCTTTAAAAGCCATCAAATACAAAAAATTATTATTTCTCAAAATAATAGGTACCTGCTTTATACCTAATCTATCATAAATTTAAAATTGGGTCATAGCCTTTTAATTTTATCATTCATCCTCAGATTTCGACAAAAGATGTTTGTAGGTATGTAGGTAACATGCAAATGATCACACACACATAATCTAGTAAAACAATAAATAGAAGAAAACCACCACTGCCACAAAAATTACCCATATATTGCTTCACAACTATCATATACCTATACCATACGCAATAGACAACACAAAAAGTCTGCCTAAAAAAAAAAAAAAAAACAGAAAACCTGTTTATGATAAAAAAAAATATAAATGCGATGGAGAATACCCATATATTGCTTCACAACTATCATATACCTATACCATACACAATAGACAACACAAAAGGTCTGCCTAGAGAAAAAAAAACAGAAAACCTGTTTATGATGGAAAAAATATAAATGCGATGGAATACATTCTCATCTTTTCTACTTTTGTTCTTGTGCTTGTGCGTAAGTCTTCTCTCTCTCTGTGGCTCTGAGAGAAAAAAAATGCCAGAGAAAAGTTAAAACAATTCGCAATTCTAAATGCTCACTTTTATAATAAAGAGAAGAATATTCTTTCACTTATACATTCAAATACATTTACATGAATTCTGAGTTCGCTTTTGAAGGGAACCTACCCTTAAGCTGTCTGCAGTAAGACAAAACACCAACAACTTTAACCCAAATTCGATGCCAGTCCAGAACTTCCACCAAACGTCAAAAACTCTAGATGGGGGGAAAACAAACACACTATTAAAGGCGCGAACAGTATCCGTGTGTATTTATATATGTTTGTATTGTTGTTTTTCCCCCAAATAGGGCTTCTTTTTGATTAAAGAACTGTCAAAACTAGAAAGAGAAAAGACAGAGTCAGATTCTGGAAAAGCCCAGTTGAGTTTGAGGCTATGGTTTATATCAACAACCAACTTACAAGGCAAAATAGGCATCTCTTGTGGTTGACCAAGGAGAAGGCAAAGCTGGAAATATGTGTGGGAGAGTGCGGGAAAAATATTAGCACGTAGAAACGAGAGCATACAATCTATAATGATCAACACCGCTCATGAGTCATGACGTGAACAATATAACGCATACACAATAATTTTGTATCAACGAACGCAACGAGAACAAATAGAAATTTACAACTTACTGTTTATAAAAAATGACTAACACAAATGAAAACAACAAAATTATAGTCAACTTAGATTGTAGGGTATCGCATTGTTTTAACGGCTTCGATGTAATTGAATTAAAAAACAATGATTGCTGCTGTTTATGCTTCAATATTAGATCATTGCGTTTAAACTGGAATAATTTTTGCTTAAATATAAGTCACTTCATAAATGAATTAAAAATAATTATTTTAGTTGAAACAAATATAAAAGATGAAGAAAAAGGTTGTTATCAACTTGATGGTTTTGAACAAGAAATTTTAAATCGGAATTTTCAAAGAGGTGGAGGAATTATAATGTATATTCAAAATAATTTATCTCACCAAAAAATATTTTCGCCAACGGTTTTGTATGAAAACATAAAAATTCGGGCTACAGAAGGAAATACGACAACATATGTGGTTGGAATTTATAGACCACCAGGTTTTAGTAAAGTGGCGTTTATTTCAGAATTTGGAAACGATTTGGGTAACAAAATGAGAAAAAATGAAGAACTTATAGTTATGGGTGATATGAACATTGATATTCAGGAGATGAATTTAGATGCAAGCTATGTAAACGATTATTTGGAGATGTTGGCCTCGTTGAGACTAATGATCGTCGTCACAAAGTGCACGAGAGTTGATATTGTAACGATGTAACCACTCCTTTACTTGAATTACCGCCTATGCCCTCATGTGATATCAGCGCTATCTTGTGTAATTTTGTGGAGTTTTTAAGAAAGATCTTTTAAGAAAGATAGAGCTTTTAAGCTGAATGGAAAGAACGCCATCTCTTTCGTTGGAATGGAACCTTCTAGATGGCGTTTGTGCCAGTACTTTCGAGTAGAGTCTTGAACCTCTCAGCTCACTATATAAGGAGAAACTTTTTGAGCACCAGCACAGACACAGTTTATTTTTGAAAGCGAAAGTGTAAAGTTCGAAGTTAAAAGTATCCGGAAGTGAATTTAAGTTGCATACTATTGAGATTGATGATTAATAAAATATTTGAAGTGAAGTAAAGTGTGTTTAATTTAAAAGGGAAATAATTGACGGTTGACAATTAAAAAGAAATAAGTTTTATATCGAACCGTGGTAAAACGTTACATTGTTGTCAGAATAAGGAATAAAACTTATTTTATCTGTGCATTTACGTTAATTAACTTAGGCCGTGTGTGAATTGGATTAAATTTGATCCCAAAATTAAATTTTGACACTATTGAGGTGAATATAAGACGTCAAAATTTAACATGGTCCGGGGGCACGTTAAATTTGTGCTGCTAGATTAAATTTTGACGTCAGCACCAACGAAAGGTTTTGTTTGTTTTCATGTTTATGCACATATTTAATGAAGATGCATTAATAGATAAGTCAAAGTACAATTAAATGATTTCACTCTAAAATATTAAGAAAAAGTTCAACGCCAATTTGTATAATCTTGTTTCTAGAGCCACAATGAAGACTACTGGATCCTTTGCTTGCAGAGAAATAGAAGCTGGTTAAAATTAAATTCTTAGAAAAACACATCGTTCTGAATGAAAAGTCTCCATAAAAAAGGTCATTACATCTCAAAGATAAAAGGATTGATCCCCTTTATTCATTTGAAGAACAACATTTGCTAACTGCAGCAATGATAACAAGCATTAAATAATTAAATAAAGTTGTCAGCTCATCGTGACCACCACAAGCGGCCAGAGTTTTTTGTGTCTTGTATTTTTGATCTGCTGCTGCTTGCAACAGAAAGCGAACCATAAGCGTTCTTTTTAACAGGCCCAGGGTAAGAGCACTCTCTTTGAACTCATTAGAATGAGCGTTTAATTTTTTAACTCGCGAAATTTATTACAAAAAAATGTGTTCTACTTTTTTCCAAAACTCTCGGACGGAAGAAAACAATGGAAAAAAAATATTAGAATTAAAAAATTCCATTTAATTGAATTCACACAGCAAAAAGATGAAATTGTATTCACCACTAAAGAAACGTCAAAATTTAATGTGGGATCAAATTTAATCGAAATTTTAAACGAATTCGCACACGGCCTTAAAATAAAAAGTGCTTGTGTGTTTTTAAATAAATAAACAGACAATGGGTAAAATTTTGAATGATTTAAATTGTTTTGAACTTAAAGCAGAACTAAATAAATGAGGTCTTCCTACTGCTGGATCAAAAACTGACCTCATTATTCGTCTGCAGGAACATTTAAGACAACAAGGTGAAAACCCAGACACGTTTATTTTCACGATTGAAATGGAGGAAGAGCAAGTAAGTACTAGTTCAGATATCACCAATATGATGGCTCTGCTGCTCGCCCAGTTCGAAGAACAAAAGAATATTCTCGAAGAGCAAAGAAAAGAGCAAAAGAATCTTCTCGAATGATTTGAAGATCAACGCAATGAGCAAAAGAATCTTCTCGAACGATTTGAAGATCAACGCAATGAGTAAAAGAATCTTCTCGAAGAGCAAAGAAGAGAACAAAAGAATGAACAGAAGAATCTTTTCGACCAAATGGAAAAACAAAGTGTTGAGCATAAGAATCTTCTAGAGGAACAGAAAAACATCCTCGAAAGTAAACTAACTGTATTTGAAAACAAGTTCATTGCTCTTGATAATCGTTTTGAAGGCGTCGAAAAACAATTTTCGAAAGTAAACGCAAAGATTGAGAACGTTCAAGAAAAGTTCGAGACAGTGGAAAATAAAATTCAGAGCATTACGATGGAACCACATAAAGTTGGAAAAATAAATATTCGAGAAAGTTCTGGCGAAATTCCAAAGCAAAAGGAAATGCATACACCAACCTTTGAGGGACAAACTTCTTGGTCGATTTACAAGAAGCAGTTTGAGGCAGCCGCGGCAACAAATGGCTGGGATGACCAAGACAAATTTATAGCTCTGACGCTTGCCCTTAAAGACCTGCTGCTTAATTATTGCAAACCATACCAGCAGACAAGAACGGCAACTTCATAGCTCTTGTTCAGGCCATTGACAAACGTTTTGGAGATAGCCATATGCAAGAAGTCTTTCGCGTCCAACTCAATACCGGAATCCAGAAAAGAGGAGAGAGTCTACAACAACTTCAAGTAGATATCGAACGGCTGGCTCACCTGGCATATCCAACTGCAGGAGAGGAAATAATAAACCAGTTCGCAAGAGAAGCATTTGTCCGCGCTGTATCCGACATCAACCTTCAGCGAGCGATTCGAACTGCCGGAAAACGCACGCTTCCTGAAGCATTGGCGTTCGCTCTAACTATGGAAGCAGCAAAACAGGCTTCACAAGGAGTCCATCGGGTAAGAGAAATAGAAGTTGAAGAATGCTCCTGTCAGAGAACCGCATTTCAACGAAGTCAGCGAGACGGACCTGCTCGATGCTGGAACTGTAACAAGACTGGACATCTCCAGCGCCGGTGCAGATTGCCACCAAGAAGACCTGCATGTCAACATTGTGGAAGTAGAAAAAGTACTCGAGAGCAGGTAAGCAATAACACCAACATTCCTGCTCAGCTTATTTCCCAGCCGGGAAACGAGTAAGAACCAACTTCGAGGGGCAGAAGCTGGTTTCTGGTATCGATGGCCCCAGAACCACTATCCAGGTCTCACAGACTAAACGAAACAACAAAAGTCTGACTGTGGAGGCAACATTAAACGGCAAGAAACACAAGGCTACAATCGACACAGGTGCCACTGCCTCCATTCTAAGAAGGGACTTGGTTAAGATGACATGGCTGCATAACACCAATAGCTATCGTCTAAAAACTGCGACAGGAGAGGCAGCAAAAGTGTACGGAGAAGTTCGTCTTTCAATTCGTTTTGCGGAATTGGAGTTCTCACATCTGTTTCTGGTAGCAGATATATGTGATGAGTGCATCATTGGAATCGATTTCATGAGAGAACATGGGGTAATTCTGGGTATTGGTAAGAAAGTTCTTAATTATCAAAATGTAGAGATTCCTATGGTTGTGTCATCAAAGAAGACATATACTTGCCGTCTTCTTCTGAAGTGTTCGTTTGGACTAAAATAAAAGGCGATTTGGGTGCTCATCGATACCTCATGGTGGAACCAGATACTGACCAAGGCTCCCAAAACATCATCGTTGGGAAGACTCTTGGGGCACAAAAGAACAACATGGTGCCTGTGCGGATTCTGAACATCAAACCGTACGAAGTTAAGTTGAGAAAGGGAGAAATAGTCGGAAAATGTGAACCTGTGTCAGCGATAACGAAGATCACAGTAGTGGACACGCAGAAGCCTGCGAACTCCGAACAGTTAATGGCAAAAATCCCTGATTCAACATCAACTTAGTATTGCTGGTAGCCTTCTTTCAACTTTCAACTTTGTCAACTTATATTTATTTAAAATCAATCAGAGATACAATAACCCCTTATAGACTACCAAAATATAAAAATTTAAATATATTAATCTACATATGTACATAACTTTACTAAAAAAAAAATGCAATAATAAATTATTTTTCAGAGTTAATCTGTTTATATTAAAATTTATATCAACATAGTTGCTAAGATAATTTGTCTCTCTGACACAGCGAGTAATAGGTTCATTTAGTGCATAATTGACTCTTGTTCATAAAAAAAAAACGCCCTCTTAATTGGCGAGATGGAGCATATAGATAAATTAAAGATAAAAGATGAGGACATTTTATATGATGTGTTAAAATATCACTAACAAACATAACTGACAAAACTTTTCGTCTTGCTTCAAGCGAATTAATACCAATTAATTGACATCTAGTTAGGTAGGGAGGAACTTCGATGTTCCAACCAAGCTTAAACATAACAAATCTCTTAAAATTTCTTTGGATGCTTTCAATTCTCTTCGAGTGAGTATTGTAATAAGGATTCCATATCACAGAACGATACTCTAAAATAGATCTAACGTAAGCAGTATAAAGGGATTTGAGAGTATAAGGATTTTTAAAATCTTTTGACTTACGTTTAATAAATCCTAACATAGAATTTGCTTTCGCTACAATAATTCTATATGTTTTACAAAGCTAAGTTTTGAGTCAAAAATTACACCTAGGTCTTTCTTTTCAGAGACCTCTTCAAGAGTGTTGTTGTTTATACTGTAGTCGAAGAAAACAGGCGAGAAGTTTCTAAAAAAAGAAAAACTTTGACATTTAGAGACATTTAAAAAGAGTTCATTAGTAGCACACCATTCATTTAGTTTTTGAAGGTCATTTTGCAGAAGGAGACTATCTACTGGAGATTTAATACAACGAACAAACTTTAAATCATCTGCAAACAGAAGAGGAAAAGAGTTCAAAAAAATGCTAGGTAAGTCGTTAATAAAAACAAGAAACAGAAGTGGGCCAAGGTGACTCCCTTGTGGAACACCTGAAGAAACAAAAATTGGACATGAGACTATATCATCAATAGAAACATATTGAACGCGATCTCGAAGGTATGATGAAATCCATTTCAACATACTTGAATGGATACCTAGATTTTCCAGTTTATTCAATAATATGTAATGATTGACTCTGTCAATAGCTTTTGCAAAATCAGTATATGTTACATCTATTTGATATCCTTGCTCAAGTTTATTAAGAATAAAGTTTGAAAAAATTGACAGATTGGTTGACGTCGACCTTCCAGCGATAAAACCATGTTGGTACGGAGAAATTACTTCCTTAAGTAAAAAGACCATTTTCTCGTAGACAATTTTTTCAAATAGCTTTGGTATTACAGAGAGCTTACAAATTGGTCGATAGTTTGAAATTTCTTGTTTAGGACCCGATTAAAGAATAGGAGCAACAAAAGATTTTTTCCAAGATGAAAGAAATTCACCATTTTCCAGAGACTTGTTAAAAATATAAGCAAGAGGTACGGAAAACGCAGCTGCGCATTTTTTAAGAATTATAGGAGGAATCCCATCGGGTCCTGAATGGCTACCTGTCTCCAAGCTCAAAAGGCCAACTTCCATACTACTCGCTATACCAACGAAATCTGCATTTGCGTAGTCAAACTTGGATTTACAAAAATTTTTTGGTTTAAAATATTGATAGTATGACAAGTTTATAGATAAACCTTTATGGTGAATAGAGTTTCGATAAATTGGATTCAATGATTCATTAACAGAAGCTATTAACTCTTTATCAACATATACAAGATCAAGTAAAAGATTAAGACTATTTTTGGTAGTAACCAAAAATTTTATTGTGAGACTGTGACTGAAGTGAAGAAGAAGAAGTATGAGCTGATTGTCAATTTGTTATTTGCTCTGATGAATGCGATGGTTGATGGTCGGAGGGTAGAGAAGATGAGTTTGATGGTGGTGGCAGAGGTGGCAGTGACGGTGGAATATGTCATGAGTATGCTGACATATTTTCTTTATCAATGGGGCAGTGTGGCCGAACGCAACTTGTACAGCATCGGATCGACACAGGAGATGCCAGACCGATTCGTCAACCAGCAAGACGTCTCCCCTTGGCCAAACAAGCGGAAGTGGAAGAAATGATATCGACCATGAAGAAAGATGGGCTGATCGAAAATTCTAAAAGCCCCTGGGCATCACCGGTGGTCCTTGTCAAAAAGAAGGACGGAAGCACTCTATTTTGTGTGGACTACCGGAGGCTGAATGATGTGACCAAGAAATACAGCTACCCTCTGCCCAGAATAAGCGATACTTTAGATTCAATGGAAGGTGCTAAATGGTTCTCTACACTAGACCTAAAGAGCGGCTACTGGCAGGTAGAAATTCACCCAGAAGATCGTGAAAAGACAGCTTTCTCCACAGGAAATGGTCTTTGGCAGTTCAAAGTGATGCCATTTGGACTATGTAACGCTCCGGCTACATTTGAGCGTTTGATGGAGTGCGTTTTACAAGGACTTACTTGGAAATCTTGCCTGGTCTATTTGGACCATATTCGTATATGGAAAAACATTTGACGAACATTTAAGAGCTGTATTTCAGAGGCTTCGAGAAGCACACCTTAAGCTTAATCCAGACAAATGTGAGCTTTTCAAGACCGAAGTTAAACATTTGGGACACATCATCTCATCCCAAGGAGTAAAGACTGATCCTGAAAAAGTTGACACTGTGAAAAATTGGCCAACACTACAGGACAAACATCAAATCCGAAGCTTCCTTGGCCTAGCCACGTATTACCGGCCTTTTGTGAAGGATTTCGCCAAAAGCTTGCATCAGCTTACGGAAAAGGGAAAGCCGTTCAAATGGTCAGGTGAGTGTGAGAACAGCTTCCAGGAACTGAAGCTGCGTTTATGTAATGCTCCTGTGCTGACCTACCCGACTCCAGGAAAACCTTTCATTATCGACGCGGATGCAAGTAATTTGGAATCGGAGCTGTATTGTCACAAGTCCACGACGGAGAAGAAAAAGTGGTCGCCTACTTCAGCAAGGTACTCTCGAAATCAGAACGAAATTATTGTGTGACGGTGACCAGAAGGGAACTTTTAGCTCTGGTAAACACATCTATGGACAGAAGTTCCTTCTCCGAACAGACCATGGAGCACAGGACTGCAAGCATTGCACACGTCAAAAAGAAAAGGAGTTGGTTGCCGTTTAACGAATAAGAGCTGATCCCATTTACGGTTGGGGTAATGAAGAACTTAGGACTGCCCAACACGAAGACTCGGATATAGAGCCTATTCTTGCGTGGAAAGAAGACCAAGAAAAACCAGAGTGGTGTGACATCTCTGACAGAAGTCCGGCCCTGAAAGCATATTGGGCACAATGGGACTCGCTTCATGTGGAAGAAGGTGTCCTAAGGCGTAAGTGGGAATCCGCCGACGCACAGTGTGGGATTCTGGCAATCTAGCGGAATTTTATTATAAAAATCATACGCATGAACCAAAGCAAAAATTGGTTTAATATATAACTAATACCTCCCTGTAAGCAAGTATACCAAAATTTGTAGGTGTAGAGCATGTTTTACTGAGAGAATTGATTTTAAAGTGAGAGTTTGTGATTTATTTGAGTCAAATTTGCGGTGCGAAGGTGTTCGGGGTTTTTCACTTTTAAACGTCTTTTGTGAGTCTTAATTGAAGTTTTTATTTTTTATTTATTTAATACAATATCAGAAAATAGTAAAGTGAGTAAAATTATATTTAAAAGGGTGTTCAGTTTTTTGTTGTTGTGTTCTTAAGAGAAAAAAATGTGTTTTTTTTTTTGTTAATTTTTACATTTATTGGAGAAAATTTTTATGTATTCAGGGTTATTCAGGAGGGAAACTATATACGTCTTAAAGGCTGACGTTTCACCTTTCATATTGCGTTTTAAGTTGCTGCGCATATCTGCGCACTTGACAAATTTGCTCATTTTTCTAAACGCTTACCGTCCAAAAAATCATGTTCTGTTTTTTTTTTTCTAATATTATTTGTTCTTATATTTTTTTTTACTCTGAGAAATGTGTTCTTCTTTTGCAAACACAATATTAGAGAGAGAGAGATATTTTGCATATAAATACTATATATGTATGTAAATCCAGTGTATTATAGAGAACGGTGGTATGTAAGTACTTATATATTACAACTTACAGGGTGTTTCATGTTTCAATCAATATATATATTTAATACAAAAATTTTATATTTAAAAAATATGTATTAATAAAATAAACATAATATCAAATTAAGGTATTTTGTATACATATATTATATATGTATTACAACTTACAGGGTGTTTCTAAATAAAAATAAATTTGATGGCACAACAGCTCATGAAGAACTAGGGCCTAGTGACTTACAACTCTCAACCATTCCTGTGTGCGTGTCTGCAGAAATGGAGGGGACCTACAGTTTATTGCCGAATCCGAACGGCTAACGAGCGGCACTTTTCTGTGACAGGAGATACTCTTGGAGGATTTGTCAATTCCTCGCAAGAGGCAGTAGCCGTTTTTTCAGGGTGTTTCAGTCAATTATAAATATATAATTTATACAAATTTAACATGTTACTTAAAAAAATATTTTTTTATAAAATAATACTTATAACAAATATAAAAATATAAACGCAATACAGTGTGTTTTTCAAATTTAAATACAAATTTAAATATCGCGAACTATTTACGAGAAAAACATCCAGTTTGGAAACAATGATAGATCTTTTTAACAAGCTTTTGATACCTTCAGACCCTTTCCTAGCAAGTCTAAGGTGCATTCCGAAAAGAAAAAAAAGTGCAATTGAACAAGAAATTTTGGAGTTTCTTGATGTTCCATCTTAAATTAAAAAATCTGTTAAGGTACTTTTTTTTGTTATTAAAAGTATTAAATGCGGATGTCGATTTATTTATTACATTTATATTTATTATTATTATTCAAGCTTTATTCACTCTTAAAGTTTACATTTTTTTTTTTTTTTTTTTATAACATAAATTGTATTAGAAAGTTTGATGAGTATAAGCCTCCCCCTTTATCTTCCACTTTCGTCAGTCTAAAGCTACACTTCTTTTCTTATCTAATGGAGTCCACTCTGTAATTGTTTTGGTCCATCGATCATCTGCTGTCCGAAATATGTGTCCAGCCCAATCCCATTTTAATTTTCTTGTTCTCTGAAGAACATCTTCAAATTTTGTTTGGGATCTTAGATTTTGGTGATTAATCTGTTGAGTTAATCTTACATTCAAAATCTTTCTTTCCATGGTCCTTTGACAGGATTTCAGTTTATTTTCGAGTAGTCTTGTAGATTGCCATGTTTGACAACCATATGTTAAAACTGGTAGAATGGTTGAGTCGAAAACGTATTTCCTTGTTTGAATTGAGATGTTAAGATCCAGCAGATTCTTCACATTCCAAAATTGTCGCCAAGCATTCGTTATTCTTTGGTTAACATTTTTTCTATCCTTATCGGCTAATGATATTATCTGACCCAAATAATTATAATCTTCTACGTATTCTAAAATAGTATCACCTATTCTTATTTCTGACTGATTACCATTAGACATTATTTTTGTTTTTTGTCGGTTAGTGGATAAACCTACTTTTTTTTCAATTTTCGGAAAATTTCTTCCAAGGTTGCGGAAAAAAGTGCTGGTGAAAGTGGGTCACCTTGCCTTACTCCACGTGTCGTATGAAACATTGGTCCCATACTTTCCATTTTAATGCATGCAATATTATCCTTGTACATATTTTGAAGGATAAGAACTATTTTCGGGTCCACTCCTTGATTAATTAACGCTTGCCAGATAAATATTTGCTCAACTGTATCAAATGCTTTAGCGAAATCAATAAATGCGAAATATAAGGTTATATTATATTCCTTTGATTTTTCTATTATTTGGCTAATTGTTTGAAGATGGTCCATCGTTGAAAATCCAGATCTGAATCCAGCTTGCTCAAAAGGTTGATTCAAGTCTAGACTTGCCTTCATTCGATTGAACAAGCATTTTGCAAATACTTTATAAACACAGGATATTATGCTAATTGGTCTATAGTTGTTAACATCGTCTGTGTTGCCTTTTTTGTGGAAGAGGATAATTTCGGATTTTTTCCATTGTTCTGGAATTTCCTCGGTGACCAAAACCTGATTATAATCTTCTACAACCAGTTGGCCAATGAACATTTTGCGTATTTTAAATACTCTGCCGCAATTCCATCGCTTCCCTTACATTTCTCGTTTTTTAAAATTTGAATCGCAGTTTCAACTTCACTTTTCAGAAAGTTCGGAAAATGTTGCTCTTCTTGCCAATCAGCAATTTGAAGCGAATGGACATCAGAATTGTTTAATTGGGTTTTATATAAATTGCGGTAAAAGTTTGTTGCTATCTGGTTGATATCTCTTCTAATATGAATCTTGCGAACATTATCCGATAAAGTAACGATCCAATCCCTGATGAGATTGCATTGAAGCATTTGCTTTTTTAATTGATTTTGTTTCTTCTAATAATTTTTTTAGAGCGTTGTCGTTAAAAGTTTGTATTTCATCTTTAGATTGTTTCTTAATTTTTTTTCGAAGAATTTTAAGATTGCGTTTTTCAGATTCATTTAGACTTTTTTTTTAACCGTAATTGTTCACGTTCCTTAATAAGGTGCAACGTTTCGTTGGAGATTTTTTGGGGCTTCTTTGTTGATGATTTCAGGACATGTCTTTCTGCAGATTTCTTTATTGTTCGTTCCATGATGTAATACAGATTTTGAACTGGTTCATTCCTAGGTGCAAGTATTTGGTATCGTTGTTGCAGATCTATATTGTAATTCCTGATTGCTTCATCACTGAGGGTCTTTGAGACGCTCTTCTTTGTTGTTCTGTGGAGTTGTCTCTTGTTGTAACTAATAGTCAGTTTGGCTCGCACTAGTCTGTGATCAGAAAGTTATTCAAAACGCTGACATCTTCCAGAACAGATCTTTTATTTGAAAGAATATAATCAATTTGGTTTTTGTATTTCCTGTCTGGTGATATCCAAGTCCACTGGTTTTGTGGTTTCTTTTTAAACAAGGAATTACCAATCATAAGCTTGTGTTGCCAAATATGTTGGATTAGGCGGCGTCCTCTTTCATTTCTTCTGTCATATCCAAATTCGCCCATTATTTTTTCTTCTCCCTTCTCCCTTAACCCAATTTTTGCATTAAAGTCGCCAATTGTTGTCGTAGAATGTATCTAGTTCATCTTCTGTTGCTTTTTCTGTAGGTGCATAGACTTGAACTATGGATACATTACATTTTCCAATTTTGAACTTTACGCCTATCACTCTGACGCTGTATCCTTTTATTTCAAGAATGTTCTTTTTGAGGTTTTTGTTTAAAAGAAATCCAACGCCAAATGATCCTTTTTTGGTACCGAAATATGTAAGTATATTACCGTTGTTTAGTTCTGTAATGCTTTCTCCATTTCTTCTTGTTTCCTCTAGACCTATAACATCCCAGTGTATCTTTGAGAGGGCATTTTCGAGTTCTACAAATTTTTCTTCGGATTGTAAAGTTCTTGTGTTTAACGTTGCAATATGTAACTGCTTACTTCGATTTGGGTTTAGATTGTTGTCGGCACTATTTTTCCTACATTGTGTTTTTATTTTGTATATATTAGAAGGGGGGTTTTGGCCATGTACCTCCACGGTGGCCAACCGGGTTGGAGGCATATTAAATAAAAAGTTTGATTCGTTGATGTTTGCATTCGTTTCATTTTCGTGCAAAGGTTGACTTCTTATAATTTTTGTAAGCTTTTCATTTGATGTTGTTAGATCGGTTTTGATTCTTCTTCTTCCGTTAAAAAAAACTTGGTCTGAGGTCTTGCAGAGATTAAGGTTCTCCTGGGATAAAGTTTTTTGAAGAACATATTTTCTTAGCCGAGAAGTTGAAGGTGATGTTCGCATTTTGTTTCTTGGTAGTCGTTTGTTCTTTTTCGTTGCTCCCGTTCGAGGATGCATTGGTCTTTCGATGCCTTCTCGTTCTTGGTCTTCATCAGACATCTTTCTTTTGTTTTGTTTATCGCTTGCTTGTGAAAGAACAGGTATCTCAGCTATTTCTTGGTCTGAGAGTTGTTTGCCGTTGACCCATAGGTGGTCATGCTTAATTTGTATCTTTGGATTTCCTTCCCTATTTAAAATAGCATCAGCCTTTTGTTTTAAAAGTTTTCTTTTTTCTACATTCTCTTTCGGTAGGTCATCGTGTATAGAATATTTTGTTTCGTTTTTGTTGTTATATTGGTTAAGGGAGCTAAGTTTACTCATGATGAGGTTTTTTATTCTATATGCCAAAAATCCTAATTTTATAGGTCGAACTTTTATATTTATGGCAATCAAAAATAAGACTTAAAAATAAAACTTATTGTTTCAGATAAATTCAGATATGTTAATATATATAAAATACTTGCTTTATTTAATTTTCTGTTTACTTTTTTTGAATTTAGGAGAAAAAAGTGTATAAAAAGTAACATGCTATTAATATTTTTCTTGTTGGTAAGGTTAAAACCCTCCCGCCCCCCTTGCCAGACATTTTGACCTATTCCAATTGTAATTTATTTTTTTAACATTACATCAGAGCATATTTGTTGCAAAAAGTTATCAAAAAACCAACCCAAGTTTTGTTTTATGCGTGGTAGTGATTTTAAGAAAATTAATATTTTTTTATATGAGAGATCGGTCACTTCAAAGCTCGTTTTAAAAAAACTTTGAAACAAAAATTTAAGTTATATTTGATTCTACGAGCCATGTATATTATATAAGCAAAAAAAAAATATAAGAAAAAGTTTAATGCACGAGCGCTATTAATTTAATTCCTCTAGATTTCTAAATTCCCACACAGTGCAACGGTAAGTCCTATGTGATGCAGCTGGCCGTACCTCGGTCCAAGGTTAATGACGTTCTTCCAGAGATGCATGACGGAGCTTCTGGAGGTCATTTGGGAGTCAATAAGACTTTGGAAAAGAATAGACAACGGTTCTATTGGCTACATGCAAGAGAAGACGTCGAAAAGTGGTGCCGAAAATGTGATGCCTATGCTGCTAGCAAGGGCCCAGGAAGGAAGCTTCAAAGTAAAATGCAACAGTACAATGTGGGCACACCTTTTGAGAGGATTGCAGTAGACGCCGCAGGACCTTTTCCCGAGACCAATAGTGGAAACAGATACATTCTTGTAGTCATGGATTACTTCAGCAAGTGGCCTGAGGCATTTGCCATCCCAAACCAAGAAACCAAAACGGTTGTGGATCAGATTGTCTTCAATTGGGTGAGCAGGTTCGGCGTACCTATGGAACTTCATTCCGCCCAAGGAAGGAACTTCGAATCTAACATCTTCCAGGAAGTTTGTTCGCTCCTTGGCATTAAAAAGACGAGGACAACGCCGCTTCATCCACAATCTGATGGGATGGTCGAACGATTCAATCAGACGCTAAAGGAACATCTATCTAAGATTGTCGGCGACTACCAATAAGACTGGGATAGACATATTCCATTATTCCTAATGGCATATAGGAGTGTAGTACATAGCTCGACAGGACATACACCATCGGAAATCTTGTTTCGAACGTCAATACGACTGCCTAGTGAAAACTGGGAAGGGTTTTATACTGTTGTGAAGAGAATCAATGATGTGGTCTACCGTATACAGAGAGGGGCGAGAGGCAAACTAGAAGTAGTTCATTGTGATCGTTTCCAGCGTTATAGTGGTGAAAGAAGTGATGGAATTGTTCGGTGTAACCACTCCTTTACTTTAATTACCGCCTAATATGCTCTCATGTGACATCAGCGCCATCTTGTGTAATTTTGTGGAATTTTTAAGAAAGAGCTTTTAAGAAAGATAGAGCTTTTAAGCCGAATGGAAAGAACGCCATCTCTCTCGTTGGAATGGAACCTTCTAGATGGCTTTTGTGCCAGTACTTTCAAGTAGAGTCTCGAACCTCTCAGCTCACTATATAAGGAGAAACTTTTTGAGCACCAGCACAGACACAGTTTATTTTTGAAAGCGAAAGTGTAAAGTTCGAAGTTAAAAGTATCCGGAAGTGAATTTAAGTTGCATACTATTGAGATTGATGATTAATAAAATATTTGAAGTGAAGTAAAGTGTGTTTAATTTAAAAAGGAAATAATTGACGGTTGACAGTTAAAAAGACATTAGTTTTATATCGAACCATGGTAGAACGTTACAATATTAAAAAGGGAACTAAGTCGTTAATTGATCACATCTTACTAAGCAAAGTCGGTAACACAATTCGCACAGTAGTCATCGAAAGCGATATTTCCGATCATTACCCAACATTGTATTATACAAGAGCTCAAAAATGGCCAGATAAACCAACTTCTAGTTCCGCGTATGTGTGCAATACAAGAGTAAACCTCATTCAGGAAGAAAATAGGATATCGATTTTAGAAGAGGAGGATGTCGAGAGCATGTATGATAAACTTACTTGTAAATTTAAGGATATCTATACGAACAATTTCAAATAAAAGAAAAAATAATCCCTGGATAACCCCGAACCTCATTGTAGAGTGCAAACAAAGAGATAAACTCTACAGAAATAGTCCAGTCAACGAAGACTCAAAATCATAAAAGAAATGAAATAAATCGTGCAGTCTGGATTATTTTTTTAAGTGGTAGGGGTGACCCCCAGGTACAACATACTAAAAGTCCCCAGCCCAGGCCCGCGAGCTTTAGACAGGAGGGGGGGTAAAGGTCCCCTTTTTTACTATTTCGTAAATATTTTGAAAACCAAGAGTATTGCTTCTAGCAAAAATATGACTAAAACCTAATTTGAAGAAAATTCAATTTGCGTTCATATTGTAGTGTAAACTTTTCCGCTAATACTCTTGGTTTTCAAAATATTTACGAAATAGTAAAAAAGGGGACCTTTACCCCCCCCCCTCCTGTCTAAAGCTCGCGGGCCTGGGCTGGGGACTTTTAGTATGTTGTACCTGGGGGTCACCCCTACCACTTAAAAAAATAATCCAGACTACACGATTTATTTCATTTATTTTTCCTTCGTTGACTGGACTAAAAGTGGAAAAATAATAGAAGGAATATAAGCTATGAAACCGAGTACAAAATCTTACGAAACAAAATCAACAAAAATATAGCAGTTCAAAAATCCAATTTCTATCAGAATCAATTCACACAATTTAAGACCGATCCGCGCAAAATATGAGGACTAATAAATGAAATACTAGGCAAAAAAAATCGAGTACCGACGAAACAATAACAAAAAATTTTAAAACAGAAACAAATTCACTTTCCAATGAATTAGCAGATTTTTTCTCTTCGCAAACGGTAAACATAATACACAAATGTAATACTATTAAGGCCCATTTGTTGAAACGAAACTTAAATATTTAAGTTCAACATAAGCTCCTATGTGACAGTTTACGCTGAGGAAAAAGTAGAACATAAGCGTTGAAGTTGAACATAAATATTTAAGTTTCGTTTTAGCAAATGGCCCTAAGTCGTATAATACAAATCCTATTTAGTCCAGTCGGAATGTCATTTGAAATGAAAAAAATTAGATAGGGGTTTTTTTTTTATTTCAATCGTTAGGGGAGCTTATTAGGAGTCTAAATTTAAGTTTTCGACCGCCTAGCTCCATTGCCTTGGCCGCCATCTTGAATTTATGGAAAATTCGTTTTCGTTGAATAACTCGTTTATTTTCAATTTTTGACTAAAAATGCATTTAACAAAAGTTGTTCAGAATTTAAGTATCTACAACTTTGGTAATTACAGTTTTTTTCCTAGGATTGATATTTTTCCAATTAATCCGGAAAATACAATTACAATCGTGTTTTCATCTGTTAAGCGTGTTAGTTAACATTTTTTGAATTAAAAACAAAAAGACAGTACACTTTTTTTTTTTAATCGTTAGGAAGGGGCCTAAAGGGTATATATTGAAATTTTCGACCAATTTCCTCTTAAGCCCCCCTAACGATTAAAATCAAAAAAAAACCCTATCTAATTTTTTCCATTTCAGGCCTATTTTTTGTCTAATTCGACTGCACTAATTGTAGAAAATTCAATCTTTATAAATGGTACAAACAGCTATATATCCAGTATCATAAGATCTCTTGGGGAGAATAAATCATCTGGAATCGATGGCATTACAGCATTGGATATTAGAAAGCACGCCGAAATTTTCGCTCCAATCTTTTGC
Source organism: Epistrophella euchroma (assembly GCA_947049315.1). NCBI lineage: Eukaryota > Metazoa > Arthropoda > Insecta > Diptera > Syrphidae > Epistrophella > Epistrophella euchroma. Next base: position 98,331,407 of record OX346246.1, read on the forward strand.
AAACTTATAAACCTCAGTCTCACTCAGTCAAAAATTTTAGCTACTCTTAAGACTGCTGTAGCCGATCTACAAAGTAGGAGTCAAAGATCAATTGAACAACTATAGGCCAATATCAATACTTCCAGTAGTAGAAAAGTGCTTGGAGAGTGTTATTGCTTAAAGGTTGCAAGGTTTTATTGACAAACACTCTCTAACTGGCTGAACAGAATAGAATGACTGAAGCCGCAGACGGAACTGGAAGAGCTGTCAAAAAGTGTCGTACGTTATTTTTTTTACATGTCCACAATGGAGCTGTACAGCTTTGAAAGTATTTTGAAGAAAAACAAAAGAATATTCTTGTGTACAAGCTCAGAATTCACATTTTTTGTTTCCAATAATTTAACTTTTAATAAATAATTTTTTTCGCTATACAAATAACCACAATATTTTTTCCGACCCAAAAAGTTGTTTTTTTTTCTTCATACAAATTGAAACGTCAAAAGTGCCGTACGTGAAAAGTTAAAAGTTGGTGAACTATTCCGTCTGCGTCTGCAGCTCCGTATGCGTCTACGTTCCGTTGTGTTCGCAACATTGAATTTGCGTGTATTCAATATTTTGACAAAAATGATGCCCATCCGAAGCCCACGTTTCAAAAAGATAGAAATGCAGATTGAATTCAGGAATGATTATTTTCCTAATACTCCGAACGAATCCATTCAAATAGTTGAAAGCTACAAGTATCTTGGAGTAGTAATAGACAGCCATTTTCTCTGGGATAAACATATCGTCACCTGAGTGCAAGAACTAGGTAACTCGCATTTTTCATATTCCGAGTTATCAGCAAAAACGTTATTAAGAATATTTTACTAGACTCTTTTTCCAATGTAATCCGAACACAGCAACATAATTTTTTTTTACGTGATAAGGATATTCGTGATCTATAAGATACCGAATAAATCATTATTATTTTTGTTATTTTACCTGAAATATAAAATAATTAGTGAAACAATAGGTAGTTACCCAATTCTTGCACCAATTTTTTTTGCTGATTCTTAATTAAAATCATTTTACTTTTCTGAGATAAAAATGCTTAACATCATTGAGAATTGTATGTACATATGTAAGTCTGAATCTGAGACCACACAGACGTCGGAGACAGCTACCGTCTAACTAAAGTCTTTTTTCAAGATCTGAAATAACTATTTTCGCGGTTAAGCACCTAGCTATATTCCTAAAAAAAATCTTGCATGTTTTAAGAAAATACCTTTTGTGAATTTTTTGCGTACGATACTTAGCTTGGGTAATCATTTTTATTTTTACTAAAACATCACTTAATTTTAAAATTCGCGAAGAAATATAAATAAATTAAATCCGATCGCATCGAACGCATTAGTTTTTTCAGATTTAATGAATGCTGTGTAATCAAGTGCATAAAACGGTAAATTATGTATTATCTTAAACAACATTTTATTTGATACATTTTATTTAGCTGCTGTTTGGATGGGTATACAGTAGTAGTACAAAAATCATACATAGGTATTTATACTTAAATTTTTTTATTACTTTTTTGCTTTGGTTCAGTTTTTGAATTTTTATTAGACTTTACAGGTCTTACTTGAGTTGCAGCTGATTGTGCGAGCCAAGTATTCAAATTAGATAACTTAAATTACCTGATTAAGATCACCCAAAAAAATTAATATCGCAGATACCTACTTCTTGCACTGAAAATTCTTGCGTTATTTTAGTTATCTAGTTTTTTCATTGCTCCATATATAGTAACAGAGAGGGAATTTGACTCAAATATATATTTCATTAAATGGTAACTACCGTAAGGTACCTTAAAATCATATTATCTCAAAAAAGACAAAAATGTAGTTACCTAGTTCTTGCATTCAGGTGGCGATATCGACAAATTACGGACAGATCTGAAGAAGGCGCTTTCCCATCTGCAGTACCACGCCTCTAAAGCTATTTTAATACAGGCGTATTATGCATTGGTGGAATCAAAGTTACGATATGGAATACTTGCTTGGGGTAACGCAGCAACAACTCACATACAAAAGGTACACAAACTACAAAATTCAGCTCTAAAACACATACAAAACAGTAACGCACGAAATAGTGATAGAAATTTTAACGTTCTACGGGTCGACCAAATTTTCAAGATGACGCTTATATTAGAGTACTATAATGATAACCATTTCATTCAAACAATCGAGCATGATGTAAACACCAGACGTCGGGCTAAAGGTATGCTACAAATTCCAAGGCACTACAACACATATGGTAGACGACAACTGCAGTATCTGGTTCCAGCAATAATAAATACATTACCTAGAGAGTTAGTAATGCTCCAAAACTTCAAAACATGAAAAAAAAAACACTAAAAAAAATTCTTCTTAAATTCTTAAATTCCTTACAATGTAACAATTACCACTTTGTATTTTTAATGATGTACATATTTTTTTGTTTTTTTTTTTTTCGTTTTCTTTGTTTTGCTCTTAAACTCACTCCATTCTTTAAGACAATGTAGTAAAACAATCTTTTGCAGACAAGCCAAAGGCTTCGCAGGAACTTATAAAAATTGTAAAAAAAAAGTTATTTATATCAAAAACGGCTCTAACGATTTTTTTTGCTAACTGTACTTGCCATAGTAGCCGTGGCGTGATGGTTAGTGCGATGGACTGTCATGCCGGAGGTCTAAGGTTCGATCCCCGCCCTCACCACCTATTTATTTAAAAGAAAAACGGCTACTGCCTCTTGCGAGGAATTGACAAATCCTCCAAGAGTATCTCCTGTCACAGAAAAGTGCCGCTCGTTAGCCGTTCGGATTCGGCAAAAAACTGTAGGTCCCCTCCATTCCTGCAGACACGCACACAGGAATGGTTGAGAGTTGTAAGTCACTAGGCCCTAGTTCTTCATGAGCTGTTGTGCCATCAAATTTATTTTTTTATTTGTACTTGCCATAGAACAGTTTTTTTTTTCTTTTTGACTTTCTCGTTAACCGCCTAACCAATTTTGATTCAAAATAGCCTTAGGAGGTCCTATCAAGTTTGATTAATACTGCATACAAATATTTTCAAAAAAAAAATATTTTTTGGATTTTAAAAAAATGTTATTTTTTTGAAAAATCATTTTTTGGAAAACGGGTTGGTGAGTTTTTTTTCAGCTAAAACCAGCTGTATATTATTATATTCTTATGACATTCCAATTTTTTTCTCAAAATTTTCAAGAAATTTTATATATAAAAAATTATTTTTTAAGAAACCGCTCCAACGATTTTTCAAATTTATTCTGCATAACTCCAAATATTTTATGAATTAAGATGACAAACTTCATTCTGAGATTAAAATATTTTAAGTAGATACTTGTTTTATCAATTTAAAGAACGTGTTTCAAGCTTTTTTTTCCATATTGAAATTCCCATTCATCAATGGATAAATACATATATAATTATTAATTATATGTTTTATGTTACACTCCCTTAAAATTCGAAGAACTTTTACTACAAGAGCAAGTTCGTGCGACCCAGTCGTGCATTTTTTATTATAAAGAGAAAAGTTGGCCATTCACTGACTGACCCATTAATAATTTTTAATCATCATTCTACAAGTTGTTGTTTAAATGATATAGATGTATACAATTTTTTTTTCTAAATCTCTTATAGGTAGGTACATTATGTAGACCTCCACTAAGAAGGTATTTTTTTGAAATTCTTAAAATTAATAGGGTAAATGTAGGGTGAAGTCGGAATTCTAATTTCTAAAGGCGTTGAGATAAGAATTTGATTCTTTTGTATTTGATAGAGTTTTTTTTTAAATTAGAATAACACACTAAATTAAAAAAATTCTTAAAAAATTGTTTTCTGGAATAAAAACGTTTGCAACTCAAAAATGCAAAAACTGACGTTTCACAAAATAATTCTAATAAATCAGGATATTGTTTGATTGACTTGAAATTTACACCAATCGATAGGAAAATAAAAAAAAATTATCCAAATATGACGGCGTGGTTTTATGGGCGTAGGAAATTTTTGAAAAGTCATATTTTGTTAGCTTAATTTTTCATAGTTTTTATTTTCTAAAAAGGTTGTATTGGATGTATTTAGAGAGTTTAAATTAACGGATGTATTTAGAAAGATAAAATTTTAGGATGTTATAGAACTTATAAAATTTCTAAAATACCGTCAAGCTGAGATATTTGAGTTTTAAAAAATGAGCAAATCAATTTTGTACGGTTTTTTACGATTATCTTTTATAGAGTAACAGAAAAGGGCTGACATTTTCACATATGATAGAATTTATTGATGTTAATCGGATTGCATTTAAATTTATTTCTTTTTAATACTATAAGATGGAAATAGCGGTAAATATTGACTTCAGAAACATGTCAGTTAAATATTAATTTGGTTTTTCCTTAAATCGCATGTACGTTTAACAACGCACATTTTGATTTCTCATTTGAACCTGTACGTCCTCTTGGCAATCTCAATCGAAAAATTAAAATCTCAAGCTTCAATTGCATATACAAATTATTTCGGGCATGTGAAGTATTCTATCCGAAATGAGGAGGGAAAGAGCAGCTAATCGAATCGATTTTCATTTTTCAAAATGCAAACATGATGAAAAATTTCAAAATTTCGAAAAACAGTATTGTAGAAAGTTATAGCCCCAACCCTAATCTACAAAAATGTCAGTGGTTATATAGGGGTAAATTCAACACCAAAGGCTGTAGGTTTTAATCGGTTTTATGCCAAAAAAAAGTGTTTTTAATTATGGTGTCGTAATGGTTAGTGCGATGGACTGTCATGCCAGAGGTCTGGGTTCAATACCAGCCGCTTCCACCTTAATTTTTTTTTCCGGTCTACTGCCTCTTGCGAGGAAGTGACAAATCCTCCAAAAGTATCTCTTGTCATAGAAAAGTGCAGCTCACATTACCCGTTCGGGTTCGGCAATAAATTGTTGGTCCCCTCCATTCCTGCAGACACGCACACAGGAATGGTTGAGAGTTGTAAGTCACTAGGCTCTGGTTCTTCATGAGCCGCTGTGCCACCATTTATGTTTTATAGTTTTTTTTTAAGTTATTCTATGCTACCTTAATATTAAGCTATCAAGACTTCTAAAGCGCTTTGCATAATCAGATAAAATAAAAATTAGAATTTTGTGCTTTAAAAGTAGATTACAATTTTTGTATCGATATTTTCTTTTGTTTATACAAAATTGTTTTTTTTTTTTGCTATTATAGTTATATAAGTAAGTAGTAGACAAAATTTTGTTCGAATTCTTCTGTATAATAATTTTAGTTGTACCTACTTGATGCTGTTTAAGAATTCATAATAATAATCAGGGAACGGATTCTGTGGGAAATGCCTTTTTATTTGGCAAAATCTGATCAAAATTTTGATTTCAATCAAATACGATGGACGTCCATCTGGTCCCAAATTAATGATGATTTTTCTTCTAGCGAGGAACAACTTGTGATATAAACATAAACAATGAACTCCCTGGAAGCATAGAAGTTAGAAGTCAAAAATATTTGTCCTTTAACATATGCACCACTGGTTTCCACTCATCGGAATTTTAAAATCTTTTTAGTTGGACATTTTTTTTTTTTATATTTATTAATAAAATTCGTTAATTTTCTTAATCTATACTATTATATAAAAGAGTAACTTTTTTTGTTTGTCAGTTTGGCTGTATGTTTCCACTACTCACAAACAACAAAACCCTTTTAAAAAATAGATATAATACAAATTTCACTTATCTGGTATGCTATAGGATACAGCTTAAAAGAAAATATTTGTTAAATACAGAATAATAAACAAATTAAAAACTTACCACAAAAAAAAATCGTATGGAAATTTTCTAAAATGAAGCATTTTCCTTGCAAAATTCTGTTTTATAGATTTTCAATTCACATTTACTTCAAGCTAAATTATTTATAAGGAAGAGTTGTTTTGCCATGGAAAATTGCCTAACACCCACGGAAATGAGTAGCAGAGTGTTTTCTCACAACTCAAGTGTATTAATACCCTCATAGACCAAAATACTAAAATATTTATCGACTCCCAATTCAGGAAAAGACTTAACGTCATAAAACCCGGACCTGACACCTTCAAGCAAATTAATCAAATTGTAGGAAAGAAATCTCCTATACTTGGTCAACTGCAACACAACGACGACTTCCTCGTGACTGACGGAGACAAATCCAACGCCTTTGCTGACTTTTTCGAAAGCAATTTCAAACCAAATCTCCCGCTCCACTTACCTGACTTCTTCTCGAACGTCAACAGCGAAGTTGAAGGACTGATATCCCAGAACCCTGACCACCTAACCAACTTTTCTGAAGAAAATTCATCAGTCTGCACGACCGCCAATGATATCTTCACAGACCCACTCGACCTTTACGGTTCAATCCAATGCGGCAACTCCAAAAAATCTTCGGGACCTGACAAGGTCTCTAATTTTATTATTAAACAACTTCCCCCGACCGCAATCATATTTCTAACAAATATCCTCAATAATTGTATGAACAACAGCTATTTTCCTAACAATTGGAAAATAGCTGAAATATTCCCAATACCAAAGAAACCAGGGGCAAGTTGTATTAACAACTTCCGACCAATTTCACTCCTCCCAAACCTAAGCAAACTCCTTAAAATGCTTAACCTCACTAGACTTCGCTCACTATGCTCTTCAATGGGGATAGTGCAGCATAACCAATTTGTGTTCAAAACTTCCCACTCTACCTTCGACCCGTTGTTGAAGCTTCACGCTGATACAACGCTGGCTCTTAACAAAAAAGAGACCACCGTAGCTTGTCTGCTCGACATTCAAAAAGCATTCGACACTGTCTGGATAAACGGTCTGGTTTTCAAGCTGAAGTCTCTTCACTTGCCTAGACATCTTATCCACATCATTCACAGTTTTCTCACTAGCCGTAAGTTCTACGTGCGTGTGGGAAATACTAAATCAACTCTTAAAAACATTTTCGCGGGAGTAGCCCAAGGATCTCGCCTTGGGCCTGACCTCTTCAACCTTTATACCTCTGACCAACCAACAAACTTACCACCAACAATAACCCTCCTATTTGCTGACGACTCCATCACTTATAGCGCATCCATAAGCCCAGACATAGCCCTCCGTAGAGTTGGGGAACATATTCTTAGACTCTGGGAATATTACCTCCAATGGGGAATAAAAATCAACCCTGCTAAAACAGAGTTGATCTGCTTTAGGAATCCTTCACATAATGGCTTAGCCACAAAATGCAAAAACCTCTCCCTGACTCTTCCTGATAACTCAGTTATCAAACCCAAACAAAGTGTTAAATACCTCGGGGTTCACTTCTTCGAAAGGTTTAAATTTAACCAACACTCCAAATTCACCATTTGTAAGGCTAACCATGCCTTATCTCTCCTACGTCCCCTTATGAAAGTAAGAGGCGGCCTCCAAACTAAGACGAAACTTCTGCTTTACAAGCAACTCATTCGTCCAATACTAACTTATTGCTTTCCTATATGGTACACAATAAGTCCAACATATATGAAAAAATTGCAAATCTTCGAGCGAAAAGCTCTCCGACATTGCACTTCCCTTTTCCGAAAACCAAACTCTGTCCGCTATTATAGCAACGAAAGGCTTTACGAAGCTTCAGGAATTGTCCTAATCGACAAATATATTTACAACCTCAGCACTAAGATGCTGTGAAAAATCCCAACCCATCCCAGCCCTCTTGTTAATTTAATTACAGGCAACCCAGCCCCAGACGACCGATATCTCCAAGTGTTCTCCATGATGGACCCAGCATTTGGAATAGCTGGAGACGACAGCTTCGGGAACTTCTATGATGTTGCAGGAACGCAGCACAACAGAGGCTGAAGCCCCCAAATGACCAGACCAACTCACCCCCACATCGCCACACCAGCCATAGACGGTCAGCATTACACAAAGCCGATAACCAAGCCACTAACCTAACTTCCTAACTTCTACGACGCTGCAAGAACGCAACACAACAGAGGTTGAAGCCACCATAAGACCAACCCGACCTACAATCAACAAGGACCTACATATATCTACCCACTCATTCACCACCACACCAGCCAAGGACCGTCAGCACTGCTCGAGCCGACGTGAATAAATATCCTTAATCTAAGAAAAGCGTATGTTAGACTTAAGACACTTATGTAATACAAATGTAAAAAAATTATTATTATAACCAAACTAACGAAGCAGAGCCCCTTTTGTGCTCGTAGATTTTAAAAATACTAGACTTAAGAAACTAATTAATTATTGTAAATATTTAATATAATAACCAATGTTAAAATATTGAGCTTAAATAAAAATATTGTATATATAAAAAAAAAAAAAATGGAAAATTGCCTTTGTGGCGGAAGGCAGATTTGACTGGTTCCGGTAACTATCCCGTTAGTCAAATCCATATTTTTGGTGGGCTGATTTCTGGAATCGGCTCAAAAAAAAAAGTTGGTTTAGGTAGGTAATATTTTTGTTTTTTTATTTTTAGGGAACATTTTTGATGAAAATAAGTGATGGGTTGTAAAAATCTTCATCGAAAAAAAAAAACAATTCAAACCATGTGCAATAATGTGCCTTGGAAGGTGGGAGCGAGATAGTGAGTAGAGTGAGTAGAGTTGTTTTCGCCGGCGACTAATCGTGGTGATATTTTTGTGTAATAGTAAAAGTTCATATAAACAAAAATAAACATCAACGGTAGGGATTCTCTCTAAGTAGGAAATAAGTGGAGTAGGGTACCTGTATATATATGTATAGGGTAAGGTAGGTATAATATTTGCAGCAGAAATACATGTTTGCTACTGAAATTGGTTGGTTTGGTGGTGGGTGTTTGCTGGATGAAACGAATTTATTTATCGGCAAGGGGCGTGCACAAGGAGGGGTAATGGGCATTTAATGCACCCCTAATACAAATTATTTTTTTTCAATATATTTTTTTTCTGAGTAAATTACACAATCAAGGGCGCAAGTAATAGGATGGGGGGTGCTTATACATGTAAATCGGCTTAATTTATTCACAACTTGAGTTCTAATTGTTGGATTTTAAGGTAAGACTGAAATTGGTTGGTGAAAGTGGTTGGGTTTTTAATACTTTATTTAGGTTAGGTACAAATTTTTTCATAAGGATAAGTGATGGTGGGGTGGTAAAAATATGTATGCAGGTTTTTTGGCAGCGAATTATTCTTCATCGACAAAAAATAACAAAAAAAAAAAAAACAATTCAAAACATGTGCATGTGAGCTTGGCAGGAGGGAGCGAGATAGTGAGTAGAGTTGACTGTTTTCGCGTTTCACCGTCATCGAATCGTGGTGATATTTTTGTGTATAGTAAAAGTTATAAACGGTAGGGATTCTCTATAGTGTAGTAAGAAATGGGAGTAGGGGTATGAGTAGGTACATAGGTATAATATTTGCAGCAGAAAAAAATGTTTGTATCTACTGAAATTGGTTGGTTCGGCAGTGGGTGGTTGGGTTGGTGATGGTAAATGGAACAGAACTTATTTAGAGGCATGGGCGTGCACAAAGAGGGGTAAGTGGGCATTTGCACCCCTAATAAAAATTATTTACCAATTTTTTCTCCGAGTAATTTATACAATTAAGTGCGTACGTAAAGTGTATAGGGGGTGCTTTTTACTGCAAATAGTCTTAATTTACAACTTCAGTTCTAATGATCGGATTTTCAAGGTTAGAGTTTTTAAATGAAGATAAAAACCGTCAATGTTACCTGACAAGTAACATGGCGTGTAGGGCTCTGAGCTGAACATTTTTCGAGTGATGATTTTAATTCATCTTTTTGGTTGATTTTTGGTTGTCATAAAGTTTTACTAAAGAAGACCCGGGCAACGCCGGGTTTTATCGGCTAGTGAAGTTATAAATACATTTTTTCGGAAAACCACGAGTAAAATGATTTTTATATTATTTAAATTAATATTTCACAAGCAAACCATTCAAAGAATTTAAATCATTTACAACCATTCAGAAAATTTCTGACAATAACTTTAAGGGAGTGGGTTGAGATTCTGAATTAAAAATTTGGAAAAACAGAATTATAAAAGCAGAATTTGAAATATAATTTTGACCCAACCAGAATTTTGATCCAAATCCCAACATTTAGTTTCGACAGTATACAAATCGTCGATCGCCCGAGAATTTATTTGTCTTAAACGCCAAAATGTACTTTTTTAAAGTGGGTATGCAGTACTACGTTTTCGAAGGTCCTCTTTCCATTTCTGTAATCTGATTTCGCCTATCAATTACCGTTACCGAAACAATCAGTATGCATTTTATCGTATATACACATAATAACCCATCCCTTAGTATTGTTTTGTCGTATACGCCACATTTTGGCATATACGACGAAATATCCATGTATTTTCGGTATATTTTTTGTTTAACTCTGTTTTGTCGTACGTGTCCGTATAGGCTTAACAGACAACGCCCAAATTTCAAATGAAACCGAAGAATTATTTCGGCGAACGCGTTAAATAAAATAAATAAATAAATTTGGTTGCACAAACGGCTCATGAAGAACCAGGGCCTAGCGACTTGAAACTCTCAACCATTCCTGTGTGCGTGTCTGCAGGAATGGAGGGGACCTACAGTTTATTGCCGAATCCTAAGGTGAGTGGCACTTTTCTATGACAAGAGATACTCTTGGAGGATTTGTCACTTCTTCGCAAGAGGTAGTAGCTCCGAAAAAACTTAAGGTGGAAGAGGCTAGTATTGAACCCCAGACTGGCATGACGAACTAACCATTACGCCACGGGCTACTACTAGCGAACGCATTACGTATCATAAAAAATGCAAAACACATGAAAGTAAAGGCGTTTTTTAGAGTTTACACAGGCTGTTGGTAAGGTGTCGGTGTCGGATCAAACAGGCGACACCCGCAAGGTAAAACAGAAAAAAAAAAATAGTAAAATACAGCGGTAATATGTACTTGTACTTATACAATGCCATGCTATACTTTTTCGGAAAGTCAGATATCTGTTCTTTTATCCTCTTTTTAATTCAATTTGTTTTAGTGAATATAATTAGAAAATTTAATTTTCAAAACTAATGCTAAACGGGGGGAAATAGACCCCCTTCCCATTAATTTTTACTTGCGATATATATACGTAGATACTAGAGGTCTACATGAATGTATTCATTTGATCTATCCAAATGGTTGCACTACTTCAGTATACTCAATTCACAAAACATATTTAAGCAATTGCATTCACAATATGGTACTCACAAAAAGAAACAAAACGAGTACAACATTCATTCTCTGATAACAGAACGAGCTTGTTTCTTTTACTTTTCGTGGGTACTCGTAGAAATTTGAATGAATACCCAAACTAAATCATGAGTATTCACTGTACTGCTGAGCGAAAGAAGTACACACATTTCATTTGTTTTAAGCATCTAACAAAGAGATAAGAAAAACAAGCCTGCAACTGACCTGTTCTACTCTCAGAGAATAAGAAAAGTTGGCTTTGTGCGAGATCATAGATCAACTTATGCTGTGCGCATGGTCTGGTCTGGTCAATCATTTTTACGAGGACTCACAAATGGGTACTCGTAATAATTTTCGGGTGCACTAGTGTAAATTATGAGTATTCACAAATGAGTACCCATTCTTTTTGGGTACAGTGCTCTATTTGCTTGTTAGTAAATGAGTATTCATCTAATACTGTCTAATACAATCAAACTTGACATTACGATGATAGAGAACACGAAAAAAGTGGGTCCCGCAATTCCGTCTGTCTGTCTGTGTGTATGTGGTTAATGCGTTTGCGTTTTGGAACTTGGAGAATATTGGCTTCGCGTTATTTCCAGGCTGAAAATGAAATTTACTACAGAAATTGTCCGAGAGAAAATAAAAACGCGTGTTACTCCCTTTTAACTTACAAACAGACAACCATTTTATTATATTTTAAAGTAAAGAAGATAGCAATAGAATGGAAAAAAGAGATAGAAAGCATTTACATAAATGACAATCTTAATAGGGTTTTTTATTAGTTTGTTCAGCGCAAAAGTGATCACTTAAGGTGGGGACGCAAGATTTAGGATGATACGATGCATCGGCAAACATACTCCCACCGTTGAAAGTTCCTTTCAACTTTAGTGGACGAGCAGTGGACATAACTTGGATATAGGGCATTTAAACTCTCCTTTCGCTGTAGTGACAATTACGACGCGTGTAAGTCCATCTTGGCTGGGCAAAGTTTTAGTAATTCGGCCGATGAGCCATCGACAAGGGAGTTGATTCTCATCTTTCAGCACGACGACGTCATCAAGTTGAATGTTTTTTGACTTTTCCAAACATTTGTGGCGCTTTTGGAGTTGAGTCAGGTAGTCTTTGGACCATCTTTGCCAGAAACCTAGGACAAGCCGTTGCATATACTGCCATCGATCTCTAAGTGACGCTTCTGCTGTTAATATACTCGGATCTGGTACAGTAGCCAGCGGTTGGACGATAAGGAAGTGTGCTGGCGTTAGTGGGTCCATGTCTCCTTCAAATCGCATGCATAGTGGCCTTGAGTTGGCGCAAGCTTCAATTTGGCATGGTACGGTCGAAAACTCTTCGTATGTTAGAGATGACTGGCCTAAGACCCTACGTAGATGGAACTTGGTAGTTTTGACTCCAGCCTCCCATAAGCCCCCGAAATGCGGTGCATGTGGAGGAGAGAAGTGCCAATTGATTCCGTTGGAGGTGAGTTCATTCGTCACATCCTCTTGAAAGTTGGTTGAATTAAGTAGATTCGCCCAATCTCGTAGCTGTTGGTTTGCGCCGACAAAGTTGGTGCCATTGCCGCTAAAAATAGAGTGGCACTTTCCGCGTCGAGAAGTGAAGCGCCTTACAGCAGCTATGAATGCCGATGACGATAGGTCCGAAACAAGTTCGAGATGTTGGGCCTTTGTCGCCATGCACACGAATAGAGAGACGTAGACCTTATGATGTTTGGCACCTCGTCCTTTCCATGATCGAACTAAAAAAGGGCCCGTGTAATTGACGCCTGAATTACCGAATGTAACTCCTGGTTCCAATCTCGGTCTCGGCAGACTAGCCATTTGTTGCTGGTAAGGAGTTGCGCGCTGCTTAATACATGTTGAACATTGATAGATACATCGTTTGATAACGTGATGTATACCGATGATGGAAGAGTGAAAGCAGATACGTCATTTGCGTAGTCCGACATGCAAATTATGAAGACGACAGTCCGAAACGATAAGACGGGTTAGCGGATGATCCTTATGCAGAATTGTAGGATGCTTCTGTTCAAATGGCACGCACGCATTTTCGAGCCTGTTATGTCTCGGATTCCGAGTCAACGCATTTAAGACTCGGAGTCAACGCATTTAAGACTCGGATTCCGAGTCAACGCATTTAAGCCCGATGATGGTTATCTAAAACCGAAACGCGTCGCTAAATTCAATTAATTAATGTTGTGATATAATCGAATAAATTTTAATTTATTTAAAAATAAAAAAATCTTTTAAGTTTTTTAAATTTTATTTTATAACTTTATCAAGATTAAGATCGGTCGGTTGTTTTTCTAAATGAGCATCAGCAGTATCAGGGAGATTCAACACACTATCACCCCTTAAATCTGTAAAACGAACATCAGAGCTAGAACATTTCTTTCTTAGTTGATTTTGGTGAACATATCTTATTTTCGAGTTCAATTCAATTAGATACGTTAAACTACTTATTTCTTTTTTTACCACTGCTGGTACCCATTTCACAATTCGTTTTGATTCCGATCTGTACATAACTTCTTCTTTATCAACTGGGCTTTTTATTTTTAGTTCATGGTTTAAATTTCTATTACTACAGTGAAAATCCTTATACAAATTTTTCAATTTTGGATTAATATAATCTAACTTATTTAAAGGCTTAAATGAAAAAATCAATTCTGAAGGTGTTTTGCCGGTAACCGTACACGGAGTGTTGTTATACACCATCAAAAATTCAATTATAAAAGCGCCTAAGTCCGAACTGGATTGCTTTTCAAGCAAAATTTTCTGTAAAACAGATTTTGTAGTCTGAACCCCACGTTCTGCCAACCCATTACTTTGACTATGATATGGTGGTGTCGGTTTGTATTCTATCTTGTTGGCTAGGCAGTATTGTTTGAACAGATGTGCGCTAAATGGGGGCCCATTATCGGAGACAATGCACCTAGGGAACCCAAAAATTACAAAAACTTCCTTTAAAACCTTAAGTAATGACGTTAAGGTTGTCGTCGTCATTTCTTTTACTATAAAAAACTTACTAAACGCATCGACTATAATTAAACACGTTTTTCCTTTCAAATGAAAAAAATCAAGATGAATGCGAAAAAAGGCCTGCTTAACGGGAGGCCATATAGTGTCGCATTTTTCTTTAGGTACATTTTGAGTTGCTTGACAAATGTTGCAATTTTTTACGAAGCTTTCGATTGCTTTATCAATACCCACCCACCAAACATATGACCTTGCAAGCATCTTTATTCGTACCATGCCAGTGTGGCACTCATGCAAGACATTTAATATTTTTAAACGTAAGCTTTCTGGAATCACAAGACGATGATGGTAAAATACATACTCCTCCTCAGTGCATAATGCATTTTAATTCAAAAAATATAATCGAAACTTTACATCAACGTTTTTTGGCCATCCTATATTTAGAAATTTAAAAACTGAGCACAAAATTTCGTCCCTTTTAGTTTCTTGTCTAACTAAATCAAAATCGACTAACTGGTCTGATCCAAAAAAGTTGATTGGAATGTGCTCTATTCCAGAATCAACCGGTATTGGATGTCTTGATAAAAATCAACATGAGCCATATTTGCACTTCTTTTATAAATAATCTTGTACTGATATTGAGATAAAACTATAGACCACCTCTGAAGTCAAGCAAAAGCTACAGCAGAGTTACTTTTTGTTGGGCTAAATATCTCTTTTATGGCCATGTTATCAGTGCACAATGTAAACTGAAGGCCGTATATATGTATTATGGCGAAAATAACAGCTAATCCTTTTCTGTGGGGTTGAGAATAATTTTGCTCCGAAGAGCTTAATGTGCATGAAGCATAAAACACGGGCTTCTCAGCTCCATCCACAACATGTGCCAAAATCGCACCTACCCCTACTGGACTTGCGTCTGTCGAGAGAACTATCTCTTTCTGTGGGTCATATAACTCCAACACTTCAGCATTCACCAGCAATTGTTTACATTTTCTGAATGCCTCTTCACATTTCGATGACCAAATAAACGCTTCACCTTTCCTCTTTAAATCGTTTAAGGCAAAAAACTCTGTGGAAATGTTAGGTAAAAACTGGTGATAAAAATTTAGCAATACCAGAAACGATTCGAGCTGTTGTAAATTTTTCGGCGTAGGAGCTTCTAATATTGCCTTGACTATTTCTCTTTATGGGCTAAGGCCTCCTTCGAACAAGGTATGACCCAAAAAATCAACAGCCGTTTTCAAAAAACTTGCACTTTTCTAAATTAATACGCACATTATGTCTTGACAATCGTCTTAGGACCTCAAACAATTGTTGTTTACATTCGGTTAGATTGGCACCACCGATGATTATGTCATCAATGTAACACAGGACTTTTTTAAGTCCTAAAAGGATCCTGTCCATTACGGACTGAAATATACCTGTGCCGAGATTTAGCTAATGGCGAGTGAGGGAGATGACTCACTTTTCACTGAAAATCGATTTAGCTAGTAAAAGTGAGTGAGTAGGCGAGTGAAATGAAACGTCAGTTTACTCGCCGGATGTTTCAGCGGTGACTTGGTGTATGTGTTGGTAAATTTCCACTTTTGCATAAGTATGTGTTCTTTTTCAAAGGAATTTCAACATACCTATTCACGTATGTGAAACGAACTAGCAGAACAACAATGTATGTAGGTAAAAATGAGTATGCAGCACATAAAAGATTTGTTTTTGTTTTTTATACAAACATACATTTATGTAAAAATGATATTTGATGAACATTATTAATTTGTTATTTATATTTTATTTGTAGGTATAAATTTTTTTAATACAAGTGAAAAATATAATTCAGCATCGCAAGGACGACCCCATCAACTTCGTGAGGACTAACTACAAAACTTTGAAAGAATGTTTAGGAGTGGGTAGGGCACACTAACTTCACAATAAAGTCACACATTAATAAAATTTTATTTTCCTACGTTTTTTGATAAAGTTTAATTAAAATAAAAATACAACATTGAAAAATTAAACCTCAAACAAACAAAACCAAAGACAACGAATTAAAAGATAGCCTTTGTTTATGACATTTCATGTGTTCGAAACTTGATTCGAAATTACTCATTTCACTTTAATAGCTAAATCACTTTTGCGAATGAAGTGAGATGAGTCGGCGAGTAAGGCGAGTCATCTCACCTCACTCGCTGAAATAGCTAAATCTCGGCACTGGAGCGCTACTCACTCCGAAAACCATACGGTTAAAAACATACAGACCATTAAATGTGTTAATAACTAAAATCTTTCTAGGTTCTTCATTGACTGAAAGTTGCATGTATGCCCCTTTAAGGTCAATAACACAAAAAAATTTGCATCCAGAAATCTGAGCAAAAATTTCTTGCAACTTTCTTAAGGGATAATACACTTATTTATTGTGACCTTACAGTCCACACAAATCCGAATAGAATCATCCTTTTTCGGAACGATAACAATGGGACTAGCCCAACGACTGACGCTAATTTTTTCTAAAATCCCTTTTTGAACCAACCGGTTCAACTCTTCATTGACCTTATCCCTTAATTTAAAGGGTACACTATACGGGGCATGAACAATTGGCACAACACCTGGCTTCAAAACAATATCAGCCTCAAGCCCGACTATCGGCGAATTTAATGTGGTTTCAACTATATTTGGAATCCTACTTTTGATCTCACTTACGATTTCATCTTCTGTAGTCACACTAAAAATATCCAGCTCGGCTTTAAACGACTTCCTCCAGCTCGGAAACATGGCATCAATCCATGGACGACCCATTAAACTTATTTTTGGACGACTGCCTTTGACTACCACGACTTCAAGATTAAACACTTTACCGGCAAAACATATTTCACAGTCCATTGTTCCAAGCTCATCTAATTCCCCACCTGTAACTGATACTAAATTAGACTTATTTCTAAAAAACATAACTTATATTGATCCTCAGACATTACTGATGAAGTAGCACCAGTATCAATCTCCATTATAACTGGTTTTCCATTGATGACGACATCACATATTTCAGGTTGATTAATTGAACTCACGCTACTGATAACGTGGACAGTTGACTTTTTGTTGGGACACATTCGTGCTATATGCCCTTTTCGGTTGCACACAAAGCATTCCCAGTTGACTGCAGGTCAATCTTTATGTGCCGATCTTCCGCAACGATGACATTGGCTTTGACTCTGTTGACGACTTGATTTAGACTGATGCTGATTTTGTGCACTTGAACGATGGTTGCTGGACTTCGTACGACGGCTTGGATAAGGTTTGCTTCTGGTTTTTTGACTGACCAGAAGAATATAAGGCATTGGTGGCTCTTGACACTTGAACTGAGCTTGAAGCTTTTTCGGACGACTCTACTGTGAGGGCTTTATCACAGTACTGCTCGAAGGTAAGATTATCGTTCTCAAGCAAGACTTGCTGGATCTTTTCGTGTTTTAATCCAACAATGAAACGGTCGGACATTTGTTCATCGAGGATTTTCATTCTATAGATTCCAATTTTAGAATCGACTGCACGTGACAAGGACTGTGCCGGTAACGCTGACGTTGGCGTTGCCCTGGTTGTGGACGTGGTGGTTGTGGTGGTAGTGCTGGTGGTGGTATTAGTGGTCGGCGCTGTGGTCGGTGCTGTGGTCGATGACATGAATGGTATGTAAGAAGCTTGGGTGAACACGTGAATGTCATCCATAAAATCTCCAAAGCAACAATCCTGAGCTGCTGCCTTATGCCGTAAAATATACTCGCTTATGGACTCCCCCTGCTGTTGGACGACATTATGAAACTTGAATCTTTCGGAGCGCTTGTTCGGTTTCGGCGCGAACTGACTACGCAGCAGAGATATGTTCTGATGGAAAGATTTTTCACATGGTGACACTGGATAAGTCAACTTTGCGAGTAACTCGTACATGGCTTTACCCATAATTCCGATGAAAAGACTATTTTTATCGTTTTCTTCGACACCATTTAATGTAAAAAAATTGTTTAATCGATTTTCATAGTCTCTAAAACTATCACCATGCTCATAAGGTTCCACATTACCAATCAATTTCATTTTAAGCACACAGGTATTCAAAACCTTTGAAAACAATTTAACTTTGCTTCTTTTTTTTTTTTTCCTCGTCGTCAAAATGTTATGTCTTAGATTTTAGGAAATACAACCACGAAGACTTTTATTATGAGTTATTACGTCTTTATTCTATTAATGATGAGGATGACTGTACTCAGTTAACGCTGGATGACAAGTGTGTTAGATCGTATGATATAAATTAACGGGTGAGAAGTGCCAGCCATGAATTTATATACAAGTATATGTTATGTCATTTTTGTACATAGAGTACCTAATTAATTATCATTCTGATCGAAGAAGGGACACAAGAAATAAAGTTTGCTTTTCTTGGAAACAGCTTGGCCTCGCTCTAAAAGAGCGATTTCATTTTGGAAGATGTATTTCTGAGCAAACTTAAATAATGCGATCTTCGCCGGTACAATATCATAAGGTGATAAGAAATGCGTTCGAATGCGGTTTCGAGGCCTTGCACAAGTTCGAAAAAGTCGAATGCAACGAGCGATAACCCGAAGAAGACGATTGAGATTTGAGAATCTTTCGAAGATACGAGTATCCCATTCAACCGTTTCCGTCGAAGTAACAAGACATGCGATCTCATTTTCGACAGGGATTTTTTTGAAGCTAGGTAATTCAGAGAAGGTTATGTCCTTTTCCCGAAGAAAATCTGGGCCATTCCACCACAAGTCTAACTTTGATAACGATTTTGGCATCATACCGCGAGTGGCACAGTCTGCTGGATTCTCGGCGTTTTATAAAGATCTTCATCTTGACGATAACAGGTGAAATCCATCCTAACGGATCGAAGATTCGAGCTATATCCGATAGCACTTCTCGCTTAGTAGCATTTGGAGAACTTGAAACAATCATGTTTCGTATCCCAGAACAGACCTAACGTTTTGACTCCCGTTTCGGCAATGGACAACTCGGTTGCCGATTTCCGATGCTCGGGGGGAATGGTGTTTAAAAAGTCAATCGAATTGGAGGACCACTTACGGTGGTCCATTCCTGCGTTAATGAGGATGTCTGTTAATACGTTTTTTACATGTATCGCCTCATCTACGTTTTCGAATGTAGACATATAATCGTCCACGTAAAAGTCGTTAATAATGCTATTCGAAGCACGTGGAAACAGATGCATATTGTCCATGCCAATTTTTTTAAGGACACGAGTTGCAAAAAACGAAGCGGAAGCCAAGCCGTATGTAACGGTGAGAAGGGTATAATCGCGTGGCTCTTCAGTTACATCTTCCCTCCAAACTATGCGTTGGAAATTAAAGTCATTCGCATTAAGCAGAACCTGGCGATACATTTTTGCGATATCTGCCTTGATCGCGATTTTGTATTTGCGAAATCGAATAAGGCAGGTAAAAAGGTCATTTTGAATCGTAGGACCGACATGTAAGTAATCGTTCAAGGATAACCCGTTTGTAGATTTACAGGAAGCGTTGAAGACGACCCTTAACTTTGTCGTGGCGATAGTGGGCTTCAGTGCCGCGTGATGAAGTAAGTAAAACGATGGATACTTAAGATCATTACGTGATACGATGGCCATATGCCCTAACCGCTCGTATTCTTGCATGAATTCGACATATTGTTGTTTCAAGCTCGCATCCTTAGAGAATCGTCTCTCCATAGCATATAGCAGATCCAATGCCGCACCACGGGAGTCACCGAATTAGACGGGTGTTTTGTTGAAAGGTAAGCTTACTACATATCTGTCATCGCTATTTACGTAATGCGTAGAAACAAAATGATTTTCAATATCTGCACTTACCTCAAATTCGGTGCGACGTCCATCAGCGAGAACATCAGGTTCAAAAAATCGTTTTAAGAGCACGTCTAAATCCACAGTAGAATGGTTAACACTTAATGCAGCTTCTTGTCTTAAAGAAATATTTCCCGCTATCACCCAACCGAAGATGGTGTTTTTGGCGACAGGTGAGCCCGAGGGATGCATGATTTTCCCGTCCGCGAGAATGTTAAAAAACACGTCTGATCCCAACAAAACATTGATTTGGTTTGGGTGGTCACACTTAGGGTCTGCTAATGGTATATTATCAAAATAAGACAGGCTAGCACTCGAAATCTTAGAACTCGGCAGATTGTTTACTAATGTGGCAAGGACGAAGGAATGAACCGACACGGATGCATTTGAGTCAAATGTCGAAGACACGATGAGATTTACTTGACCCCGTGTACCTTGAGTACTTTCAAACTGTCCGAGACCTATTATGGGGATCTTAGCATGTTTTCTGGGGGGACAAGATGTTTGGGGGGAAAACTTGGGGGTATTCATTTTAAAGTTAATTTATTCCATTACCTGAATTTCCCTCTCAAATTGAATCTATAATCAAAGAATATCCAATAAATTTTAAATAAAAAAAAGTACTTGTAGTATATACAGAGTACTAGCTGTAAATAAAAAATAAAAACAAAACAGTTGAAAAAAAAAACTTAGGGGTTTTTTTAATTGAAATGTGGTAATCTGGGGTTTTTTTTAATTTTTCTGGGGGGATATTTTTTTTTCGTCTGGCAACACTGCTTGCAGGTAGGTTTTTATTGAATTATAGAGAAAGCAACAAAACTTAATATAAGATAAATATTTCTCTAACTCCTAAAGGTTAGGCTCTGTAAATCTACCTCTTTTTAGAGACCAAAAAACAAGCGTACTTTATTGTCCTGGCGAAGAGCCTCGCCTTTTATTGCACCCGCTGTGCCATCGCACTGAGCCTTGCTGCGTGCTGTTCCTTCGTAAGTATCAATTAGGAGATACTTAGTCACAATCTGAGATAGCATTTCCAGCTTCTTATCGTGGATGTGTCTCTTGATCAGTGATTGGGAATCTCTTGACATTCTAATGATGAATTTGTCTTGTTCCATGGCTGCAACAAGATCGTTCTTTTCCATTTGAGGTTTCGTATAAGCAGAATGTTCTGCAAATCTACTTGTTAATAATCGTCCAGACCAGGCCCAAATTTTTTAACGAACTTGCGGTGTGCCTGGATCTCGTTTCCACTTTTGACAAGTTTAAAATATATTTTTGTACAAAACAAAAAAAAAACAAACGAAAAGATTGACTATTTTATTTTGTTGGTTTCACAAAAAAAAAATAACCCCAAACTACTTTGTTTTTGTTCTTGAAAACACAAAATTGTTATGTTATATTTGTTACATTTTTTATATCTATTTTGACAGTTGGTGTACGAGTGGCCAGTATAACAATTCTTCAATTTGCTTCAACTTGTTTGTATGGATGCGCTATCCAGTATATTATAGAGATCAGTGGTTTTTCATTAGTTTGTTCAGCGCAAAAGTGATCACTTAAGGTGGGCACGCAAGATTTAGGATGATACGATGCATCGGCAAACAGTATGTCTGTAAGTCTTTCTGTATGTCTGTCTGTACCTCGGCCTACAGCCTAAACCACTGAAGCGATTTTCTTCAAACTTGGAGCATAAGATTTTTGGATGATTCCCTAGAGGGGAAATTGAGATTTTTTTTTTAGCTCAAAAAAATAACGGTACTTGCCAAAGGACCATTTTCAAAATAGTTATTTATCTCAAAAATGGCTCTTACGATTTTTTTTTAATTTTTTTATGTACTAGTAGTGGTATGGTCTATATTTTCGTAGAAAAACAAAAACATTATTAAAGGTAGGTTCCCTTCAGAAGCAAACTCAGATTTCATGTAGATGCATTTGAATATATTAGTGAAAGAATTAATTCCCCTTTTCTTCAAAGTCAGTCCTTTTTGTGAAAAAATTTACTCTGTTTTCTCTCAGAGCCAGAGACAGGGTTATGCACATACGAAACGCACAAGCAGAAGCAGCACTACAAGAAGTAGTTAGACAAGAACAAGAGAATTCAAAAAAGGCACCATATGTAAAAAGGAAACTACTCTGTGAGCCAGAGACAGAGTTACGCACTTACGCACATAATCGCACAAGCAGAATGCACGCGAACGAAAAGTGGCAAGACAAGATCGAAGACTAAAAAAAAAACATTGTGTATGCGTGCAATATGTGAGCTAAAAGCAGGAAGATAGAAGGTAATGCTGCTGAGATTTATTGGCGGGGAAAGGAGCAGCATTTTTGTTTTTTTTTTTATTCCTAAGTATTTTGTTGTTTTCTTTTAGGTTTGGTGGCGATATTTTTCTTTTTTGCTTGTTTGTATACAGGTTCATATATACCTACTTTCGTTCGTTCGTGGTTATTTCTTATTTTTATAAATGTACCTAGTTTTTGTTTTGACGATTTTTGTGCATGACTAAAATAAAAAAAATAACTAAGGTAGGAATCAAAAAATTAGGATGGATAGGTATTTTTTTATACTCTACTACTACATCAACTTAGCAGGTCACTTTTCCGTTGCAGATTAAAATCTATATATTAATTAGTTGCTACTTAGTTGCTAATTAGTTACGCAAAAAAAAAATTAATTGCTCTGTTGGTTTGTGTAAAAACGGGTGTCCTGCTAAGTTGACGTCAACTTAGCAAGTCAACTCTTTCAAAAACATAGATAAACGGTCCAAGAGTGGATATGTATTGAAAACTACTTAATTGCTAATTAGTTACGCAAAAAAAAATCTATTGCTGTTTTGGTTTACGAGCAGTGACGTGCCGTGGTGCTTTTAGTAGGCTGTTCGCTATGTTTTTTCTGCAGTAAAAGTATCCATTCGGGGAGAGTACCTACGTTAGCTTTGGCACTAACATTTGATAACGATTTTTTGTAGATTGTTCAAAAAAAAGAATTTTTTACTATGGGAGGGGGTCTACCTAGCCCGATTTAGGAGGTATGGCCTAGAAAAAATGACTTAAAATAAAAAAAAAATATTTAAAAAATAATGGCAACACTTACTATACAGTATTATACCGGTTTTGAAAGCCAGAAATTTGTTCTTTAATCTTCAATTTAAGTTAAATTATTTCTGTCAATAGTTTTAAAAAAATTCGCATAAGAACTTAAAGTTTTCATAAAAAAAAAAAATGAACAAAAAATTTAGACCAATTTTTCCAAAATTGTGAAATGAAGTGCTAAATTAACTTTTTGTGGTCAATGCGTATATTAATTTTTAATCAAACACAAGGAACCGAATGGTTTTATGTCTTCTAGTTTTTTGAGAAAATTGAATGATTATAAATGAGTTTTTGTAATATTGTGACATTAGTAAAATTCATAATTCATTGAGGTTTTTTTGATACCCCTTTCATAAGGAAGGGACAATTATTTTTGAGGTAAGAATTTTTTTTTTAAAGTCAAGTCAAGCGATTTTTTCAATGAAATTTAAGAAATCGTTGAAAATCGTAATTTATCGCTGCGCTCTTAAAATTACCGCCATAAAACCATACACTTATTTGTTCAACAACATAGTTAGATGCACAATATTGTAGCACATAATTTTTGAAAATTTTGAAATTTTCCATCACATTTACCGATAAATGTGATTTAAAAATAATCAATTTCGGGTTTATGGCGCCTCAATTATATTTTTTTATATGAACCGTTATAAATGTATGTACATCAGGAAATGGGTTGATTTCCTACCTTTCTTAAGATACCTCTATGAAATAAATCCTCCCACTTAATCGAAAGTTATAAACAATCTAGTTAGGTTCTATCGACATTTTTGATGATTTTTTAAGTAAAAAAATCATCCCTCACTGCAACCGAGTCGTGGCGACGATCAACAACATACATTTTGTTTTTTTTTGGGCTTGGTTGGTGCGCTTAATGAAGGTGAACACCGATGCATAAAGATTTATAAGGGAAAACGATTTTTTGTGCTTTTTTTTGAATTTGTTTGTATGTGGATTTGGGTTAGCTGGGTGCGCTGAAGTAAGGAGAACACCCTACGAGGAAATTTTTGTTATTCGGCACTTCTTTGACTGGTAGGTAGGTAATTTGAATTATATGTTGTATGTGGATTTGGGTCAGCTTGCGGTGCGCTGAAGTTAAAAGAATTTTTTCCTTACTTTGAATGGAAGTGAACTATTTGTTCTGATTTTTGTTTGAGGATTATTTGAGTTCGTACACAGCTCTGAATTATTTATTGACGTATGTATTGATAGGTTATTAAAGAAAAGAAAGACAAATGCGTATTTTGGAGAACTTTGGCTATACGTATGGAAATTTAGATGTTGGTAGGGTGTGCGGTGAACACCTGCGCACCTTCGAATAAACGTCACTGTTTACGAGAAAATGGGTGTCCTGCTAAGTTGACGTCAACTTAGCAAGTCAACTCTTTCAAACACATAGATAACCGGCCCGAGAGTGGATATATATTGGAAACTACTTAATTGCTAATTAGTTACGCAAAAAAAAATTTAATTGCTGTTTTGGTTTGCGAGAAAATGGGTGTCCTTATATGATGACGTCATCCCTGTTTATTCGAAAACGAAAAAAGTGATTCATTTTTTGTTTGCGTTACTAATTAGCAATTAAGTAGTTTTCAATATATATCCACTCTTGGACCGTTTACAGGGGCGTAGCTACCGCTATATCAGCTGTATCAATTATACAGGGCCCCCGAGGTATTTGGGCCCCTGAGATATAGAGGCCCCTGAAGATACAGAGCACCCGACAGGAAAGTAAAACAAAATTTCATTGAGGTCGATTTTTAGATGTACTTATAAATAATTTGTTTGCATGTGTCTTTTCGATAGTTAATGTTTATTATGGGAGGGGGTCACAATTAGGCTTTGGAAGTTTTGCTTTTCATAATTCTGCTTGCCTTGCAAAAATTCTGCTTTTCAAATTCTGTTTTTTTTTCGGTTTGACAAAATTCTGCTTTTCAAAACACATACTGATAATAAATATTTAATAGAATAAAATTCTGCTCAATCTGCTTTTCCAAAGAAACATTTATTACCAATATTTATGCAAACTTAAAATTTTGAAGTTCACAACAAAAAATGTCAGTATTTAACAATTAAAAATAAATAATAGCTAATCTGAGCAAAGTTAGAGTATATTTTTAGCTATTTTCTATTAAAAAATCTTATTTGACTTTAGCCTAGGTATATTTTCAATTGTTTTTTTTTTTTTATTTTTTGATTACATATTCTCCCCATTTTGTGGTTCTATTTGCTTCAGCTTTTGACAAAAAAAAATAGGTTTTTTTCTTATTGAGATTGTAAAAACCTTATCATATGACTCGACCGAGCGACCAATACTTTTAAGAGCGACAATTTATACTTCCTCAATTCTTTTTCGTTCCAAGAAATGATTCCATTTTTTATTTTGAGCTTTTTAACAGAATAAATATAAAATTATAAAAAAAAAATAAAAAATAATATTTATTTCTATAAATAAATACATACAGTCGTGTTTTTTTAGTATTATATTTTATTATTCATTGTGCACAAATTATTTTGTTTTTATTTATAAATTATTTTTGAGGAGGAAAAAAAACCTCCTATTAAAGATCAAATAATATTTTAAGTTGTGATAAACTAAACAGGAGAAAAATATAAACATATGATATATCATATAATAATTTTTTTTTTTTTTTACATAAATAATTTTTTTTTTATCTTTTAATAAAATTGTGATATCACAGACGTTGTTAAGAAAAATAAATAATTAGATAAATAAATACATAAATAAATAAATGAATAAAAAATAAATGAATAAATAAATAAATAGATAAATAAATAAATAAATAAATATATAAATAAATAAATAAATAAATAAATATATAAATAAATAAATAAATAAACAAATAAATATATAGATAAATAAATAAATAATAAAATATAAACAATAACGTAATAAATAACGCATGAGCTTATAAACAAATAAATATTAAATAAATAGCAAATAATATACATCTTTTTCAGAAATATATTAGACGAAGAAGAAAAGAATATAAATTTAAAAGGAATAGGTAACCAACAAAAATAATAAATAATATGTATACAAAAAAAAAATTCAGATGAACAGATAAATATACGAAAAATATATATACATTTATGTTCACACATTGACTAGATTTGTGGTAAGTGTGTTGTCAGACATTTGACAACGACTATTATATCTTTCTTTCAAATTTGAGATTCTTGCAGATATGTATTCGACATTGGCACGGTTGTGTAATTCGCTAGTGGAAAATGCCAGGGAAGTCTGAGCATCATTTTTAATAGTTTGTTTTGTGAGATTTGTATCTTCTTGATATGCGTTTTTGCGCATTGACCCCAAACTGGGCTCCCGTTAAGTATAATTGATTGAAATATTACCTTAAATATAATCAGCTTATTATCATTGCACAAAAGAGATTTTCTTGTAATTAGCGGATACATAATTCTAATGGTTTTATTTACTTTGGTTATTGTTTTTTGTACATGCTCATTGAATGTTAGTCTTTTGTCGAGATGTATTCCCAGGTATTTAGCCGATGATCCCCATTCTATGTCCGCATTGTTCAGCTTGAGATTATTGCTCGGAAGAAAACAGGATTTTCTTTTTCTTGTAAAAAAAGACTGCCTGGGTCTTTGATGCATTTATTTTAATTTTCCATTTGCTATAGTAACTGTATAAATTTTTCAGTGCTGATTGTAGGTTAGTTTCAATACTTAAACTAAGTACATCAGATGAATATATAGCAGTGTCATCGGCGTATATGGCTGATTCACAGTTTGGGAGTAGAGGAAAGTCAGCGGTATATATGTTATAGAGGAGGGGACATAAAACGGATCCTTGGGGCACTCCTGCTGGCACACATAGCTTCTGAGATAAGTCACCAAATATGGAAACGATGAAGTGTCTATTAGCCAAAAAACTTTGGACTAATTTAATAAGATGTGCTGGGAAATTAAATTTTAGCATTTTATATAACAGGCAATTATGCCACACACTATCGGACTTTCTGACTTTCTTATTTGGAGGTTACGAACAATGGCAACAACAATCAATATTAATGTAAAAGTTCTCAGATATGGTGACAGGTAATGAATTTAAATTGCTTATAACATCCTCAACGTGATTATGAAATTGGGGAGATCCAACTCCGTTAAATACTTCATGATTCTCATAAAAAGAATTAGCGAGAGTGTTTGCTTTATCGGAATTCGGGATAAATGTGTTATAAGTGTTTTGAAATGCCGGAATAAATCTATTTTTCTTTTTTAAAACCTTGGATATGTTCCAGAACGGCTTGCTGTTTTTATTTAAGGACTGAAGTTTTAAATTCCTTTCAATGTTTTTAAATTTAAAAATTTCAGTTTTGATATCGTTATTTAGTGATTTGACTTCAGAGTATAAAATTTGATTACGGTTACGCTGCCATTGTCGTCTGAGACAATTTCGCAGCTTTATAATATTTAAAATATGTTGCGGCAGTTAACCTTTCCGATCAGATTTAGTTTTCTTAGAAACAGATAGATCATTCTACATTGTCTATGTTTTTATCGCTATTTCTTAGGCGATTTTTTATTGTGTTCCGATACCTTGACCAATTTGCTTTACCTAGATCATACAAATATCTCATGCTTGTGCTTGGAGAGTCTAGTACCCCACACTTAACAGGTAAGTGGTCTGAAGTCAAATTATTGCAAACCAAAGGTTGGGAAAAAAGACCAGACGTATTTGTTAGATAGAGATCTATTGTTGAGGGACTTTTAGGTCTATCTGATGGATAGTAAGTAGGACTATTTGGAAATATAATTTCAAAAGAATGACTTGTTTCTAAGTTTTCTAACATGTCGCCCCAAGCATTAGCTCTTACACATCCCCATTTCCTGTGTCTGCCGTTAAAGTCTCCCCCAATTAAATACGGATCATTAATGTTTATTAATTTCAATATATCTGATTTGAAGAGTTTTCTACGCGGTGAATTCGTAGAACCACCTGGGAAATACACCGACAAAATTGATATCTTTCTATTATTTGAGAAATGTACATCAATACCAATATTTTCAATGTATTTTGTATTAACAACTGGTAAAAGAGTATGTTTAATTGTTTTTTTCACTACAATGGCAACACCGCCGCCAAGTCTATCAACTCTGTCTACTCGATAACAATAATTGTATTCTGGGTTAGAAAGAGCTGCATTACTAGAGAGCCAAGTTTCGGAGACCAAACCAACATCAATTTTATTTCTGCTTAAGATAGAAAAAAATTTAAAAGTTTTATTACGAATGCCTTGTGCATTCCAAATATATAATACTTAACGTATGATTACTTGACATTGTTATACAAATCGCTAACTGGGCGATAACATTAAATTGATCTGCTTTCGATGAGCAGTGGCTTAGTTGAGTTGTCATTTCGACTGTAAGAGATTGGATCTCTTCCATTGAAAAAAGATTATTTTCAGTGTTAACTCTCCCGCTGGACTGGTTTGACCACTTTCGACTTGGGACAGGTGGTGGTGGATGTAAGGGCGCTGCCGCCGATGGTGAAGGTCTGCTGGCATTAGCTTGAGCTCTTCTCGGTAATGCTTTGAGCGGTGGAAAATTCTCCATTGTATTGACAAAAGACGTTGTTGGGCCCAAAGGTTGAACATGATTTTTAATAGGAGGGATCTAACACTTACCATTTGATATCCTCTCTTTAATTTTTAAAAAAAATTTGTCTGCTCATACAGTTAGGATCTGTGGATTTATGATGCTCTTTGCAGTTCGCACATTGAATTTTATCATTTTTTATATTGCATTCACTAGTTTTGTGGTGACCGGAACAATTTGCACAAAATGTTTTGACATGGCAGTTTTTTTCACTATGCCCGAACATTTGACAGTTGTGGCACTGGGTTATACTTGTTTTGCGTCTACGTTGGTTATCCCATTTTACTTGGGTGCGATAAATGCATTTAATATTTTTTTTTAATGTCACTTAAACGAATAGAACCTTGTTCTAAGTATACACAATATAAAATGTATCAATATACTTTTCATAACATTTGGACACTAGTTTTATATCCTTGCACTTGAGTCCGAATTTAATTAGTTCAATTTTAAGTTCATTTGTAGACACAGCATCAAGGCCGAAAATATTACTTTAAATGATCTTTCACCAGAAAGATCATGAGAAAAAATTGACACTCAGATGATTTTAGAGCATCGCAGGTCATTTTATGAGATTCAATACTTTCACATTGAATTTTGATTCCAAAGGAAATTTTTTTAATAGAATAATCAGTTATTTTTTTACTGTTCATAAGATTATGAATAAATTCACTGGGCTTTTGCAACACTTTTATTGGAGGAATTCGTTCCTTCCTAGTGGTTTTAGGTGGTATAACAACTTCACTTTCCATATTATTATCGGCTCTGAACTCTTAGCACCCCATACATGGAAAATTCGAAAAAAAAGTATCCAGTCTAAAAGGTCAGTAATTGGTCATAAAAGGTCAGGTAGTTTTAGAAATTGGTCAGGCTTAGAAAATTTTTAATCCAAGGTTGAAGTTTTTCAAGGTCACCCGCGATTTGTGGCACCTCATTTAGGGGATATTCGAAAAAAAAGTATACCACATGAAGGGCCACTGGATAGTGATAAAAGGTCAGATAATTTCAGTAATTGGTCAGGCATACGTTTTTTAAAATTAATTTTCAAAGTTTTTTTCAAGGTCACAGTATAAGACTTTTAGCACCTCATTGGTTGAATTTTCAAAAAAAACTGTATGTCATCTGAAAGTCTACTTAATCCTCGTAAAAGGTCAGCTATTTTCAGAAATTGGTCAGGCATAGTTTTTTTGTAATCATTTTTTAAAGTTTTGTCAAGGTCAATACAAGGTCACGTCAACTTTTAGCACCTCATTTTTGGGATATTCGAAAAAAATGTATACCATCCGAAAGGTATCTCAATCCTGATAAAAGGTCAGCTAGTTTCAGAAATTGGTCAGCCTTAGGTTTTTGTTTATAATCGGTTGAAGTTTTTCGAAGGTCATGCAAGGTCGTATAGACTGTTAGCACCTCAATTATGGGATATTCGAAAAAATTGTATACCATCCGAAAGGTATCTCAATCCTGATAAAAGGTCAGCTAGTTTTAGAAATTGGTCAGCCATAGTTTTTTTTTCTATGAATTTTTAAAGTTTTGTTCAAGGTCATTTCAAGGTCGTATAGACTGTTAGCACCTCATTTATGGGATATTCGAAAAAAATGTATACCATCCGAAAGGTAGCTCAATCTTGATAAAAGGTCAGCTACTTTCAGAAATTGGTCAGCCTTAGATTTTTTTTAATAAATTTTTTAATTTAATTTTTTTCAAGGTCGTTACAAGGTCGTATAGACTGTTACCACCTCATTTGTGTAATTTTGAAAAAAAATTGTATGTCATCTGAAACTTTACTTATTCCTCATAAAAGGTCAGCTATTTTCAGAAATTGGTCAGGCATAGATCTTCTTTTATGAATTTTCAAAGTTTATTATTTTTTCAAGGTCATAGAGATTTTTAGCACCTCATTTGTGGAATTTTCAAAAAAAATGTTTACCATTTGAAAGATAACTTAATCCTTATAAAAGGTCAGCTAAATTCAGAAATTGGTCAGACATAGATTTCTTTTTATGAAGGTTTTAAGTTTTTTTCAAGGCCACAGTATAAGACTTTTAGCACCTCATTGGTTGGATATTCGGAAAAAATATATACCATCTGAAAGGTTATTTAATTCTCATTAAAGGTTAGCTAGTTTCAGAAATCGGTCAGGCTTAGATTTTTTTTAATGAATTTCAAAAATTCGTTAAAAAAAATCTAAGCCTGACCAATTTCTGAAACTAGCTGACCTTTAATGAGAATTAAATAACCTTTCAGATGGTATATATTTTTTCCAATATCCCACCAATGAGGTGCTAAAAGTCTTATACTGTGGCCTTGAAAAAAACTTAAAACCTTCATAAAAAGAAATCTATGTCTGACCAATTTCTGAATTTAGCTGACATTTTATAAGGATTAAGTTATCTTTCAGATGGTAAACATTTTTTTTTTGAAAATTCCACAAATGAGGTGCTAAAAATCTCTATGACCTTGAAAAAATAATAAACTTTGAAAATTCATAAAAGAAAATCTATGTCTGACCAATTTCTGAAAATAGCTGACCTTTTATGAGGAATAAGTAAAGTTTCAGATGACATACAATTTTTTTCAAAATTACACAAATGAGGTGCGACCTTGTAACGACATTGAAAAAAATTAAATTAAAAAATTTATTAAAAAAAATCTAAGGCTGACCAATTTCTGAAAGTAGCTGACCTTTTATCAAGATTGAGCTACCTTTCGGATGGTATACATTTTTTTCGAATATCCCATAAATGAGGTGCTAACAGTCTATACGACCTTGAAATGACCTTGAACAAAACTTTAAAAATTCATAGAAAAAAAACTATGGCTGACCAATTTCTAAAACTAGCTGACCTTTTATCAAGATTGAGATACCTTTCGGATGGTATACAATTTTTTCGAATATCCCATAATAGAGGTGCTAACAGTCTATACGACCTTGCATGACCTTCGAAAAACTTCAACCGATTATAAACAAAAACCTAAGGCTGACCAATTTCTGAAACTAGCTGACCTTTTATCAGGATTGAGATACCTTTCGGATGGTTTACATTTTTTTCGAATATCCCTTAAATGAGGTGCTAAAAGTTCACGTGACCTTGTATTGACCTTGAAAAAAATTTAAAAAATGATTACAAAAAACCTATGCCTGACCAATTTCTTAAAATAGCTGACCTTTTACGAGGATTAAGTAGACTTTCAGATGACATACAGTTTTTTTGAAAATTCAACCAATGAGGTGCTAAGTCTTATACTGTGACCTTGAAAAAAACTTTGAAGATTAATTTAAAAAAACCTATGCCTGACTAATTACTGAAATTATCTGACCTTTTATCACTATCCAGTGGCCCTTCATGTGGTATACTTTTTTTCGATTATCCCCTAAATGAGGTGCCAAAAATCGCGGGTGACCTTGAAAAACTTCAATCTTGGATTAAAAATTTTCTAAGCCTGACCAATTTCTTAAACTACCTGACCTTTTATGACCAATTACTGACCTTTTAGACTGGATACTTTTTTTTCGAATTTTCCATGTATGGGGTGCTAAGAGTTCAGAGCCATTATTATCATCGACTAGACATTGTAAAGGGGTCCAGCGATTTTTTCTGGAATCATCATCGGCACTTGCCATGGCTTAGTC
Source organism: Epistrophella euchroma (assembly GCA_947049315.1). Lineage (NCBI taxonomy): Eukaryota > Metazoa > Arthropoda > Insecta > Diptera > Syrphidae > Epistrophella > Epistrophella euchroma. The sequence goes on from OX346246.1 coordinate 98,363,849, forward strand.
AATAGTTTTACGCACTTTATTTGAAGACAAAATGTCTTCATTTGAAGCACGACGATTTCTTTTCAGAATTTTGTAAGTTTAAGTACACAGTAGAATTAAACACGTCATCCACAAATGACAGATCGATGGCTACTGATAATGTTTCTTTTTAAAATTATAAAACAGAACTCAAATTTCAAACCAACACTCTTTTACATAATTCTGTAAATAGCGCGAGCCTTTTCATTTTTTTGAAACTTTTTTATTAATTGCATAATTTTGTAAAACAGAATTTTAAAAAGCAGAATTTTGAAAGCAGAATTTTAACAAAATTATTTTGACCCATTTATTTATATTTATTTTCTCGCAAACCAAAACAGCAATTAATTTTTTTTTTGCGTAACTAATTAGCAATTAAGTAGTTTTCAATATCCACTCTCGGGCCAGTTATCTATGTTTTTGAAATAGTTGACTTGCTAAGTTGACATCAACTTAGCAGGACACCCATTTTTACACAAACCAACAGAACAATTAATGTTTTTTTTGCTTAACTAATTAGCAACTATAGTATTTAGTTTTTAATATGCAACGGAAAAAGTGACTTGCTAAGTTGATGCACATCGATGTTATTTTTTATAAGAAAATTACCAATTAAAAATCTTCGAAAACTTTTCAGTTCTGCAATCAAGGAAAGGCTGTTTGCTCTAAATATATGCGACACGAAAAATTTCAACAATTTTTAGCAGTTAACAACAACAATTTTCAACAATTTTTAGCAGTTTCTTTTGCAGTTTTTTTGGCCTAGAAAAAAAAAACTGTCAATTGAATTTTTCTTCAAACATTAATAATTTACTAATTATGGCATTGTGTGTAGGGTAAAATTATCCGGGAGTTAATATCATTGATTGTTCTCGAGACATTCGAGCCGAAAAACATTTTTTAACAATATTAAGCAGTTTTTTGTTTGGCCTAGAAAAAAAACGTTAGTTGAATTTTTTTACAAACTACAATTTTTAGCAGGTTTTTTTAAAATAATATTCCACATTTCATCCATTTTACAACTTTTTTAATTACTGTAATAAAATACAAGCGCTTATTGAATTTTTCTGAAAAACCTTTTTACACTTTATTGCCTTATTATCAATAAAATAAACTTTATTTGATGTCGATACCTTTATTTATTCTCAAGATATCGTCGACGAAAAAAGATCACGAACGTACGTATACACACTACATAGGCATCTCTAAGGCGCCAGTAATAGCTATCATTGAAATTTATCATTGAAAATTTTAATGATTCATTTTTAGACGTTTAGGGTGCTAAATCTATGATTATTTTGATGTCAAAATAAAGCTTATGGCTTCATTAATAAATCTGGCCAAAAAAAAAAAACTAAATTTGGCCCAACCTTTCTCATGAAATATTTTTTTATTTCAATGATCATTGATAAATTAGTGCAATCATTGAAATAATGAAAGTCAATTTGTGTTAAAGGTTGGGCCGAAATAAAATTTTTGTTTGGGCAGATATATTTATTAAGGCATAGACATTATTTTGGCATCAAAATATTTATAAATTTTACTTTCTAAACGTCTTGAAATTAATCATTAAATTTTCAATGATGAATTTCAATGATAGCAATAACTGGCACCTAACTATGAAAATCGATGAATTTGTAGGTATTCCAGAGCTGGAAACGTGAAGAAATATTAAAATTTTCTCGATCCGACAAATCGGACCATTTACAATAATTTCCAATGGAAAGTTAAAAACAATATATTTTTACGATTGCGTAGTGGTCAAGCAAATTTGCCCAATCATGACTCATGATTCATGAGGCAAACTTCACTTTATGCATAAATACGTACCTACTTATGGGGTTTTCCATTGGTAAAATAAATCAATTTATTTTTGATTTGGATCTGTCAAAAAGACAATTTTCCCTCTTTTCGCGTTCCATTGGGCAAAATAAATTGATTTATTTTTGATTTTAAATCAAATTTGGAAATCTAAATTTTTCGGCAGATTTACCCCTTCTTGTACTTATACCAACATAAATCCAGCTGTCAGTTTGCAAATGTTTTTTGTTGATATTTCGTTTGTGAAAATTATGTTGGAAAATGTGGAAAATATTTGGTAATAAATAAATGGTAGCAGTTTAAAATGAACCGGCCACTTTATCAAGTTCATATTTCTCTTCTAAAAGTAAATCGAGTAATGAAGATTTTTTTTTTAATATGATATAGAAGCAATAATGCACAAATACAGTGACAAAAGTAAATCAATTTGAAATTGTGTTCCATTCGCCACAAAATAAATCAATTTTTTCATTGAAATCTTAATTTTCCAATGGAAAACCCATTAGAATCAACCTATCTTCAAAACTGTATTTAAATTTTGCGTACATCAAAGATTTTTTATAGATTTTTCCCTATTTTCTTTAAAACATCCCCATTGAAAAATAAATGCTAGATACCTCACTTACTTCCTACCTACCTATACACATTTTTTCATTTTTTCGCAGACACGAACATTTTATCAAAAACATATTCAGAATTACTAATTTCCTTATTCTTAACCTGCCTCAAAAAATCTTTGGTGTATACCTATTGATCACATCGAACGACACAAAGACATAATGTAACCATGCATTCATTCATAAGTAAAAAGCAACCTTAACTGGCTGAACAGAATAGAATTAGAATGACGGAACTGAAGCCGCAGACGGAACTGGAAGAGCTGTCAAAAAGTGTCGTACGTTATTTTTTTTACATGTCCACAATGGAGCTGTACAGCTTTGAAAGTATTTTGAAGAAAAACAAAAGAATATTTTTGTGTACAAGCTCAGAATTCACATTTTTTGTTTCCACTAATTATCCTTTTAATAAATAATTTTTTTCGCGATACAAATAACCACAATATTTTTTTCCGACCCAAAAAGTTGTTTTTTTTCTTCATACAAATTGAAACGTCAAAAGTGCCGTACGTCAAAAGTTAAAAGTTAGTGAACTCTTCCGTCTGCGTCTGCAGCTCCGTATGCGTCTACGTTCCGTTGTGTTCGCAACATTGAATTTGCGTGTATTCAATATTTTGACAGCCGTTCCAGCTCCGTCTCCGGTTCCGTCTGCGTCACCATTCTGTTCAGCCAGTAAGTTAGCTTAGCAAAATTATACATAAGTCTTTTCCATCACGTCATTAGAAATATATACTTCCTAACTGCACACAGCTACCTAAATCCCACCGTGACCTTCCACGACCAAAAAATCATTTTTTATATTTTCTGTAAGATGAGAGTTCATTAAAGAAGAAGTCAACACAAAAAAAAAAGGAGAGTGAGAACGAATGTGGGAAATTTTTCTTGCAAATGACCCGCGCTGATGGAGCGGAATTCTTTTGAACTGCAAGCTTCTTTGTGTGCGTGTGCAAGGAAATTTGTTGTTAAAAAATGCGAAATAGAACCTTTTTCTATTATTTTAATAAAAAAAAACTTATGCAAGTAATTTCTGTTTTTGTCCTCGAAACTAGTTAAAAAAATATTGAAAAAAAATAATAAAAATAACTAAAAGTTGAGTAAGATATCCTTTCTTCACAAGGACGTTTCAAATGTCGATAAATAGAATTGCATTTTAAATTATGTTATGAACAAAAAAATAAGAAAATTTTGACGGAATTGATTTATTAAACATATTTTCTTTATAACATATATAATTTCAAAAAAAGAAAAAAATAGCAAGACTTTGCCCCAGGATCTTGAAAAAATTATTACCAAAAAAAAACGTAATTTTTTTGTTTTTGACCTAAGATCACTTTTATAAATATTTTTAAAAAATTTAAATAAGACACCATATTTATTGACTTTGAAATATACTTGATTTGGGATCGTTACCTTCAAAACTTTTGAAGTTTTGTCAAATCGCGTAACCATATTACCTTGTAAATTCGCTTATATTATGAACAATTGCACATTTTTTTTTTGGGAAAAATTATAAAATTATTAAACAAAAAATGACGGATTTAACTTTAAACATTTATTTTCTTACAAAAAAAAATATAAAAACAATAAAAAATATGATTTCTAAAATATGCCCCCGTGATTCTTCGAAACCCTTCCGTAAAATTGTGGATATTTTATTTTCTGTAGCAGATTTGAGGTACAAAGAATCTTTTTTTAAATTTTTAAAGTAAACAAATATTTTTGCCTAATATTTTTCAATCCAAATCCTTTTGTTTCAATAAAATATTTGAAAAATTGTGGATGCTATACAGCTAAACGTGAAGTTCCCACCTATTTTCTTGAAGGAAACCTCCCCCTTAAGTTTATCTTTGCATTATAACAGTTAATACATTTATTCTCAATACTAGTACACATTTCTTAATAGTACAAGTTTTAGCTGCATGGTTAAAACCACAGCAGTTAAAACACCTCTGTACATTTGAATGTTGATACACTCGGCATCTATCCCAACCAATACTAACTTTAGTACTTTCCATTACTTTACCATAGGCAACACCGTCCATTTCTACAATTGCATTAAAGCACTTAATTTTTGGAGATAGATATACATGCACACATATTATATCGTATTCGCTTAGACTATTTTGACTTTTAAGTGCTTTTACTAGGTCTTCATCAATACTAACTTTAGTACTTTCCATTACTTTACCATAGGCATTATTTTGACTTTTAAGTGCTTTTACTAGGTCTTCATCACATATTTTCTCTTTCATACCGACTATTAGAACTCTCGGCTTTCTTCGCACTGGTATTTTCACATTATAACTATATTTTTCCTTAAATTCATTTTCAATTTTCTTTACTGATAATAATCTTCTTTAATTAACACTGCACCATTCTGAATATCTTTCACAATATTTATTTTTTTAATTATAAATTTGTTGGATCAATAGTATTTTTAATCACTTCCTTTGGTTTAATTGTACCTAACGATATTTTATTTTTCTCTTTAACTTTATCTGCATATGTAAGTTGTTTTGTTTGTGTTGGTGTTGTTTTGGCTTTTTTCATTTCTAACTGAGTCTTTTATTTGTTTTAATTCTTTAACATAGTCTTCTTTTATTTTATTAACACTTTGGACTATAATTATATTTTCACATTCTATTTTTTTAGCATCTTCACAAAATTTTTCGCTTTGAGCTTAAAAGCATTCACTGTATTTACTAATTTTATCAATTTCTCTTACACTTTTTTCACAAGCTTCTTGAGCTATTTTCATTTCATTAAACCTATCAGAGTATCGTGCTTCAATCGCCTCTAACAAATCTTTTATTTCTAATTAATTTTTTTTAAAGAGTCTTCAAATTCATTTATATATATTCTTTTAAATAATTTCCATTTTTCTTGTCTCTAGAATTTCTCGCACCGCTAAATCAATATTGTGTAACACAATCATCACCAATGAATTTTAGCATAGGAGTAGTGTCTAATACACCACTGCTATAGCGGTCGAGACCACTACAAGCAATCTTCGGGTGGAATATTTTACCGCATACGCCGGCGCATTGTATTCCGAATTCCCTGCTAATCGCACTTTTGCATTTAAAACACTCCATAATTTTATTATTTAATTCAGAATTTCGAACTTCCACGCACTTTAAGTCTTTTGCTTTGTGCACTTGTGGAAAACTGAATAAATGTATTATAAACTATTGTTGTTTTTTAGCTTCAAACTGGGATCGATCTGACACACGTCTGTCTTCTACGAATGACATGAATGTATGTAAGTTTACACTACAATATGAAAGTAAATCAAATTTTCTTAAAAAAAGGTTCAATACATATTTTTGCTAGCAGCAATACTAAGAGAGATATGGGGGTTACGCAATGTTAATGTGTTAAAAATTTAACGTTTTTTGATGAATTAACACTAAAATTATATAGGAAGTATGATGATGAATTAACACTAAAATTATATAAGAAGTATGCAATGTATTTCCAAGTTACTGACCAATACTTTGTGAAATAGTTTTAAGACATATATTAAGAAAAAACTTGCTAAGGAGGGAGGGGGGTCTAGTTGCCCCCACTTATACGAGAGGGATCATTTTCTGGAAAAAAAAATTGGGTTAAAGTGCATAAGTAATCATTTAAAAACAGCGGAAATATCTAAAATGCTATAATATAGCTTTTTGAAAATGCAAAAACCTATTCTATTATTTACAATCAAAAATTTATTTTAAATCAAAAATTTAAAAAAAAAAAGGCAACTTATAATAATTTTCTTCAAATTTGTTTGTCCTAAGGTACTAGATTTTTGAATAGTATTTGAAACCGTTTTTAATCCTTATGTAGAGTAAGTAAGTAAGTAATTCATTTTATTTATCAATAAATCTATACATTGTTTTTTTTTTTAATTATAAATAACGAATTTTAAAGCTATGGCTTAGCCGTCAGCTCGGTTGGCAAAAATAAAAAAAAAAGTGATTTTAATTTACAATAATATTTAAACAAATTCAGTCATTAATTGATTTCTATATTTATAAATTGAGCTTAAAAAGCAGTATAGTGATTTCCAATCAAAACCATTTAATATTTGTATAGTTTCTCGCATTGTTAGACTTTTTCTTCCGAAGTATGTTACTCTTTGATGATTAAATATTGGACAAATACTTATAAAATGGAAGCAGTCTTCTTTTGCTTTCATATTGCAGAGGGTACAGAACTGATAGTATTTGCCATTGTACGGGCTACCATTTAAAGGCAGGAGCTCACATCTTGATTTGAATATTAGCGATATTTTCTTTATAATTGAACGTATCTTGAAAGTAGTTCTGATTTAATAAATTATAGTTAAGTTGGGAGTATATAATTCTACTTTAAGATTGACGAGCTTCAGCTTCTAAAGATTCCCGAATAAAGTTTTCGTACCTTTGAATTATATTGTATAACTTCTCTTTAAAAAAAAATTGAAGTGGAGAACTTCTCCACAAGTAGCACCAATATTCTGCCATCTCATGATCCACCAATCTTTATTTCTAAGTTCATACAAAAGCATTTGTTTGGTTAAACGAGCATCTGAGTGTGAAAGGACTTTGAGTAAGTAGTCTGCCTGGAGTTTAAGAGTACTGGTAAAGAGTTTTGGCAGTCCAGTTTCCAGATAAAGTGCATAGTTAGGAGTTCCCTTTGGCAAATTAAAAACTTTTTTTAAAAAATTTCTTTGAAGTTTTTCCACCTCTTCAAACTCATCCATTCCCCAAACTTGTGCAGCGTAGCAAAACGATGTTTTTACAACGCATTCAAATATTTTGTATTTTGGAGACAGTAACACATTTTGATTTGAGAAGATATTCATCCATGTCATATTAAGCAAACTTTGGGAAGAATTCGCCTTTTCTCTTAAATGACTTTTAAAATCCAGTTTTGGGTTTAATTTTACTCCTAAATATTGATATTCTTTGGTGGTTTCTAGGTGATTTCCATTAAAGACCCAGCTATCTATAATTTCACTACGTGAAGACCGTGTGAAAATCATAATTTTGGACTTTTCAATATTTATTATAAGTCCCCACGTCTTACAGTAATCTGATAAACGATTTATCGTAAGTTGTAAATTTGTAGCCGATTCCGAAAGTATTACAAGATCGTCTGCATATAAAAGTATATTGACAATAGTATTGGCGATCCGAAGACCACCAGGTAAATATTTACCAATATCATTAATAAATAGCGCGAACAGCAAAGCACTAAGCAGGCATCCTTGTTTAACACCAGAATCCGTATCAAACCAATATGAAAAAGAAGATCCATCCCAAACAGCTGCTTCCGTACCAGTGTACATATTCCTTAAAACATTAAGAAATTTAGAAGAAACGCCAAGTTGTGATAATTTATATATAAGTGCATTTCTATTTACAAGATCAAAAGCTGCTTTGAAATCAACAAAAAACGCGTAAATTTTCTTGTTTCTGGCTTGGTAGGCTTTGACTAATGATGTTAATATAAATATCTGGTCTACAGTTGAATAATTTTTTCTAAATCCCGCTTGCAAGTCTGTTAAAATATTGTTTTCATCAACCCACTTTTCTAGTCTGTTCGCAAGCACACCACAAAATATTTTGGCCATAACGTTCATGAAGGATATTCCTCGGTAATTTTCGACGTTGTTTGGGTCACCTTTCTTAAAAATGGGGAAAATAACAGACTTTTTGAAAGACGAAGGGATGATTCCAGTTGAAAAAATAGTGTTAAAGAATTGTTTCATCTTATTATTAAAACTTGGTGTTGCATTTTTAAAATATTCATATGGGATTCCGTCTTCTCCTGGTGCTTTTCCATTTTTTGCTTTTTTAAGTACGATTTTTATTTTATCGATGTTTATTTCGCTGTCCAGGATTGTATCTATAACAAGTGGTTCTGCATATGCAAAAGACAAGTTTGAGTTCTTGAGTAACAGATTCTTGAAGTAGATAGAGAGATCATCTGCTGACACATTTGTACCAATGACAAAATTGGATCCATTTATTTCCTTCGCTATCTTCCAAAAGTCTTTTGAATTCTTCGCTAGACTTAAAAACCTTGCTTGAGTATTTTCGTATTCAACTTTCTTTGAGCGGCATATTTCTTTGTATCTGGAATTCGATTGGATGTACCACCTTTTTAGTTCATCGGTATAACAGTTACGCAATGCTTGTAAGAGTGCGAACGATTTTTCTCGGGCATTCAAACACTCTTTGTCAAACCAATTTTGTTTAAATTTAGAACAATTTCCGTGAGATTGGGCGTGGGAAGAGTTTCTAATACATTTTATAATTTCCTGTGAAAACAACTCAACAGTTTGGATAGGCGAACTATTTTCTGAGATAAATATATCTAGATTGTTTTTATAATTATTCACATTTTCATTTTTCCATTTTAACCTCGGTAGTAGTTTCAGATTTTTTTGTTGTGATGTATTGTTACAGGACCATTCCAGCACAAGAGGCATATGATCAGAAAAAGACTTATACTCTATAACGAATTTTGTAACTAATTGTATCCAGTTGTTGTTTGCCGTGCAGTAATCGATCACAGATTTCCCTCGTCCTCCAACAAAAGTGTTGTGACCTTCCGTATCTCCATAGGTACAACCATTTAGAATGATACTATCGTAGGTTTGTAACATATCTAAAAGATTGAGGCCGTTTTGGTTACAAACGTCGTCTTTGGACATCCTGCTGATTGGGGAGATAAGTGTATTGTTTGTTGTATTTGCGGAGTCGATTTGCAAGTTACTAGTTCTAGCATTGAAATCTCCAACCAAAAGAACGCTTTTACTAGCGAGGTAACACATAAGGTTTTTCAATTTTTCAAAATCTTCACTCCACTTATTACAGTTAATGTAAACAGGGATAATATACATATTATTTGTTTTTACGAGTCTTACTACAGTAGTGCCTTCATGTTCTACAAAATCGTAAGTTTTTAATAGAGATGTTTTGATTCCATAGATGCTTCCACCATGTAGAGTAATTAGTACATCCAAACGGTCAATGTTGTAACGAAAAAAAAACAAGTTCAAAAAATCATGTAGTCTGGATAATTTTTCTAAGTGGTAGAGGTGACCCCCAGATACTACATACTTAAAGTGTTGGAACAAAACCAATTTATGTTAAATAAAAGACAGATGATTGATGTTACCTTTAGAGTTTTATTTGAACGACTAAGAGGACATTTTTAATTTGCCTTTGCTTTTATAGGTACTTGATGATTGACTGTATTAGTGTAATTCAAGTAACATACACACAAACATTAATACAAAGTCTAACAAACCTTCCCTTAAAACTGGCAAATAACAATGTTCAAATTTTAGGCTTATAAATGTGATTCAGAAAACAATTTAATTCAAAAAAAAATCATTACTTTGAAATTTACTCTATGATTTTAATCCTAATATATGAGTGAATTTATGGTGTTTGACTTTCTTTAAATTCTTCGTAAATATATCGGCGGCCATTTTGTCAGTTGGTATGAACTTCAGCACAAGAAGCCCTTTCTTGTAGACTTCACGGATGTAATGCGCCTGAATGTCTATGTGCTTCGTTCTATTATGAAACACAGGGTTCTTTGTCAATTTTTGAGCACTGATGTTGTCACCAAAAATTGCAGTAGGTTCATCAAGTAGTTGGCTGAATCCAAGTTCCTCAAAAAAACGACGAAGGTATACAACTTCCTTGGATGCTGTTGATAGAGCGACGTATTCGGCCTCTGTACTGCTCAAGGCGATGGAAATTTGCTTTTTACTCCCCCATGTAACAGTGGCTCCGGCAAGGAAAAATGCGAAACCAGTGTATGATTTGCGGTCTACACTGTTGCAACCCCAATCAGCATCTGCGAAGCCCTTCAACTTTTCACCAGTCTGAAATATTTAAGTTTAAAATTTAGGGTTGAATTTAAGTACCTCAGTATATGTTTTGCAGCATTCAAATGTTCTACATGCGGATCTGTATTGAACTGAGCAAGCTTGCAGACAGAATGCATTATGTCAGGCCGCGAACAAATACTCAGGTATGTCAAAGACCCTATCAATGACTGGTACTGCTTCTGATCCACCTTCTTGCATTTGGAGCAATCATTGCATTTATAAAACTTGGTCCCTGGCTCCAATGGAGTTGCACAACTTCTGCATTCTAGCATACCAAAATCATCAAGCAGATTTCGAATCAGTTGCTGTTGTGAGATTTGGATTCCATCTCGATCTCTCGTAATCTCCATGCCAAGGAAATGATCAATTGGCCCTTTGTCGACAACCTCGAATCTATTACCTATTTCGAACTTTATTTCTTCTAGTGTATTGGAATTAGAGCACGCCAGCAGAATGTCATCCACGTAGACTGCCACAATGATTATCCCCATGACATCTCACAAATCTAATTTTTTTCAGAAAACAGTTTAACTCCTCGTTCCAATTCCTTCCAGACTGCTTCAAACCATATAATGATTTTTTCAACCTGCACACTTTAGATCTGTTTTCTTTATCAACAAAACACTCGAGCTGGTACATATATACCTCCTCTTGAAGATTTCCATTTAGGTACGCAGATGACACATCCATCTGGTGCACGATCAACTTATACTCTGCCGCCAATGCCAAAATCAGCCGAATCGACGAGTACCTTACTACAGGGGAAAAAATTTCGGTGTAGTCAACCCCGTATTTCTGGCTGCACCCTTTCGCTACCAACCGAGCCTTATAGCGGACTGCCACTCCATTTTTGTCACACTTGACATTGAAAACCCACTTCGATTTAATAGGTGTACGGTTTGCAGGTACATGCACCAACTCCCACGTCTGATTCTTGACCAGTGAGTTGTACTCGGACAACATTGCAGCCTTCCACTCGTCTGCATCTGGCCCATATAGCGCTTCCTCAACAGTGAGCGGATTCGTTGGCTTTTCCTTATGGTTGGTCTGCATATAACTAGTGTAACCTACTGGTTTTCTGAGGCGCAGCTTCCTTCCAGATTCCAAACTAACATCATCAGAAACAGCTCTAGCCTCACCAGCAGCTGTATCATCTTCAGCAGGATGAACATTATCAGCAAGAACAGGGGACATTGTCAGAATGAAGAAACCTCACATCTCTGGCTATAAAAACAGTTCTTTTACTTTTGTCGTAAAGACGATATGTCTTTGATTCCTCTGCGTATCCAACCATAAAGCACTCATTTCCATTTGCTGAAAATTTCGACCTTTTCGGCGTTTTGTCTAAAACGATACCTCTTCTATCTTACTTAATTTACTTTACTTTAGATGGCGCTCACAGCCCAGGATGGACTACGGCCTCAACCAACAAGCCCCTCCAGCCAGCTCGGTCCCTAGCTAGCTGCCTCCAGTTACGCACTCCAAGTTGGTTGAGGTCGTTTTCCACTTGTGTGCGCCACCTAAGGTGGGGTCTTCCTCTGCTGCGCAGACCGTCAGGGGTAGATTCGAAAACTCGTCGGGCTGGTGCGTTGGTGTCCATACGCTCCACGTGTCCCAGCCATCTCAGCCGCTGAATTTTCAGCTTCTTGACCAGGTCGACGTCGCTGTAAGGCCCGTAAAGCTCGTTATTAAATCTTCTCCTCCATACTCCATCGATACAGACTGGACCGAAAATCACCCGAAGAATCTTCCTTTCAAAGCACCCAAGCAGATTCTCATCCGTTTTTGACAGGGTCCATGCCTCTGCCCCATATAGCAGGACCGGGATGATTAGGGTCTTATATAAGGTCTCCTTGGTTCTCTGAGAGAGGGCTTTATTACTTAGATGCCTTCATAGCCCGAAGAAACAGCGATTGGCAAGAGTAATTCTTCGTTTGATCTCTGCGCTGATGTCATTTTGCGATGTTGCCCAGGTAGACAAAGTCCTTGACGACTTCGAAGTTGTATCTATCCATTGTGACGTTTTGCCCGAGCCGACGATGTTGAGATTCCTTTCTCGATGATAGCATATACTTCGTCTTGTCCTCATTAACAGCCTCTTCCATCAAAGACCTCTAAATAGGAAACATTTGGTTTATACCACACCATGCCTCATAAGGTGTCATGTCAACAGCCGTGTTTATAGCCTCCGCCCACAAAAATTCTGGCATAGAGCCACCAATAACCATGCACCGTCCCATTTCAACCAGCGTTCGATCTACCCTTTCAGCGACCCCATTTTGCTGTGGGGTGTATGGAACCGTAAGCTGTCTGCGGATGCCTTCTTACTTGAGAAATTCGGTAAATGCATGGTTTACATACTCTCCACCATTATCTGACCGTAACATCTTCAACTTGACACCTGTTTCCAATTCTACTGCGGCTTTAAAAATCTTAAAAGTCTTAAACACTTCGCTCTTATTTTTTATAAAGTAGACAAATATTTTCCGACTAAAATCATCGATAAATGTTACGAAGTACTTCGCCCCGCTAAGAAAAGAAGTTTTCATTAGGCCACAGACATCACTGTGAACTATGTCTAAGACCCTTGTACTAGATTTACCTAGGCACTTAGGAAACGGTGTTGCACTTATCTTTCCTTTTAAGCACACATCGCAATCAAAATCTTTCACCTTTTTCACATCCATTCCACAAACCATGCTTTTTCTACATAACAAATCTAGGCTGCTCTTATTTAAATGACCAAAACGCCGATGTCATTCTAAAACCTTATTATTTGCTGCTGCTAAACATAGCTTATTTAGCGTAACTTCATAACTAAATAAATCACCGCTTCTTTTTAACTGTATGAATTTTTTACCACTATTTGATTTGATAGGTTCAATGTCTTTACTAAACTTTACTATGAAATTGCTCTCCGTTATTTTAGTCACTGACAAAAAATTTGTTTTAAGATCGGGAACATAGAGTAGATTGTGTAAATAGATTTTACTCGTCTCTGTCTCCACAAGCACTTGACCTATACCTTCAGAAGAAATGTATTTGTTTCCCGCTAGCTCAATCTCTTCTCGATGCTCTTTCATATCATTGAAATATGATTTATCACAACACACAGTCATCGACTATCTCTCGAGCCGACAACATCGCCTTCCGATTGCTTATAATCTGCTCTCTTAAAGTTGGTGATTTTTCCATTCCCTTCCTTATCTTACCCCTTTTTCCTGCTTTAATACATCAGCATCAGCACCTCTTATGAGTACATAACCCAACTTCGAGATGGTAACCTCCTTATTCTAGTGAAATCACAGAAAATCGATGATATCTTCCTTTCCAAAAGATCGCTTTCTAATATCTGTCCGATCGTTGTGAATTTACATTCACATCCCAATTTCTCCAAGGGTACCGTTTATGCACCCTGTTTAATTAACGTATCCGAAAACGGAATTGTGGCTGAAATGAAAGACCAAGGGGTAACAGAGGTTTACAAATTCAAAAAAAATTAAAACGATGTACAACGGGCCACTGGCCTCGTGCTATTCACTTTCGATCGCTTCCGCCCCCCACATCCATCAATGTTGGTTGGTATACTCTTCAAGTTGAAGAATACTTCCCCAACCCGATGCGATGTAAGAACTGCCAACTCCTCGGTCACACCTCTAAAACTCTTCCAATCATGTCTCCTCACAGCAATCTCTTAATCCCCAAACTAATATTTGTCTACCTCTCGTTGAAAATTATTCTATCACATTGAACTCACCAAAACCGGTTCCTAAGAACAAAGCCATACCAAGTCAGAAGAATAATCTTTCATCCATCTCACACTTTCCCAATTCAACAAATTCTACAATGCCCCCCACTTCATCATCATCAACAAAATTTAGAGTCTCCTCAATAAAACTTTGATTCAGTGTATTAGTGTAATTCAAGTAACATACACACAAACATAAATACAAAGTCTAACATAAAGTCCCCAGGCCAGGTTCACGAGCCTTAGCCAGGATGGGAGGGGGGGGGGGGGTAAAGGTCCCCTTTTGTAGTATTTCGTAAATATTTCGAAAACCAAGCGTTTAAGAAGAAAAGTCTACTACACAAAATGAAAGTAAATTAAGTTTGCTACAGAGAAGATTCTGTTCATATTTTCTCTAGAAGTGATACTAATTGAGATGCGGGGCTTAGAAGTTCACAACAGCGTTGGGACTTTACTGCGAAAGCAGTAGATCTACTGCGCTTTTTTCGAAGTTTTCAAATCTACTGCGTCACTGCGCTTTTCCTACAATCTGCTGCAATTTTTTGGGATTTTGTTTTAATGGTCATAGAAATTTATGTAGATAGAACAATGTCAAACATTTAAAAAAGATTCTTATCTTATATGCAAGTTTTGTCATCTATATATATGTTTTTAGTTCAACTTTTCTTCAATTATTTTTTTTCTTGTTTCCTTTTACGATAACGCAACACACACCGCAGGCGCTAACGAGTCAGCATAATTCAAACATTTTTGTTTTCTTAATTTGTTTATTGATTTTTTTTTAATTAGCAACGAAATGTTTTTTTTTATTTTTTTAATGAAAAAACTTTGATATTTAACTGAATCTCAAAGTCTTGCTGGATATAATTCTGTATTTCAACGTTATGTAAATTCATTACTCTGCATTTCCAAATTCTTTAAATAAAAAATTCTGTATAACGAAATTCTCTAAGACCGAAATTCTGGATTCTGTGCTGTTCTGGATGTTGTGCGGTTTGTATACAAGAAATTATGTTTGTTTTTTATTATTCTTGCATTGTTCATGGTGAGTTCAAAAATTTATTGAACTCCGAATTTCTGTAAATTTACATTTTATTTATATAAAGAAAAATAGTTTTGATATTATAAATGATTACTACGTATTCTTTGATTAACGTAACTTCCCATAATATCATATTTCGAAAAGAGATAATTTTAGCCAAATTTTTAAGAAATAAGGTTCGAAATCAGGAGAATCGAACACACAAGCTCTAATGAATATTTTCTAAAATTCTGTAAATTATAAAAATTATAAAAGAAATATAGTTTCAAAAATGAAAAAAGTTCAAATACAGAATTTCGGAATAAATACATAATTTTGAAATTTTAGCGAATATAGAATTTTTAACCCAACCCGAATTAATCATTAAAACAAAATTACAATTCTACTGCGAAAATTTTGGTTTCACTGCGATTTTTTTTTCAGTTTGCTGCAATTTACGGTAGGTCTCTACAAATTAAATTTTTATTCAACTTACTCAGAAATAATAGAAAAAGTAATAAGGCAAAGGAGGGGGGGGGTTCGAAACATTTATACGAAACAATACAAAAGGGGACCTTTAATCCCCGTCCTGGCTAAAGCTCGTGGGCCTGGCCTAAGGACTTTTAGTATGTTGTACCTAAGGGTCACCCCTACGACCTTAAAAAAAATAACCCAGACTACATGATTTTTTGAACTTGTTTTTTTTTGTTACAACATTGACCGTTTGATCTTTGATGTACTAATTACTCTACAGAAATAATTTTCTAAAAAAGTAGTAGTAACCCCCCCCCCCCACTCCTTACAAAGTTTTTTCTTAATATAGGTATCTCTTAAAACTATTTCACAAAGTATTGGTCAATAACTTAGAAATACATTGCATACTTAAGCTAAGTATAGACGATTGTCAGATCTTACAATATTGTCAGATCTGTCAATGGTCTGACAATAGCGGACAATTAGCTGACAATTGACAAATTTCTTACAATGTAAAATTGTCCGTTCACACGATTGGTAGATTTTGTGCCAAAGTCTGACAATTTAATTGTCAGCTCTTGTCTGACAATTTTCGGACAATTATATATCTAACAATATTGTCAGCTTGAAAATTTTCTGTTCACACGGTTGGCAGACCAATAAAAATTCAAATCACAATAAAAATTCAATTCAATTGAGGATTTCAAGATCAAACGAACTTTTAAAGAATTTCACTTTTTAATGTATGTAACCACTATCAAGAAGAGGATACTTTCAAAGTGATTTGGAAATCTAGTATCAGTGGTAATGCCAAAACAATTGAAAAAATTTAACTACAACTAGACATCGAGGGCGACGGACGACCTTACACACTACGAAGGAGAAATATGCCAGAGGTCGTCAAGACGCGCTACGAAGAACAAAAGTCCATATTCTTTATCAAATTATTAAACAAAAAAAAAAGAATTTAAATTTTAAATCATTTATTTTTTGAAAGACGCAAGAATGAGAAGATCTTGCAATAATTGAACTATATTGTTTAGAAGAAAAAATAAACCTTTGCGTAAAAAAAATTCTAGAGAGCTCGGCTGATTTAGAAAGTGATCTTGAGACTATGTTAGGTCTGGGCGAGTTGGCGGCAGGCTGCCTATTGTTACCAATTGCTAGTGAGCTAGTTTTTTTTTCCAGGTAGTGTCCCTGTCCACCCTCGTTTTGGCATTCTTCAAATTTATTTGATTGCTCGTATAGTTTCTTGGCCATTTTGAAGTCCAATTTTTTTTTTAATTTGTTGGAATTTGCTGTTCACTTTATTTCCATCGTATTTAATCTTCATTTGAGTAGATATCTTTCAATGGTTTTATTTATTCCGAAAAAAATATACAGCACAAGGAATTTAATATAAAAGTGAGTTTATAGATATAGTGCTTTATAGATTTTTTTCATTCTGTTCTGGAAAAACTACAAATTTCCTACAAAAAAAGTTTTTTTTTTATCTCTCAACTTGGCTCCCACCGTTTGACATTTCGAACAATGAAGAAATTGTCAGCAATTGTAAGATGTTTTCAATGAAAACATCTGACAATGACCAATGAGTCTGACAATGTCCTAATCGTCTGACAATGACACAAATTGTGCGTTTAGACGATTGTAAGATACCTGACAATTTTTTGTCAGATTGTCATCTGACAATTACCTGACAATGACGTTTCTGACAATATTGTCAGACAAAATTGTGTGTTCAGACGATTGTAAGACATTTGGGACAGTATTTTCACTGACAGATCTGACAATATTGTAAGATCTGACAATCGTCTGTACTTAGCTTTACCTTTGAAGATACAGTGTTTTTCATATGACAAAAAACCCTGTATCAAATAAATTAAATAAGGATATTTTAACTCTCACCACCTTCTTTAGTCCCAAACTCTCTCTCCCATCAAGTCAATGGAATTATCATGAATCGATACGTATTTACCTTTTCTATAATTTCAGTGTTAATTCCTCAAAAAAATCGTTAAATTTTAAACGCATTAACATGGTTTTTCAGATTTTCTGACTTTTGTACCCCATATCTCTCTTAGGCCCATTTGCTGAAATGAAACTTAAGCGAAACGCATTGGACTAAAGGTCGCAAAAAATCTTCCAATTGAATTTAATTCAATACAGTCCACTAAACAACAACAAAAATATTTTTCTTTTATTTTTGTTATTCCTCTTCTTAAATATTTATGTTCAACTTAAAAGCTTATGTGACAGTTTACGCTGAGGAAAAAGTAGAACATAAAGCGCTTAAGTTGAACATAAAAATTTAAGTTTCGTTTCAGCAAATGGGCCTTAGTATTGCTAAGCAAAAATATGTATAAAACCTTTTTTGAAGTAAATTTTATTTACTTTCATATTGTAGTGTCAACTTTTCCGCTAATACTCTTGGTTTTCAAAATATTTATGAAATAAATATATTCCCTTTCACCCCGCTACCCCACCCCTCCTGACTAAAGCTCGCGGGCCTGGGCTGGGGACATTTAGTATGTTATACCTGGGGGTAACCCCTACCACTTAAAAAAAATAATTCAGACTACACGACTTTTTTCATTTAGTTTTCCTTCGTTGAATAGACTATTAAGAGTTTTCAAAACTAATAAAAACAAATTAATTGTAGAACAACGAAAAAAGATGAAATTAATGCTAAATTATTGAATGAATACATTTAATTGGCTCAAAAAAAAAAATTCAAAGAAAATGACGCTCTTCAAAAAAATTTAAAAAAAAAACCTAATTTTTGGCTCGTGCTGCTTCTTATGATTGCGCAATAACGGTGCCTCAAAAAAAATCATTTGCTAAAATTTATCAACACAAAAAACATAATGCTATTTGTTTCATCTCAATAAGACCACTTTTCGCAAAAACACTAAAAAAAAAGGGATTTTTTTTGTTCCATTAATTCTTTTAACTAGTGTATTTAAAATTAAAATAAAACTACAAAAGGCTTTCCATTTTATAAGTAAACAGATTTCCGCACAATAAGCGTAAGCAAGGAATATCCATATTTATAATAAACTTTTTGCAATAAAACTACTGATCGAGATTAAATGTTAAAACTATGCAAAGCTGTGTTGCAGGATTCTGCTAGTAATTCACAATAATTAAACAAATTTAGATTTCGAAAGATGTTTTTGTCAGAAGCACCACAATCAAAAAAGGCCTTTATCATCATTTCAAATCCTTTTATTATAATGTAAAATAATTTTTGCCAAATTTAAAAAGAACGTTTACTTTTCAAATCGATTTAAATTTTCAAATATATACTATTTTATTGCTAGAAGAACCATAACACCATATAAGATTATCCAAATTCTTAAATTACCTGAACTTCTCAAAACTAATATTTTTTCAAACTTTAAAAAATGTCCTATATTATAAAAAACACACTAATTTAAAAAGATCACAATAAACTTACATACTTTTCAAATAATAACTTTTTCGCTTATGGCATTTGACATTAATTAAGAGTTCGAAAATAAAAATTAATTGATCGAACAATATCCAAATTACGAACTTTAACTTTCACTTACCGAATGGCATATGAACACCATTTGCTTGGATAGGTGTTAGCTTCCTGACTAATGTTGATGGTGCTACACCTGAAGTTGACGATGGTGATGATGATGAATCGCATGATCCTTCTAAAGATGGTTGCAATGCAGGAGCAGGTTCTGAATTATCTTTTCTATGTTCTGTTGTTATTTTAGCTGTGTGGCTACTTTGATACTGATGCAGGTGATGATGATGCAAAAATGAAGATACGGGTGCAATAGGTGGTACTTCACCCATTTGTAAACCTCTAGCTTCATCTTGGGCTTGAGCCCGACGCCACGATGTTTGCAATGCCATTATTTTCTGTCGGTCGGAGGTTAAACGACATTTTTCACAATTACAACATCTATAATTGCAGTACCGTTTGTGTCCCTTAAGAATTATCTTCAAACCATGATTCTTGCAACGAGCGCAGTTCGGAGGTGTGCGCGGTGACAATGAACTTCCACTTGAGCTTGCGGATCCACCACAAATATCGGCTTTAGAGTCCATTAGGTCTGAATCTGACATTGTATCATCCCAAATATTCCGGAAAACATTCAAATAAATTTCAAAGCTGTATTTTCTGGTTACAAAAGATCCAGATTCTTAACAAAATAAAAATAGTTACAAATATCAACAGCTATGTAACAAGAATCTAGAAGTAATGTGCATTTTCTATTTTATCGATAAGAGACTAGATCGCACATGTTTCTCTCAGTTATATTGTGCTTTTTTCTTACTTAACGTGTGCATTTATTTTCTCTGCATTGTTTCACTGTATTAACAAAAAATACTCAAACGATGCTAACTACCTACTGATACCGAAAGCAAGCTCTCTTCGCTAATAAAAGCTTATTTCGCAGAAGTTTTTAGATAACAATAATATCATGTATCTCCAACAAAATCGAAAAAAAAGATTTGAAATAATGTACATTTAAAAGCTAAACTAAACGTTTTATTGGACACTTTCAAGTTAATAGAATCTAGCTTAATGGGAACCTTTGGAATTTTATATGAATTCTCAATGAAACTATTCAAAAATTTGTCGCGCACTTTGTTTTCGAATTTCTTTGAAGAACCACCATACAATTTTCAAAATAAAACTCTCATTCTAGGCACAATACAATATTTTACTACCTCAATAACTAACTTCTATATTTACACTGAAATCAAAATGAAATTATTTTTGAATTCTCTAACAAAATAAAAAGATACTTGAACTAAAACACTGCACACTGAGTAGGAGAAGCGAGCGGGGATTTTACGGTGTCATTGCAGCAATAAGAAACACGAAGAAAACAAACCAACGATTGCAATTTACTAGCAGTGTAACGTCACCGTGCCGAATAAAAATACATTGAAATCGCTGCCTGCCAACGAACCGACCTGCAGCACGATACGATTACGAATGCACCACCTATGCTAAAAAGTTGTCGAATCCGTGATGTTGACGTTGTTTTCGCTATCGTTGTGTGTGATTTTTGCGAAGTCTCTTTGGTTAGTTCCTCATGCTCCCCCTCCAAAACAGTGCTGTCGCTTTTGATTTAGAATTACTGTGGGGATTGTTCAATAACCTGATGTGTAGAATTTTTGAGCTTAAAGTAGTGGCGAATAGTTTAAGGTAGCTAACTAAGAACTAACAGAGTTTTTTTCTTTTTTAATTTTTTGAAATGTTTATCTCCATGGTCATGGATTTCTTTATTTTAACTAAGTTCACCCAATTAAATTTCGATTAAAGAATAAACAGAACCTGTTATTTAATAGCGTGCTTCGCACTGTGGTCCAAAACAGCAAAAGTCGTGGCAAAAATTAAAAACACGATTTTTCTTTTCATGACTTTGTTCTTGGATTAGATTTAAATATTATAATAGGAATATAAAAAAATTATTTGGTATTAAAAGAACAATACTTCTTATTTTCATATAAATAATTTATTTGCCTAACGAACGTTTTCAAAAAATATTTATATGAGAATAAGAAGTATTGTTCTTTTAATACCAAATAATATTAGAACTCATATAGTTACGTTCCAACGTAATTCATTACAAATTTATGAATACTAGTATAGTCCTGGTTATTTCGCAAACAATTTGTTTGAAAATATGGAAGGAAAAAAACACTTTTTTTTTATTTTATTATTTTTTTATATATGCTTTTTTTTCATTTTTTTTTTTTTATATATGTAAAGTGTTCGACAGTACAAAAACAAAAACAAAAGAGTGTGTAAATGCGTTTTTCAAGTATATTCTGCACATCTTTGAAATCGGTCAAATATTTTTTGAGAAACTGGTACCACAGAATTTATTTAAGCCTATTTATATATAGATAAAGAGTTTCAAAAACAGCAGAAAGCTCGTTTCTCAGAGCTTTTTAAATTCATAAATATTGGTCTTGACCTAAAGTTAAAAAAAAAAAAAACAATAGTTATTTCTTATCCAATCAATCAAAAGAAGAAACGACCGCGAAGAGGAATCCTGCAATCAGGCTCCAACTTTCAATGTGCACGAACAGACATTAGCTTTATTCGTTGAGCCCTGAAGTGGCCCTGAGGTTGCCGCAAAGCGTTTTGTGAAAATTCTGAACTCACCCTGACAAAACAATTCTTTTTTTTTTTAACCTGGGGTCGCCGTGAACTCGCCCTTAAGTAGATCTAGGTTTTCTGCTGGGGCGAGTTGAGGTAACGAATAAACTGCCAAAGTGACATACAGCATTTATTTTGTTGAAAATTCGTGATTGTTTGTTTTTAAAATAAAAATTAGATAAAATAGTACACAAATTGAATAAAATTCAATAGGAAAAGAAAATGGAAACGTTTGAAGTTGTTTTTATTCATTTTTTAATCTTATTTTAAGTTTTAGTTTTTTTTTTAAAGTTATTCGAGTACAGAAATTCTTTCTTGCTTAAAATGTCATATCTTTTTTGAGAATCGAAAAACTCGTTTTTTTTATAACTCATGGGTTTGTCAAGAAAACCTGGGTCAACCCTGGCTAAAGTTTGACGAAAAACCTATTAGCGCAAATTTTTTTTACGATTTTAGATGATTCTATTATAAAACGAGGTTAGAAAGAATATTTCGCTAATTTTAAACAAATTTAGTATCAAACTATCTTTTTAAATTTTAAAAATCATGTAACGTCTTCTTTATCTTTTCAGTATACTTACTCCATTATGTCACTTTGACAATTACTTATGAAAAAAAAAATTACATACGGTTGCTTCGTTTTCGCAAGAACTGTGATTGTTTCAGGTGAATTCAATTGGAGTTTATTAGAAACAAGTTTACCTATATGAGTTAAGTATGATCTTAGAAAAAATGTTTGAAGTAGGTAAGAAAATTTTGATTGATCTTAACAAAGAACAAATAGATTGAGTCTTCACAGATTTTAGTAAGGCGTTCGACAAGCTCTCGCATCGAATTTTAATATTTAAATTAAGGAAACTGGGATTTAGCAATCAGTTTGTAATTTGACTTGAATCTTATTTAACTGATAGATCTTACTCAACACTTTTCAACGGTTGCGAATCAAATAAGTTTAAAGTCAATTCCGGTATACCACAGGGAAGCCATTTAGGTCCTGTGCTTTTTATTTTATTTATTAACGACTTACCATCTATGTTGAAGCACTCGGCACTTATTTATGCAGACGATGTTACAATTTTCAAAATTATTTCTAATTCTCGTGATAGCGAAGAGTTGCAAAGTGACTTACGTCGTTTTTTGAATGGTGTAGGTATTCGTAATTGTTTAATTCTTAATAGAGCTAAATGTAAAAAAAATAAAGACAATTTTCTTTCAACTATTTGTTAAATGGTGTACTATTATCATGAGAAAGTGATGTGACTGTTCTTAGTGTCTTATTTGACCAAAAACTTGAGTTCATATTGCACATCAGCTCCATAACTAATAAAGCCAATTCAATTTTTGGTTGGAAATCAAAACAATTTTCTAATCCTTATGTTTTTATTCCATTTGTGCGACCCATCCTCGAATATGCTTGTCAGATTTGGTCTCCCCATTATGAATGTCATAAAAATAGATTAGAACAAGTGCAAAAAAGATTTTTGAGGTTTGCACTCAGAGGGTTGGGTTGGGAAAATCCCTTTGAACTCCCTCCTTACAATAACAGACTTAAACTTAAATCATGAGAGCAGACATTCGTATTTATTGTTTGTCTTCATTTTTATAAACTTATAAACGGAAGTATAAGTTAGAAAATTTGAGCCCTCATACAGAGGACGCGATATCAACCCACTATAAAAATTGTTATCAATTATGTATAATGGAGAACTTCTGATTGCTGTAGAGTAATGAAATTTGGTAGGCCAGTAGGATTTACAATGAGTACAAAGTAAAAAAACTAAAATAGGAGATTTTACACTCAAGGGGCGTGGCATCCACCCACTTTCTCAAAACTGTTAGCTATTATATGGAGCTCTTCTGATTGTGTCGAATGATAAAATTTGGTAAGGCTTGCAGTGAGTGAAAAGGATAACAATTTAAATTTGAGCAGGGCTGGTAACGAAACAAGACTCTCGTCTCGATCTCGACAAAATCGAAAAATTTCGCGGGTGCATTCAGTAATGTAAAACAAAGAGACAACATAAAAATAAAAAATAAAGAAATACAAGAAAAAGTGGGGTGGATATATAAAGCTACTGTCACTCTGATCTGTATTGTTTTATTTTATTTTTCTATTCCAACGACGTGCATACATAAATCGTACTAGGTGGAGATCCAACTGTTGGATAACTTATCTGATTGGGTAAAAGGTTCTAATACCACTTAATCGATAGATATTTCTAAAACAAACTCAACGAACATAGGTTGTCTAGCAGCATTTGGGTGCGTGGCGTCGAAAATGAGCCATTTCCGGTGAATTTTTTTGACCCAAACTTATCTCATCGACTCATCGAGTAAAAGGTTCAAACTAAACTCAAATGTAGTAATGCCTAGATTAAAATGGGTGCGTTATCCTGGCAACCCTATTTCCGTATCACTGTTTTTTTACTCAAACTTATATCATTGGGTAAAAGTTTGAAACTGGTGTCAAACAAAAGATTACATCGCACTGAAAATAAAAAAATAGGGTTGCAAGTTTGAAAATGGGTGCATGAATGTGCCAACCCTATTTGAAGGAAAAAAGTGTAATAGACGCGTTATTGCTTTTAACTAATTTATTTTGTTTACTTGAAACCATGTATTATACATCAAATGAGTATTGAGAATCCGTAGAAAAATATGAAAATAAATTTCAGTTTTGAAAATTTTCTTGAAAAGTTTAAACAAATATTTCATTACAGACTTAAAAGTTTTCAATAGGATTTTTAATAAAAAAATTATTTTTTCTATAGACTCAACTGAAACCGGGACTATTATATTAAAGCTTAATTCTCATTCGTACATTTAGCACTTGCAGCAAATCTTAAAAGTACATGGCAACCCTGCTAATTATAATTATATACCGAAATTACTAGTTATTTAGATCAAAATTCATAAGGTACAAGCTTAAAACATATATCAAATTAAAGCTTAGACTCTAATCTATACAAAAAAATTAGGCTGCCAACCCTAATTTAACCCAAAAATATAACCAAATTGCTATTTTTTCAGCCTTAGAGTATAAAATTTTATAAGGCACAAACTTAAAACATATACCAAATTAAAGCTTAGACTCCGATCTATAAAAAAAATTAGGCTGCCTGATCTTAACTGGGTGCATTACCTTGCCAACCCTGATTTAATCCAAAAATATACCTAAATCGCTATTTTTTCAGCCTGAGAATATAAAATTTCATAAGGTACAAACTTAAAACATATACCAAATGAAAGCTTAGACTCTGATCTATAAAAAAAAATAGGCTGCCTGATCTTAACTGGGTGCATTACCTTGCCAACCCTGATTTAATCCAAAAATATACCTTAATCGCTATTTTTTCAGCCTGAGAGTATAAAATTTCATAAGGTACAAACTTGAAGCATATACCAAATTAAGACTTAGACTCTGATCTATAAAAAAAAACTAGGCTGCCTGATCTTAACTGGGTGCATGAACTTGTCAACCCTGATTTAATCCAAAAATATACCCAAATCGCTATTTTTTCAGCCTTAGAGTATAAAACTTTATAAAGTACAAACTTAAAACATATACCAAATTAATGCTGAGATTTTGATCTATAAAAAAATATTAGGCTGCCTTATCTTAACTGGGCTCATGACCTTGCCAACCCTGATTTAATCCAAAAATATACCCAAATCGCTATCTTTTCCGCATGAGAGTATACAATTTTATAGGGTTCAAACTTAAAACGTATACCAAATTAGAGTTTAGACTCTGATCTATAAAAAAAAATTAGGCTGCCTGATCTTAACTGGGTGCATGACTTTGCCAACCTTGATTTAATCCAAAAATATACCCAAATCACTATTTTTTCAGCCTGAGAGTATAAAATTTCATAAGGTATAAACCTAAAACATATACCAAATTAAAGCTTAGACTCTGATCTATAAAAAAAAATTAGGCGCATTACCTTGCCAACCCTGATTTAATCCAAAAATATACCCAAATCGCTATTTTTTCAGCCTGAGAGTATAAAATTTCATAAGGCACAAACTTAAAACATATACCAAATTAAAGCTTAGGCTCTGATCTATAAAAAAAATAGGCTGCCTGATCTTAACTGGGTGGATGACCTTGCCAACCCTGATTTAATCCAAAAACATACCTTGCCAACCCTGATTTAATCCAAAAATATACCCAAATCGCTATTTTTTCAGCCTGAGAGTATAAAATTTCATTAGGCTCAAACTTAAAACATATACCAAATTAAAGCTTAGGCTCTAATCTATAAAAAAAATAGGCTGCCTGATCTTAACTGGGTGGATGACCTTGCCAACCCTGATTTAATCCAAAAACATACCCAAATCACTACTGACAGACATGGTTGACCATGGGCGTAGATAAGGGGGGGGGCACAGGTGGGCAATTACCCCAGTAGAGTAGTTTGGGGTAAGTGTGCGGACTTTTGACTTTGAAGTAGGATTCGAAGTAGAATAAGTTTCATTCAAGAAATTTTAATTGGATTATCAGGATAAATGTCTTGTTTCCTTATTGACAATTCGAAAATAATCAATATAGACAAATTAAAAAAACAAAATGCGTACACTTGTCCCCAGGTAGGGGTAGGTGTATGCAGTCTATGGGTTAAGGGTTTTAGGGCTTTAGTTCAACGTTTCTATAATTAAATAAAATTTAAAGTCCAGTTTTTATTTTGACCTATCTTTGCAATCCATAAATGAATATTATTTAGCATTAAAAAAAAGTAATAAAAAGGAAATTATATTTCAAAGACTAATTGATTAACTTAAATAAATTGAATTATAAGGCTATATTCACACTAAAGTGCCGACACCGATACAACAAAATATTAGACAAGAAACAAACAATATTCAGACTATAGACATTTTGTGAAAACTCTGAACTCACCCTGACAAAACAATTCTTTTTTTTTTAACCTGGGGTCGCCGTGAACTCGCCCTTAAGTAGATCTAGGTTTTCTGCTGGGGCGAGTTGAGGTAACGAATAAACTGCCAAAGTGACATACAGCATTTATTTTGTTGAAAATTCGTGATTGTTTGTTTTTAAAATAAAAATTAGATTAAATAGTACACAAATTGAATAAAATTCAATAGGAAAAGAAAATGTAAACGTTTGAAGTTGTTTTTATTCATTTTTTAATCTTATTTTAAGTTTTAGTTTTTTTTAAAAGTTATTCGAGTACAGAAATTCTTTCTTGCTTAAAATGTCATATCTTTTTTGAGAATCGAAAAACTCGTTTTTTTTATAACTCATGGGTTTGTCAAGAAAACCTGGGTCAACCCTGGCTAAAGTTTGACGAAAAACCTATTAGCGCAAATTTTTTTTACGATTTTAGATGATTCTATTATAAAACGAGGTTAGAAAGAATATTTCGCTAATTTTAAACAAATTTAGTATCAAACTATCTTTTAAAATTTTAAAAATCATGTAACGTCTTCTTTATCTTTTCAGTATACTTACTCCATTATGTCACTTTGACAATTACTTATGAAAAAAAAATTACATACGGTTGCTTCGTTTTTGCAAGAACTGTGATTGTTTCAGGTGAATTCAATTGGAGTTTATTAGAAACAAGTTTACCTATATGAGTTAAGCATGATCTTAGAAAAAATGTTTGAAGTAGGTAAGAAAATTTTGATTGATCTTAACAAAGAACAAATAGATTGAGTCTTCACAGATTTTAGTAAGGCGTTCGACAAGCTCTCGCATCGAATTTTAATATTTAAATTAAGGAAACTGGGATTTAGCAATCAGTTTGTAATTTGACTTGAATCTTATTTAACTGATAGATCTTACTCAACACTTTTCAACGGTTGCGAATCAAATAAGTTTAAAGTCAATTCCGGTATACCACAGGGAAGCCATTTAGGTCCTGTGCTTTTTATTTTATTTATTAACGACTTACCATCTATGTTGAAGCACTCGGCACTTATTTATGCAGACGATGTTACAATTTTCAAAATTATTTCTAATTCTCGTGATAGCGAAGAGTTGCAAAGTGACTTACGTCGTTTTTTGAATGGTGTAGGTATTCGTAATTGTTTAATTCTTAATAGAGCTAAATGTAAAAAAAATAAAGACAATTTTCTTTCAACTATTTGTTAAATGGTGTACTATTATCATGAGAAAGTGATGTGACTGTTCTTAGTGTCTTATTTGACCAAAAACTTGAGTTCATATTGCACATCAGCTCCATAACTAATAAAGCCAATTCAATTTTTGGTTGGAAATCAAAACAATTTTCTAATCCTTATGTTTTTATTCCATTTGTGCGACCCATCCTCGAATATGCTTGTCAGATTTGGTCTCCCCATTATGAATGTCATAAAAATAGATTAGAACAAGTGCAAAAAAGATTTTTGAGGTTTGCACTCAGAGGGTTGGGTTGGGAAAATCCCTTTGAACTCCCTCCTTACAATAACAGACTTAGGGTTTGTTTCACAATGTCTGATTAAAGTTCCCTATAACTATCCGACACATAAATTATCCACAACTTAAATCCTCTCATTAAAAAACTTTGCGTTTCACAATCATAAATTTATGTGCCACTTAGCTAGTTGTCAGTTATTCCAGTTTTCCAAAGAATTTGACTGATTGAAAATAATCAATCAAATAATTATTAATTTATTCTCAAGTTGTGAATTTTAAAGTGTCATAATTAAACTTTTTGGACCCAGAACTGGTAACAAACAACTGGTAACCCTTACTGCAATTTGATAAAATCCAGTTAGAAATTTTGTGTTGATATGTGAATGTGAGTGATTTAAAATACTAAAGTGCGTTTTGAAATTGCATTTTTATGGTGTTAAGGGGTGGATTTTTTGTCGTGAAGTAAGTATTTAAGTAATTGGGTTAACGCATACAAATATCCGTCACTAGTCCAAACTATTGATGTATTTGTTGTGTGAGTCGCACTGACAGCAGCTGTAGATATTTTAAATGCCAGTTTAATTTTTTTATCGGAACCTCAACCGGCCTGTAAAATATTCAGAACTTTAAGTGCCACTTAGACCTATTCAGATATTGTGATATTGTCACTTAAAAATAAAAAAATTATTTTTTCTATAGACTCAACTGAAACCGGGACTATTATATTAAAGCTTAATTCTCATTCGTACATTTAGCACTTGCAGCAAATCTTAAAAGTACATGGCAACCCTGCTAATTATAATTATATACCGAAATTACTAGTTATTTAGATCAAAATTCATAAGGTACAAGCTTAAAACATATATCAAATTAAAGCTTAGACTCTAATCTATACAAAAAAATTAGGCTGCCTGATCTTAACTGGGTGCATGACCTTGCCAACCCTAATTTAACCCAAAAATATAACCAAATTGCTATTTTTTCAGCCTTAGAGTATAAAATTTTATAAGGCACAAACTTAAAACATATACCAAATTAAAGCTTAGACTCCGATCTATAAAAAAAATAGGCTGCCTGATCTTAACTGGGTGGATGACCTTGCCAACCCTGATTTAATCCAAAAACATACCTTGCCAACCCTGATTTAATCCAAAAATATACCCAAATCGCTATTTTTTCAGCCTGAGAGTATAAAATTTCATTAGGCTCAAACTTAAAACATATACCAAATTAAAGCTTAGGCTCTAATCTATAAAAAAAATAGGCTGCCTGATCTTAACTGGGTGGATGACCTTGCCAACCCTGATTTAATCCAAAAACATACCCAAATCACTACTGACAGACATGGTTGACCATGGGCGTAGATAAGGGGGGGGGCACAGGTGGGCAATTACCCCAGTAGAGTAGTTTGGGGTAAGTGTGCGGACTTTTGACTTTGAAGTAGGATTCGAAGTAGAATAAGTTTCATTCAAGAAATTTTAATTGGATTATCAGGATAAATGTCTTGTTTCCTTATTGACAATTCGAAAATAATCAATATAGACAAATTAAAAAAACAAAATGCGTACACTTGTCCCCAGGTAGGGGTAGGTGTATGCAGTCTATGGGTTAAGGGTTTTAGGGCTTTAGTTCAACGTTTCTATAATTAAATAAAATTTAAAGTCCAGTTTTTATTTTGACCTATCTTTGCAATCCATAAATGAATATTATTTAGCATTAAAAAAAAGTAATAAAAAGGAAATTATATTTCAAAGACTAATTGATTAACTTAAATAAATTGAATTATAAGGCTATATTCACACTAAAGTGCCGACACCGATACAACAAAATATTAGACAAGAAACAAACAATATTCAGACTATAGACATTTTGTGAAAACTCTGAACTCACCCTGACAAAACAATTCTTTTTTTTTTAACCTGGGGTCGCCGTGAACTCGCCCTTAAGTAGATCTAGGTTTTCTGCTGGGGCGAGTTGAGGTAACGAATAAACTGCCAAAGTGACATACAGCATTTATTTTGTTGAAAATTCGTGATTGTTTGTTTTTAAAATAAAAATTAGATTAAATAGTACACAAATTGAATAAAATTCAATAGGAAAAGAAAATGTAAACGTTTGAAGTTGTTTTTATTCATTTTTTAATCTTATTTTAAGTTTTAGTTTTTTTTTAAAAGTTATTCGAGTACAGAAATTCTTTCTTGCTTAAAATGTCATATCTTTTTTGAGAATCGAAAAACTCGTTTTTTTTTATAACTCATGGGTTTGTCAAGAAAACCTGGGTCAACCCTGGCTAAAGTTTGACGAAAAACCTATTAGCGCAAATTTTTTTTACGATTTTAGATGATTCTATTATAAAACGAGGTTAGAAAGAATATTTCGCTAATTTTAAACAAATTTAGTATCAAACTATCTTTTAAAATTTTAAAAATCATGTAACGTCTTCTTTATCTTTTCAGTATACTTACTCCATTATGTCACTTTGACAATTACTTATGAAAAAAAAAATTACATACGGTTGCTTCGTTTTTGCAAGAACTGTGATTGTTTCAGGTGAATTCAATTGGAGTTTATTAGAAACAAGTTTACCTATATGAGTTAAGCATGATCTTAGAAAAAATGTTTGAAGTAGGTAAGAAAATTTTGATTGATCTTAACAAAGAACAAATAGATTGAGTCTTCACAGATTTTAGTAAGGCGTTCGACAAGCTCTCGCATCGAATTTTAATATTTAAATTAAGGAAACTGGGATTTAGCAATCAGTTTGTAATTTGACTTGAATCTTATTTAACTGATAGATCTTACTCAACACTTTTCAACGGTTGCGAATCAAATAAGTTTAAAGTCAATTCCGGTATACCACAGGGAAGCCATTTAGGTCCTGTGCTTTTTATTTTATTTATTAACGACTTACCATCTATGTTGAAGCACTCGGCACTTATTTATGCAGACGATGTTACAATTTTCAAAATTATTTCTAATTCTCGTGATAGCGAAGAGTTGCAAAGTGACTTACGTCGTTTTTTGAATGGTGTAGGTATTCGTAATTGTTTAATTCTTAATAGAGCTAAATGTAAAAAAAATAAAGACAATTTTCTTTCAACTATTTGTTAAATGGTGTACTATTATCATGAGAAAGTGATGTGACTGTTCTTAGTGTCTTATTTGACCAAAAACTTGAGTTCATATTGCACATCAGCTCCATAACTAATAAAGCCAATTCAATTTTTGGTTGGAAATCAAAACAATTTTCTAATCCTTATGTTTTTATTCCATTTGTGCGACCCATCCTCGAATATGCTTGTCAGATTTGGTCTCCCCATTATGAATGTCATAAAAATAGATTAGAACAAGTGCAAAAAAGATTTTTGAGGTTTGCACTCAGAGGGTTGGGTTGGGAAAATCCCTTTGAACTCCCTCCTTACAATAACAGACTTAGGGTTTGTTTCACAATGTCTGATTAAAGTTCCCTATAACTATCCGACACATAAATTATCCACAACTTAAATCCTCTCATTAAAAAACTTTGCGTTTCACAATCATAAATTTATGTGCCACTTAGCTAGTTGTCAGTTATTCCAGTTTTCCAAAGAATTTGACTGATTGAAAATAATCAATCAAATAATTATTAATTTATTCTCAAGTTGTGAATTTTAAAGTGTCATAATTAAACTTTTTGGACCCAGAACTGGTAACAAACAACTGGTAACCCTTACTGCAATTTGATAAAATCCAGTTAGAAATTTTGTGTTGATATGTGAATGTGAGTGATTTAAAATACTAAAGTGCGTTTTGAAATTGCATTTTTATGGTGTTAAGGGGTGGATTTTTTGTCGTGAAGTAAGTATTTAAGTAATTGGGTTAACGCATACAAATATCCGTCACTAGTCCAAACTATTGATGTATTTGTTGTGTGAGTCGCACTGACAGCAGCTGTAGATATTTTAAATGCCAGTTTAATTTTTTTATCGGAACCTCAACCGGCCTGTAAAATATTCAGAACTTTAAGTGCCACTTAGACCTATTCAGATATTGTGATATTGTCACTTAAAAATAAAAAAATTATTTTTTCTATAGACTCAACTGAAACCGGGACTATTATATTAAAGCTTAATTCTCATTCGTACATTTAGCACTTGCAGCAAATCTTAAAAGTACATGGCAACCCTGCTAATTATAATTATATACCGAAATTACTAGTTATTTAGATCAAAATTCATAAGGTACAAGCTTAAAACATATATCAAATTAAAGCTTAGACTCTAATCTATACAAAAAAATTAGGCTGCCTGATCTTAACTGGGTGCATGACCTTGCCAACCCTAATTTAACCCAAAAATATAACCAAATTGCTATTTTTTCAGCCTTAGAGTATAAAATTTTATAAGGCACAAACTTAAAACATATACCAAATTAAAGCTTAGACTCCGATCTATAAAAAAAATTAGGCTGCCTGATCTTAACTGGGTGCATTACCTTGCCAACCCTGATTTAATCCAAAAATATACCTAAATCGCTATTTTTTCAGCCTGAGAGTATAAAATTTCATAAGGTACAAACTTAAAACATATACCAAATGAAAGCTTAGACTCTGATCTATAAAAAAAATTAGGCTGCCTGATCTTAACTGGGTGCATTACCTTGCCAACCCTGATTTAATCCAAAAATATACCTTAATCGCTATTTTTTCAGCCTGAGAGCATAAAATTTCATAAGGTAAAAACTTAAAGCATATACCAAATTACGACTTAGACTCTGATCTATAAAAAAAAATTACGCTGCCTGATCTTAACTGGGTGCATGAACTTGTCAACCCTGATTTAATCCAAAAATATACCCAAATCGCTATTTTTTCAGCCTTAGAGTATAAAACTTCATAAAGTACAAACTTAAAACATATACCAAATTAATGCTGAGACTCTGATCTATAAAAAAATATAAGGCTGCCTTATCTTAACTGGGCTCATGACCTTGCCAACCCTGATTTAATCCAAAAATATACCTTGCCAACCCTGATTTAATCCAAAAATATACCCAAATCGCTATTTTTTCAGCCTGAGAGTATAAAATTTCATTAGGCACAAACTTAAAACATATACCAAATTAAAGCTTAGGCTCTGATCTATAAAAAAAAATAGGCTGCCTGATCTTAACTGGGTGGATGACCTTGCCAACCCTGATTTAATCCAAAAACATACCTTGCCAACCCTGATTTAATCCAAAAATATACCCAAATCGCTATTTTTTCAGCCTGAGAGTATAAAATTTCATTAGGCACAAACTTAAAACATATACCAAATTAAAGCTTAGGCTCTGATCTATAAAAAAAAATAGGCTGCCTGATCTTAACTGGGTGGATGACCTTGCCAACCCTGATTTAATCCAAAAACATACCCAAATCACTACTGACAGACATGGTTGACCATGCGCGTAGATAAGGGGGGGGGCACAGGTGGGCAATTACCCCAGTAGAGTAGTTTGGGGTAAGTGTGCGGACTTTTGACTTTGAAGTAGGATTCGAAGTAGAATAAGTTTCATTCAAGAAATTTTAATTGGATTATCAGGATAAATGTCTTGTTTCCTTATTGACAATTCGAAAATAATCAATATAGACAAATTAAAAAAACAAAATGCGTACACTTGTCCCCAGGTAGGGGTAGGTGTATGCAGTCTATGGGTTAAGGGTTTTAGGGCTTTAGTTCAACGTTTCTATAATTAAATAAAATTTAAAGTCCAGTTTTGATTTTGACCTATCTTTGCAATCCATAAATGAATATTATTTAGCATTAAAAAAAAAGTAATAAAAAGGAAACTATATTTCAAAGACTAATTGATTAACTTAAATAAATTGAATTATAAGGCTATATTCACACTAAAGTGCCGACACCGATACAACAAAATATTAGACAAGAAACAAACAATATTCAGACTATCGATTCTAGATACGCTCTTTTTTATATGGAAATATTTTATCGTATCAAGACTGGTAACGGTATCGGTACTATTGTCTGGACCGGGCTTACCTAAAAAAAACACAACTTTACTACCAATTCATGAATTTCCATACAAGTTCACATGGGAATTTATCTTTAAAATCGAATTTAATTAGAAACATATAAATTTTCATACGATTTTCATGCGCACACTTACCCAAACGAAGATCTTTTTTCTACATATTTTGCTAAGATTTAAACAAATAAATAATATAAAAAATACAATTTTTATTGAATAATGCTCTGTTTGCATTCAATTAAAATTAAAATTGTATATACTATATGCCACTAACACCGTTTAAAAATTACGAACAATTTTAAGAAAAGTAAATGTTTTTTTTAATTTTCTCTCACTAGCACATTAAATAAAACATCTGTTTTAGCACACTTAATATCGATGAGGGTTGAAAACCTCCTTAAATAGCTATGCATTTTTACAAATCTGAATTTCACCCCCTTTTTTCTTTCGTTACAAATATTTGCTATTTTTTTTAAAGATTTATGTACAAATAGATCTAAAATATTCCAACGAAGAGTTAAAAAATATTAGGACGATAATCAATTTATAGACTTTAGTTCGATAGTAAATTACGTAAAAACAAGTTGGCTTCAACACCGCACGTAAACGTGGTACCCAAAAAGTACACATAAGCAAACATAAGATAACGTCAAAAATCCAAAGAAAATTTGGTTGCGTTTGAAAAAATACCCCTAACCCCGTAGGCTGCCCCCCTATGGAAAATCCCTAACTACGCCAATGTGACTGACAGACATGGTTTTGCTGGACTATTTTTATAGTATACAGGGTGATCGGTATAAGATGCACCAAACTGCTGGAGCGAGTAGGTTATGTTAAGACAAGAAAAAAATCGTATGAGAGGGGGGGGTCTACTTCCCCCTTTTAGGCAGGAGCGGCAATTTTCTTAAAAATTGACTTAAAAAAGAAAAAAATATTTAAAAACAACGGTACAATTTAAAATGCCATGCTATACCTTTTTGGAAAGCCAGGAATCTCTGCTTTGATTAAGTTGTGTTAGTGAATAGTTTTTGAAAAATTAATTTCCAAACTCGAAATTTTGAATAAAAAAAGAAGTTTCAAACTAATTTTTTTCAAAATTTTATGTAATTAAGTATAATTTTGGTTTTCAAAATTTAATGCTCTTATTAATTTTCAATTAAAAACTGAAAACTAGATGCTAAAATGTATCTTAGTTTTTGAGAAATTAAAAAAAAAATAAAAAGTATAAAATTTTATAAGTTTCAAACTTAAAACATAATCAAATTAAAGTTTAGACTCTGATCTATACAAAAATTAGGCTGCCTGATCTTAACTGGGTGCATGACTTTGCTAACCCTGATATAATCCAAAAATATACCATCTAGTTTTGAGCAAATAATAAAAAATAAACTAGTGTTGGCTCTGCTGGTGCCAACGACAAATTAATTTTGAACACGCTGTGAATTCCCGGTCCGGTTGGTAATTAAACAGTTTGGTCTTCGTGATTTCAGAATTACCTTTTTTTTTTTTTTTTTAAAACTTTTCCCTCTGCAGTTCGTGGGTTCGAGGCAACACAATTTGTTCTATGCTGTTAGATATAATATTATTAAGTACATTATGGTAATATTTATACATAGTTTAAGTACATTGTAGGCTTTACACTTGAACTTAGATATAAATTATTTTCTAGATAATTTTTTCTTACTTAGTTTAAGGTATGATATTTATAAGTTAGTGTAATGCATGTAAAGTAAAGCTAAGTACAGACGATTGTCAGATCTTACAATATTGTCAGATCTGTCAATGGTTTGACAGACAATTAGCTGACAATTTACAAATTTGTTACAATGTAAAATTGTCCGTTCACACTTTTTGTGCCAAAGTCTGACAATTTAATTGTTAGCTCTTGTCTGACAATTTAATTGTCAGCTCTTGTCTAACATTTTTCGGACAATTATATATCTGACAATATTTTCAGCTTGAAAATTTTCTGTTCACACGGTTGGCAGATCAATAAAAATTAAATTCGCAATAAAAATTCAATTGAGGATTTCAAGATCAAACATCTTTTATAGAATTTCACTTTTTGATGTACATATGTAGCCGCACTATCAAGAAGAGGATACTTTCAAAGTGATTTGAAAATCTAGTTTCATAGTGGTAATTCCAAAACAATTGGACGAGCATTTGAAACAATTTAACTACAACTGGACATCGAAGGGGCAATGGACGACCTTACACACTACAAAGGAGGAATATGCCAGAGGTCGTCAAGACGCGCTACGAAGAACAAAAGTCCATATTCTCTATCGATTTATTAAACAAAAAAAAAGAAATTAAATTTTAAATCATTTATTTTTTGAAAGACGCAAGAATGAGAAGATCTTGCAATTATTGTTTAGAAGAAAAAATAAACCTTTGCGTACAAAAAATTCAGCAACCTTACTCTAGAGAGCTCGACTAATTTAGAAAGTGACCTTGAGAATATGTTAGATCTGTGTGAGTTGGAGGCAGGCTGCCTATTGTTACCAATTGCTTGCGCTGGTTTTTTTTCAGGTAGTGTCCCTGTCCATCCTCGTTTTGGCATTCTTTAAATTTATTTGATTGCTCGTATAGTTTCTTGGCCATTTTGAAGTCCAATTTTTTTTAACTTGTTGGAATTTGCTGTTCACTTTATTTTCATCGTATTTATTCTTCATTTGACTAGATATCTTTCAATGGTTTTATTTATTCCGAACAAAACTACACAGCACAAGGAATTCAATATAAATGCGAGTCCAGTTGCTTTATAGATTTTAATTATTCAGTTTTGGAAAAACTACAAAATTCCTGCAAAAATGTTTTTTTTTTATCTCTCAACTCGGCTCCAACGTTTGACATTTCGAACAATGAAGAAATTGTCAGCAATTGTAAGATGTTTTCAATGAAAACATCTGACAATGACCAATGAGTCTGACAATGTCCTAATCGTCTGACAATGACACAAATTGTGCGTTCAGACGATTGTAAGATACCTGATAATTTTTTGTCAGATTTTCATCTGACAATTACCTGACAATGACGTTTCTGACAATATTGTCAGACAAAATTGTGTGTACAGACGATTGTAAGACATTTGGGACAGTATTTTCTCTGACAGATCTCACAATATTGTAAGATCTGACAATCGTATGTACTTAGCTTAAGTTTAGATATTAAATACATTGGTGCGTAATTTACCCAGGTGGTGATCGCTTCCCGTGTTGTTTTTCGATGCTTTTTATAGGTTTAATTTTAGATTTTAAAATTAGTGCCTTTATTTTAAGGTAGATTCACGTACACGTGTTTCGCTTGTGCAAGATGAAAATAGCTAATTGAAAGAAAATCCGAATGTCAATTCAGATGAAAAATGGTGGTTGACCCCATTCTACTACTTGAACGATTTACTTAAAGTAATAGAACAAACGTCAGGGACGTGATAACACTCCCCCAGTAAATCCTTTCGCAGTATTAGGATGTGACATCTAGAATGGCCAGCTTTACGACTGGTCGTTCATATTCGCCGGATTGTGTGCGAACTAAAGCGCTTCTGACTTGCCCGTCTTTTGAGATCTTGATTTCGATTACCCGTCCCTAGGGCCAACAATTTCTGGAGTTGTTAGGGTCCACAATTATAACGATGTCGCCCACCCTTACGGGTCTAACTGGGCTGAAACATTTTGTTCCTCGTGTGATTGTGGGGAGATACTCCTTTACCCAGCGTTTCCAGAAGCACTCCGCGAACTGCTGCGACGTTAACCAATTCTTTTTAAGAACCCTTATGTCATTATCGAAGACTGCGAGCGGCTTTGAGCCATTAGAAGACCCTAAGAGGAAATGGTTAGGTGTAAGGGCTTCCTCATTCTCATTATCGATGGGAATATAGGTCAATGGTCGTGAATTAATTGTGTTCTCTACTACTCTAGCATATTTTTTAGGAGTTATTATTTGATATAATATAGCTTTAATTGACCTTACTAATCTCTCCCAACTTCCTCCCATATGAGGTGACCCTGGGGAATGAATTTCCATTCTGTATTAGTTGATGTAAATGCTTCGGTGATTTTGATCTTGTCTACCGTCTGGAGGGCCTCTTTTAACCCTCGTTCGGCGCCTACGAAGTTAGTGCCGTTATCACTGTATATCGCAAATGGGGTCCCGCGGCGAGCAATAACGTTCCGGATCGCCATGATACAGGAGTCGGCCGATAGTGAATGGGCAACTTCAATATGGATTGCTCTGGTGGTCAGACATGTTACCAAAACACCCCATCTTTTGTCTGTTCTTCTGAGAATTGAGACTTTAATTGGACCGAAGTAATCAATACCAGCGAATGAAAATGGTCGGCTGAAGGCAGCGAGACGAGCCGGGGAAGTTGTGCCATAATAGGAGGATATGGCTTGGCGTAGCTATTTTTGCAATGTTGACAATTTTTTCTGACTCTGTTGAGTACGGTTCTCAACTGAGGTATGTGAAACTTTTGCCTTACCTCGTTCACGACGGTTTCGTGGTTAAGGTGGCGAAAGCGAGAGTGAAACTCCATCAAGATTAGCTGTTTCACTTGGTGAGATTTTGGAAGGATGATAGGTCTTTTGAGGTTTCTGTTACCTCCCTTATAGAGCTGGATCCTTCCGTATGCTCTCAGTACGCCCTCTTGATCCAGACACGGGCACATATTGTAAATTTCGCTGTTTTTGTTTGTAACTTGTTAAGATCTCAAGTCTGTGATTTCTTCAGGGTACGCACTGGCCTGAACCTCTTTTAAAATTTCATTCTCCGCTATCTGGAGTTCTCGTTTAGAAAGTGGCCCATACGCTTGCCTTTGGAGTTTTTTACTTTTCAAGTTATGGATGAAACGGAGGACAAATACTGCACTTCTCAGCAAACGATTCCAGCTGGACAATGAGTGGTCGCGGAAGATGGGTTCACGTATTCGGGTGTGTGCATTTACGAAATTTGGCCTAAGTCCTTCTTCGGTTGGCTTTTCTTGTTGAGTTTCTTGAGGCCACTCTTGTGGACATAATTTTAGAAAATCTGGCCCAGTGAACCATCGGCTCGAGGTTTTTAACTGTGGCAGCTTTTGCCATTTTTCATTAGGCATCAAACGGTAATTTTGTCCTCCAGGCTAGGGGGTTGTGCGTCGGGGTGACTTCCCTACCACGTAAAAAATTATCGGTTCCGAAACAACAACAAGCCTCGGATATGGATGATTTTAATGTTGACGACCCCAGCAAACGAAACAAGGACAATGAATTTCGGATCTGCACGTGGAATGTACGGACCCTAAACAGGCCACGTGCAGCCGAACAACTAGTGGAGAACCTGGATAGGCTAAGGGCTGATGTAACAGCCATCCAGGAAGTGCGATGGGATGGAGAGGGCATCCGAAGGATGAAAACGTGTGACATCTACTTCGGCGAGTGCTGCAAGGAGCAAGGTCAGCGGCTCTTTGGTTGTGGTTTTGTGGTAAGGGGAAGACTTAGGCAAGAAGTCTTGGGCTTCAGAAATGTAAGCGAGCGCCTGGTCACAATCCGCATCAAAGCAAAGTTCAAAAACATCACGTTGATCTGTGCCCATGCCCCAACAGAAGAAAAGGATGACTCAACCAAAGAAGAATTCTACGATCTCCTCGAGGATACGTATGATAGGTGCCCCAAGTACGACGTCAAGATTATTCTTGGCGACTTCAACGCCAAGATTGGAAAGGAGGGCATCTTTGGTTCGATAGTCGGAGGACACAGCCTGCACGACAACACTTCCGGTAACGGACTCAGGCTCATCGATTTCGCGGTGGGGCGAAATGTCATCATGGCAAGCACTCTATTCCCACACCTCAATATACACAAAGGGACCTGGCGGTCTCCGGATCAACGAACCGTCAACCAGATTGATCATGTTGCGATAGACGCCAGACATGCTTCCAGTATCCTGGACGTCCGAACGTTCCGAGGTGCCAACATAGACTCGGATCACTACCTGGTGGTAGCGCAAGTACGTATGCGGATATCTATGGCGCCACAACGACGAGCGGATGCTGTAAAACGATTTAACGTCGCGAAGCTAAAATCGCAAGAGATAGCCAGGACTTTTGCAGACCACGTCTCTCTTAAACTCTCAACAAGCCCGCCACAAGCATCATCTGTAGAGGACCAATGGAAACACTGCCAAAATGCCATCAAAAATGCCGCTACTGATGTGCTGGGTTTCACTAGGCCACCACAACGAAACCCCTGGTTCGATGAAGAATGCAGACTGGCACATGAAGCAAAGAACGAGGCCTACCAAGCAATGCTGCAGACTAGAACCAGAGCTGCTGAGAGAGCAGCCCGGGAGCTCTACGGGCAAAAGCGAAGGGAGGAACGCCGACTTCTCAGGAGGAAAAAGAGAGAGCATGCGAAGCGGGCGGTCGAGTCTATTGAGGACTGTAGCGGCAGGGGGGATGTTCGAAAGTTCTACCGAAGGGTGAGGCAAACTACCCAGGGTTACAAGGCCAGAACGGAAGCCTGCCGAGACGAGAGTGGGAATATGGTGGTAGACACACAGTCGGTGCTGAGGATCTGGAAACAACACTTTTCTAGACTGCTAAACGGCGAAGATGGCCAAAATTCCGCTGTAAGACAGAACACTCCATTCAACCTGGACGATGATGGTCAAAATTTCTGTCCACCCGACCCAAATGAAGTGCGGTTAGCGATAGCCAAGCTTAAAACGTACAAGGCTGCTGGTGCGGATGGCCTGCCAGCCGAGGTATTCAAAGCAGGGGGAGATGACTTGGTAGGGAGTATACACCAGCTTATCTCCAAAATTTGGTCGGAGGAAAGTATGCCCGATGAATGGAACCTCGGTATAGTGTGCCCCATCCACAAGAAAGGAGATGCTCTGACCTGTTCCAACTACAGAGGTATAAGTCTCCTCAACGTCGCATACAAAATCTTGTCATCTATACTGTGTGATCGCTTAAAACCGTTTGTCAACGATCTGATCGGCCCCTATCAGTGTGGTTTTAGGCCCGGCAAATCAACCGTCGATCAAATGTTCACACTCCGACAGATTTTGGAAAAAACCCAGGAGTTTCAAATCGATAACACCACCTCTTTATCGATTTTAAAGTCGCATATGATAGCGTAGACAGAGACGAGCTATTCAGAGCCATGGTGCATCTCGGCATCCCTGCCAAACTCGTCCGCTTGTGCAGGATGACGATGGAGAAATCTCGCTGCTCCGTCAAAGTCGGCAAGAACACCACCGAACTTTTTGATGTCGAGAAAGGTTTGAGGCAAGGCGACGCGTTATCATGCAACCTGTTTAACATCGTTCTTGAAGCAATTGTACGCAACTCGCAAGTCAACAACAGAGGTACAATTTTTCAAAAGTCTGTTCAACTACTTGCTTATGCAGATGATATTGACATCATTGGGAGAACGAAGCGAGTTGTTACCGGCGCGTTTGCAAGTATTGAATCGGAGGCGGCGAAAATGGGTTTGGCTGTTAATGAGGACAAGACGAAGTATATGCTATCATCGAGAAAGGAATCTCAACATCGTCGGCTCGGGCAAAACGTCACGATGGATAGATACAACTTCGAAGTCGTCAAGGACTTTGTCTACCTGGGGTCCACTGTAACATCGCAAAATGACATCAGCGCAGAGATCAAACGAAGAATTACTCTTGCCAATCGCTGCTTCTTCGGGCTAAGAAGGCATCTAAGTAATAAAGCCCTCTCTCAGAGAACCAAGGAGACCTTATATAAGACCCTAATCATCCCGGTCCTGCTATATGGGGCAGAGGCATGGACCCTGTCAAAAACGGATGAGAATCTGCTTGGGTGCTTTGAAAGGAAGATTCTTCGGGTGATTTTCGGTCCAGTCTGTATCGATGGAGTATGGAGGAGAAGATTTAATAACGAGCTTTACGGGCTTTACAGCGACGTCGACCTGGTCAAGAAGCTGAAAATTCAGCGGCTGAGATGGCTGGGACACGTGGAGCGTATGGATACCAACGCACCAGCCCGACGAGTCTTCGAATCTACCCCTGACGGTCTGCGCAGCAGAGGAAGACCCCACCTTAGGTGGCGCACACAAGTGGAAAACGACCTCAACCAACTTGGAGTGCGTAACTGGAGGCAGCTAGCTAGGGACCGAGCTGGCTGGAGGGGCTTGTTGGTTGAGGCCGTAGTCCATCCTGGGCTGTGAGCGCCATCTAAAGTAAAGTAAAGTAAGTAAGCTTTTGCCATTTGGTGCCCTCATCGGCCACATTCATTTTCGTTGGTACCCACCGCCAGTTCGAGGCTTCTGTTAGGTCAAGAATTTCACTGACCCGATGTGCAATGTATTGACGGTACTTCCGGTGATCGGAACGGATCCAGCTAAGAACGGTCCGAGAATCCGACCATAGGGTTGGTTGAGAGAATTTCTCAACGTGTGAAGCAATTATACTTTTGGCGAATCAGGCTCCTAATACTTCCGCCCGTATCTCGAGTCTGGGAATTGAGAGGTTCTTAAGTGATGCTACTTTCGTCTAAGCTCCGATCAGCGCGCACTCTACCATATCGTCCGTTGCATTTCTAACGTATGCCACGGCGGCCATCCCGTTCTCACTGGCGTCTACGCCGAATATGTGCAACTGCCTTTCAGATATTGTGTCTGGATTATTGGTGACATAACAACGAGGGATCTGAAGTTTTTCCATTGATGATAAGTGTTTGGCCCATTTCAACCATTTGTTGTATTCAGCGTCTCTAATTTCCTCATCCCACTCTATTTTGCTGCGCCAGATTTCCTGTAAGCGGCCCATACACACAACACTTGTGTCGACACTGGTGTCGGTGTACTCAAATGTGGTGTATGTATGGGCAAGTGTATACACCGAATTCGTTGTCGAACACGGTGTCAAGAAAATCAAAATCTTTTGATTTTTTGTGTCGGTGTTGCTAAATGTGTTGCGTGTGTGGCGGAAGGCCACACTGGTGTCATGACACCGGTGCACACACTTGTGTTGTG
This sequence comes from Epistrophella euchroma, assembly GCA_947049315.1. Taxonomy (NCBI): domain Eukaryota; kingdom Metazoa; phylum Arthropoda; class Insecta; order Diptera; family Syrphidae; genus Epistrophella; species Epistrophella euchroma. The sequence goes on from OX346246.1 coordinate 98,406,977, forward strand.
TGTATGGGCCGCTGTAGTAGTATTTTTATATACATCAAGAAGTGTGCCAACAGGCCTAGAGGGTCGAAGATCATCATAAGCGTTCTGAGTACTTCACGTTTTGTTGGTCGACGCTTTCCAAAGATAATTTCTGTCTGACTAGTACGTTGGGTCACCTTATATGTAAGGCAATCCGTCGATGTGCACCAACACATGCCGAGAACCTTTTCTGTGGTCAGATCGACTTCTGTGTTTAAATCTTATGTTAAGTATGATCTTAGAAAAAACGTTTGAAGAAGGTAAGAAAATTTTGATTGATCTTAACAAAGAACAAATAGATTGAGTCTTCACAGATTTTAGTAAGGCGTTCGACAAACTCTCGCATCGAATTTTAATATTTAAATTAAGGAAACTGGGATTTAGGAATCAGTTTGTAATTTGGCTTGAATCTTATTTAACTGATAGATCTTACTCAAAACTTTTCAACGGTTGCGAATCAAATAAGTTTAAAGTCAATTCCGGTATACCACAGGGAAGCCATTTAGGTCCTGTGCTTTTTATTTTATTTATTAACGACTTACCATCTATGTTGAAGCACTCGACACTTATTTATGCAGACGATGTTACAATTTTCAAAATTATTTCTAATTCTCGTGATAGTGAAGAGTTGCAAAGTGACTTACGTCGTTTTTTGAATGGTGTATTCGTAATTGTTTAATTCTTAATAGAGCTAAATGTAAGACTATAAGTTTTACAAGAAAATAAAGACAATTTTCTTTCAACTATTTGTTAAATGTTGTACTATTATCATGAGAAAGTGATGTGACTGTTCTTAGTGTCTTATTTGACCAAAATCTTGAGTTCATATCGCACATCAGCTCCATCTATAATATTATATAAAAGAGTAACTTGTTTTGTTTGTCAGTTTAGCTGTATGTTTCCGCTAAACTCACAAACAAACAAAAAAAAACCTTTTAAAAAATAGATTAGATATAATAGAAATTCCACTTATCTGGTATGTCATAGGATATAGCTGAAAAGAAAATATTTATTAAATACAGAATAATAAACAAATTAAAAATTTACCACATGGAAATTTTATAAAATTAAGCATGTAGGTATTTTCCTTGCAAAATTCTGTTTTATAGATTTTCAGTTCACATTTACTTAAAGGTCAATTATTTATAAGGAAAAGTTATTTTGCCATGGAATAATGCCTTTTATGGTATATCTGGTTTCAGTCGAATTGTTATTTTTGGTTGTAGATTTGCTTTTAATGCTTTGGGTGCCGAAGCCGATTGTACATTTCGTTTCGGAACAAAAATAGGGCAAGCAAAGCAAAGCAAGTATATGCAATGCAACCGTTGGGTTGATCCCCAGAATCGGCTCATAAAAAAATTTGTCTTTCACCGTCGACGAATCGTGGTGATATATTTGTTTGTATAGTTATAAGAAAAACAAACAGTCGGTATAGGGATTTCTCTCTATACTAAAAGTTGGTTTGGCGTGGGTGGTTTGGTGTGATGTTGAATGGGAAACGAACTTACTTATTTAGCAAGGGCGGGCGTGCACAAGGAGGGGTAAGGGGGCATTTTTACATGCAAATCGGCTATATTTAAAACTTGAGTTCTAATTGTTGGATTTTAAGGTAAGAGTGAAATTGGTTGGTTTCGCGTGAGTGGTTGGTGATGGTGAATGGAAAAGAACTTATTTAGAGGAAGGACGTACACAAGGAGGGGTAAGGAGGCATTTGCACCCCTAATAATAATTATTTTTCAATTTTTTTTTCTGAGTAATTACACAATGAAGGGCGCACGTTAATAGGATAGGGGTGCTTAATACATGCAAATCGGCTAAATTTACAACTTGAGATCTAATTGTTGGATTTTAAGTAAGACTGAAATTAATTGGTTTGGCGGTGGGTGGTTGGTGATGGTGAATGGAAACGAACTTATTTAGAGGCAAGGCCGTGCAAGAAGGGGTAAGGGGACACTTGAATCCCTAATACGTTTTTCTTATTCTTTTTGTTGAGTAACTACACAGTCAATGACGTAGGTACACAAAGTTAATGTGGGGGTGCTTATTACGTTCAAATCAGTTTAATTTACATCATGTTCTAAAGATCGGATTTTCAAGGTTAGAGTTTTTAAATGAAGACTAAATGTAATCTAACACATTAACGTGTGCAAGGAGGGGTCTGATTTCTAGAATCGGTGCAAAAAAAAAATTTGTAGGTAATATTTTAATATTAATACTTATGGAAAAAATTTTTGGTGAGAAGAAGTGATGGGTGGGGTGGTAAAAAAAATGTATCCATGTTTTTTGGCGGCGAATTATTCTTCATCGGCGGCAATTTCGCCTGCTGGGTAATAGTAAATGCTTCGCAGTAAGAAAATAGGAAGGCAGGTAGGTGCATTGTAACATTACATTTTTATTCAAATGCGTGCGCAAGGAGGGGTAAGGGGACATTTGTACTCCTACTTAAATTATTTTTCTAAATTTTTTTTGCTGAGTAATTCACAATCAAGGGCGTACGCAAAGGTGATAGGAGGATGGGTATTATACGCAAACTCGCTTAATTTACAACTTTAGCTTAAATGGTCAGATTTTCACGGATAGAGTTTTTAAATGAAGATAAAATTCAATGCAAAAAAAAGAGGGTGCGAGGAGAGGTAAGGGGCACTTGCACCACTAATAAAATTTTTTTTTTTTTTGTTAAGTAGGTGTGTAATTACACAAACAAGGGAGTACGCTAAATTTATAACTTGAGTTTAAATGTTCGGATTTTCGAGGTTAGAGTTTCTGAATGAAGATTAAATGCAATGCAACACAAGGGCGTGCGCAAAGAGGGATAAAGGGCCAAAATACTATAAATGAAAGAAACGGTCACTGACTCACTCATTCTTTCATCTGACTCATCATTGCACAGGTTATACTGTAAATGATAAAAATATATAATAAAATTTATTGAATAGATAATTTTATATAAAATGGGGTTTTTCTGATTAAAGGTTGAAAAACTATTTTCTAAACGGGAGAGGATACAGTCTTCATATTTATTTTAATCGATAGATCTTTTAAATACAAGAAAGTGGTTAATTAAAAAAAATTCTATAAAATCTACGAAGCGAGTTATAAAATATTAAAAGTTGAATTTTGAAAAATAGACGTTTGACAAATAATTCGCCATAAATCGGGGTTTTGAGTAAGGGACATAGATTCATACTATTAGAAAGATAATGAAAAAAACTATCTATGTTTCAGGAATTTTCAATGGGATTTTTTTTTTACCCACTTTTTGATTTTTGAAAACCTCACATTTTTTTCACTCAATTTTTTGTGGTTTTTTATTTTTCATTTTTTTATAGGTCGTTCTAAAAATTTGTAATTTCTACACCTGATGGAAACTATCTATACTATTATATAAAAGAGTAACTTTTTTTGTTTGTCAGTTTGGCTGTATGTATTCACTAAACTCACAAACAAACAAAAAAACCCTTTTAAAAAATAGATATAATACAAATTTCACTTATGTGGGATGCTATAGGATACAGCAGAAAAGAAAATTTTTGTTAAATACAGAATAATAAACAAATTAAAAACTTACCACAAAAAAAATCGTATGGAAATTTTCTAAAATCAAGCATGTAGGTATTTTCCTTGCAAAATTCTGTTTTATAGATCTTTAATTCACATTTACTTCAAGCTCAATTATTTATAAAGAAGAGTTGTTTTGCCATAGAAAATTGCCTTTTGCGGCAGAGCGAGAGCAGGGATTTAACTAGTTCCGGTTCGTCAAATCCATATTTTTGTTGGGCTGATTTCTGGAATCGGCTCAAAAAAAAGTTGTTTGGTAGGTAATACTTTTGTTTTTTTTGTTTTTAGGGAAAATTTTTGATTAGATAAAAAAAAAAACAATTCAAACCATGTGCAATGTGCCTTGGTAGGTGGGAGCGAGATAATGAGTAAGAGTTGTTTTAACGTTTCGCCGGCGACGAATCGTGGTGATATTTTTGTGTAATAGTAAAAGTTCATATAAAAAAAAAAACATCAACGGTAGGGAATTCTCTCTATAGTAAGAAATGAAAATGAGTGGAGTAGGGTATGTATATGAGTAGGTAAGGTAGGTATAATATTTGCAGCAGAAATAAATGTTTGTATCTACTGAAATTGGTTGGTTTGGTGGTGGGTGTTTGCTGGATGGTAAATGGAAACGAACTTATTTTATAGGCAAGGGGCGTGCACAAGGAGGGGTAATGGGCATTTATGCACCCCTAATAAAAATTATTTTTAATTTTTTTTTCTGAGTAAATTACACAATCAAGGGCGCACGTAAATAGGATGGGGGGTGCTTTTTACATGTAAATCGGCTTAGTTAATTCACAACTTGAGTTCTAATTGTTGGATTTTAAGGTAAGACTGAAATTGGTTGGCTTGGCGGTGGATGGTCGGTTTTTTAATACTTTATTTAGGTTAGGTACAAATTTTTTCATGAGGATAAGCGATGGTGGGGTGGTAAAAATATGTATGCAGTTTTTTTGGCAGCGAATTATTCTTCATCGTCAAAAAAAAAAAAAAAAAAAACAATTCAAACCATGTGCCTTGGTAGGTGGGAGCGAGATAGTGAGTAGAGTTGACTGTTTTCGCGTTTCGCCGTCGACGAATCGTGGTGATATTTTTCTGTATAGGAATGTATGGTAAAACAAAACATAAACAGTCGGTAGGTATTCTCTATAGTGTAGTAAGAAATGAGTGGAGTAGGTATAGGTATGAGTAGGTAGGTATAATAGGTATTTGCAGCAGAAAAAAAATGTTTGTATCTAATCTACTAAAATTGGTTGGTTTAGCGGTGGGTGGTTGGTTATGGTGAATGGAATCGAACTTATTTAGGGGCAAAGGCGTGCACAAGGAGGGGTAAGGGGGCATTTGCGCCCCTTATACAAATTATTTTCCATTTTTTTCTGAGTAATTACACAATCAAGGGCGCACGTAAATAGGATAGGGGGATGCTTATTACATGAAAATCGACTAAATTTACAACGTGAGTTCTAATTGTTGGATTTTAAGGTAAGACTGAAATTTTTGTTGGTTTGGCGGTTGGTGGTTGGTGGTTGGTGATGGTGAATGGAAACGAATTTATTTAGTGGCAAGAGCGTGCGCAAGGAGGGGTAAGGGGATATTTGTACCCCTACTAAAATTATTTTTCTATTTTTGTTTGCTGAGTAATTCACAATCAAGGGCGTACGCAAAGGTGATAGGGGGATGCGTATTACATGCAAACTGGCTAAATTTACAACTTTAGTATAAATGGTCGGATTTTCACGGTTAGAGTTTTAAAATGAAGAGAAAATTCAAAATGCAAACAAAGAGGGTGCGAGGAGAGGTAAGGGGCACTTCCACCACTAATAAAAATTATTATTTTTGTTAAGTAGGTATGTAGGGTGTTTAAACGTCAGACTAACCAATTTCTGCGATTTCAAAAATAACAAAAAACTATCTATTTCTAAAAGGTATATACCTACATTTTACTGCTTCGATTTTAATAACTATTTTTAAAATACTTTAAAATCATGAACCAAAACATATACACCCCTGTTCTGATTTTCGCTTCAGTAAAAAATACTTTCGTTTTAAAAACATAGGGGTTCTTTACTCAATTATTTTTCAAGTTTTCAATTCGATTCATTTTTGGTTGTCGAATTTGAATTCGTAAAGCTAAAAATGTAAGATATTTTTAAAACATTATATTTTTAAAAACTAATTGTTTTTCTTTTGAACTAGGGGAAGAAATACTAACAACGCACAGTTTACAGCTTTTTTAAGTTTTATTAAACACCCAGATCTGGTAAGAGGTTTTACAAAGCCGAATTCATTCGAAATTCAGAACACTCTTTTTATTCGGAACGAAAATCAGAACAGAGGTTATATTTACATTTAAAAAGTAGTTTTTCATTCGTTTTTGTGATTACAGAAATCGGTTAGTCAGAAGTTTATGAAAACACCCGTAATTACACAAACAAGGGACGCTAAATCTGTAACTTGAGTTCAAATGGTCGGATTTTCGAGGTTAGAGTTTTTGATTGAAGATTAAATGCAATGAAACACAAGGACGTGCACAAAGAGGGGTAAGGGGCCAAAATATTATATATGAAAAGTCGGTCACTGACTCTCTCATTCATTCATCTGACTCATTATTGCACAGGTTATACTGTAAATGATAAAAATATATAATAAATTTTATTGAATAAAGAATTTTTTGTATAGGCGCACTTAGACGGAAAAATGGAGGTTTTCTGATTAAAGGTCAAAAAACTATTTTCTAAACAAAGGGCACAGTCTTCATATTAATTTTAGTCAATAGATCTTTTAAATACAAGGAAGTGTTTAATTTAAAAAAATTCTATAAAATCTACGAAGCGAGTTATAAAATGTTAAAAGTTGAATTTTGAAAAATAGACGTAGACAAATAATTCGCCATAAATCGGGGGTTTTAGATAGGGACATAGATTTTGTACTATTAGAAAGGTAATGGAAAAAAAATTATTAATGTTTCAGGAATTTTGAATGGGATTTTTTGTACCCACTTTTTGATTTTTAAAATCCAGACATTTTTTTCACCCATTTTGTTGTGGGTTTTTATTTTTCATTTTTGTATGGGTGGTTCTAAAAATCTGAAATTTCTACAAATATTTTAAAAATTTTTAATTTTTTTAATACCCCAAACTTGAGGTATTTACAAAATTAATGAAATCTTTTTATGCCCTCACAACTATTTACTGGATGCATCTTTAAATTTAATTTTTCTTTACACCTTCGAAAGCTAACGTTTAAGGGGAGGTTTCCCTCAAGAAAATAGGTGAAAACTTCACGTTTAGCTGTATAGCATCCACAATTTTTCAAATATTTTATTGAAACAAAAGGATTTTGATTGGAAAATATTAGGCATAAATATTTGTTTACTTTAAAAATAAAAAAAAATTCTTTGTACCTCAAATCCGCTACAGAAAATAAAATATTCACAATTTTACGGAAGGGTTTCGATGAATCACTGGGGCATGTTTTAGAAATCATTTTTTTTTTTTTTATATATTTTTTTTTAAGAAAATAAATGTTTAAAGTTAAATCCGTCCTTTTTTGTTTAATAATTTTATAATTTATTCCAAAAAAAAAATTTGCAATTGTTCATAATATAAGCGAATTTACAAGGTAATATGGTTACGCGATTTGACAAAACTTCAAAAGTTTTGAAGGTAACGATCCCAAATCAGGTATGTATATTTCAAAGTTAATAAATATGGTATGTTAATTAAATTTTTTTCAATTTTTTCAAACTACATATAAAAGTGATCTTAGGTCAAAAACAAAAAAAAATACGTTTTTTTTTGGTAATATTTTTTTCAAGATCCTGGGGCAAAGTCTTGCTATTTTTTTTTGAAATTATTTATGTTTTAAAGAAAATATGTCTAATAAATCAATTCCGTCAAAATTTTCTTATTTTTTTGTTCATAACATAATTTAAAATGCAATTTTATTTATCGACATTTGAAACGTCGTTGTGAAGAAAGGATAGCTTACTCAATTTTCAGTTATTTTTATTATTTTTTTTCAATATTTTTTTAACTAGTTTCGAGGACAGAAACAGAAATTACTTGCATAAGTTTTTTTTATTAAAATAATAGAAAAAGGTTCTATTTCGCATTTTTTAACAACAAATTTCCTTGCACACGCACACAAAGAAGCTTGCAGTTCACAAGAATTCCGCTCCATCAGCGCGGGTCATTTGCAAGAAAAACTTCCCACATTCGCTCTCACTCTCCTGTCTTTTTTTATGTGTTGATTTCTTCTTCAATGATCTCTCATCGTACAGAAAATATAATAAATGATTTTTTGGTCGTGGAAGGTCGCGGTGGGATTTAGGTAGACACAATTTTTTTAACTGTGTGCAGTTAGGGTAGTATATATTTCTAATGACGTGATGGAAAAGACTTATGTATAATTTTGCTAAGCTAACTTGAGGTTGCTTTTTACTTATGAATGAATGCATGGTTACATTATGTCTTTGTGTCGTTCGATGTGATCAATAGGTATACCGTATGCACCCAAGAATTTTTAAGGCAGGTTAAGAATAAGGAAATTAGTAATTCTGAAGATGTTTTTGATAAAATGTTCGTGTCTGCGAAAAAATGAAGAAATGTGTATAGGTAGGTAGGAAGTTAGTAAGGTAGGTATCTATCATTTATTTTTCAATGGGGATGTTTTAAAGAAAATAGGGAAAAATCTATGAAAAATCTTTGACGTACGCAAAATTGAAATACAGTTTTGAAGATAGGTTGATTCTTAGTAGGTACGTATTTTATGCATAAAGTGAAGTTTGCCTCATGATTGGGCAAATTTGCTTGCCGACCGCTCCATCAGCGCGGGTCATTTGCAAAAAAATTTGCAAAATTCAGTCTCACTGTTTTATCTTTTTGTTTGCGCTGATGTTGACTCCTATGTATTAAATAAATAAATAAATTTGGTGGCACAAACGGCTCATGAAGAACCAGGGTCTAGTGACTTACAGCTCTCAACCATTCCTGTGTGCGTGTCTACAGGAATGGAGGGGACCTACAGTTTATTGCCGAATCCGAACGGCTAAGGTGAGTGGCACTTTTCTATGACAAGAGATACTCTTGGAGGATTTGTCACTTCCTCGCAAGAGGTAGTAGCTCCGAAAAAAACTTAAGGTGGAAGCGGCTGGTATTGAACCCCAGACCTCTGGCATGACAGTCCAACGCACTAAACATTACGCCACGGACTACTACTATGTATTATCTATAGTTTTTTTTCTTCTCATCCCATAGGAAAAAATCTATAAAAAATCTTTGACGTATGCAAATTTTGAATACAGTTTTGTATTTATGTATTTATGTAGGTATAAAGTGAAGTTTGCCTCATGATTGGGCAAATTTGCTTGACCACTACGCCATCGTAAAAATATATTGTTTTTAACTTTCCATTGGAAATTATTGTAAATGGTCCGATTTGTCGGATGGAAAATTTGAACATTTCTTCACGTTTCCAGCTCTGGTATTCATACAAATTTATCGATTTTAGGGCGCCAGTTATAGCTATCATTGAAATTCATCATTGAAAATTTTTTATGATTAATTTCAAGACGTTTAGAAAGTAAAATTTATAAATATTTTGATGCCAAAATAATGCCTATGCCTTAATAAATATATATAGTTTTTTTTTGGCCAGATTTATTAATTAAGCCATAAGCTTTATTTTGACATCAAATAATCATAGATTTAGCACCCTAAACGTCTAAAAATGAATCATTAAAATTTTCAATGACGAATTTCAATGATAGCTATAACTGGCGCCTTAGAGATGCCTTTGTAGTAGTATGTGTTGATAAAGTGAACACAAATTCATTAACACACTTTGCATAAAAACACCCTACAATTTAAATCATATTTACATTTGTTTGTACTCAATTTTAATTCTATTTTGTTCTTAATAAATATTCTATTCTATTTTCATTCGCTTCAAGATCAAGTTGTTTTATTGCTATTGCAAATTACGTAATTTATTCACCATCCCAACAGGTTATGGGCCCAGGACTTTAAGAAGATAGTAGGTATTCAAGAAAAATATGGCTGGAAATTCACTACCATCGATGGAGAAACTCACAGGCAGGGAAAATTATAATTCCTGGAAGTTCGCAATGCAAGCGTACTTGGAACACGAGGATCTTTGGGATAGTGTCACTGGTACCGAAAAAGATGCAAAGAAAATTACCAAGGCCAAAGCAAAAATTATTCTTGCCGTTGAACCCGTCAATTATATGCACATTCAGCATACAAATTCTGCTCAAGAGGCTTGGGAAAAATTACAACAAGCTTTTGAAGATTCGGGGCTTTCAAGAAAAGTTGGACTTCTTCGAACTTTAATTACCACTCAACTTGAGAAATGCGTTTCGGTGGACGAGTACATAAATAAAATAATAACAACCGCTCACAAGCTAAATGGTTTAAAATTTGAAGTCAAAGATGAATGGGTGGGAACCTTGTTACTGGCTGGTCTCCCAGATGAATACCGTCCAATGATTATGGGACTGGAAAGTTCCGGAACACCAATTACAGGGGACTCTATAAAGACGAAACTTCTTCAGGAAATAACATCAAAGAATTTTATGGGTTCCAATGGTGATACTGCGTTGATGGTGAAGCAATGGAATAAAACTTCAAGAGACTCTCAAAAATTTCAGACCAACAAAAATGGTAAGACGCGATGCTACAATTGCAATGGTTTTGGACACATAAGCAAATTTTGTCAGAAGAAAAGTAAGAAGCCGTTTCACCATGGAGCGCCAGATAACAATCAGAAAAATGCATTTATTACATGTTGCACCGCCAATATCTCCGACCCACATTCATGGTATGTAGATTCTTGTGCTTCTACTCATATTACTTCTCATTTAGATTGGTTGAACGCTGATGTCCGTCCATGTACAACAGAAATATCTGCAGCAAACAATGCAAAAATGAGAGCGGTTGCTATTGGAGAAGCTTTGATTCCAGTTTCTGGGGTTAGAACCAATTCGGACCCAATTGTTGCAAAAGATGTCATCTGCATTCCAGATGTATCTGCAAATTTGTTATCAGTAAGCAGGATTGTGAAAAACGGTTTCAAGGTTTTATTTAGCTCGGAAGGCTGTAAAATCTTGAATACTGATGGAGAAATTTTGGCAACAGCAAGTGAAGAAAATGGTATCTTCAAGTTGGATCGTCCTCGTCATGAAGCCTTTCTGGCGCAAAATATAGACACTGAAGAATTGTGGCACCGTCGTTTGGGCCACATGAACCGGAAAAATATGAACCTATTGAAACAGGGAATGGTGACTGGATGTCATTTCAAAAATGGTACAGGAGAACCATGTATGAGCTGCATCAAAGGAAAACAACACCGAAATTCTTTTAAGTATCAAGGTAAGCGAGCAGACAATATTTTGGACTTGGTCCACACCGATTTATGTGGGCCCATGGAAACAACGTCAATAGGAGGTGCGAAATATTTACTCACCTTGATAGATGACAACTCAAAAAAGGTTTTCGTTTATTTTTTGAAAAATAAAAGTCAGGTGTATGAGACTATAAAAGATTTCAAAGTTTTAGTTGAAATACAGCAAGAGAGAAAAATCAAAATTCTTCGCTCCGACAATGGTATATAGATAAAACTGCCAATGCCAATGAAACTAATGAAGATGTTGAACATTTTTCAAATATCCAACCCTTAGATAACCAGGATAGTAAAGATACCAGGACAGAGCCTTTACTTCCTAGACGTTCCGCTCGATTGGAATCCAAAATTCCTCCAAATTATGCATCTTACCTCACGGAAACAACTGAGTTGCCCGACCCTATTACAGTTAAAGAAGCTTTAAATGGACCAAATTCTTCTTCTTGGATGAGAGCAATGAAGGAAGAATATGATGCGATGATTGATAACGACACTTGGATTCTAACTGACCCACCAGAAAAAAGAAAAATTCTTAATTGTGGATGGGTATTTAAAACTAAGCCGCAAAATGGAAGTGATGTCAAGAGATTTAAAGCTAGATTAGTAGCGAAAGGATGTGGACAACAAGAAGGAATTGACTTTCAAGAAACATATGCCCCAGTTGTAAGAATGAATACAGTACGTCTTTTATGTGCAATCGCGGTAAAATCTAATCTTTTCTTTCACCATATGGATGTTAAGAATGCTTTCCTTCATGGGGACCTAGAAGAGGAGATATACATCAAACAACCTGAATATTTCGTCACCGAAGGCCAAGAAAATAAAGTTTGCAGGCTAAGAAAAGCGATGTATGGCCTTAAACAAGGGAGCAGATCTTGGAATATGAAATTGGACTCCGTTCTTAAGTCCATGGGTTTCACGCAAACGCACACGGATCAATGCGTGTACATAAAAAGATCAGAAAGCAATATTCAAATAATTGCTGTATATGTTGACGACTTGATGATTTTATCCAACGATTTGAATCTCATGGAAGAATCAAAAACAACTCTTAAACAAAACTTTCATATGAAGGACCTAGGTGAAATATCCAGATGTTTGGGTATAATATTTACAAGGGATCCAAAACGTGGAAAACTTTGGTTAGATCAGGCAGAATATATTACTGACGTTATCAGAAAATATAATATGGATGAATGCAAACCAGTTTCGACACCAATGGATCCGAATAAAAAGTTAACATCAGACATGTCACCAAAAACCGAACTAGACCGAAAACGTATGCAAAATGTTCCCTATAGAGAAGCAGTAGGCAGTTTATTATACGCAGCTCAGGGAACAAGACCGGATATATCACTCGCTGTTGGTATTGTTAGCAAATACTGCAATAACCCAGGACAAGAACATTGGACAGCAGTCAAAAGAATAATTCGCTATCTCAAAGGTACTATAGATAGCAAACTTGAGTTCTGTGGCAGGGAGAAAACTGATTTCGTAGTATTCAGCGATGCAGATTGGGCGAATGAAGTTGAAGAACGTCGCTCAGTAACTGGATATATCCTGAAGGCACAAGGTGGTCCTATTTCTTGGGCAAGCAAGCGACAGAAGACAATTGCATTATCTACGACTGAAGCAGAATACATGGCGCTTTCATCTACTTGCCAAGAAGTTCTCTGGTTAAGAAGTTTAGCCAATGAAATTGACCCGAATCTATTGCAATATCCAACAATTATCTACTGTGACAATAAAGGAGCTGTTGACCTGGCTTCAAAAGGTGGATTTCGACAACGAACAAAACATATAGATGTCAGGCACCATTTTCTGCGATATCATATCGAGAATAAGGACATCATTGTGAAATACATACCTACAGAAGAAATGGTCGCAGATTCTCTCACGAAACCATTATTCCCAGAAAAGTTCAATTTTTGTAAAAACAATTTTTGTTTAAAATAATACATATTTTTATTAATTTGAGTTCAAGAGAGGGTGTTGATAAAGTGAACACAAATTCATTAACACACTTTGCATAAAAACACCCTACAATTTAAATCATATTTACATTTGTTTGTACTCAATTTTAATTCTATTTTGTTCTTAATAAATATTCTATTCTATTTTCATTCGCTTCAAGATCAAGTTGTTTTATTGCTATTGCAAATTACGTAATTTATTCACCATCCCAACAGTATGTATACGTACGTTCGTGTTTTTTTTCGTCGACGATATGTTGAGAACAAATAAAGGTATCGACATCAAATAAAGTTTATTTTATTGATAATAAGGCAATAAAGTGTACAAAAGGCTTTCAGAAAAATTCAATTAGCGCTCGTATTTTATTACTAGAACAAATTATGCTATCGACTTCGGCCTGGTTTCATTCTATGCATAATGACGTACAGAAAAATTGGTGATCCTTTTTTTTTTAATTAAAAAAAAACATTTAAAAACTGCTTAGTATTGTTAAAAATGTTTTTCGGCTCGAATGTCTCGAGAACAACCAATGATATTAACTCCCAGATAATTTTACCCTATACACAATGCCATAATTAGTAAATTATTAATGTTTGTAAGAAAATTCAACTGACAGTTTTTTTTTTTTTTTGAATAATTGTTGAAATATTTAGATCAAACAGCCTTCCCTTGACTGCAGAACTGAAAAGTTTTTCGAAGATTTTTAATTGGTAATTTTCTTATAAAAAATAACATCGGGTGTCGAGTTTCAAAGGGAACCAATGTGAAGTTATCAGTGTGGGTGAAATCCAGCCTCCTTTTTTCTGTTTTAAGACAATTTTTAAGAAATTTGCCATCCTAGCTAAACGAGGCGAATAGACCTCACTCCTATACAATTTTTGTCTATCTCGAATCTCGACCCAACCTATATGCTCTAGCTTTTATTCATCACCCTTTTTTAGATAACTGCCTATACCGGCTAAATCGGGGATAATGGACCTCTCCTATAAGATTTTTGTTTTATCTCGACCCATCTGCACGCTCTTACGCACACCTTAGATATGTAATATAGGTAACATGTATGTATATATGGTATGTATCTAAATAAACGTTGACTTTATGGACTAATGCAATCCATTTATCTACCACCTACATACGTCACTTGAGAAATCTATTTTGCATCAAAATAATATCTATCAATTGACATTGTGCCGTCCCGAACCTGAAAAAAAATAAAATATATAACCCAAAAAAAAAAGACCTAGGTCTCCAAAAAATTTGTTCTTTCTCAACAGTTTATTAAAAAAAATACCTATTCTACCTATTCATCCTAATTTTTTCATACCTATCTAAGTTAATTTTTTTATTTTAGTCATGCACAAAAATCCTCCAAACAAAAACTAGGTACCTACAATTATAAAAAATAAGAAATGATCACGAACCAACGAAAGTAGGTATATATATACCTGTATCCAAAACATGGAAAAAAGAAAAGTTTCGCCCACCAAACCTAAAAGAAAACAACAAAGTACTTAGGAATAAACAAAAAAAAAAACAAAAATGCTGTTCCTTTCCCCGCCAATAAATCTCAGCAGCATTACCTTCTGTCTTCCTGCTTTAGCTCACATATTGCTAGCTATGTAAAGTACGCATACACAATGTTTTTTTTTTTAGTCTTCGATCTTGTCTTGCTACTTCTCGTGCATTTTGCTTGTGTGATACGTATGTGTGTAAGTGCGTAACTCTGTCTCTGGCTCACAGAGTAATTTCCTTTTTACATATGGTGCCTTTTTTGAATTCTCTTGTTCTTGTCTAACTACTTCTAGTAGTGCTGCTTCTGCTTGTGCGTTTCGTATGTGCATAACTCTGTCTCTGGCTCTGAGAGAAAATAGAGTAATTTTTTCACAAAAAGGACTGACTTTGAAGAAAAGGGAAATAAATTCTTTCACTAATACATTCAAATGCATCTACATGAAATCTGAGTTTGCTTCTGAAGGGAACCTACCCTTAATGTGAAAAACTTTTTAACTCGCCCAAAAAACTTCAAGCGATCTCAAAGGAACACATTCATTGTGTAACATCTACGACCACCTCACCCCTACCTTTCAACCAATACCTTCACCGTCAGTGAATAAAGAGCACCAAAATGTTATTCAGCCATCTCTTTATTCTCTTCCCCATATTGGTACTAAAAATAATCTAAGTGTTTATTATCAAAACATGGGTAGATTCTCATCAAAGCTAAGAGATCTCGCTATTTCTATTGATGCCTCTGACTATGACATATTTGCATTCACTGAGACCTGGTTACATGAGCATATTATGAGTGAAGAACTCTTTGATTTGTCGTCATTTTCTGTTTTTCGCCTCGATCGATTTGACTTAAGGGTAGGTTCCCTTCAGAAGCAAACTCAGATTTCATGTAGATGCATTTAAATGTATTAGTGAAAGAATTAATTTCCCTTTTCTTCAAAGTCAGTCCTTTTTGAAAAAAAATTACTTTATTTTCTCTCAGAGCCAGAGACAGAGACAGAGTTATGCACATACGAAACGCACAAGCAGAAGCAGCACTACTAGAAGTAGTTAGACAAGAACAAGAGAATTCAAAAAAGGTACCATATGTAAAAAGGAAATTACTCTGAGAGCCAGAGAAAGAGTTACGCACTTACGCACATACGCATCGCACAAGCAGAATGCACGAGAAGTAGCAAGACAAAATCGAAGACTAAAAAAAAAACATTGTGTATGCGTACTTTACATAGCTAGCAATATGTGAGCTAAAGCAGGAAGATAGAAGGTAATGCTGCTGAGATTTATTGGCGGGGAAAGGAACAGCATTTTTGTTTTTTTTTTTGTTTATTCCTAAGTACTTTGTTGTTTTCTTTTAGGTTTGGTGGGCGAAACTTTTCTTTTTTCCATGTTTTGGATACAGGTATATATATACCTACTTTCGTTGGTTCGTGATCATTTCTTATTTTTTATAATTGTAGGTACCTAGTTTTTGTTTGGAGGATTTTTGTGCATGACTAAAATAAAAAAATTAACTTAGATAGGTATGAAAAAATTAGGATGAATAGGTAGAATAGGTATTTTTTTTAATAAACTGTTGAGAAAGAACAAATTTTTTGGAGACCTACATAGGTCTTTTTTTTTTTGGGTTATATATTTAATTTTTTTTCAGGTTCGGGACGTCACAATGTCAATTGGTAGATATTATTTTGATGCAAAATAGATTTCTCAAGTGACGTATGTAGGTGGTAGATAAATGGATTGCGTTAGTACATAAAGTCAACGTTTAGTTAGATACATACCATATATACATACATGTTACCTATATTACATACCTAAGGTGTGCGTAAGAGCGTGCAGATGGGTCGAGATAAACCAAAAATCTTATAGGAGAGGTCCATTATCCCCGATTTAGCCGGTATAGGCAGTTATCTAAAAAAGGGTGATGAATAAAAGCTAGAGCTTATAGGTTGGGTCGAGACTCGAGATAGAAAAAAATTGTATAGGAGTGAGGTCTATTCGCCTCGTTTAGCCAGGATGGCAATTTTCTTAAAAATTGTCTTAAAACAGAAAAAAGGAGGCTGGATTTCACCCACACTCATAACTTCACATTGGTTCCCTTTGAAACTCGACACCCGATGTTATTTTTTATAAGAAAATTACCAATTAAAAATCTTCGAAAAACTTTTCAGTTCAGCAGTCAAGGGAAGGCTGTTTGATCTAAATATTTCAACAATTATTCAAAAAAAAAAGAATTGTCAATTGAATTTTCTTACAAACATTAATAATTTACTAATTATGGCATTGTGTGTAGGGTAAAATTATCTGGGAGTTAATATCATTGGTTGTTCTCAAGACATTCGAGCCGAAAAACATTTTTTAACAATATTAAGCAGTTTTTAAATGTTTTTTTTTTTAATTAAAAAAAAAAGGATCACCAATTTTTCTGCACGTCATTATGCATAGAATAAAACCAGGCCGAAGTCGATAGCATTATTTGTTCTAGAGATATTCGAGAAACTAGCCTTTTTACAACTTTTTTTTTAAAATAGCTGTAATAAAAAGCTGCTAATTGAGTTTTTTTTTTTGAAAATCCTTTCTGCACGTTATGGCCTTATTATCTGTAAAAAAAATGTATTTGACGTCGATATCCCTATGAGTTCTCGAGATATCGTCAGCGAAAAAAGCTTCCGAACGAACACAATTTTTTAAATTTTGTTTTCCAAATTTCGAGTTTAAAAGTTCTAGTTAAAGCGCTAATTGAATTTTTCTGAAAGCCTTTTTTACACTTTATTGCCTTATTATTAATAAAATAAACTTTATTTGATGTCGATACCTTTTTTTTTGCAGTGGTTTCATCATTTGCCGATCGTTTACGTTTACAAAACGATCTTGATGAGTTTTCTAAGTGGTGCAAAGTAAATGATTTAAATCTCAATATTGAAAAATGCATTTCGATGTCCTACAACCGATCCCTATACCAAATACTCTCATCCTATTCCTTAAACAATAATCATCTTAAAATTGTTCATGATGTAAAAGACCTGGGCGTTGTATTTGATGAAAAACTAACGTTCCAATTACACATTAATGCTGTTATTTCAAAAGCTAATTCGCTCTTGGGATTCTTGAAAAGGAATTCCTCTGACTTTTCTGATCCCTATACCTTAAAATCACTCTACTATAGTATTGTAAGGCCCTCGTTAGAATATGCATGTGTCGTTTGGAATCCAACAACTCAAAATGACATTCTTAAAATTGAAAGAGCGCAAAAGAACTTCTTGCGCTTTGCACTGAGAAAATTCTTTGGAAATTCCAACATAAATAATAATCTTTATTCTTATCGGTCGAAATGTCTTTTGTTGGGAATATAATCTCTTGAACTACGAAGAGAAATGTATGGTATAATGTTTGTTCGGGATGTTTTATGTAGTTTTGTTGATTGTCCAAACTTGCTTTCTCTTACAAATATATATGCTCCGTCAAGAGTATTAAGACCAAGGCCTCTATTATTTGAAGTTCCACATCGAACTAATTATGGATTGCGTGAACCATTAAGTCACTGTTGTAATTTATTTAATGAAGCTTATTACTGTTTAGATGTATGCTTTGAAAGAAACGTTTTTAAAAATGTATTGCAAGCGTTCTTAACTCACAAATTTACTACTAGGAATAAAGAATAATATTTATATTGTACTATTTGTATCTTTAAGTCTGTAGATTATAAAATCGTAGATATAATAAATAAATAAATAAATAAATAAATAAATAAATAAACTCGTACAAAAGTATCAGCATATCATGATCGCTTACCAAAACACGTGAAAAAAACGATCTAAATGGAAAAAATCATATTTTTTGTTAGAAAAGCGTTAGAAATGGGAACTCCTCGGATTATATTGTAAGAACATTAAGTCTATCTGATTAAATTGATAAGTAAGCTGGAACTCGTAAAAAAGTATCAGCATATCAAGGTCGTTTACCAAAACACGTGAAAAAAACGATCTAAATGGAAAAAATCATATTTTTTGTTAGAAAAGCGCTAGAAATGGGAACTCCTCGGATTATATTGTAAGAACATTAGGTCTATCTGATTAAATTAATAAATGAGCTGGAACTCGTAAAAATGTATCAGCATATCAAGGTCGTTTACCAAAACACGTGAAAAAAAAATGATCAAAATGGAAAAAATCATATTTTTTGTTAGAAAAGCGTTAGAAATGGGAACTCCTCGGATTATATTGTAAGAACATTAGGTTTATCTGATTAAATTGATAAATGAGCTGGAACTCATAAAAAAGTATCAGCATATCAAGGTCGTTTACCAAAACACGTGAAAAAAACGATCTAAATGGAAAAAATCATATTTTTTGTTAGAAAAGCGTTAGAAATGGGAACTCCTCGGATTATATTGTTAAAACATTAAGTCTATCTGATTAAATTGATAAGTAATCTGGAACTCGTAAAAAAGTATCAGCATATCAAGGTCGTTTACCAAAACACGTTAAAAAAAATGATCTAAATGGAAAAAATCATATTTGTTGTTAGAAAAGCGTAGGAATAAAGAATAATATTTATATTGTACTATTTGTATCTTTAAGTCTGTAGATTATAAAATCGTAGATATAATAAATAAATAAATAAATAAACTCGTAAAAAAGTATCAGCATATCATGATCGCTTACCAAAACACGTGAAAAAAACGATCTAAATGGAAAAAATCATATATTTTGTTAGAAAAGCGTTAGAAATGGGAACTACTCGGATTATATTGTAAGAACATTAAATCTATCTGATTAAATTGATAAATTAGCTGGAACTCTTAGAAAAGTACCAGCATATTAAGGTCGTTTTCCAAAATACGTGAAAAAAACGATGTAATTAGAAAAAATCTTACTTTTTGTTAGAAAAGTGTTAGAAATGGGAACTACTCGGATTATATTGTAAGAGGATTAGGTCTATCTGACTAAATTGATAAATGAGCTGGAACTCGTAAAAAAGTATCAGCATATCATGATCGCTTACCAAAATGGCATATCAAGGTCGTTTACCAAAACACGTGAAAAATAATGATCTAAATAGAAAAAATCATATTTTTTGTTAGAAAAGCGTTAGAAATGGGGACTCCTCGGATTATATTGTAAGAACATTAAGTCTATCTGATTAAATTGATAAGTAAGCTTAAACTCGTAAAAAAGTATCAGCATATCAAGGTCATTTACCAAAACACGTGAAAAAAAATGATCTAAATGGAATAAATCATATTTTTTGTTAGAAAAGCGTTAGAAATGGGAACTCCTCGGATTATATTGTAAGAACATTAGGTCTATCTGATTAAATTGATAAATGAGCTGGAACTCGTAAAAAAGTATCAGCATATCAAGGTCGTTAACCAAAACACGTGAAAAAAACGATCTAAATAAAAAAAATCATATTTTTTGTTAGAAAAGCGTTAGAAATGGGAACTCCTCGGATTATATTATAAGAACATTAGGTCTATCTGATTACATTGATAAATGAGCTGGAACTCGTAAAAAAGTACCAGCTTATCAATGTAGTAAGAAAAATTCTAGAAAGTTGGATCTTAAAAATTAGAAAAATATTATTATATATATAGTAGAAATGTATTAGAAAGGAAAGTTCTTTGAATTATACTCTAGACATATTGTACCTATGTTTGTGCATCGATGAACCAGATTAATTTTCCGTGATTTCTGAAATTCTGTTGTTTTTTCCATAACAATTTTTTTTTTTAATAAAATTAATTTGTTTTTTTTTTTTTTTTTTAGGTCCTAATGTAACGGAACTATTTTTTTTAGGTATGGGGAACTCTTAAGGGATGTTTCTTACATTTAAAAAAAATATTTTCATTTAAGATTTCAACAATTAATATGCTACGCGAAGTTAGCATATCATTTTTTAAAATCCGTTTTTACGGGGAAATCAAACAGAACTATTTTGGAAAACTATCAGGAACTATAGAACTATGGTGCATGCGACCAGAACTGATATGCTAGCTTCACACACATCACTGTTCCTTTATTTGATTTTTCGTTTCGTAATAAATAAATAAATAAATAAATAAATAAACTCGTAAAAAAGTATCAGCATATCATGATCGCTTACCAAAATATAAAAATGTATCAGCATATCAAGGTCGTTTACCAAAACACGTGAAAAAAAAATGATCAAAATGGAAAAAATCATATTTTTTGTTAGAAAAGCGTTAGAAATGGGAACTCCTCGGATTATATTGTAAGAACATTAGGTTTATCTGATTAAATTGATAAATGAGCTGGAACTCATAAAAAAGTATCAGCATATCAAGGTCGTTTACCAAAACACGTGAAAAAAACGATCTAAATGGAAAAAATCATATTTTTTGTTAGAAAAGCGTTAGAAATGGGAACTCCTCGGATTATATTGTTAAAACATTAAGTCTATCTGATTAAATTGATAAGTAATCTGGAACTCGTAAAAAAGTATCAGCATATCAAGGTCGTTTACCAAAACACGTTAAAAAAAATGATCTAAATGGAAAAAATCATATTTGTTGTTAGAAAAGCGTAGGAATAAAGAATAATATTTATATTGTACTATTTGTATCTTTAAGTCTGTAGATTATAAAATCGTAGATATAATAAATAAATAAATAAATAAACTCGTAAAAAAGTATCAGCATATCATGATCGCTTACCAAAACACGTGAAAAAAACGATCTAAATGGAAAAAATCATATATTTTGTTAGAAATGGGAACTACTCGGATTATATTGTAAGAACATTAAATCTATCTGATTAAATTGATAAATTAGCTGGAACTCTTAGAAAAGTACCAGCATATTAAGGTCGTTTTCCAAAATACGTGAAAAAAACGATGTTATTAGAAAAAATCTTACTTTTTGTTAGAAAAGTGTTAGAAATGGGAACTACTCGGATTATATTGTAAGAGGATTAGGTCTATCTGACTAAATTGATAAATGAGCTGGAACTCGTAAAAAAGTATCAGCATATCATGATCGCTTACCAAAATGGCATATCAAGGTCGTTTACCAAAACACGTGAAAAATAATGATCTAAATGGAAAAAATCATATTTTTTGTTAGAAAAGCGTTAGAAATGGGAACTCCTCAGATTATATTGTAAGAACATTAAGTCTATCTGATTAAATTGATACGTAAGCTGGAACTCAAAAAAATATCAGCATTTCAAGGTCGTTTACCAAAACACGTGAAAAAAACGATCTAAATAGAAAAAATCATATTTTTTGTTAGAAAAGCGTTAGAAATGGGGACTCCTCGGATTATATTGTAAGAACATTAAGTCTATCTGATTAAATTGATAAGTAAGCTTAAACTCGTAAAAAAGTATCAGCATATCAAGGTCATTTACCAAAACACGTGAAAAAAAATGATCTAAATGGAATAAATCATATTTTTTGTTAGAAAAGCGTTAGAAATGGGAACTCCTCGGATTATATTGTAAGAACATTAGGTCTATCTGATATAAATGAGCTGGAACTCGTAAGAAAGTATCAGCATATCAAGGTCGTTAACCAAAACACGTGAAAAAAACGATCTAAATAAAAAAAATCATATTTTTTGTTAGAAAAGCGTTAGAAATGGGAACTCCTCGGATTATATTATAAGAACATTAGGTCTATCTGATTACATTGATAAATGAGCTGGAACTCGTAAAAAAGTACCAGCTTATCAATGTAGTAAGAAAAATTCTAGAAAGTTGGATCTTAAAAATTAGAAAAATATTATTATATATATAGTAGAAATGTATTAGAAAGGAAAGTTCTTTGAATTATACTCTAGACATATTGTACCTATGTTTGTGCATCGATGAACCAGATTGATTTTCCGTGATTTCTGAAATTCTGTTGTTTTTTCCATAACAATTTTTTTTTTTAATAAAATTAATTTTTTTTTTTTTTTTTTTTTTAGGTCCTAATGTAACGGAACTATTTTTTTTAGGTATGGGGAACTCTTAAGGGATGTTTCTTACATTTAAAAAAAAT
The DNA here is from genome assembly GCA_947049315.1 of Epistrophella euchroma. Classification (NCBI taxonomy): domain Eukaryota; kingdom Metazoa; phylum Arthropoda; class Insecta; order Diptera; family Syrphidae; genus Epistrophella; species Epistrophella euchroma. Next base: position 98,429,450 of record OX346246.1, read on the forward strand.
ATTTTCATTTAAGATTTCAACAATTAATATGCTACGCGAAGTTAGCATATCATTTTTTAAAATCCGTTTTTACGGGGAAATCAAACAGAACTATTTTGGAAAACTATCAGGAACTATAGAACTATGGTGCATGCGACCAGAACTGATATGCTAGCTTCACACACATCACTGTTCCTTTATTTGATTTTTCGTTAATTAATTTAACAGAAGATGAAGTTTTTAAAAGTTTAAACGAAATAGATATTACTAAAAAGGCTGGTTTCGATTCAATCTCACCTATTCTTTTATCAAAATGTTCACTTTCCCTTTGTGGTGTTTTGACCAGTATCTTCAATAAATCTCTGTCAACTGGAATTTTTCTAGAGGAATGGAAGATATCCTTTATTGATCCTGTTTATAAAAATGGTCTTAAGCATTTCGTAAACAATTATAGACCCATCTCAAAGCTATCTGCGATTCCAAAGCTATTTGAAAAAATAGTAACCCATAATCTTTATTATTCGGTTAAGGAGCTCTTGTCCCCTTACCAACATGGCTTTGTAAAAGGAAAATCAACCTGCACAAACTTAAGCCTCTTTACAAATGTTTGTATTAATACCATAGAAAAGGGTAAACAAGTTGATGTCCTATATACCGACATTATTAAGCCATTTGACCGCGTTCATCATGGTCTTCTCTTACAAAAACTAAAAAGATTAGGTTTAAACATAGCTTTTCTTAAATGGTTGAATTCGTATTTAACAAACAGAAAGCAAATTGTTAAAATAGATGGATGCACCTCAATACATATTGATGTCATATCGGCTCTTCCTCAAGGAAGTCACTTCGGCCCTCTCCTTTTCGTATTATTTATTAATGATTTGCCATCGGTATTGAAGTACTGTAAGTGCTTAATGTATGCCGACGATGTGAAACTTTTTCATGCTACATCTTCACCTGCGGATTGTGCACGTATGCAAATAGATATTAACAACTTTCTTGGATAGTGTAGTTACAATCACCTTGAACTGAACTTTTCTAAGTGTAAAATATTTAGCGCAACGAGATCACCATCTCTCATTATCAATGATTATTATTTCCATAACGTTAATCTGTTAAGAGTAAACATTGTCAAGGATCTTGGTGTGTATTTTGATCAAAAGTTTGATTTTCGATCGCATGTAGACTATGTTGTCTCAAAAGGTAATTCCATGCTAGGTTTTTTAAAATGGAATTCAAATGACTTTAAAGATGCATATACATTGAAAACCTTATTTATGGCTTTAGTGTTACCAAATCTTGAGTACTGCTGTGTTGTTTGGTGTCCTTTCTATGAAAATAACATATTAAGAATAGAAAGAATTCAAAAAAGATTTACCAGGTATGCGTTGAGAGAATTAAACTGGAATGGAGTACTACCCGAATATAAAGCAAGATGTTCTCTTATCGATTTAAAAACGCTTCAATGTCGCAGGCAAGTCCAGTGTATTTTATTTGTTAAAGATATTTTCGATAATCGTTTATCTTGTTCTGTATTGCTGTCATTAATGCCTTTATATGCCCCAACCCGGGTCCTTCGCAATTGAGAACTTCCACCAAACGTCAAAAACTCTAGATGGGGGGAAAACAAACACACTATTAAAGGCGCGAACAGTATCGGTGTGTATTTCTATTTGTTTGTATTGTTGTTTTCCCCCCATCTAGAGCTTCTTTTCGATTAAAGAACTGTCAAAATTAGAAAGACAAAAGACAGAGTCAGATTCTGGAAAAGCCCAATAGAGACGAACTTTTTTATAGTGCTCCTCATGGGTTGAATGAACCAATTACGCATTCTATTAGACTTTTTAATATGATATGCAATGAAATCGATATTGATATAAATAGGGATTTATTCAAAAAGATATGCTTTCAGTTATGTATGTAGTTTAGTTATAGATGCTTGTAAATATACCCTAATATTTAAGATTATATTATATATATGTAATTAAAACACAAGTGCCTGTGCTTGTATTATGTAGAGACTTAATTATTTAAATTTTTGTAAACAGCAGATCTTTGATCCATTGATGAAATAAATAAATAAATAACAAATAAATATTTCAAAACTCTCAGCAATACCCAAGTTGTTTGAGAGTATTGTCAAAAATAAAGTAGAGTTTTTAACCAAAGAATCTATATCGGAATCACAACATGGTTTTATATCTGGGCGATCTACCACTACTAACATGCCTCTTTTCTCATCATATGTGATTAACTCCATTGAGGAAAAGTGTCAAGTTGATGCTATTTACACAGATTTTAGTAAAGCCTTTGATTCTGTTGACCTTCAAACTCTGATACGGAAACTTGAGGTATTTGGTTTTAACTCTAAATTTCTTAGTTGGATTTCATCTTACCTTGTTGGTAGGTCTCAAAAAGTTGTAATTGATAACTCATTTTCGAGGTCTATAGAATGTAGCTCGGGTGTTCTACAGGGGAGTCATTTGGGTCCTCTCCTTTTTAACATATTTATCAATGATATTGCGTTATTTATTCATAATTCCCAATGTCTTTTATATGCAGATGATCTTAAATTATTTTTGGATATAAAAGACGTTGAGGACTGTTACCGTTTACAATCTGATTTAAACCGAAATGTTAAATGGTGTAACGATAATAGATTAAAATTGAACGTAAAGAAATTTAACGTAATCTCATTTTATAAATCTTGTAACCGCATTGTCTTCAACTATTGGATTGAGTCTAATTTATTATCTCGTGTAGAACAAATCAAAGATCTTGGTATAATGCTCGATTCAACTTTCTCTTTTAAAAGTCATATCGAATATGTTATTGGTAGAGCGAATTCACATGTTGGATTTATTAAGCGAAATTGTGTTGATTTTTCGGACCCTTAGGCCAGGCGCGCACATGCAACTAAACAGTTTGGTTTCGATTTTGAGCACAATGGACTTATATGGGAGTGCGCGCTGGTTTATGTGCGCGGACTCTCATATAATCCTATAGTACTCAAAATCGAAACCAAACTGTTTAGTTGCATGTGCGCGCCTGGCCTTATGTGTTAATACAACTATATATATCCCTTGTTCGATCTATACTTAAATACGCAGACGTTATATGGAACCCAGTTTTTAAGAGTCTTTCAAATCGTATTGAAAATGTCCAACGGCGATTTACAAAATTTATATTTTTTAAAATGAAATAGAACTTTGCCCCCGATTATAAAGCTAGATGTTTACTGCTTCGAATTAAATCTCTAGATTGAAGACGAAAGATTCATGATGCAATGCTTGTGAGGGACGTATTATGTTATCACATAAGATGCCCTCCTTTACTTTTACTTATACCAATTTATGCTCCGTTTAGATCACTGCGGTCAAGGAATTTGCTTTTTGAACGGTACCACAGGACCAGTTATGGTAGTAATGAGCCTATTTCTAGAGCTATAACTCATTTCAATCAAGTTTGCCAACTTATGAGTGAAGATATAAGTTCTTCTAGATATATCTTTAAAGATAATCTTTTATTTTTATTTATTTTCTAGAATTATATATGAATATAACTTAATTTTAACTTTATCCATAATCTGTTAGCTGTAAATTGCTTGTAGATGTAAATAAATAAACAAATAAATAAATTTTTTTCAGATTTGATTCAGATTTTCTTTATTGAGTCTTGTTTAAAATGTACAGAGTTAATTCTATTACTATTTGTCATAACAAGCGCGGCTATAATGTGTTGCCTGCAAAATCTATTTTAAAAGAATGCCTCGTGGCTGTCATTTACTTTAATATGTTTCAACTGCTCTAGCTCATGAGCATTTATATTGCTTTTTCTTTGACGATTTGTCATTAACAATAAGAATCAATACATATATATACAAACTTACGAACTAAATAACAATGAAAAAGAATACTTATACATACATCAGTTTTGTATCTTTCTCTCTTTATCGATTACTTTAATGTTTTAATGGTTTAAAGAGTTATATGATTGTCTAAGAATAGTATGATATATACCTACATAAAAGATTTCATGTATAAAGCGAGAGCGCTCTATTTTGATATTCATATTAAATGAAATTTTACATGGATTTGTATTAAAATATTACTTTTACTAGAGATAGAGCGAGAAGGCTCTTTACAATATTCACAAAATGTAGAGTAACTCTATTAGAGCGAGAAGGCTCTTTACAATTGGATTTATGGTTATTAAGACATTTTAGTTAACAAAAACATAAAATTCACTTCATTTAGTTTCTATTATTATTAAACAAACACTTAAAGGCGATTTATAGAAATGAACAACAATTGTTTTTTTTTTTTTTTTTAATGTTAAAATGACAATTAAAAGAAACACTTAAAAATAGGTTGCACTTGATTTTTTTTTTTTTTTTTTAAGCAACTTTTCTGCTGAGGTGCCATCAAAACGATGCAGGATGGTCATCCTCTGTCCGTTGTGGGGTTGCATTTTCATGTAATTACCATAGATTTTAGTCTTGATCAACTCTTGTGCGTTGAAAAGATTGTTCTCTCGCTTGAACAATCTGCCGCATCTTATGTGGGTCGGTTATGGTGTTATTTCCCAGACATAGGTCGGTGGGCTCGAAGAGCCGTCATGCACTTTAACATCTGTTGTAGAGCCGTTGCGATGTAAAGTGCAGCTATTTGGCACAGTTATCAACCTGTGGTTGAAACAGTTGCTAGGCAGGACTCTGCCTGGGTTCCGTTATAACGGGACTAACGGCGTCCAATAGTTACTGGCGATAAAGCTGTTAACTAATTACCAATTGCTGGAGAAGATTCTCCTGGTTGCCGAGAAGGGAATCCCTCCCCTCAAAGGGATCCCATCCAGGACTTTGAGAAAAATTATTAAGAAATAATATATCGGTTACTGTTTTTAATAAAAACTGTAGATGCACGGTTGTGCAGGGCACAACCGACCTCGTTGCGATCCTCTACCAAACTCTAAATAAATAAATAAGTAGCTTCTAAAGTGACTGGTGAGTGGCGCTGCTTTCCACGAACCAAAACGTCACTAATTGATCTTTTAAAGTTCCCCTCATTTTGTTTAATCCTAATCTTGCTCGCCACGAGATGGCCATTAAAAAATTAATAAGAAGTAACTTTACATTTGCAAAGAAGACTAAGTAAGTTCATCTGAAAATTAAATATATTGTATAAAATTTAACTTATTAATTATTCTTAATAAAAGATTTGTAACACCACTTGAATTAAGTCAACTAACTCGTTCTTTTACTTAATTCTCATATTCTCAACGTTAACAAAAGAGTCTTCGGTTGCAGCCAAACTTGCTGCAACAATATAATGAGTTTTGGGGTGATTTGTTTGTATGTATATATACAATCTTTACACAAAATATGGCAGATTATCTGAAAAAAAATTCATTATTTTCCATCCGTCTGCCTCAAAAATTTCAATCATAGTGATGTTGTCACACATGTTCTATTCATGTGAACGCAACGTTCCGTTTACAGTTATTTTTCCCATCATGCCATGTTGTCACACATGCTAGTCCATGTGAACATCTCTATAATACACCGGACCTGGATATACTGATCTCTATTACTACGTTTATATTCAGGATCCAGTGCTCGAGTTGGATAAGTGTTGGATTTTTGACCCAGGTTTTTCGTTCATAGAATTGAGAGCTCGATATTGAGTTGAATTGAAATGGTGTTGAGATGACAAATGGTGTTTCTCAAGTTAACTCCTCAACCTAGGTTTTTTAGCACAAATTTCGACTCGACTCCGCTCGTGAAGTGGAATCGAGTCGGTTCAAGCTCATTTCAACTCGATGCAGGTATACAAAGGGTCTAAGTGAGCTTCAAGCTCGCTTAAATACCACATGGAAACGTAGTATATAATACACTGGATACACTGATCTCTATATTACACTGGATACACTTATCTCTATAATACACTGGTAGCCACTGATCTCTATTACCCCTCACACACGCCACATCGAACAACCACATCGACAAAGTATTTCGTTTTTGTATGGGCATTTACACGCCAATACGTCGATGTAGAAGTATATGCCAAAATCAGCTGTCTTTAATTATTTCCAATAAAATAATTATTTCGTTATGAGTCCAAATACATTTTTCTTGATCATTTTCCATTATTATTTGTGTCTAAGATACTTTTAATGAAATTATCAAAAAACTATTCAGTGAATCTAAGATTAACAGGACCAAAAACACTAGTTGACAACAAAAACCGAATAACAACATAAAAAACTGTGTCGGCGAACTAGTTCGCTCCTTTTCACACGCCATATCGGCTTATCGGCATACTACTTCGACTGCCAGAGATCGCATTGCTGTGTCGACACAATTTTCATTTCACACGACCAAAAACCTTACCGACAATATGATTCGGTGAAGTAGTTCGTGGCGTGTGTTAGGGGTGTATAATACACAAAAATGGTGGCTCCATTTGAACAATTGTTATATTATGCGCCTGACCATTCTTTGTATAACAGTATACATGTATAACATATAAAATACCAAAAATTACGGCAAAAATTCTGAATATAAAGATATGAATTAAAGGTACTGAATATAAAGACATGAATCCTTCGTACGTTTCACACTCCAAAAGCAAAGAATGTGAAAAAACAAAAACTGTTTCATATTTTTTTCTTCTTGGAGATACACCGAATACTAAAATATGAGTAGAGAGAGTAGAGAGTAGATTATTAACCACAAATAATATTTATTTTGTGTCAGACAAACGTTAAATTATGCATCTGACCCACTGATCTCTATATTACACTGGAATGAGTATTCATACAAAAATGGTGGCTCCATTTGAACAATTGTTATATTATGCGCCTGACCATTCTTTGTATAAAAGTATACATGTATAACATATAAAATACTAAAAATGACGGCAAAAATTCTGAATATAAAGATATGAATCCTTCGTGCGTTTCACCCTTCAAAACCAAAGAATGTAAAAAAAAAACTGTTCCATATTTTATTTTTCTTGGATATACACCGAGTAATAAAATATGAGTAGAGAGAGTAGAGAGTAGATTATTAACCACAAATAATATTTATTTTGTGTCAGACAAACATCAAATTATGCGGCTGACCACGTATTATAATGTTCAATTGGAACCACAGAAACTGTTATACATTGCAGGTAATACACTATCCAGTGTATTATAGAGATCAGTGATCTGACCACGTATTATAATCTTCAATTGGAACTACAGACACTGTTATACATTGTAGGTAATACACTATCCAGTGTATTATAGAGATCAGTGGATACACCGAATACTAAAATATGAGTAGAGAGTGGATTATTAACCACAATAAATATTTATTGGCCGAGTTCGGGGGGCAAGCCAAACCTATCCGGCTCACTGATCTCTATAATATACTGGTTAGTGTATACCATTCAAGTATAACAGTTTTTTTCATTCCAATTGAAGATGACATAAGGTGGCTGAGTGGCCAATTTTGACGCATCTATGTGAAACAAAAAAAAAGTTGTTTTAGGTAATTTTTTTTTGTGAAATCAACAAAATAAAACTGTCAGTCAGTGTTTTCATTTCATTTTTTTTTTTTTTTTTTTTTGTATCCGATATTGGTACAAAAATATATTTTAAACTTGTCAAAAGTGGAAACGGGATCCAGGCACACCGCAAGTTCGTCGAAAAATTTGGGCCTGACCTGGACGATTATTAACAAGTAGATTTGCAGAACATTCTACTTATACGAAACCTCAAATGGAAAAGAACGATCTTGTTGCAGCCATGGAACAAGACAAATTCATCATTAGGATGTCAAGAGATTCCCAATCACTGTTCAAGAGACACATCCAGGATAAGAAGTTGGAAATACTCTCTCAGATTGTGACTTAGTATCTCCTAATTGATACTTACGAAGGAACAGCACGCAGCAAGGCTCAGTGCGATGGCACAGCGGGTGCAATAATAGGCGAGGCTCTTCGCCAGGACAATAAAGTACGCTTGCTTTTTGGTCTCTAAAAAGAGGTAGATTTACAGAGCCTTACCATGATCAACTTAGCTAACATTAAGTTTCATGCGAGAAATTTAAGAGAGTTTCAATTTAATGTCAAATAAGCATAGAATTATACTATTTTTGAAGTGTGTTCGTATTTATTTTTGAGAAATAAAATAATGTTATTATAAACTATCAATTTAATTTGGACTGGACAATTTTACTTCCGATTATTAAATTTAGTATAAGATAAATATGTAGCTATCGTGTTGTCCTGTGTTGTGCTGAACTGTCCTGGTGTTTTTTTATAAAGAACGCAATGGCTGTGTCTGTGCATCTTAAAATAAAGCAACGTGTCAAAAATGCTTAAAATGTTTACAAAAAAATAACTGCTTCTCATTTTGTTCAAGAACTCTCATCGGATATATGACTTTTGTTTGCATCAACAGTTTTGAGGAACCTACTTTTAATTTGGCCAAATGACGTTGTTCACAAACTTTACATAAAATGTTTTATTTTTAATAAAAAAAAATCTGCTATATAAAGGTACATATTTCTTCAATTGTTTGCCACTTAACCATATGAGTAAGTATATAGGTGTACACTAGTCGTGCATTTGGCACTTTAAATTCTAAAAAACTTCACTTTCAAATTGCTGAAATTGCCTAAGATCAACTTAAATTGTTTACGATTTACTATATTCTCCCCTTAAAATAAGTGGAACATAACATAATTTAAGATCTACTTTTGATTTTGTGCAAAGCAATAAGTAGAACATACTACTTAATGATAAACTTAAATACTTATGATGAGTTTGAGCAAATGGGCCTAAGTTTTGTTGCTTTCTCTATAATTCAATAAAAACCTACCTACAAGTGTACTCCGAGGTTGAATTTTTTTTATATGCTCCTTTTAAAGAGATCGAAAGCAGATTCCAAAATGGTATCAACCACATTTGTGGCACTCTCCCCAAACTACTTTGTTTTTGTTCTTGACGTCATCTCATCTTGAAAACACTAAATTGTTATATTTTTTTTATATTTTTTATATCTATTTTGACAGTTGGTGTACGAGTGGCCAGTATAACAATTCTTCAATTTGCTTCAACTTTTTTGTATGGATGCGCTATCCAGTATATTATAGAGATCAGTGATCCGGATAGGTTTGTGTTGTTGTAATCCCTTGTTGAAAAACTTCTGATGTCAGCTGATGCAACAACAACTCAAGGTATCTGAAAATTTTTGGGATAGGTGGATAGCCTATCTCACTACCACCCGAACACAAGCATTTTGTGCCAGACAAATGTCAAATTATGCGTCTGACCACGTATTATAATCTTCAATTGGAACCACAGAAACTGTTATACATTGTAGGTAATACACTATCCAGTCACTGATCTCTATAATACACTGGATAGTCACTGATATCTATAATATACTGGATAGCGCATCCATACAAAAAAGTTGAAGCAAATTGAAGAATTGTTATTGTACACCAACTGTCAAAATAGATATACAAAATATAACAAATATAACAATTTTGTGTTTTCAAGATGAGATGACGTCAAGAACAAAAACAAAGTAGTTTGGGGTTATTTTTTCTTTTTTGTGAAACCAACAAAATAAAATAGTCAGTCTTTTCGTTTTTTTTTTGTGTTGTATCCGATATTGGTACAAAAATATATTTTTAAGCTTGTCAAAAGTGAAAACGAGATCCAGGCACACTGCAAGTTCGTCGAAAAATTTGGGCCTGGTCTGGACGATTATTAACAAGTAGATTTGCAGAACATTCTGCTTATACGAAACCTCAAATGGAAAAGAACGATCTTGTTGCAGCCATGGAACAAGACAAATTCATCATTACAATATCAAGGGATTCCCACTCACTGTTCAAGAGACACATCCAAGATAAGAAGCTGGAAATGCTCTCTCAGATTGTGACTAAGTAGGTATCTCCTAATTGATACTTAGGAAGGAACAGCACGCAGCTAGGCACAGCGGGTGCAATAATAGGCGAGGCTCTTCGCCAGGACAATAAAGTACGGTCTCTAAAAAGAGGTAGATTTACAGAGCCTTACCATGACGACAACAGATCCACCCACTGAAGAAGAGGATGAAAACGCCATGATGCTCCAGATAGACCAAAGAAAAAGAAACCGAAAAGAAATCCGATCCAAACGCTGCCGCCCATGATCGTGTACCTCTGCCAGTACTTAAGGATGCTGATAATAAATTATATAAAATTTAAATAACCTTTAGGAGTTAGGGAAATATTTATCTTATTAAGTTTTGTTTTGCTTTCTCTATAATTCAATAAAAACCTACCTCCAAGTGTACTCCGAGGTTGAATTTTTTTTATAGAGCTTTGGAATTAAAACTTTTTATGCTCCTTTTAAAGAGATCGAAAGCAGATTCCAAAATAGTATCAACCACATTTGTAGCACTCTCCATTCAATAAAGAAACTCTAAAACCTTTTTCAGTTTTTTGAGTTTCTCATCAAATGACCTGCCTACAAGTGTACTCCGAGGTTGAACTTTTTTTATAGAGCTTTGGAATCAAAACTTTTTGTGCTCCTTTTAAAGAGATCAAAAGCAAATTCCAAAATGGTATCAACCACAATTGTGGCACTGTCCATTCAATAAAAAAAACCCCAAGACCTTATTCAGTTTTTTTTTTAATTTAAATATTCAAATAAAGTGGGGTTTCTTTATTGAATGGACAGTGCCACAAATGTGGTTGATACCATTTTGGAATATGCTTTCGATGTCTTTAAAAGGAGCATAAAAAGTTTTGATTCCAAAGCTCTATAAAAAAAAATTCAACCTCGGAGTACAATTGTAGGTAGGTTTTTATTGAATTATAGAGAAAGCAAAACAAAACTTAATAAGATAAATATTTCTCTAACTCCTAAAGGTTATTTAAACTTTATATAATTTATTATCAACATCCTTAAGTACTGGCAGAGGTACACGATCATGGGCGGCAGCGTTTGGATCGGATTTCTTTTCGGTTTCTTTTTCTTTGGTCTATCTGGAGCATCATGGCGTTTTCATCCTCTTCTTCAGTGGGTGGATCTGTTGTCGTCATGGTAAGGCTCTGTAAATCTACCTCTTTTTAGAGACCGTACTTTATTGTCCTGGCGAAGAGCCTCGCCTATTATTGCACCCGCTGTGCCTAGATGCATGCTGTTCCTTCCTAAGTATCAATTAGGAGATACTTAGTCACAATCTGAGAAAGCATTTCCAGCTTCTTATCCTTGATGTGTCTCTTGAACAGTGAGTTGGAATCCCTTGATATTGTAATGATGAATTTGTCTTGTTCCATGGCTGCAACATGGTCGTTCTTTTCCATTTGAGGTTTCGTATAAGCAGAATGTTCTGCAAATCTACTTGTTAATAATCGTCCAGACCAGGCCCAAATTTTTCGACGAACTTGCGGTGTGCCTGGATCTCGTTTCCACTTTTGACAAGCTTAAAAATATATTTTTGTACCAATATCGGATACAACACAAAAAAAAACAAAAAAACGAAAAGATTGACTGACAGTTTTATTTTGTTGATTTCACAAAAAAAAAAATAACCTCAAACTACTTTTTTTTTGTTTCACATAGATGTCAAAATTGGCCACTCAGCCACCTTATGTCATCTTCAATTGGAATGAAAAAAACTGTTATACTTGAATGGTATACACTATCCAGTATATTATAGAGATCAGTGTGGATAGTGAATTCCCTACAATGTATAACAGTTTTTGTGGTTCCAATTGAAGATTAAAATCGTGGTCAGCCGCATAATTTGAGGTTTGTCTGTAAATATTGTTTGTGGTTAACTCATATATATATTTTCGTATTCTGCGAAGTTTTTTCATTTCCGTACTCAGAATCAGGCGTTTGTTGCGACTCACGAGGAAAAACAAAATTAAAAGTAAGTTTTTAATGTCGTTTTCGATTGGATTTTCAGAGTGTTTCACTCTTTTTTGATTCCAATGGGATATGAAAAACTCTTTTCCGTAATATGTATATCTAAGTAGAAGTAAAAACTAAAATGAATTCTTCAATAATTTCAATTCCAGAACATCTCAAGAAGAAACATTTACTATTTTGGCAATTAATCCAACACATACTTTTAAAAATATGTGTGTTTTCAGAGTGCACTCCTAGCACTCCTTAATGAAATCCGGAGTGAAAAAACACTCCTAAATCATCACTCCGAACAGCCAATGGAAGATTTTGGAGTGTTGGGAGTGTGGATGGAGTGAAAAAAGGAGTACTAGGAGTGACCAACGGAAAACGACATAAGTGATTAACAAAAAAAATATTAACCCTTGTAATAAATTTGTGCAAAATATGAAAATATGTTATGTTCTTTTTTTATTCCACAGAAAAATAGTTTTTATTTTGTATTTTATTTTAAATTTTTTTAATTGATTTATAAGTTTACCGCAAAAGAAAAAACAACAAAGATGTCACGAAAACGAAATGAAACAAAATTACATGATATTGACCAAAGATACTGAATTTATTCAATTTCTTTAATATTGACGCTGTCATTTTCGGTTTTTTATATGTTATACAGGTATACTGTTATACAAAATATGGTTAGGCGCATAATATAACAATTGTTCAAATGGAGCCATCATTATTGTATGAATACCAAAGAAACTGAATATGAAGAAATGAATCCTCGGCTGTCATTTGAGTTTGCCTACAAGCTCTATCAGATAAGAAATGAGAAGGTATGTGTAAAAATGGCGGTATAAAACTCATGCATTCACAGTATTTATCTTCACAACTTACACATTCACAGTACTTATCTTCACACCACCCTGCTATATTGTTGTTGGATCTCACATCTATTCATCGACACAAAATTAAATTACAAATACAACAATGCAAACAAATGGGTTTTGGAGGGTGAAACGTACGAAGGATTCATTTCTTCATATTCAGTTTCTTTGATGAATACGCTATCCAGTGTATTATAGAGATCCATGTATCCAGTGTATTATAGTGATCAGTGTATCCCACTGATCTCTATAAACACTGGATAGTGAATTCTCTATATGTTTAACAGTTTTTTTTTGAAGAAAATTGAATTTGACAGTTCTCGTTCTTCCCACACAGTTTGTGTCTTTTTTAAACAAAAGGAAAGAAAGAGATAGATAGAACTGAAATTGTTTTAGTATTCGTACTCGCAAACCAAACAAAAAAATGTCTGCGTTCCACGCAAAAACAATCTGAAATTTCAGTCAAAAGACATTGTGTCGAATTCCTGTATTTACTTACAGAATATGCATTGAAGCGAAATAAAAGAGAACTTTATATATTCGTTAATTGATAATTTAGCAGGAGCTTTGTGGATGAAATTTTATGTAAAAAGATTAGCAACACTAAATTTCATTAAGTGCCAGTTGTACAATTGTGGTTTAAATTTTGATCCGTGGTTCAGAAATTTTAACTCGCCGATTTCGGCGGGCTAACTGAAGTTCAACGATGATTCAAGGTTCTAATATGCACTAAAAGCCAATTACATGCCTGAACCATCGTTGAATCACAGTTAATCCGCCGAAATTGGTGAGTTAAAATTCCTGAACCACGGATCAAATATTTGTACAACTGGCCCTAAAATTGTTTGTTATTTTGCAGTAATTTATTTTAACTTGAATGAAAAATTGTTCCAGAATAATCCGATGGAACACTTTTGTAAGAAATTCATTCCTTTTATTCAAAGCGTCACTAAATAATTAACAAAAAGTTCTTTCATTCAAATAAGTAAGTATTACTTTTAATGGTAGCACTTCAGCTCTTTTACACTTCCCCCACCACAAACAACTGTCATCCAAATTTCCAGACTAAATTTTCTTGTCTGAAATTTACGAATAAAGTATTAACTACATAAGGCTTAACTACATAAGCCAAAAAAGTAAAAAAATACAAAAATGAAAATTTTCAAACTTATTTTGAGATAATATTTCTCACTGGAAAACTTATAAAAATGATGCAAAAAGCTTAAATTTTGGTTTAAAAAAAATGTGTATATTCTTTTTCACAAAACAACTGCGCAAGTGGGAAAAAAAATATTTTTACTTTTGTAATTTTGGAAAAAGTGGCTTATGTAGTTAAAGCTATAAGCCAAGAAAGTGAAAAAGTACAAAAGTGAAAATTTTGAAACTCATTTTGGGATAGTGTTTCTTACAGGAAAACTTATAAAAATGATGCAGAAAGCCTAAATTTTGGTTTAAAAATAAAATGTGTGTATTCTTTTTCACAAAACAACTGCGCTAGCTGGAAAAAAATATTTTTACTTTTGTAATTTTGCAAAAAGTGGCCAATGTAGTTAAGGCTTAAACGTAACTAAACGTAACTAAAAGTCACTAAAAGTCATCTAACGTTTTATGAAAGCTGGCCAATCAGAAGCTCCAAAAATTCAGAAATCTGAATTTTCAGATGTAATGGATTGAACGCGGCCAATCTAAACTGTAATAACTGTTATAAGTGTTATATAATCTGACGTTTCACGTCCTTCCCACTGTTATAATCTTCCTTCAATTTTCTTCAAATTTTTTATATGAATTCACTATCCAGTGTTTATAGAGATCAGTGGTGTATCCAGTGTTTAATAGAGATCAGTGTGTGAACCCCCCTAATGAGTGCGATGGTGAAACTGGCACATCGGTGTAATTTGGGTGGAATTAACCCTTCTCTTTCTTACTCACACAAAATATACCCAACTAACTGGCTGCGCCGTTCGTCAAAAATACAATGTAAACAGGCACATAAGTGTGTTTGTTTTCGCCCCATTTAAGGCTCTCCCAAACCAACGCGATTAATCGCTGCGACAATAGAAAACAATAACAACAACGTGTTGTTTTGTTTGACAACCACGTGTTGTTATTGTTGTTTTCTTTTGTCGCAGCGATTAATCGCGTTGGTTTGGGAGAGCCTTTAAAGTTTTTGACGTTTGGTGGAAGTTCTGGATTGGGCATTTCCAGAATCCGACTCTGTCTTTTCTCTTTCTAATTTTGACAGTTCTTAAATCAAAAAGAAACTCTAGATGGGGGAAAACAACAATACAAACAAATATAAATACACACCGATAGTGTTCAGCCATTAATAGTGTGTTTGTTTCCCCCCATCAATAGTTTTTGACGTTTGGTAGAAGTTCTGGATCATGCCGTGCGTGTGAAACAAATTTGAGAATGTGAACTTCCATAATGTCAGCTATTACTACGTTTATATTCAGCACCGAGAGCTCGAGTTGGATTTGTGTCGGATTTTCGACCCAGGTTTTCCTTCACAGATTTGAGAGCTCGATATTGAGTTGAATTAAAATGGTGTCGAGATGACATATGGTGCTTCTCAAATTAACTCCTCAACCCAGGTTTTTTTAGGACTAATTTCGACTCGACTCCGCTCCTGAAGTGCAGTCGAGTCGGTTCAAGCTCATTTCAACTCAATGCAGGTATAAGAGGGTCTAAGTGAGCTTCAAGCTCGCTTAAATACCACATGGAAACAGTATATTACACGTTGACTCAAGAGCACGCAAGAGTCATGACCAGAAATACTGAATATAAAGATATGAATCTTTCGTACGTTTCACCCTCCAAAACCAATTTGTTTACATTGTTAAGCCTTAACTACATAAGCCAAAAAAGTGAAAAAGTACAAAAGTGAAAATTTTCAAACTCATTTTGGGATAGTTTTTTTCACTGGAAAATTTATAAAAATGATGCAGAAAGCTTAAGTTTTAGTTTAAAAAGAATTGTATACATTTTTTTTCACAAAACAACTGCGCTAGCCGGAAAAAAAATATTTTTACTTTTGTAATTTTGCAAAAAGTGTCCAATGTAGTTAAGACTTTATATTTGTACTTTAATTTTGTGTCGATGAATAGATGTGAAGTCAAACAACAATATAGCAGGGTGGTGTGAAGATAAATACTGTGAATATTGAGTTGTGAAGATAAATACTGTGAATGCGTGAGTTTTATACCGCCATTTTTACACATACTTTCTCATTTCTTAACTGATAGAGCTAGTAGGCAAAGTCCCCTTTCACACGAAGATACTAGTTGCTGGTGTTTTTTTTGACTTTTTCTTTAAATCTCCTTAACAATCTCTTGTACCTTTCACACGAAGATACAAAGTCAGAGGAGACTTGCTGTATTTTCCTTTTAAACTACCTTGGTTGAACGCACACAAACGTAGTGTGAAGAGAAACGTCAAAAAAGTTTCCTGAATTTGTTGACCGGGGAGATTTCGTTTACCCCTCTTTCTTCCTGCCCCTCTCTCAAATGAAATTATTGTTGGCGGCAACTCAGTTGCCTTGTGTGAAAGGGGACAAACTCAAATGACAGCTGAAGATTCATATCTTTATATTCAGTATTTTTGGTCATGACTCTCGAGACATCGTGTAATAGTAGAGATTGCGAATGCGAACGCAACCATTTGATTACTCCATTTATTTCTAATATTTTTGTCAGATGACAAAATAATGTAAAAAATAAAACTAAAAAGAAATTATTTAATAAAACAAAATGTGGGACGTTGTTAGTAAGGCATTGTTGACCTCCAAAGATGATGAATTTGAAAAGCTCTTCAGAACAAATAAAATATCTCCCCCATGTTACGGTGAAAGACAAGGCTGGATACCAAGAAGTGAAAATGATTTTTATGATGGGGGGGCTTATCCTGAAATTCGCGTTGCTCAATATCCTATGGGTGAGAAGAATTGGTATTTATATCTATCTACTTTTATTGATATACTTATTTTGAAGGAATGGGACTCGATAATCAATTTGGGAAAAAGGAGAACATCTTGGGGCTGCAATTAGATGAGAATGGAAGGACGAAGTATGACTCTATTGCCAAGAATGACCACGCATCCAATAAAATAGTTTTTTCAAATATATCGCAACTTCTACCTGCTGACGTTGTGAGTGAAGAGCTTCAAAAACCAAATGCCGAAAAGCAGGAGGAGACAACAGAATTGACTAAACGCGCTTTGGAAAAGTTGACTAGTCAAAAAATTAATGCTGCAATGCCATGCAGGCAAATGGGTAAAGCCTTATCTGCTCAATATCTTAGGTTCACTTCTGTCCAGCAGGGACATGAGTTTAATTCGGGTGCCAAACAACGAGTTATTAAAATGGTTGAAGCTCAAGTTGATCCAATGGAACCTCCGAAGTTTAAGGTCAACAAAAAAATTCCTAGAGGGCCACCCTCTCCTCCAGCTCCTGTACTACATTCACCCTCTCGTAAGGTCAGTATGAAGGAGCAAAAAGAATGGAAAGTTCCACCTTGTATTTCGAATTGGAAGAATGCCAAAGGTTATACTATCCCATTAGATAAAAGATTAGCTGCTGATGGTCGAGGGCTTCAACAACTTCATATCAATGAGAAATTCGCCAAAATGGCTGAAGCACTGTACATAGCAGATAGGAAAGCTCGTGAAGCTGTCGAAGCTCGTGCCCAGCTTGAGAAGAGGTTGGCACAGAAAGAGAAGGATAAAAAGGAAGACATGTTGCGGGTAATGGCACAGAGAGCACGAGAAGAAAGAGCCGGGCTCCGGGCACCTGAAGATGCTGACTATGAAACCAAACAAAGAGATGAATTGAGAACGGAGAGGCATAGAGATCGTACAAGGGACAAAAATTTGTCTCGTGCAGGTCCTGATAAGCGATTAAAATTCCAACGTGAACGGGAGCGTGACATAACAGAACTAATTGCTCTTGGCAAATCTGCAAAAGTAGCAACGAATTCAGAATCGCAATTCGATCAAAGATTGTTCAATAGAACCAAAGGAATGGACTCCGGATTTGTCGATGATGAAGCGTATACTGTTTATGATAAACCCTGGCGCGATTCAACGTCATTGGCATCTCATTTACATCGACCTAAAAAAGACTTGGATACCGACACCTATGGAACGGAGTATAACAAAATTATTGCCACCAATAAATTTGTTCCAGATAAAGAATTCTCAGGTGTGGAGCGTTCAACAGTCAACCTTAGAAGGGCTCCAGTTCAATTTGAAAAGGAAGATGATCCTTTTGGTTTGGATCAGTTTCTTAATATGGCTAAAAAAGCTACAAAAAGAAATGAGGAACAATTTTTTGATAGTAAGAAACAGAAACTAGGATAAAAAGAAAATATAACACAATTTTACATATTTAAGCATTAATATTTTTGAAACAAAAACATATTAATCAAATATAAAAGTAAAGGTATTACTACCTCTATCAATCTGTGTCGTTATAAATTTTACTACGTTTTCACCGACCACTAAAACGAGACTTAGGTAGATTTACCACAAGTCTCACAAATCCCGTGATTTACCATACAAATTTTAATCTCGATCCAAGAAATAAATCTTCATAGGACCAATACCGAACAGAACTATTCCCCTATTCAATACAATATTCGAGAATTGAGGGAACAACCTGCGAGAATCGATTTTTGCTTGCCATCTCACTTCCAAATCTGCATCTTGAAAAATTCTGTAATTTAATCTAATTTTTGGCTGGTGAAAACACTATCCAGGGGCTCTACTATGTAATTCTAAAGTAAAAATATTCAAATTCGCAAAATTGGAACTCTGTAACTCGATTTCCTAGTTTTAATAAACGAAAATCGAACAGCTCTAAGTACTGCCAACTTTTTTGTTTGTTTTACTATGAAATTTGGTACTCCCTAATTCTAAAGTGAATGTCAAAGTCGTTTGAAATCGGAAATATTAGCTGTATTTTATTTTCCCCCAGATCTGATCTGGATTGGATTTGGAAACATAAATACAAGTAATACAAAAACAACACAAGATCCAGGTCTGCTTCTAGATTTGGATTTCGAAATCCATTTTTTGAACACTTCCCTAACAATATTTTAATTTTATAGGTTGGTACCACTGCTGAGATTTACAGAAAAAAGTCAATAAAATTAAAAATTCTCGAAATCAAACAAATGCCGCCATCATTCCAATTTTTTTTTATGAGTTTTTCTTCATTCAATAGAGACGACGCGTCGCGAGGCACGGAAAAAATACATAAAAACTATTAACTTAATGAAAATTAAACTAAAAAAATAAAACTGTTCCATTTTAAACATTCAATACCAAATATTATTTCAAATAATATTTGTGAAAAATGTCCTTCTGTCAATTTTATTGTGCAAATAAAGCCAACTGTGAGAAATAAATAAATTTGTGATCCAGTTTGTTTTATTATCATGAACTGATCCGGATCAGATCTGGGGGAAAATAAAATGCAGCTATTCATTCTATAGTAGGTGTAAGCATGAAATGAATGAAAATAGTTACTATTCTTACTAACAGAGATATTGATGACAAAAGTAGTAAAATACACTGAATCGTTTAGTTCAGCTATCGGTTGAAAGAGTAACTGAATAAAAATCAGTAGAATAAAGGCCTGGTCAAACAGAACGCGCTCTGTTTGACACGGCCTTAAGAACTACTAGATCTGTCGATTGAAAAGTATACTAAAATCGTTCAAAGCTTATATCGAGTGAAATAGTAACTGAACGAAAATTGTTTCAATGAGTGAAATAAATGAATGAATAAATAGGAACTATCGAATGAATGAACATACTATCGAATAAGTCGATAGTTTTTATTCGATAGTTCCCATTACTATTCTATATCAAATGTGTTTGCGAGCAGGCCGAAGGAAGAAATTTGTCTTTCAAAATTTTAAGTCAACGGAAATTATAAATTAGTGATATTTAGTTTAATATTTCATAAAAATAATAACATATGTATTCTTTCCACACAGAAATTCAGACACGTTGTTTAGCGAATACATGAAGGCATCTTTTGAAAGGCAGTAGTTTTTACAAAGCTGAATTAAATATTTTATTGTATTAAAAATGTTTTATAAATTTTCAGTAGATAAGTGAACCTTTTTTCGTTGAGCTCCATTATGTTGGATTTATTGCGGATATCCCTGCGTTGAATTTGTTCATCGCGGTCCAGATTTCTTTCGGAATTGAACCAAATTGCGACACTGTCCATATTTATTTATTTGTTATTAGATTGTTGTTTTATAAAATTTCACAGACGCTGATAATTATTTTTGTTTTATTTACTTGACTTGTGTCAAAAACTATGCGAGCCTCGTTCTAGATTGGGAAACTTCATAGAAAATAATTGGCATTACTGGCATCTGATTCTATTTTCATACGTAGTACCATTTGAAAGTAGAATCGGATTTAACTTTCGAATAGAATCGAGAGTAGAATCGAGTTACATAGTAGGGCCCCAAGATTTATTAAATCTAAACGAAATTAACTTCCGGTGAAAACGTAGTATTAGCCAGTTTAGGTTTCTCAAGCTCACTGAGATCTCAGAGACCTCAGTACTCCCTATTTCTAAAGCGGAATGAAATCTACTACTTTCGGATTGACAATTCCGAAAGTGGAATTTTCGTACCTGGTAACACGTTTCCGAATGTCAAAAGCAAAGAAACTGAATATAAGGAAATTAATCCTTCGTACGTTTCACCCTCCAAAACCCATTTGTTTACATTGGTGTTTTTGTAATTTAATTTTGTGTCGATGAATAGATATGAAATCCAACAACAATATAGCAGGGTGGTGTGAAGATAAATACTGTGAATGTTGAGTTGTGAAGATAAATACTGTGAATGTATGAGTTTTATACCGCCATTTTTACACATAACTTCTCATTTCTTATCTGATAGAGCTTGTAGGCTGGTTAAACTTTGAGTTTTTTTTAGGAAAGTTTACTGATAACAATTTAACCAAATGAATTTTATGTAGAATTACTTTTAAAAAAATCAATATGCTTAGAAGAAAAAATCGAATTTGCTGGAACAATTCCTTGGATTGAAAGAAAAAAAATCGACTTTTTTTGGTAAAAGGAATTTGACATTACTTACAGGGAATTTTTGCACACAAAACTAAAACTATTCGATATTTTGGTTGAATTTAAAAACCCCTGACTCTAAGCAAATACCGGAATTCCCGACTTTAAAAAAAAAAATTGTTAGGCTTCTTGTCGTTTATAAATTTGATGGCACTACAGCTCATGAAGAACTAGGGCCTAGTGACTTACAACTCTCAACCATTCCTGTGTGCGTGTCTGCAGGAATGGAGGGGACTTACAGTTTATTGCCGAATCCGAACGGCTAACGAGCGGCACTTTTCTGTGACAGTAGATACTCTTGGAGGATTTGTCAATTCCTCGCAAGAGGCAGTAGCCGTTTTTTCTTTTTTAAATAAATAGGTGGCGAGGCTGGGGATCGAACCTTAGACCTCCGGCATGACAGTCCATCGCACTAACCATCACGCCACGGCTACTACTTTCATTTAATTTAAAATGTATGTGTTTTTGACACAATATTTTTTTTTATCGCACTGCAGACTTCTGCAATAAAACTTGATGTTGTTTTTTGGGCCATGCCAATGCAATGGTCATGTCATATCTATTTGGTGCTGAGAGCCTCCTTGTTCTAAAAACTTTAGAGTTAGAGCTAGTCTTAAGATGGCTGGAACTGCAGTTGATCGTAAGGGAGCAGAAAGTTCACCTTGTATCGGATTAAGAACATACAAAAAAGTGTTTTTCGACAGGTGAAATGATTCATTCCCATCAATGAAATTTTACCTTTTATCAAACATTTCCAGAATATTTGATGTCCCTCAAGTTAGCAGAGCAAGGTCAGCAGAACAAAGTTTCAATGATCCCATCATTAGGTGCTTAATAGGTGCTAATTAAGTACCCAACAACAAAATTAAGTGCTCCAGTACTTTTGGAAAAAATTAATGTTCTGCTAACTGCTATTTTTTTTTTATTTTTTTCTACTTTTCTCATCATAAATATACTTGAATAATTAAGATATCATCTAGTTAGAATTAAGTACCCCATTTTCCGAAAGATTTGAAGAAAAAAAAAATAATTAAAATTTCCATACAAAACCCTGCTCTGCTAACTAAAATTCGAGTTTTCTCGAACAATTCAACTTTTTTTCACCCAAATCTTTTTGATTAATTATAAGCTCATTAAACTCGAATTAAGTACCCCATTTTCGGAAAGATTTTCCAAAATTTGAAGAAAAAAAATAATTCAATTTTCCATACAAAACCCTGCAGATAATTATACTTAAATTATTATAGTATATATTATTTTTTTTTCTTGAAATCTTGTAAAATCTTTCGGAAAATGGGGTACTTAATTGAGCTTCTAATAAATCAAAAAGATTTGGGTGAAAAAATCTTGAATTGTTCGAGAAAACTCGAATTTAAGTTAGCAGGGCAGGGTTTTTATGGAAAATTGAATTTTTTTTTTTCAAATCTTGGAAAATCTTTCGGAAAATAGGGTACTTAATTTGAGTTTGATGAGCTTATAATTAATAAAAAAGATTTGGTGAAAAAAAATTGAATTTTTCGAGAAAAATCGAATTTAAGTTAGCAGAGCAGGGTTTTCTATGGAAAATTGAATTATTTTTTTTTCTTCAAATTTTGGAAAATCTTTCGGAAAATGGGGTACTTAATTCGAGTTTCAAAAAGATTTGGGTGAAAAAATCATGAATTGTTCGAGAAAACTCGAATTTAAGTTAGCAGAGCAGGGTTTTGTATGGAAAATTGAATTATTTTTTTTTCTTCAAATCTTGGAAAATCTTTCGGAAAATGGGGTACTTAATTCGAGTTTAATGAGCTTCAAATAAATCAAAAAGATTTGGGTGAAAAAATCTTGAATTGTTCGGGAAAACTTGAATTTAAGTTAGCAGAGCAGGGTTTTGTATGGAAAATTGAATTATTTTTTTTCTTCAAATCTTGGAAAATCTTTCGGAAAATGGGGTACTTAATCCGAGATTAATGAGCTTCAAATAAATCAAAAAGATTTGGGTGAAAAAATCTCGAATTGTTCGAGAAAACTCGAATTTAAGTTAGCAGAGCAGGGTTTTGTATGGAAAATTGAATTATTTTTTTTTCTTCAAATTTTAAAAAATCTTTCCGAAAATGGGGTACTTAATTCGAGTTTATTGAGCTTCAAATAAATCAAAAAGATTTGGTTGAAAAAATCTTGAATTGTTCGAGAAAACTCGAATTTAATTTAGCAGAGCAGGGTTTGTTTTGTATGGAAAATTGAATAATTTTTTTTTTTCAAATTTTGGAAAATCTTTCGGAAAATGGGGTACTTAATTCGAGTTTAATGAGATTCAAATAAATCAAAAAGATTTGGGTGAAAAAATTGTGAATTGTTCGAGAAAACTTGAATTTAAGTTAGCAGAGCAGGGTTTTGTATGGAAAATTGAATTATTTTTTTTTTCTTCAAATTTTGGAAAATCTTTCGGAAAATGGGGTACTTATTTCGAGTTTAATGAGCTTCTAATAAATAAAAAAGATTTGGGTGAAAAATCTTGAATTGTTCAAGAAAACTCGAATTTAAGTTAGCAGAGCAGGGTTTTGTATGGAAAATTGAATTATTTTTTTTTCTTCAAATCTTGGAAAATCTTTCGGAAAATGGGGTACTTAATTCGAGTTTGATGTACTTCTAATAAATCAAAAAGATTTGGGTGAAAAAATCTTGAATTGTTCGAGAAAACTCGAATTTAGGTTAGCAGAGCAGGGTTTTGTATGGAAAATTGAATTATTTTTTTTTCTTTAAATCTTGGAAAATCTACTCTGTATTTCGTTCCGAAAGCCATTCCTATTCGAAAATGTTTTTCGTTCCGCTTCTGAATTGGTGCCCTGTAACACTTTCGAAATGCAAATGCAATTTATTTTTGAGTTTCAAACGTTTTATTTCCGAAAATAATTTTTTTAGAATTTGTTCATAGCATGACATCGTTTATGAAAACAATCTAAAAAAAATATTTTCGGAAATAAAAACGTTTGAAACTCAAAAATGCAAAAATTGATGTTTAACAAAATATTTCTAATAAATCAGTAGAATGTTTAATTGACTTGAAATTTACAGAAATCGAAAGAAGATAAAAAAAAGTTATCCATGTTTCAGGAATTTTTTGTGGGCGTGGTATTGTAGACAAAAGGAATTTTTGAAAAGATACAATTTTTGTAGCGTATTTTTTGACGGTTTTTATTTTTTATCCTTTTAACGGATGTACTTAGAAAAATTAAATTTTTGGATCCTATAGAACTTATAGATTTTGATATTTTTGGAAAATTTCAAATTTCTAAAGTACTGTTAAGCTGAGATTGTATTTGAGTTTGAAAAAATGGACAAATCAATTTTGTACGGTTTTTTTTCAATTATCTTTTTATTAGTAATTCCAAATTTTTTCAGCTTAAATTCATTCCTTTTATTGTTGAAATAGTTATTATAAATAGGGCTTTAAATTTCTAAAATAAGTTTCAAATGAAATATAAAATTTTATACATTATAATAACGTTTTGTACTTTATGGCGCAAATTGTTAATGTCAAAAAGGGTAGTTTTTAGCAAAAATACTGAATTTATAAAGATATGAATCTCGGCTGTCATTTGAGTTTGCCAACAAGCTCTATCAGATAAGAAATGAGAAGGTATGTGTAAAAATGGCGGTATAAAACTCATACATTCACAGTATTTATCTTCACAACTTACACATTCACAGTACTTATCTTCACACCAGCCTGCTATATTGTTGTTGGATTTCACATCTATTCATAGACACAAAATTAAATTACAAATACAACAATGTAAACAAATGGGTTTTGGAGGGTGAAACGTACGAAGGATTCATTTCTTCATATTCAGTTTCTTTGGTTTTTAGGTTAGTTCTTCTTTTTATACAGGCTAGCTTATTCTACTTTAACATACATATATTTAACTCTTTCTAACGCGGGTTTCGAAGTTAAGTTGGGGCACTGCCAGGTGCGTCAAAACTCCCCCCTAGTAAGATTGACTTATCGTTCGGGTTACCATCGCTTAATTGACCCACTTCGAGAACTGCAATCTACAATATTTTGTCTTAACCACGGCTGATCTTACTTGACCATCTGTGCTCGGTAAAGTTTTTATGACTTCCCCTTTAGGCCAGGTATTTCTGGGATTTCATCTACTATAATCACTATATCCCCCACTGCTATTGGTTTTGCTTCAAGGATCCACTTAGACCTCATGGTCAATGTAGGAAGGTATTCCTTTATCCAGCAGTGGTTTCCAAAGTTTTCAGAGGCAACCCAGTTTTTTCTCAAAGCTCTAGCGCTGTCATTCATGTCACTGAGAAATCTGATTCCGTTGGAGGACCTAAGAAGAAAATGATTGAGTGTTAAGGCATCTTCTGTTTCAGCATCGATCGGCACATACGTGAGTGGCCTCGAGTTGATAATGTATTCAACTTCGGCCATCATACTTAGGACTTTAGGAGGAGCTCATCTTTCGGATTTCGAATAGTTGTTATCCAAGTGCTTCTTTTACCGAGCGAACCAAGCGTTTCCAGCTGCCTTCCATGTAGGGTGAAGCTGGTGGGATGAATTTTCAATCAATACCCTCGTTAATGACTTCTTTCGATAGCTCGTTACTGTTTGATAGATTGGCGACTGCATTCTTAAGCTCTTGATTAGCTCCTTTAAAATTAGTACCATTGTCACCACTGATCTCTATAATATAGAGATCAGTGATTGTCACTCCATAACTCAATAGGTTTGCCTCTTCTCGAAAGGAAGCGTTTAACAGCTAGAATACATGCCTCGCTTGACAAGCTGTGTGCGACCTCAATGTGGAAGGCTCTTATAGTTAAGCAGGTAAATATAACTCCCCAACGTTTCTATACATGTCTCCCCACAGTGACAAGCATAGGTCCGAAGTAATCGACGCCAACATAAGAAAACGGCCTTGTGAATGACTTAAGTCTTGCCACGGGTAATTCCGCCATCTTTGGTGGTATCGGCTTGGCTTTATGAATTTTGCATAGCATACAGGCGAGTTCAACCTTTTTTCAAGGTAGTTCTTAATGCTGGTATGAAGTAGATTTGCCGAATTTCATTAACAACTGTTTCAGAGAATCTATGCTTGTATCTTTCATGAAAGTCTTGAATTATTAGATGGGTGAGCGGTGACTATTTGGTAAAATGATAGGTCTTTTACAATCAAAATTGATATGTTCAGCTGCATCTATACGGCCTTTAATTCGAATGACGTTGTTTGAATCCATGTACGGGCTGGTTTGATATAAAGCTAAGTATAGACGATTGTCAGATCTTACAATATTGTCAGATCTGTCAATGGTCTGACAATACCGGACAATTAGCTGACAATTGACAAATTTCTTACAATGTAAAATTGTCCGTTCACACGATTGGTAGATTTTGTGCCAAAGTCTGACAATTTAATTGTCAGCTCTTGTCTGACAATTTTCGGACAGTTGAAAATTTTCTGTTCACACGGTTGGCAGACCAATAAAAATTCAAGTCACAATAAAAATTCAATTCAATTGAGGATTTCAAGATCAAACGAACTTTTATAGAATTTCAGTTTTTAATGTATGTAGCCACTATCAAGAAGAGGATACTTTCAAAGTGATTTGAAAATCTAGTGACAAAACAATTGGACGAGCATTTAAAAATTTCCAATTTTTTTTAACTTGTTGGAATTTGCTGTTCAGTGTTCACTTTATTTTCATCGTATTTAATCTTCATTTGAGTAGATGTCTTTCAATGGTTTTATTTATTCCGAACAAAATATACAGCACAAGGAATTTAATATAAAAGTTAGTCCAGTTGCTTTATAGATTTTTTTCATTCTGTTCTGGAAAAACTACAAATTTCCTACAAAAAAGTTTTTTTTTATCTCTCAACTCGGCTCCAACCGTTTGACATTTCGAACAATGAAGAAATTGTCAGCAATTGTAAGATGTTTTCAATGAAAACATCTGACAATGACCAATGAGTCTGACAATGTCCTAATCGTCGGACAATGACACAAATTGTGCGGTTAGACGATTGTAAGATACCTGACAATTTTTTGTCAGATTGTCATCTGACAATTACCTTACAATGACGTTTCTGACAATATTGTCAGACAAAATTGTGTGTTCAGACGATTGTAAGACATTTGGGACAGTTTTTTCACTGACAGATCTGACAATATTGTAAGATCTGACAATCGTCTGTACTTAGCTTAAAGGACTTGTTTTTTCCAGCAGTATATTTTTTGCGTTAATGTGTTTATTTTTTATCAGTGTAGATCACTCATTTGAAAATGACTCGGATTGAAAAAGTCCGTAAAGATAATTTTCAGCGGCAGCGATTTCTGATGGGGTTAGGGAAATGTCCTCCAATATTTGTGGGCCCCATCGTGTACGGCTTATAAAACAAAGCACGTAAGCCATTGATCTTTTAAGTCGTTTCCATTTAGAGAACCTCTCACAACCGATAATGGGTGATGGCTATGAAATTTGGTTAGTGAGCACCTTAACCTCTTCATTTGTAAAGAATTTGCAATCTTCTCGTGGCCAGTTGTCTTCTGGTAGATATATAAATGGAGGTCCTTTGTGCCACCGACTGTCTGAAGAAAGACATAATTTGGTGTTCCACTTTGCGGCTTCATCAGCAACGTTTTCATCGATTGGGATCCATCGCCATTGGTTGGAATTGGATTCCTCTAAAATCTCACCAACTCTAAAGGCTACGAATTGCTTGAATCGCCTACTGTCGTTTTTAATCCAACACAGCACGGTTTGTGAATGCGACCAAAAATATCGTTTGTGTATTTGCACAGAATTTTTCTCTTATAATCGCTTTGGCCAACCTCACTCCAAGCACGGCAGCTTCTAACTCCAAACGTGGAACTGACACAAGTTTTAAGGGTGAAACTCTTGTTCTGGAGGCTACTAGTGCACATTCAATCTGATCCCCTTTAACGACACGTAGATATGCTTGTAAGTCTGCGTAGGGGCTTTAAAAATGAATTAAAATTCAGCTTCTGGCTTTTTTACTGAATTTGTTACCATATATTTATTTCTGTTAAAGAGGAAGATTACATTAAAAATTAAAGATTAATCTTACAAAAACTTACTATAATTTTTTCCTCCTACTCTCTCTGACTCAGGCTTACAACTTAACAATAGTTTACAATATTACAAGTTGACAACATAACAAATTTAACTAGTTCCTTTCAGGAAGTGTTTGGAAAGTAATAATTTAAGGTTTAAACATAAATACGTTGGCGGCTCGTCTCCTCGCGTTCGTGGTGAATAATTCTTAACATCCCGCCCCCTGTGAATCGCCTCCTTAAGATTCACAAACGTCTAACTAGCTTTGAAGCTGGTCTCCGTAGTATGCCTGTAGTGGTTTGAATATCTGCTGAACGTACCTGTCCATCACGTCCTGGGAATGCTCGTAGGATTCTGCCACGCCTCCAAGAACCTCTGGCAATATTGGATTCGCATATTATGACCAGGTCCCCAACAGCCAAAGGTTTTTCCTTCTTATACCATTTGGTTCTACGTGTTAGGTCGGGCAAGTAGTCAGCAATCCATCGGTGCCAAAAGCGGTCCTTGATGGCTTGAGCAATCCTCCATTGCTTCCGTAAACAAATAGGACCATCGCTGTCGAGTCCGGGAGTTTGTGAAGAGTTGGCGCACCCCAAGATGAAATGGTTTGGCGTAAGGGGTTCCTCAGTCAGACAGGAAACTGGTATTTGTGTGAGAGGTCGTGAGTTAACTATATTCTCTGCTTCGATGAGGGCGCTTCGCAAAGTATCTTCTTTCGGCTCTATGTCTTTAAGGATGACGTTGAGTACTCTTTTTACCGATCGGACCAATCTTTCCCAGCAACCTCCGGCACTGGGGTTTGACGGACAGTTGAATATCCATTGAATTCCCTTGGTTGACAAGAAATCATTAATTATCGAGTGATCAAACATATCCAGTTTCGTTTTTAGCTCCTTGTCTGCCCCGACAAAATTGGTACCATTGTCACTTCGAATGCGTACAGGTACGCCTCTTCTGTTCACAAAGTTTCTCAGGCAGATAATGAATCCGTCAGTCGACAAATCTGTCGCTAACTCCAGGTGTACGGCACGGATGGTGAGGCATGTGAATAATGCAATCCAACGTTTCTCTCGGCGTCTTCCTATGGTTACTACTACAGGTCCCATATAGTCCACACCCGTGAACGTAAACGGTCGTACGAATGGTGTCAGGCGATCTTCAGGAAGTTGACCCATTTGAGGCACCAGTGGCTTGGCGTTCTGATTTTTGCACACCTGACAGTTTCTAGCGATGTTTTTAACCAAAACTCGAAGATGGGGAATCCAAAACTTCCGACGCACTTCACATAGGATTGTATCGTGGTTTTGATGATAAAATGCTGTATGGACACTCCTAACTATGAGGTTAGACAACCAGTTGTCCTTCGGAAGTATAATCGGCCTTCTTGATTGCTTAGGGATGCATGTTGCATTGTCGATGCGGCCTGCTAATCGAATAACTCCATCGCTGTCAATAGTGGGCGTTAGATGATAAAGACGACTTGACTTTGGGATCTGTCGTCCTGCTTCTAGGGTACTATATTCTTCCAAGAAGCATTGCTTTTGAACCATACGGCACAATACGATTTCTGCATATTCCAGTTCATAGGCACAAAGTATTTTATTCTTAGGTGGCTTCTCCGGTATACGTAGGGCACGAAGCATCCAAGCCATGACTCGTTTTAGCTTTAAGTAATTTGAAAATTTAGTAAGATCTATTTTAGAGCAACTTACATGGAAAATTTGCATGTCGGTCCTGAAGACCGTTCGTAATTCTTCTTTTGGCATTAGATCTGGATTCACTTCATCAGGTGGCGAAGGCCACCGAGATTCGTCACTTAGTAGGAAGTCAGGTCCTGAAATCCATTTTCCTTTCGGTTGGTAGCTCAGTAAGTTCTTCGATCTAGTGGCGACATCTGCGGTATTAAGTTGGGTTGGCACCCAGCGCCATTCCTTTAGGCTAGACAGTTCCAGTATTTCAGCAATACGATGACCAACAAACGGCTTGTATTTTTTATGGTCGGCCGAATTGATCCAGGCCAGGACCGTTCGGGAGTCACTCCAGAATATACACTTTGTAGGTTTCATGTTGTGGGATTGAAGACATCTTTGACGGAGTCGAACTCCTAAAACGGCGGCTTGGAGTTCAAGGCGAGGAATGGATAAAAGTTTTGTAGGAGCACATCTCGATTTGCCCTCTACTAAAGCAACACTTATTGTATTATCTTCATGAGTGAACCTCCAGTAAGCAGCAGCGGCAAAAGCTTCTTCGCTTGCATCTACCAGTATATGCAGTTGAATGTCTGAAGTATTATTGATCAAAGGTGCATAGCATCTTGGTAAGCTTATTTGCTGAACTAAATCTAATGTTGTGATCCATTTTCTCCATCTTTGGTGCATCTCAAGTGGTATCTCGTCATCCCATTTAATATTGGCTTTCCATAAGGACTGCAGCATCAATTTAGCATGAATGCTCAGATCTGCCAACAGCCCGAACGGATCGAAGATAGACATGGCAATACTAAGGAACTGCCTCTTAGTAGGATAGCGTTCACAATTGAAGAATTCTGGGCTGGTTTGTCGGAAATTCAGGCGGAATGTAAACACGTCCTCATCAGGTATCCAATGCATTCCTAATATCTTCTCGGAATTGTTAGCAATATCCATATTTGCGATATAACTCTGATCACGGTGATCTTTCTGTAGACCCTGGAGTAGACATGAAGAGTTCGATGAAAATTTACGAAGTTCGAATCCACCGGCTTTATGAATTCGAATGACATCTTTGGTGACAGACAGTGCTTCTTCTTCGTCAGCAAAGCTGCAGACAAAATCATCAACGTAATGGCATTCGATGATGACTCTGACGGCATCAGGACAACTATCGGCATATCTTTTTGCATTTAAGTTTTTTATGTACTCGGCTGAGCACGGCGAACATGTGGCTCCAAATACCATAACCTGCATCACATAAGTATCGACTTCGTCGGATGTATCGCTTTTCGGCCACAGAAAGCGTTGGGCGTCCTGATCTTCTCTCCTGATTGCAATTTGGTGAAACATTTCACTAATGTCTGCACATACCCCAATTGGCTTCTCTCGAAATTTATGAAGAACTGCTAGCATGTCTTGGCACTGTTCTGGTCCTCTAAGTAAGGATGAATTGAGTGAAATATCTCCAACCTTGGCAGCTGCATCGAACACCAGACGAAGTTTTCCTCCTTTGTGGGAATTTTGCACACAGAAATGAGGTAGATACCATGTTCTGGGTCCTCTCACTTCAGCTTCAGCGACCGATAACATACGTGCATAACCCTTCATGACGTATCCTTTAATGATGGCATCATACTCGGCAGCGTATACGGAATCTTTCTTTAAAGTTCGCCTGATCGCAGTAAGGCGTTTCTTGGCCATTGAAAGGCTATCCGGTAAAACAACTCCATCCACTTTCCACAGGAGCCCGGTCTCGAAACGATTCGACATCCTAATAGTAGTGTCGTTTAGTAATCTTCTGGCACGTTCAATATCTTGAGATTCTGGAAGTGCACATGTTGATTCAGAATCCATTTTTTCTTGCATAAAATAATCGGTGACTAACTGTGACAGCTCATCTTGATTGTTGTTTTCATCAGTTATTTGGAAAATATAATTGCTTCTGTCCATTTCTCGATCTGATGAACCATAAACTACCCATCCTAGTAGAGTTTCTACTGCGACTGGTCCTTCAGGTCGGCAAAGAACTGATGTGTTACCCAAGATTAGCCTCCAATTATCTAATCCTATCAAGATTTCTGGAACAGCATTTTCATAAGCATTGATTGGCAAAGATTCTACCCCTTTATCTTTAACCAACTGCTTTACGTCCATCGTCTGCATTGGAAGTGAAAGATTGCTATGAGTCCGAACGTTCTTCAATTCATAGCGTTTGCTTCCTTCTTGAATTCCACTTATTTCTAAGTTGACCAAACTGGACGTTTGTGATGTTTCCTTTTGTCCGATCCAAGTTAGCGACATCGAGTGACTTCTACCTCTTAGGCCTAATCTCGTTACGATGTTGTCGTTAAGCAGAGATACCGATGACCCGTCATCCAAAAACGCATATGTGCTAACTATACCCCTTGGTCCGTACAACTTTACAGGCAATACTTTGAATAAAATTTTCGCCGTAGTAGTCGAGTTTGCATGAAAATTAGAATCAATATTTTTATTCACTTGTTGTGTTATATTTGCTGATTTAAACGTCTCGTGAAGCAAACATTGGTGATATCGCTGACAATTATCGTTCTCGCAACGCTTTTTCTTCTCACACTTGGAAACTCTATGCCCGGGTAGTAAGCATGCAAAACAAACTTCTTTCTTCTTTACCAGATTCCAGCGATCCTTCAAACTCAAGTTTTTGAAATCTGCACATTGTGATAAGTTATGCGTTAAGGAGCACAAAATACAACATTGGACCTTTCTGGCGTCGGTATGAATAACCTTACTTCCCTCCTTCGTGTGAAATATTGAATGCTTCTCATGTCTATTGCTTCTAGGTTGATTCCCGGTGGATGTTCGATGAGAAAGATGTAAAATGTTGGCATATTTGGCATAATTCTTCAACCAGCTGCAAAAGTCTCTCATATTGGGGTAGGGTTCTATCCCATCTGAAAACTGCATCCATTCCAACTGCTTAGGTAGCGGAAGCTTGGTCACTAATCCTTCTAACAGCATAGGGTTCGCTAAATGTTGTTCACTACCAAGGGATTCCAGTAATGTGCAGAGGTTCTGTACCTTTGTGGCGAAGGGCATCACCAGATCCAGTCGATTATCCGGAATTGTCTGCCATGAACGAACTTTGTCTAGCTGACTTTTTATTAAACGCTCAGGGCGACCAGAAACGTCTTCTAATTCTTTTATTACAGCAGGTACACATTTGGGATGGATCAAGATATTTTCCACAGATCTCTTCGCCTCATTTCTAAGACTCTTTTGTAGACGAAGCATATTTTCCAGTTGGGTGTATCCAAATGCAGTTGTCGACTCATTAAACGAAGCGATAAACATCGGCCATTCTTCAGGCAAACCACTAAATGGCGGCAGGTCATGTAACTTGGGTCTATTTGGCACGTATGTGTGACTGGACGAAGATGGATCAGCATAAGTTTGAAATGGTAGTGACTGCCCACTGCTACCTACGTTCATTGGCTGTGGCTGGATAATTTGGTAGGTGTATGTAGGCTGCGGTTGAACGGCGGAGTACGAATTGCTTTGATGTACATGAGTGGTGAAATGTCGGCTTACTGGTGGTTGTGTCACTGTATACTCATGTTGTCGATACACTGTTGGTGGCTGCTGACCAGTAGTAACTCCATGGTACTGTGGCTGTCTTGATGAACACATATGATGCACGGATGGTTGCGTCTGACAAGCAACATCGGCGTTTGTTGTTGACTCAATAAAATAGTTGACTGGGAGTTGCATTGGGTTGTCGGTTGTTCCATTGCTCCCTTGGCGTATAGGTAGTAGCATCTGGTCGGCAACATTACAACGTAACCCTGTTTGAATTGATGAATTATTCCCAGTGTGTGGCTTCGGACTGGCGGCATCCCTGTTGCCTTGATGACAGTATGTATAGGTTAAGTGCAGCGGCGGTTGCACCTGGCTGGTCGGGTTACAACTGACCCTTTGGTTAGCGCTTGTCAAATGGTTCAAAGACTGCGACTGGATTGCAGTGACACCTCTCAAATCTTGACGACTGGTATTAGGGCATATCAATGGTTGTTGAGTTTCATATTCGGCAACACTACTGACGACCTTTGATTGTCTTCATAAATAGTTAGGCATCGGTCGCGATTGGTTGGCCGCTACCTCGCTAAATTCTCGACGTGTCGGTGGATGGTCCATTTGTTGCTGCGCCTGGACGGCAGTACCACTCCTGACTGGCTGTCTATATATTTTGTTCAATGGTGTCTGTGTGTTGTGTGCAGAAGCACAATCGAAGTTTCGGCTTGTTGAAATCTGCATCTGGCTGGTCACAACACCACCGACTGACTCGTTATGTAAGTAATTTAGTGGTTGTGACGTGCGAATGACAGAGTCACCGTTGAACCCTTGGCTTGTTAAATAATTTGGTGGTGGTTGCATTTGGCTGATAGCTTTACTACATCCTGGCTGACTAGGTGTGAAGTTCAATGGTGGTGGTGAGCGGCTGACGGTGCCACCATTGAACCCTTGGCGTGTTAGATTATTCGTCGGGTGCTGCATCTGGCTGGCAGCTCCACAACCGACGGGCTGACTATGTGAATAGTTCAATGGTGGCGATGTGCGGCTGACGGTGTCACCATTGAACCCTTGACGTCTTAAATTATTATGCGTCGATGGCTGCATCTGGCTGGCAGCTCCACTACCGACTGGCTGATTTGGTGAATCGTTCAATGGTGATGGTGTGCGGCTGACGGTGTCACCATTGAACTCTTGACGTCTGAAATTATTCGTCGGTGGATGTATCTGGCTGGCAGCCCTACTACCGACTAGTTGACTAGGTGAATCGTTCAATGGTGGCGGTGTGCGGCTGACGGTGTCACCATTGAACTCTTGGTGTCTAACATTATTTGTCGGTGGCTGCATCTGGCTGGCAGCCCCACTACCGACTGGCTGGCTATGTGAATTGTTCAGTGGTGGCGGTGTGCGGCTGACGGTGTCACCACTGAACCCTTGTTTTGATAAAGCATTCGTTGGTGGCTGCATTTGGCTAGCAGCCCCACTACCAACTGGCTGGCTATTTGAATTGTTCAGTGGTGGCGGTGTGCGGCTGACGGTGTCACCACTGAAACCTTGGCTTGATAAAGCGTTCGTTGGTGGCTGCATTTGGCTAGCAGCCCCACTACCGACTGGCTGGCTACTTGAATTGTTCAGTGGTGGCGGTGTGCGGCTGACTGTGTCACCACTGAAACCTTGACTGTTGTTGCTTTCTGCGCCCAAAAGATAATAGTCTTCGAGCCGTGTCGGTGGAACACCTTTGGTTCTTCGATTGCTCCTTCTTACCGCGTGGCTATCGTCACAACTACTTGAAGGCGGTGATCGGTACATTTCCAAAGAAATTTGTCGAATAAAATTATTCATTTGCAATATGGTCTCTCAGTTCGCTCAATTTTCTTCTATGCAGGCGTCAAGATATAAAATGGCGGTATGAGATGGCGATGGCTATCGCATGGCACAAATTATAAAATAAAATTTGTAAGTCTGCGTAGGGGCTTTAAAAATGAATTAAAATTCAGCTTCTGGCTTTTTTACTGAATTTGTTACCATATATTTATTTCTGTTAAAGAGGAAGATTACATTAAAAATTAAAGATTAATCTTACAAAAACTTACTATAATTTTTTCCTCCTACTCTCTCTGACTCAGGCTTACAACTTAACAATAGTTTACAATATTACAAGTTGACAACATAACAAATTTAACTAGTTCCTTTCAGGAAGTGTTTGGAAAGTAATAATTTAAGGTTTAAACATAAATACGTTGGCGGCTCGTCTCCTCGCGTTCGTGGTGAATAATTCTTAACAATGCTACTGAGGCAAACGCAGACATGCTTGCATCTACAAAGGTGTGGAGTTCAACATGGCAATTTTCATACGAATTTATTTTGGAAAGATAAGGTCTTCTGATCTTTAGCATGGCTACTCTCGGTAAAAGTTTTAGCCACTGACACCAACTCTGAAAATGTTCTGGCTTGATCTTCTCGTCCCATTCTATATTACTACGCCATATTTCTTGCAGCAGTATTTTCAGGAGCACTAGGAAATTTGAAATTAGACCCAGGGGATCGAAAATGCTCATGAGTGTCCTTAAAACTTTTCTCTTTGTGGGAGCTAGTTGACCTCTCCAAACTTCATCACTTAGTTTACGTTGGCCGCAGCTGAAAGAAAACATATCATCGGAAGGCGATCACCACATTCCCAAAATTTTTTCAGATTCGTTTAGACCCTTGTGTTTTTCAAAAATCTTATCACAATTTGCCGCTCTATCACCAAGCTTTTTAATAATGTATTTGGAGTTACTTATAAATTTCCGGATCTGGAAACCACAGTTTTCGTGTATATAGATAACCTCATTCGCCAAACGCACTTCCTCTTCTTCAGTGTCCACACTGTCGAGGTAGTCATCCACATAATGATTTTTCACTATCGCTTCCACTGCTCTTGGATGTTGTAACAGATATCTTTCAGCGTTTTTGTTTTTCACATACTGCGCGCAATATGGCAAGCAGGTGGAGCCAAACGTCATCACTTGCATCAGATAGTCTTCAATCTCACCTGTATCTTTGTTTCTCTAGAGAAAGCGTTGTGCGTTTTGATCAGATTCGTTAATTTTAATCTGGTGGAACATCTCATTAATATCGCCACAAATGGCAAATTTACGTTGGCGAAATCGAAAGAGGACATCGGATAGAGCAGGTAACGTATGGGGGCCAGTGAGAAGCATCGAGTTGAGAGATACTCCATGATAGCTTGCTGCTGCGTTCCACACTAGACGAACCTTTGCTGGTTTATTTGGATTGACTACCGAAAAAACAGGAAGGTACCAAGTTCTTGGTGGGCTTTTGATACTTAATTCTTCCTTTGTGAGCTTTCGTGCACATCCTTTCTCTACGTAATATGCGATTTGCTTGTTCAGTTTTTCTTAGAGTAAAGGATCTCTCTGAAGTTGTTTCTCGAGGCACAATAACCTACGTTCTGCTAGTGGTCTATTGTTGGGTAGAACAGTGTTGTCATTTTTCCACAGCAGACTGACAGTGTAACGTTTTCCGTTGTTAATCCATCTAAAATTGCTTGAGCATTTTTATCATTTGCGTTCATTGCCAATTTATTTTGTTTTGAACAAATATTTTCAATTTGGAAATATTCCTTGACTAACTCGTCTAGTTTTTCATCAATTGAAGGCTGACAATCACACATAAGACAGCTTAAGTTCTCTACATGAAATATTTTACTGTTTGGACTACCTCTGTTTGGCCAAAAAACTGCCCAGCCTAAACGTGTTATAATAGCCACAGGCTCGTCGACGTTTGACTCACGGATTTTTTGGTAAAGCCTAGTACGCAGATCGCGCTAAAATTTATCTTCCATACAAAATTCCTCCAAAGATAAATTTTAGCGAGGACATTTAGCTAGGCAGTACGCAGTTCACGCGCTAAATTTAAAAAGTCTCCACTTAATTTAGCACGCGAAATAATGCTCAACGCATTCTTTCACAGATAAATTTTGACATTTGTGCTCTTAGCAAACGATTGTAGAGATAAGAATTGTAGAGATAAAATTTAGTTTAGCTTGAACTGCGTACCTGGCTTAAAGCCTAGTACGCAGATCGCGCTAAAATTTATCTTTCATACAAAATTCCTCCAAAGATAAATTTTAGCGAGGACATTTAGCTAGGCAGTACGCAGTTCACGCGCTAAATTTAAAAAGTCTCCACTTAATTTAGCACGCGAAAAAATGCTCAACGCATTATTTCACAGATAAATTTTGACATTTGTGCTCTTAGCAAACGATTGTAGAGATAAGAAGTGTAGAGATAAAATTTAGTTTAGCTTGAACTGCGTACCTGGCTTAAATAACCAAATTGCAATGGTCAAGTCCGATTAGAATACGAGGTTGAACGTCATGATACGACCTAGCTGGAATTCCTTGCAGGTGTTTGAAACGCTTCTTAAT
This sequence comes from Epistrophella euchroma, assembly GCA_947049315.1. NCBI lineage: Eukaryota > Metazoa > Arthropoda > Insecta > Diptera > Syrphidae > Epistrophella > Epistrophella euchroma. Next base: position 98,467,066 of record OX346246.1, read on the forward strand.
ATCATCAAAGTTCATGGTTTGAAAAGGTAGTTCCAGAGAGTCTACAGTTCGTACTTGCAGAAGCGGAAAAGTTTTTGTTGACTTGTATCCAGAAATCTTAAGATTAACGACTCTAGAATTTTCTTGCGATTGTTGAAATCCATTTAAGTCATAAAGGGTTTCTATAACCTTCCAGTTCTAGCTCTTCCGCTAGTTTTGACTCTATAAGTGAGACCGAGGAACCATCATCCAGAAATGCGTAAGTATGTACTTGGTTCTTATCGCTGTACAAGGTAACTGGTAAAATCTTGAAAAGTATCGCATTCTTCTTCGTAGCATGTGCATTGCAGTTTCGGCTTTCAGCAGATGGATTCACTGAATCAACATACTTGTGCAGCACCTGGTGGTGTTTGTAAGAACAACCATTCACAACACACGTTGTCAAAAAAGTACATCTGCGGCTATTATGACTCACCAAGCATGTGCGACAAAGTAGGTGTCTGGTTCATTAACGCTGACGGACACTGGGTGTTGATGAACATTTAGTACCGGGATGTTGGGCGTCTTCTTTCGTTCAGTTTTGGACTCAGATATTTTAGAAATACTAAACGTGGAAATATTTACCTCCATCATCTCTACTCCCACTTTGTACATACCCCAATTCAGTTTTGTTTGATACGGTAGCTTCTGAACCAGCTCTTGTAGTAGATATGGGCTGTTAAGTCCCCTTTCACACAGGGCAACTGAGTTGCCGGCAACAATTAGTTCATAGGCGAGAAGGGCAGGAAGAAAGAGGGGGAAATGAAATCTCCCCGGTCAACAAATTCAGGAGATTTTTTTGACGTTTCTCTTTACGCTACGTTTGTGTGCGTTCAACCAAGGTAGTTTTAAAGGAAAATAAAGAAAATCTCCGGGTTTTAGTTGCTTGCGTGTGAAAGGTACAAGAGATTGTTAAGGAGATTTAAAGAAAACGTCAAAAAAATCACCAGCAACTAGTATCTTCGTGTGAAAGGGGACTAAGATGAGTATCTAGACCAATGGTTTCCATAGTCCCCTTTCACACAGGGCAACTAGGTTGCCGGCAACAATTAGTTCATAGGCAAGAAGGGCAGGAAGAAAGAGGGGAAAATGAAATCTCGACGGTCAACAAATTCAGGAGATTTTTTTGACGTTTCTCTTCACACTACGTTTGTGTGCGTTCCACCAAGGTAGTTTAAAAGGAAAATAAAGAAAATCTCCAGGTTTTTGTTGCTTGCATGTGAAAGGTACAAGAGATTGTTAAGGAGATTTAAAGAAAACGTCAAAAAAATCACCAGCAACTAGTATCTACGTGTGAAAGGGGACATAGTAGCAACAATATTTCGTACTGATAGCGCGAAATTTATAAGTGATTCTAATTGATCATTTTTCGGCGACGGTTCCGATCTTATCTTTGCTATCAATGAATTTATCATTGCTTCTGGGCGGCCATATAGCATACGCAGAGTCGAAAAGATGTTGGGCAACTGATGAGGATAATAATGATAATAATATTTATTTATTAACACATTTTATGGCTTTAGTTTACAATTAACAATTTCATTTCATAGGGCTGAGCTTCACTTACTTATTTAATGTGTTTCTTTTAATAATTGGGCAATAAATTATTTTTTTTATTTTATATACAAATATTAACATGTTCATTACAATTCTTTCTTTGACGGATAACCATTTAAGCGCATTTAAAATACAATTAATAGATGAATATCTACTACATTTTAAAATGGTACGCTTAGCTTTATTTTGTAATAGTTGAAGCCTAGCAATCAAACCATCCCTACATTAAAACAAAACAGTCGAACAGTATTCAAAGTGATGTTTTACAATAACATTATAAATATTTGTTGCCGTAAATAAATTTGATGGCACAACAGCTCATGAAGAACTAGGGCCTAGTGACTTACAACTCTCAACCATTCCTGTGTGCGTGTTGTTGCTGGCAAATGGAGAGGAGGGGATAAAGGATTAGGAAATGTCAACCAGGCAGCTGAACGGAAGGGCTAGGGCTGGAACAAAAGGAACGGAGAAGGGACCTAAGTGGGAAGGAGGGAATGTCTAATCCCGAGGACGTGGCCTGCTTGCTTCGCTCAACTCGCCGGACGGGGGGGGGGGGGGGGGATCTTGTCCCCGAAATCAGACCTCACCAGCAGCAAAAACACATATTCAGGCCATAAAAATAAACACTTCAAAAAAAAATTAAGAAAAACGCGGACGGACTTTTAACACACTGGGGCGCTGCAGGTGTTATAGCAACGTGGCCTTTACCCTCCCTACCTGGGAATCCGGCGGCCTTATTTGGACTCCCCCTATAGTGACCTTAGCAGTTTAGTATCACTCCACCATCACCATGTCCGCTTCGCCTCCACACCCCTGAAAATTTCAAATCAAAATTCCATGTTTCGCTTAAGAACGAAACAGAAAAACATCAAGGTCTTCATTCACAAAGGCAGTTGAAGTTTATTGTTATTGACGAAACATAAGCGTTACTATAAGAGACATCGAACAAATTTTAAGAAATATTAGCCAAAAAGTAAGTATTAAGATCTTTCAACTTAAATTTATCGTTACAGAAAAACTCACAATCAAACTAGAAAAGAAAATGAAAATGTGATTAAGAAGCGTTTCCTAAGCTAAAAACCAATCGTACCCTTTCTGGTACTTAACTTTAAACATATAAGGTTTTCGAATCTAAGGTTACCTGCCTCAATAGAGCTCTTTGGAGGAGGACTAGTGGTTAAAGTCATTGGCAATAGAACGCGAAAATCTTTGGAAACACCACCAATATCACTTACAAATAAAAATTATTCACGGAAAATTACTCCAGAGAAAATTATTTTTAAACCAAAAACACAGTATAGGAAATCGTAACGCAAAAAAAAAATCTTCAATGCCCATTACCATCGGAGAAAATAACATATATATAAATTATGTAGTGAGCACTCTTCATAAAAGAAATAAAATTTTGCTACGAAAATCCGGTTTCGGATACACATAAATGTATTTTTACACAAGAAATTAAAAGTTGCTTCTATTGTTTTCTTCTTCTTCTGGGGCTTCTTCCCTCTTCTGGGATTCTTGATTCTTGTGTTCAACACCACATTAACATTTAGATAGATACCTGGGCTTCATTCACTTTGTCGCCTCACTGCTGCGTTTGGACCCTCGACGAACTTTATTTTTGATGAGGTGATCCAGCTGACATGTATCGGAATCGCGCAGCTCTGTATTTGGAGGGTAATCGGGTTTTAAAGGAGTCCCAATTTACCTCGAGTTGGCGATTTATCGGAGGAAGCTGAGTTGATGTCAGTAGCAGGATCCAAAACGGGTTGCTGGATATTGGCATCCAAAAGTGGTGAATGTGTCTCGGCAAACAGGTATTCCTCGAGAAAAAAACACAGCCCCAAATTGTAAAATTAGATTTTCGGCATAAAACGATGTGGCGGCCCAGTCCCAATTGGCTGACTATGACCGCCAAAAACAAATACCTAACAGAAAGGTCACCAGATTAGCACAAATTTTCTTCATTTTTCCTTTATCAAGGTCTAACTCGTTCTCAATTTTTTTTTGCATATATATAAAATTTTCATCTATGGTGTGTCGTTTATTTCGTCGTCGCCTTGTATTGACTCTTTCTTTATTTCTAAACGAAAAAACTTAAATAAACTACGAAAAACACTTTTCTTTTTATAGTACCTCCGTTTTTTTTTTTCTTTAATATTTTTTTTTTGTAATGTTTTGTTTAGTTTGCGGCCTACGACTACCGCCTTAAGAGGCCTTTCCTTACATTTGAGGAAAAAACGAAAAAATGCTCATTCGCTATGTTACTTTACGAAGTCATTTGGGCGTGTATGACAATAATTTAAATAGCACATAAAAGAGTTGTTTATTGCCTTTGAACTGCAGGTATTATTTTTTTGATAGTTTGCACAAAACATAAGATATTTCAAAAAATGTACTGCTATATTGTCAGATTTTTGCAAAAACTCCTTATCCAAATGCTGCTTTTTGGGTAAATTAGTAACATAATTAAATCTAATTTAGTTAGAGATGTTTGACAGGCTTACAGATCAGTAATTTCCGAATGCAAATAAAAAACTATTTCATTCTTTCCCGACGTTTCGTTGGCTTTTTTCCAACTTTTTCAAGGGGTCTTTTATTTGGTCTTTACATAACAGGGAATGGTTTGTAATCTTATATGTTTTTACATTTACGTTAAACAATTAAAACATCGCAAACAAATAAATAAATAAATAAATTAAACACTAGAAACAAACAAACAAGAACTTATTTGTAATATCTTTTTTTCACAGTACATTTTTTTATAGGACTTATTTTTTCAGAGTCGAGGCAACTTAAAGTACACTACTGGGGATACCCTTACAAAAACGCACCTATTATCTTACCTCATGGTGGTGTGGAAAAAGATAAATCTTTTTTTTTTTGTTTTTCAAAATCGTAATTGTGCAATTTTACCTACTAGGTGGTAACGCTGGTCAATTTCAAATAAGCTTGAAATGATTTATTATGCAAACTACGGCATCGCGATAAGAGCTTTTACATGCGATAGACTTATGCAGTACGCTGCAAACAAACTGAGATGCAAACGTCCTATCTTCCCTGTACTGACAAGAATAATTGGATAAACTATAGTTACGTTTAGTTACGTTTAAGCCTTAACTACATTGGCCACTTTTTGGAAAATTACCAAAATTTAGGCTTTCTGCATCATTTTTATAAGTTTTCCTGTGAGAAACACTATCCTAAAATGAGTTTCAAAATGTTCACTTTTGTACTTTTTCACTTTCTTGGCTTATGTAGTTAAGACTTTATTCGTAAATTTCAGACAAGAAAATTTCGTCTGGAAATTCGGATGACAATTGTTTGTGGTGGGGGAAGTGTAAAAGAGCTGAAGTGCTACAATTAATAGTTGAGCTTTATGATTTTCGGTGTGGTGGATTTGTGGTTATAAGTTCTTATAATAAAATTGTAAAGCCTTAACTACATTGGCCACTTTTTGCAAAATTACAAAAGTAAAGCCTTAACTACATTGGCCACTTTTTGAAAAATTCCAAAAGTAAAAATATTTTTTTCCAGCAAGCGCAGTCTTTTTGTGAAAAAGAATATACAAATTTTAATTTTAAACCAAAATTTAAGCTTTCTGCATCATTTCTATAAGTTTTTCTGTGAGAAAAACTATCCCAAAATGGGTTTGAAAATTTTCACTTTTGTACTTTTTCACTTTTTTGGCTTATGTAGTTAAGGCTTAAGAATATTTTTTTTCCCGCTAGCGCGAATGTTTTTTGAAAAAGAAGAAGGCTTTAAGCCTTAACTAGATTGGCCACTTTTTGCAAAATTACAAAAGTAAAATTATTTTTTTTCCCGCTAGCGTAGTTGTTTGTAAAAAAGAATGTACACAAATCTTTTTAAACCAAAATTTATGCTTTCTGCATCATTTTTATAAGTTTTCCAGTGAGAAACACTATCCCAAAATGAGTTTTAAAATTTTCACTTTTGTACTTTTTCACTTTTTTGGTTTATGTAGTTAAAGCTTAATACTTACTTATTTTAATGAAAGAACTTTTTGTTAATTATTTAGTGACGCTTTGAATAAAAGGAATGAATTTCTTACAAAAGTGTTCCCATAATTCTCTAACGGATTATTCTGGAACAATTTTTCATTCAAGTTAAAACAAATTACTGCAAAATAACAAACAATTTTAATAAAATTTAATGTTGCTAATCTTTTTACATAAAATTTCATCTGCAAAGCTCCTGCTAAATTATCAATTACAGAATATATAAAGTTCTCTTTTATTTCGCTTCAATGCATATTCTATAAGTAAATACAGGAATTTGACACAATGGCTTTTGACTGAAATTTCAGATTGTTTTTGCGTTCAACGAAAAAAATATATCCCAAAACGAAAAAAATCTGAAATTTTAGATTCTGAAATTTAAGAATTCCTGATGAACGTGGCCATTTTTTTGTTTGGTATGCGGGCACCAATACGAAAACAATTTCAATTCTATCTATCTCTTTCTTTCCTTTTGTTTAAAAAAGACACAAACTGTGTGGGAAGAACGAGAACTGTCAAATTCAATTTTCTTCAGAAAAAAACTGTTATACATATTGGCACCAGGAGTCACGGCACCTAGCAGTCAGTGCCTGAACTACTAGAGGGGGATACATTTTTTTTCGATTTGACATTCAATTTATTTCCCATAAGAGAAAACGAAAAAATAGTCTGGAAAACATTAATTTTACTAATTAATTTTATATGAACGGGTATCCATATAATAATTGAAATAGATTAACAATGTATGTTAGTATGTTAATCAAGAAGAATATATACCGAATATAACTTCTTATTTGCTTTATTTTGCCCATAAGGAATGTAAACAAACGTGTATTGTTGTTGTTGTTTTTCAAAATGGATGAACGTCGCAAGTTGAAATCAGATAATTTGCGTAGTGAGGGAAGGGTTTTAAGGGGCAAAATCAATTATGGATTGAACTGAAATAATGTTTTAACATTGAAGTATAGATATATTATTTGCATTTAGTATGTGAAATGGGAGAATAGGTATGTTTTATGTTTAGAACATTTTAAAGTAAAACGTTTTAACAGAATATAAAGAAAACTTAAATAATTAATAGATTATAACAGTGGGAAGGACGTGAAACGTCAAATTTTTGTATTATATATAACACTTATAACAGTTATTACAGTTTAGATTGGCCGCGTTCAATCTATTACGTTAACATCTGAAAATTCAGATTTCTGAATTTTTGGAGCTTCCAGCTGTCATAAAAAGTTAGATGACTTTTAAAGTCTATCCAATATTAATTGGCAGTACACGTCTTATGGGAGAGCTTTTTCAAAATCAGTAGCGCGCCATATTTTTGCACCATACTAAATTGAAAGAACTCCTTCATAAAAAATGTTTGCCCGCCCGTAAATTTCCGATTACATCTGACATAGACCCAACGTCCTCTCGAGCACACATCTGAGTGCGCACTGCGCACTGAAACGAATTGCTGTGGCCTGTGCTGTGTGTGGCTGCTGCTTTTCAACTTCAACCCCTATTATATTAATGTGCATTCAGGGTTACCCATGTCCATTTGGTAACTCGTTCAGTTTTTTTTCCTTAGATTTCTGTAGAGGTGCTTTTGATTTTAGAGCTTTAAAAAAAGTTTTTAATGATGAGAGTTACCGTAGAGTGTTTTCATCTTTTGCATTTCTTTTAATGTGTGGAAAATACGTTAAAATGCAGTTACAAAATTTTAAGCTGTTTTCTTTTAAGAAGAACACTATTTGCGTAGATTTTCGTAGCGCGCGGTCAGTTAATGTGAATTAAATTATTTTTATGTAAATTGTATGTTTTAAAGATGTATTTTGTATTTAAGTTTTGTACAATTTGTGTTTTTTAAATGGGTAGTTTTTTAAGAATCGTTGGTAAAATTTTTTAAAAATGTGTGTGCAATAAATTTTATTTCAAGTTATATTTACAAAGGTAAAAAAAAGAATACAAATTTAACCAAAATGTATATTTAAAATAAATCTAAGAATATTTCAATTGTCGAATGTTTCTTTTGGGCCTTCGTCAGTACCAGGCTTCTTTTATCTAATAATAATTTTATGATTGAAATTAGTATGTGTGTTGTTTTTAAGTATAAAAATAAAATAGCGCGGATGTAGGTGTTGTGCGTCGGCCACTATTTAAAAAAAAAGTGTTGTAACCAATATCTTCAAATAGGAAATTTAATCATCTTTCTTTTTTTCACAGTACATTTTTTTATAGGACTTATTTTTTCAGAGTCGAGGCAACTTAAAGTACACTACTGGGGATACCCTTACAAAAACGCACCTATTATCTTACCTCATGGTGGTGTGGAAAAAGATAAATCTTTTTTTTTTTGTTTTTCAAAATCGTAATTGTGCAATTTTACCTACTAGGTGGTAACGCTGGTCAATTTCAAATAAGCTTGAAATGATTTATTATGCAAACTACGGCATCGCGATAAGAGCTTTTACATGCGATAGACTTATGCAGTACGCTGCAACCAAACTGAGATGCAAACGTCCTATCTTCCCTGTACTGACAAGAATAATTGGATAAACTATAGTTACGTTTAGTTACGTTTAAGCCTTAACTACATTGGCCACTTTTTGCAAAATTACCAAAATTTAGGCTTTCTGCATCATTTTTATAAGTTTTCCTGTGAGAAACACTATCCTAAAATGAGTTTCAAAATGTTCACTTTTGTACTTTTTCACTTTCTTGGCTTATGTAGTTAAGACTTTATTCGTAAATTTCAGACAAGAAAATTTCGTCTGGAAATTCGGATGACAATTGTTTGTGGTGGGGGAAGTGTAAAAGAGCTGAAGTGCTACAATTAATAGTTGAGCTTTATGATTTTCGGTGTGGTGGATTTGTGGTTATAAGTTCTTATAATAAAATTGTAAAGCCTTAACTACATTGGCCACTTTTTGCAAAATTACAAAAGTAAAGCCTTAACTACATTGGCCACTTTTTGAAAAATTCCAAAAGTAAAAATATTTTTTTCCAGCAAGCGCAGTCTTTTTGTGAAAAAGAATATACAAATTTTAATTTTAAACCAAAATTTAAGCTTTCTGCATCATTTCTATAAGTTTTTCTGTGAGAAAAACTATCCCAAAATGGGTTTGAAAATTTTCACTTTTGTACTTTTTCACTTTTTTGGCTTATGTAGTTAAGGCTTAAGAATATTTTTTTTCCCGCTAGCGCGAATGTTTTTTGAAAAAGAAGAAGGCTTTAAGCCTTAACTAGATTGGCCACTTTTTGCAAAATTACAAAAGTAAAAATATTTTTTTTCCCGCTAGCGTAGTTGTTTGTAAAAAAGAATGTACACAAATCTTTTCAAACCAAAATTTATGCTTTCTGCATCATTTTTATAAGTTTTCCAGTGAGAAACACTATCCCAAAATGAGTTTTAAAATTTTCACTTTTGTACTTTTTCACTTTTTTGGTTTATGTAGTTAAAGCTTAATACTTACTTATTTTAATGAAAGAACTTTTTGTTAATTATTTAGTGACGCTTTGAATAAAAGGAATGAATTTCTTACAAAAGTGTTCCCATAATTCTCTAACGGATTATTCTGGAACAATTTTTCATTCAAGTTAAAACAAATTACTGCAAAATAACAAACAATTTTAATAAAATTTAATGTTGCTAATCTTTTTACATAAAATTTCATCTGCAAAGCTCCTGCTAAATTATCAATTACAGAATATATAAAGTTCTCTTTTATTTCGCTTCAATGCATATTCTATAAGTAAATACAGGAATTTGACACAATGGCTTTTGACTGAAATTTCAGATTGTTTTTGCGTTCAACGAAAAAAATATATCCCAAAACGAAAAAAATCTGAAATTTTAGATTCTGAAATTTAAGAATTCCTGATGAACGTGGCCATTTTTTTGTTTGGTATGCGGGCACCAATACGAAAACAATTTCAATTCTATCTATCTCTTTCTTTCCTTTTGTTTAAAAAAGACACAAACTGTGTGGGAAGAACGAGAACTGTCAAATTCAATTTTCTTCAAAAAAAAACTGTTATACATATTGGCACCAGGAGTCACGGCACCTAGCAGTCAGTGCCTGAACTACTAGAGGGGGATACATTTTTTTTCGATTTGACATTCAATTTATTTCCCATAAGAGAAAACGAAAAAATAGTCTGGAAAACATTAATTTTACTAATTAATTTTATATGAACGGGTATCCATATAATAATTGAAATAGATTAACAATGTATGTTAGTATGTTAATCAAGAAGAATATATACCGAATATAACTTCTTATTTGCTTTATTTTGCCCATAAGGAATGTAAACAAACGTGTATTGTTGTTGTTGTTTTTCAAAATGGATGAACGTCGCAAGTTGAAATCAGATCATGTGCGTAGTGAGGGAAGGGTTTTAAGGGGCAAAATCAATTATGGATTGAACTGAAATAATGTTTTAACATTGAAGTATAGATATATTATTTGCATTTAGTATGTGAAATGGGAGAATAGGTATGTTTTATGTTTAGAACATTTTAAAGTAAAACGTTTTAACAGAATATAAAGAAAACTTAAATAATTAATAGATTATAACAGTGGGAAGGACGTGAAACGTCAGATTTTTGTATTATATATAACACTTATAACAGTTATTACAGTTTAGATTGGCCGCGTTCAATCTATTACGTTAACATCTGAAAATTCAGATTTCTGAATTTTTGGAGCTTCCAGCTGTCATAAAAAGTTAGATGACTTTTAAAGTCTATCCAATATTAATTGGCAGTACACGTCTTATGGGAGAGCTTTTTCAAAATCAGTAGCGCGCCATATTTTTGCACCATACTAAATTGAAAGAACTCCTTCATAAAAAATGTTTGCCCGCCCGTAAATTTCCGATTACATCTGACATAGACCCAACGTCCTCTCGAGCACACATCTGAGTGCGCACTGCGCACTGAAACGAATTGCTGTGGCCTGTGCTGTGTGTGGCTGCTGCTTTTCAACTTCAACCCCTATTATATTAATGTGCATTCAGGGTTACCCATGTCCATTTGGTAACTCGTTCAGTTTTTTTTCCTTAGATTTCTGTAGAGGTGCTTTTGATTTTAGAGCTTTAAAAAAAGTTTTTAATGATGAGAGTTACCGTAGAGTGTTTTCATCTTTTGCATTTCTTTTAATGTGTGGAAAATACGTTAAAATGCAGTTACAAAATTTTAAGCTGTTTTCTTTTAAGAAGAACACTATTTGCGTAGATTTTCGTAGCGCGCGGTCAGTTAATGTGAATTAAATTATTTTTATGTAAATTGTATGTTTTAAAGATGTATTTTGTATTTAAGTTTTGTACAATTTGTGTTTTTTAAATGGGTAGTTTTTTAAGAATCGTTGGTAAAATTTTTTAAAAATGTGTGTGCAATAAATTTTATTTCAAGTTATATTTACAAAGGTAAAAAAAAGAATACAAATTTAACCAAAATGTATATTTAAAATAAATCTAAGAATATTTCAATTGTCGAATGTTTCTTTTGGGCCTTCGTCAGTACCAGGCTTCTTTTATCTAATAATAATTTTATGATTGAAATTAGTATGTGTGTTGTTTTTAAGTATAAAAATAAAATAGCGCGGATGTAGGTGTTGTGCGTCGGCCACTATTTAAAAAAAAGTGTTGTAACCAATATCTTCAAATAGGAAATTTAATTATCTTTCTTTTTTTCACAGTACATTTTTTTATAGGACTTATTTTTTCAGAGTCGAGGCAACTTAAAGTACACTACTGGGGATACCCTTACAAAAACGCACCTATTATCTTACCTCATGGTGGTGTGGAAAAAGATAAATCTTTTTTTTTTTGTTTTTCAAAATCGTAATTGTGCAATTTTACCTACTAGGTGGTAACGCTGGTCAATTTCAAATAAGCTTGAAATGATTTATTATGCAAACTACGGCATCGCGATAAGAGCTTTTACATGCGATAGACTTATGCAGTACGCTGCAACCAAACTGAGATGCAAACGTCCTATCTTCCCTGTACTGACAAGAATAATTGGATAAACTATAGTTACGTTTAGTTACGTTTAAGCCTTAACTACATTGGCCACTTTTTGCAAAATTACCAAAATTTAGGCTTTCTGCATCATTTTTATAAGTTTTCCTGTGAGAAACACTATCCTAAAATGAGTTTCAAAATGTTCACTTTTGTACTTTTTCACTTTCTTGGCTTATGTAGTTAAGACTTTATTCGTAAATTTCAGACAAGAAAATTTCGTCTGGAAATTCGGATGACAATTGTTTGTGGTGGGGGAAGTGTAAAAGAGCTGAAGTGCTACAATTAATAGTTGAGCTTTATGATTTTCGGTGTGGTGGATTTGTGGTTATAAGTTCTTATAATAAAATTGTAAAGCCTTAACTACATTGGCCACTTTTTGCAAAATTACAAAAGTAAAGCCTTAACTACATTGGCCACTTTTTGAAAAATTCCAAAAGTAAAAATATTTTTTTCCAGCAAGCGCAGTCTTTTTGTGAAAAAGAATATACAAATTTTAATTTTAAACCAAAATTTAAGCTTTCTGCATCATTTCTATAAGTTTTTCTGTGAGAAAAACTATCCCAAAATGGGTTTGAAAATTTTCACTTTTGTACTTTTTCACTTTTTTGGCTTATGTAGTTAAGGCTTAAGAATATTTTTTTTCCCGCTAGCGCGAATGTTTTTTGAAAAAGAAGAAGGCTTTAAGCCTTAACTAGATTGGCCACTTTTTGCAAAATTACAAAAGTAAAAATATTTTTTTCCCGCTAGCTTAGTTGTTTGTAAAAAAGAATGTACACAAATCTTTTTAAACCAAAATTTATGCTTTCTGCATCATTTTTATAAGTTTTCCAGTGAGAAACACTATCCCAAAATGAGTTTTAAAATTTTCACTTTTGTACTTTTTCACTTTTTTGGTTTATGTAGTTAAAGCTTAATACTTACTTATTTTAATGAAAGAACTTTTTGTTAATTATTTAGTGACGCTTTGAATAAAAGGAATGAATTTCTTACAAAAGTGTTCCCATAATTCTCTAACGGATTATTCTGGAACAATTTTTCATTCAAGTTAAAACAAATTACTGCAAAATAACAAACAATTTTAATAAAATTTAATGTTGCTAATCTTTTTACATAAAATTTCATCTGCAAAGCTCCTGCTAAATTATCAATTACAGAATATATAAAGTTCTCTTTTATTTCGCTTCAATGCATATTCTATAAGTAAATACAGGAATTTGACACAATGGCTTTTGACTGAAATTTCAGATTGTTTTTGCGTTCAACGAAAAAAATATATCCCAAAACGAAAAAAATCTGAAATTTTAGATTCTGAAATTTAAGAATTCCTGATGAACGTGGCCATTTTTTTGTTTGGTATGCGGGCACCAATACGAAAACAATTTCAATTCTATCTATCTCTTTCTTTCCTTTTGTTTAAAAAAGACACAAACTGTGTGGGAAGAACGAGAACTGTCAAATTCAATTTTCTTCAGAAAAAAACTGTTATACATATTGGCACCAGGAGTCACGGCACCTAGCAGTCAGTGCCTGAACTACTAGAGGGGGATACATTTTTTTTCGATTTGACATTCAATTTATTTCCCATAAGAGAAAACGAAAAAATAGTCTGGAAAACATTAATTTTACTAATTAATTTTATATGAACGGGTATCCATATAATAATTGAAATAGATTAACAATGTATGTTAGTATGTTAATCAAGAAGAATATATACCGAATATAACTTCTTATTTGCTTTATTTTGCCCATAAGGAATGTAAACAAACGTGTATTGTTGTTGTTGTTTTTCAAAATGGATGAACGTCGCAAGTTGAAATCAGATAATTTGCGTAGTGAGGGAAGGGTTTTAAGGGGCAAAATCAATTATGGATTGAACTGAAATAATGTTTTAACATTGAAGTATAGATATATTATTTGCATTTAGTATGTGAAATGGGAGAATAGGTATGTTTTATGTTTAGAACATTTTAAAGTAAAACGTTTTAACAGAATAAAAAGAAAACTTAAATAATTAATAGATACGATAAATTTTTAAACACATAGAATTGGAACAGCTTGTTAAGGGCACACATTTATAATTCACTTAAAATTGTATTACTATTCTTGCTAAATTTTTGATTCTTTTTTTGCTTTTGGGAGTTTTTTTTAACATTCTTTGGATACAAATTAAATTTTGTAAAAAGTACAAAACAAGATAAAAAAAATTTTCGGCATTATTGTTTTTTAAAAAGCAAAAAACTTTGAACTTAAAAATTAATTTCATGTATTTTCATAATTATGGGCAAAATTTCTTTAAAATTATTAAACACATTTTACACAACACAAAATAAAAACAAAACATATTTTAAATAAAACTGGCTACGCTCCTGCCTTGCTTTTTACATAACTGGGTATCGTTGTTGTTGTTTCTCGTTTTAAATGTGATTTGTTTACACTTTTTATCTATAAAATAAGGCATTCTAGTTTTTAGTTTCGATTTATTTTAAGCTCGATTCACAAACTCACATGTTTTATTATTACATTGCAATTAAAATACGGATACCCGTTCATATAAAATTAATCAGAAAAATTAATGTTTTCCAGACCATTTTTTCGTTTTCTCTTATGGGAAATACATTGAATGTCAAATCCAAAAATTTTTTATCCCCCTCTAGTAGTTCACGCGCTGATATGCAGGTGGTGTCGAAAGCAATTTACCTGGTGTCAATAGAGAATTCACTACCCAGTGTTTATAGAGATCAGTGATTCGTACTCGCAAATCAAACAAAAAAATGGCCGTGTTCATCAGGAAATCTTAAATTTCAGATTTTTTTCGTTGAACGCAAAAACAATCTGAAATTTCAGTCAAAAGACATTGTGTCAAATTCCTGTATTTACTTACAGAATACGCATTGAAGCGAAATAAAAGAGAACTTTATATATTCGTCAATTGATAATTTAGCAGGAACTTTGTGAATGAAATTTTATGTAAAAAGATTAGCAACACTAAATGAATTGTTCCAGAATAATCCGATGGAACACTTTTGTAAGAAATTTATTCCTTTTATTCAAAGCGTCACTAAATAATTAACAAAAAGTTCTTTCATTCAAATAAGTAAGTATTACTTTTAATGGTAGAACTTCAGCTCTTTTCACAAAACAACTCCGCAAGTGGGAAAAAAAATATTTTTACTTTTGTAATTTTGCAAAAAGTGGCTTATGTAGTGAAAAAGTACAAAAGTGAAAATTTTGAAACTCATTTTGGGATAGTGTTTCTCACAGGAAAACTTATAAAAATGATGCAGGAAGCCTAAATTTTGGTTTAAAAATAAAATGTGTGTATTCTTTTTCACAAAACAACTGCGCTAGCTTGAAAAAAAAAATTTTACTTTTGTAATTTTGCAAAAAGTGGCCAATGTAGTTAAGGCTTAAACGTTACTAAACGTAACTAAAAGTCACTAAAAGTCATCTAACTTTTTATGAAAGCTGGCCAAAAATTCAGAAATCTGAATTTTCAGATGTTAACGTGATTTTTTAATATATTGTTCCTCTCACTACCACGGTTCATATGAGGGGAGTCTGGCTGTAAGAGGCGTTTTCCTGGGAGCGCACCTTTTCTAACACAAAAAAAAAATGGTTTTCAAAGTCATTTTAACAGTCTTAATTTTTTTTCATTGAGTTCTATGAACTGTCCATAGTATGAATATACATGTCTGGCAGGTGTCTGACGTTGCAAAATCCTCGCCAGACGCTATTTTATATTAAAGAAAAATAAAAATTATATGAGCATTTGCACCAGGAAAAAAAATATTAAAAAACAATGGCAACACCTACATTTATGTAATATAGCTTTTTGAAAACTTTAGAATGTATTATTTGATTATGATTTTAAATTATTAAATTTAAATGAATAGTTTGTTTAATATTTAATTTTAAACTCCAAATTAAAAAAACAAAAAAAAAATGCTACACTTACTATTTTTTTTCTTAAAAATTTTACGTTTCGCTTTCAGTATTCAATACTCTTATCAATTTTAAGTCAAACGTTAAAAACTACATTCTAAATCTTATGATTTTCGAGATAATTAAAAATTACGAAAACTACTTTTTTCAATGACAAAACCTTTCCACGCAAAGCTAGCCCAAAATATTTCCTTTTAACAGTTTAAATGACCATTGAAAATTTTGTACTGACTTTGGGCTCACTGTCAAAATTTGCTCAATAGTGATGAAACTTGTGTCATATGAAATTTTACAAGCCACAAAATGTGCATGATAGGCACATCCCAACTCATCGGAGAGGGGGGCCTTGTTACCGTAGCACTGGACGTTCATTACCAACACTTGCCGGAAGAGAATCAAAAAGAGGGTTTATAATCATAGAGCCTGAATTCGTCCTGATAAAACACATGATGACAAAATTTCATTATTTATTATAACCTCAAGAAAAGTCCACGTACCCAAACATGAAAACTCTTTTATAAAAGGATCAAGTTTTAGTAAGTGTCAATTTGCTCAAAAATCAGAAGACCACCTGCTTTTCAGTTTTTAATCAAGAATAAATAGGGGCAGTATGTACCAAAAGCTAATTTAAAATTAAAAGTTGTAAAATTAATAATTGTAAAATTAACAGTATTCAATGTTTTTTTTTTCAACTTTTTTGAGTTTGAAAGCAATTTTTTCGAAAATTATTGATAGAAAGGGTTTTATTTCAAAATAAAATAAAAAAAACAGAATTCTGGCTTTTAAAAAAAGTAAAACAATTGTTTGTAAGTGTTGCCGTTTTAGACCGAGAGCCCACAGCAATTTTTGGGTGTGAAGTATAGCTAAAATTCAATGATGCAATATGATAGGCTTTTACTTTTTATTTGCAAATATGCAAGTCTTGCAAGCCATAGTTGGGGCGTTTGCAAATAATGCTGCATTAAAAATGCATTTTTTTCAGAAAGCCCAGATAAAAGATATAGCACTTAAAATATTATATTAATATTAGTTGTAAGTGTACAACTAAAACAAATTTTATTTTACTGAATTCTAGATTGATTCAAGAAAACTGTTGAGAAGTCTATAATGAATCTGATCCCTCTCTTGCTTTTATTAAATTCGAAAATACACTTAATGGTTATGTTGTGCAAAGTTCTGTAACTTTTGGTCCCAGAAATAAAAAAAATAAAAAACTAAAGCCGTGGATGTCTACGTTCCTTTTAATAAATAAATACAAAAAATAACTTAAGGTTGAAGTGTAAAAAATTCCCTGATAATTTAAATATTTGTAGTAATTATGAGCTACATTGAGGTTCCTGTTTGCAAAGAAAATTTCTATCTAAATGAATTCCAGAAAGCCCGTGGCAACTTAAGAAAAGAATGGAGAATAGTCAATGAATTGTTTGAAAAAAATGCTGATTCTAATGCTCCAATTAATTTGATTCATGATGATCTGAATATTGTTGACTATTCTGAAGTTGCCAATTTGTTTAATAAATATTTTACAAAAATAGCTGAGGATACACTTTCTGATGCTGGTTTTAATAATACTTCTTACACTTGCCCTGATATTTGCTTCATCGACCGAATTTATTCAAATAGTTTTTTCTTCGAACCAATTTCATCTTTTGAGGTTTATAAAACTATAATGGCACTGGATAACTCAGATTCCCATACTTTTAATAGCTTTTCTAATACATAACTTTATAAAAAAAGCTTGCCTCAATTTAGTTGATGTCTTAACACATCTATTTACCAAAAGTATATTTCAAGGCCAATTCCCAAGCATATTAAAAATAGCAGAGGTTATCCCTATATTCAAAATAGGTGATAGAAAATGTATAGAGAACTATAGACCTATCTCTCTCCTCCCTGTTTTTTCCAAAATTTTTGAAAAAGTGGTTAAGAGTAGAATCCTGGTAAGCTGGTAAGTCGACTGAAGATGCTTTGCTTATGTTTTGTACTCACATATATGATAGTATGAACAGTAAAAAATCTACAGCTGCTCTATATATTGATATTAAGAAGGCATTTGATACGGTTGTCATGTTAAGCAAAATGGAAAAAATAGGATTCAAGGGTTTTATTTTGGATTGGTTCGCTTCTTTCCTTGTAGGTAGAGAGCAAAAGGTGAATATCGGTGAAGTGCGGAGTGACAAACTTAATATTAATATTGGAGTCCCTCAGGGCTCTGTGCTTGGCCCAATATTATTCCTAATTTATATAAACTCTATTTTTTACTTTAAATCTTAAAGGTAAAATTACTGGTTTTGCTGATGACATAGCCTGTGCATATTCCTGCCTATCAGTTTCGGACTTGGTTGCTGATATAAATCATGACTTAGAGTCTTTCAGACATTGGCTTGGAATTCATAAACTTGTCATAAGTGAAAAAACAAAAGTCATGTTTTTCAATTTACCCACGCTTGAACTAAACCCTCCACAGCTTATTCAACATAGCTTTGTCTGTAAAAATACATCATTAAGCTCGGTTACATGTTGTTTATCGAATCAAGTAAAAACTTTTAATACTGAAATAGGCTGTTCTTCAAATTGTTTTCTAATTGAAAATGTTTCTGAAATAAAGTATCTGGGTTTGAACATTGATAGTAAAATGAATTGGAAAGCTCAGACTTTGTCTGTTAAGAAATACTTACAATCTGCTAATTATATAATGTATCACCTAAGAAAACTCTGCTGTCGTAAACTTCTTGAAACAGTTTACTATGGATTGGTTCAACCTAAGCTTCAATATGGAATAATTTGTTGGGGAGGCACTTTTAAAAATTATCTACAACCTTTGATCGTTTCCCAAAAGCATATCTTAAGAACTATCTGGAATAAAAGAAGAAGGGAACATATAGCTTTTCGTTATTTCTTAGCTCCGAAATCCTACCGTTAAAACATCTTTACTTTTACAAAGTTTTAAAAATCTATTTTATAAGAAGTGGGTATCTTATGTATCGTAATTCATCCACTTACTCACTACGCATAAGTGAGAGAGGTCTTGCATCCATCCCAGTCCACAATACTCAGCACTTTTTTAGATTTTTCACATCAGTAGCATCCAGATTGTATAATAAGCTCCCTTTTGAAATTCGTTCCATTCGCTCAGAATTCTTATTTAATAGAAAAATTAAGAAATGGCTCTTAAACTTTAATTTTGTTGAAATCAACAACTTAATAGAAATATTTGTTTAAATTTTTTATGCTCATAGTAAAAGTTTGTTCGCTTTTTCCAATTTCTTGATTTGTTACCCCACAACATTTCTATTTGTTAAGCATATGTAAATTTAATATTTGTTAATTATTTTCTATTTTAAATATAAGGTGCATTCGACACTTGTCACAAGACAACAGAATGTATCTTTCTTCTTCAAAGATATATGTATTATTGGAAAAACACAATAATTTTACACTTTTGTATTTTACTTTTGAGAATCATTAACACTTTGACTAATTATTGTTAATTTTAATTTTAAGATGAATTATGTTAAGAAATTTTGTAAAAATTGAGGAAGAAAAATAAAATTAAATAGAATTGAAAAATTGAATAAATTTAATAAAAGAGCTGAATACCATAGACACGAATATAGGGGTCCAAGAATTATTAGGTGGGTCTTTTGTATACAAGACGCACTTGAAAATTCATTTTTATAGTGTGTCTTACATACAGAAGGCCCACCTAAGTGGTCTTGGACCCCCATTATCATGTATATGGTATTCAGCTAATTTATTAAATATAGTTATATTAATGCTATACCTTTTATCTGGGCTTTCAGAAAGAAATGCATTTTTTTTGCAGCAACGCCCCAACCACAGCTTGCAAGACTTGCATATTCGGGAATAGAAAGTAAAGATCTATCTTATTGCATCATTGAATTTTTGCTATACTTCACACCCAAAAATTGCTGCGGGCTCTTAATCTATTTTGTTTTAATAATTTTTTTATTTTTTAAATACTTTTTTTTATAAAATGCACGAAAACAACACTTTCGTGCCTGATTTCAATTCAATTGCCATAAAATTAAATAAATTTCTCTCTTTAAGCTTTCATATGACACAAGTTTCATCACTATTGAGCAAATTTTGACAGTGAGCCCAAAGTCAGTACAAAATTTTCAATGGTCATTTATTTTGTAAATTTTTCTCCAAAAATTTTGTCTTACTTGTATTCTATTCTTTTATTCTAATATTATTTTATATTCAGAACTGACTTTAACTTTCTTATCCAAGCGAATTTATTTTATATCCTTATAACTGAAATATATCATAGTTTGTTCTTTTTTAAGTTACAAAATAGTGTCCAGCAAGGTTTTAGCAACGTCAGACAGCTGCCAGATGGGTTAATAAATATTTCAAATAGTTTGTAGAACCGGATGAGATAAAAATGTAAACTATTAAAAGCAAGTATTTTGGGCTAGCTTTGCGTGGAAAGGTTTTGTCATTGAAAAAAGTAGTTTTCGTAATTTTCAATTATCTCGAAAATCATAAGATTTA
Organism: Epistrophella euchroma; assembly: GCA_947049315.1. NCBI lineage: Eukaryota > Metazoa > Arthropoda > Insecta > Diptera > Syrphidae > Epistrophella > Epistrophella euchroma. Next base: position 98,487,138 of record OX346246.1, read on the forward strand.
GAATCTAATTTTTAACGTTTGACTAAAAATTAATAAGAGTATTCAATACTGAAAGCGAAACTGGTACTTAATTACGTAAAATTTTTAAGAAAAAAAATAGTAAGTGCAGCATTTTTTTTTTGTCTTTTTAAATTTGGAGTTTGAATTTGAATATTAAACGAACTATTCATTTAAATTTAATAATTTAAAAACATAATCAAAGAATACATTCTAAAGTTTTCAAAAAGCTATATTACATAACTGTAGGTGTTGCCATTGTATTTTTATTTTTCTTCATTATAAAATAGCGTCTGGCGAGGACTTTGCAACGTCAGACACCTGCCAGACATGTATATTCATATTATGAACAGTTCATAGAACTCAATGAAAAAAAATTAAGACTGTTAAAATGACTTTGAAAACCATTTTTTTTTTTGCGTTAGAAAAGGTGCGCTCCCAGGAAAACGCAACACCTCCCACCAGCCAGACTCCCCTTATTCGAACCGTGGTAGTAAGAGGAACAAAATACTAAAAAACCAGGGGCCTGTAACACAACGTGACAAGTTGACAAGTCTTAATCCACTTGTCCAACTATACTTGTCCGACAAGTCTAGCTAATTCTGTAACACAACTTAATCTATAAAACTTGTCAGGAAAATAAAATTTCCCTACTCTTATTATACGCGATATTTAAAAACTTGTAAAAAATTCTTTAACACAAAGTGACAAGTCCATGATTATCTCGACAATTATGACAAGTGGGAAATTTGTAAATTTCCTTCTTTCTGTAACATAAAGTGACAAGTGTCTGGAAAGACTTGTAAATATTTGCTCAATTTTTGAGAAGTGAATATAGAATTGTCGAACTCAGACAAGTGTGAAAAAAGTGAATAATATACAAAAGATTAATTTACAAAAATATAGTAATAATTAAAGCATTTAAAATTATAATAAAAATGTACTTTTTTGATTCTGATAGTGACAGTGATGGTGAACAGAGTTACAGATTGAAGGTTTTTAAACCCCGCATAAATTTTGATGTTGCTGATCATTTTTGTATTGAAAACTTTCGACTTTCAAGGTCAACTGTACAAAATCTTTCAGAAAGTCTTGAAATAAAACTTAAGTGCGCTACTAATAAAGAAACTGCATTGAGTTTGTATCAAAAACTTTTGATTGCACTTCATTGGTTTGGCCTTTGTATATAAAAACTATAGTACTCTCATGGAACAGAAAAAAGTGCTGAACATTCGCGGCAACTGGGGGCGCTGTAGTCGACATTAATTTGCAGAAATTGACGTTGCAGACTTGAGAATTTTCTTTGGACAATAATCGACAACAAGTAGCAAGAATGAGAGGATTGTATGATTTTTATTCCAATCTTACTAAAGGGAGTAAGGGAGATACATTAATCAGATGTTCGCGCCAAGGCAATGACGAAAATAAATAAAGAGGAGATGAATTTTTTTCTGTTCTTGCTTACGAACATTGTATATATTGTTTTTATTTGTGCTATACCAACACATATATGTGTACTGTGATGCCAACGGGGTATTATAGGTATACATATGAATCTATATGAAGATTTGATATTTGATATTGAATTTTCATTATTTTTGTTGACATCAGTTTCACTTGTTTTAAATCGTAGGTACTGCAATATTAGGAGTATGAAGGTAGGTAGGTAGGTGGTTAGGTAGGTAGGTAGGTAGGTACATTCGTTAGGTAGGTATTATTATTATTATTCTTATGGAAAAGCTATTAGGTAGGTAGGTATACCTAGGTATAACCAACATTTTCAAATTAATTTTTGAATTTTTAAAAAAGTTTCAATTGTTTTTTTTTTGTTTTTTTTTTGAATAGGTACGGATAGGTATTTTCATTCGATATAAATTATAGGTACCTATACCTACAATGGTAGGTAGGTATATTATTCCATGCGTTGGTTTTATTTAAAATTGGAATTTGGTGTTTTTAGGACATTTACCTGACATAGGTAGGTATACCTAGATTTTTTAGGACCAAAAATAGGTAATTGTGCTTAGCAATTTTGGACAATTTCAAATCTCAATCTCAAAGATGGTTCAATACATTTTTCTAAAAAAAAATCAATAAATTTTATTAGGTAGGTATAGGGTGGTATAGGCTACCATTTGGTGGAGTTAAAATTTCGGAAAAAAATGGTTGAAAAATTCAAGTATGTATGTATGTAGGTAGGTACCTAGGTAACCAGAATGTTCAAAATTTTTTTTTGGATTTTTAAAAAGTTTCAAATGTTTTTTTTTTTTTTTTGAATGGGTACATATAGGTAAATGTATAGGTAGGTAGGTACCAAATATTTCGAAAACGACTTGGTTCATTTTTACGAATGGTATTGAGATGGTTTTTAACACTATCTAGAATATTTTGGATACCTACAATCAAAAAAAAATAAATATTGTACCTACCTATTAAATTTAAAAATAAATAATTGATAACATTTGTAACACTACTTTTCAAAAAAAAATTATGATTTTTTTTGGAAAGTGTTTTTTTTTCTTAATATAGGTAGGTACCTACCTAGATGTTTTTTAATAAGATAAAAGCAGATTTAGTATTTAAATTTTCAAAATATGTAGGTATACTCGTCGAAACTAATTTTTCAAAAAATTATGACTTGACAAAAAAATAGTGTTTATACCTAACTACATTATAGACACAGTTTTTGTTTTTAATTAAAAAAAATTGGTGTCTTGAATTCGAGAATCATAAAAAAACTATTTTTCCAGAAAATTTTTATTTCTTATTTTCGAAAAAATAGTTTTGGTAAAGAAAGTTTTTTAAATTGAAAATTTATGATTTTTTCGAAAAATAGTTTAAGGAGTTGGATAATTTTTAGTAATTTAATTAAATTTTTTTTTGACGAAATAGTTTTAAGGAAAATTAGCATCATTCCAATTTAAAAAAAAAATCAATTGATATATATATTGGTAGGTACCTACTTCACATTTAAAATAATTTTTTAAAAATCAATTTTTTTTTCGAAAAATTGAATTTAAACAAAATTGACTTGATGTGATATGACTTACCTATTGAAGAAAAAAAAATGATTTTTTGTCAACGTATTTTGAGAAAATTTAGAAGTTACTAGTAATTGTCTTCTGTCTTTTTAAAACAGGAACAACATATAAAAAAAAAAGAATTCTCAGAAAAAATTCTGTTAAAATCAATTTTCAATTTTTAGGTTTATTTTTTTATGTTGAATTTTGTTTGTGGCACATTTTATGTAAATACGGCATCACGTATTGGTATGTTTTATATATTAAAATAAAGCGCTTATTTACTCTTAAGTGAAAAAATGTTATTTGAATTAAATGCGTGTATTAAATAAAAAGTAATAAACGATTTAATCAGGCAAGCGCTGGCCTAAAAAACCAAGTCTTGAAAAAATTTAATTCAAAAAATAATTATTAACGGTTGGATAAATGGCCTTGTTATGTTCTACATATATTTAAAGAATATATTTCCCAATGATATTTTAATAATTTTTTTTCTCTACGATCAAGTTTACATATAGTTTTTAATTTTTTAATCAATTAAGTGGGTAAAAAAAAACACTATTTCAATTTGTTTTTACATTTTTTTCGGTGTTGTAGTGCAATTATATAAATTCTTTTTTTATGAATTTTATACCTGTTTTAATGAAAGTATTTTAAGATAATAACATTTAAGGTCCGTTAAGTAGTTTGGAAGAAAAAAAATAATATATGAAGCCGTGTCTATTGCATTTTTCGACTAAAATCGTAAAAACCGCGTAAAACGAATTTTAGTAATTTTCCTGTTGAATTAACCTTAAAACATTGTTTGGCATTATTTTAGAAAATATTTTAACCTACATATATATCATATTTATTGATTTATTGAAATTTTTCATCAACTTTTGAATTTAAAAGAATAAAAATCGAATTGGTTTTGGACTAAATCACGTTTTTAGTATGACTTTTTTTTTGTATTCCAATAAATTTTATATATATATGTAGATAAACATTTTTCCTTTCTATATTTGTCAACATGAAGAAGATCCGATAACTAATAGTGAAGTTATTAGCTTTATAAGATGGTAAAGTCGGTGATTTTATTTAGTTTTTATAATTAAAATGCCGTTTTTTGGCTTTAAAGCAAATAAATGGCTCTGGCTCGTCTCGTGTCGTATTTACAATACATATATACAACCACTGACTTTTTTGTAGAGAAATGTTGGGGCTATAACTTTGTAGTATATTGTTTTTCGATATTTGGAAATTTTTCATCATGTTTTGCATTTTGAAAAATGAAAATCGATTTGATGACGGCTTTTCATCCCCCTTTCGTATAGAATGCATTTTGTGATTGTTTTAAGACCTTAACCGAATCGATCGGACGTACAATAGTATAGAAGTTATGAATTTTTTAATCGAACACTATCAATTGATTTTTAGGATTTTGATAAAATAACAGTTATCTCCCACTGGTGCATGGTGGTTGACAACGAACGAAACATGCAATTTTAGTGCATTTTTATTGATTTTTTGATTGGTTTTTAATTAAGATTGTGGAGCTTATAGAGGGCGTACATATGCAAATGAGGTATCAAAATTTTTGTTGTTAAACGGACATGCGAATTAAAGAAAAACGAAATTAATCGATGCACGCAGTGATGCGTAATTAATTAGAAGTAGAAAGAAGTAAATATTTACCGCTATTTCCGGTTAAATGTTAAAAATAAATAAAATTGAAATGCAATTGCATTATACTCAATGAATTCTATTATGTGTAAAAGTTTCAACTCCTTACTACTTACCAATAAAAAGATAATTGTAAAAAACTATAAAAAATTGATGTGTCCATTTTTTCAAACACAAATATCTCTGCTTAACAGCACATTAGAAATCTGAAATTTTCGAAATATGTTAGGATCAATAATCCCTACAATACCTATAAATTTCAAATTTTTAGATTACCCCGTTAAAAGGACAAAAAATAAAACGTGTGAAAAAATTGAAAAAAAAATTATGAGTTTTCAAAAATTCTTAACGCCCACAATAACCACGCCCACAAAAAATTCCTTAAATATGGATAATTTTATTTTTAATTTCCTAATTGAAAATGTATTTGAAAAAATTCTAAAAAATACACCTGATTTATAAGAATTATTTAAAAAAAAACTCGATTTTGGTGTTTTTGAATTTTTTAATTAACTTTGCCATTCTAATATAATAAAACTCTATTGAATGTATTTAATTTGAAAATTCTAAAAAATCCCATTTAGAAAATAGAATTCCAACTCTACCTTATATTTACCCCAATTTACCCTATTATTTTTAAGAATTTCAAAAAATTCCTTCTTAGTGGAGCTCTACATATATAAGGGTATTCAAAAAAATTTCAATATATATATATTATTAAATGCCGTCGGCATTGCAACGATATTTTATATTTTCCCTACCCCGCATAGAAAGCAAAAAAATCCAACCTTCTATTTAACAACTTACCGTGTTTTTCCTTTAAACAAATCCATATTAATATTGATAGTTGAAATGCCGTCGGCATTGCAACGATATTTTATATTTTCCCTACCCCGCATAGAAAGCAAAAAAATCCAACCTTCTATTTAACAACTTACCGTGTTTTCCCTTTAAAAAAATCCATATTAAAATTGATAGTTGAAATGCCGTCGGCATTGCAACGATATTTTATATCTTCCCTAACCCACATAGAAAGCAAAAAAAGTCCACATTAAATACATACAACAACACTACACAGCTACATATGTAAACCAAATTGTTGTTTTATTTAACAAGGACGTTTTTTTATGTGAGGATAAAAAAGCACAAAAAAAAACTGCTTATTATCGTTTGTTCTCTTTATGCTAAAGCAAAAAATTCCTTATTATGCCTATTTGTATAGAAAATGCCAAAAGGAATGTCAAAAAGTAATTGTATTCTTATCTCCCTTGAACTCTCACACATTTTGTATAAGTTCTTCCCTATCTTCTGTGTTTCTTTAACGTTAAAATTATTGGCATTATTTCAAATTTACCACCCATTCTCAATTCTGCACGTCTGCAAAGCTCTATAAATGAGTTACGGCACACTCGCCACACCAGACGTCGCCTCGTTCGTTCCGCTCCATGAGAGTACTATAGTTTTTATATACAAAGGTTTGGCTCAGGTGCTCAGTACCATGTTATAGGTGACATGCACGGTGTCAGCAAAATGACAGTGTGTCGTGCATTCGAGAAGTTTGTAATGCAGTAAATGAAATTGAATGTGTAAAGCAAGTTTGTTGGCCTGAAAATGTGCAAAATGTTGTTTAACAATTTTTTGAAAAAGGGGGAATGCCAGAAGTCTGTGGTGCCATTGATGGCATACTAATTAACATTGATGCTCCACATACTAATGAAGTAGCATTCGTTGGACGGTACGGAAAGCATTCCTTAAATTGTATGGAAGTTTGCGGGCCTAACTTACAATTTTATTATATTAGTGCAAACTGGCCAGGCAGCGTTCACGATTCCAGGGTATTCACTACGTAGTGAACAGTCACTGCGTGTCTACACTTAAAAGATTTCACTCATGTGCATCTCTGACATCTTATGGAATATCTGTGAATTGAAACGTTTTATTTTGAGCACCGTGAACCTTGAGTTTGAACTATTAATAAGTAAATAGTGTCAATACAAGAAAGGACGAGCAATTAAATCTGCTTCAAAATGTTTGCAATTGTCAAATCAACAATTGCATAACCATTTTCTACTTCTACCCTGCTCTAATTTCTTATATTTTTATTATTATTGTAACCACCTTACCCTCCAACGAACAAGCCAAAAATGAAAAAGTGGAACATTTCAGATATGAAACGTGACTGCTCACTACAATCTTTATGTTTTTCTCCTGACTATCACCCCCCTTTCCACCTCACCGATTTCGCCCACAAACTGTCGTCACTACGTAGTGAAAATGCACAATCTAAACAGGCTCTAACAGCACTCTTTATCAAAAGATGGAAACAGGATGGAGTCCTATTCAGAACGGTGTTATTCTTGGGGACAGTGCATATCCTCTGAAGACTTGGCTTATGTCACCAGCAACGACAAGCTATGATAATTCATCGGTCCTTAGTTATAACAGAGCTCATAAACGCACACGTCGTTTTGTAGAATGAGCGTTTGGAGTACTCAAAGAAAAATTCCCCTGTTTAAACCACTTACGAGTAAACCCAGTATTTGCCGCAAACATTTTTAAATGCTGCGTTACATTATGCAATCTTTCCCGGTGTAGCAACGGAAACATTCCTGACCTAATGATAAATGCACCGGTTGAAGATGATATCGTTTTACAAAATGAGCTTTTATTTCCAACCCCTTCTCGAGAAGCAAAATTGAGGCAGCAGCAACTTATCAATTTTTTTAATGGTCAATAAAACGCAAGTTTTTAAAATTAAAATATTTGAATTTTTTATGAGAAAAAAAAATAAAAATAAAACATTGAATTCAAACAATAATATACATAAATGTGTTTTTAATAATTACTTATATCGAGAATATTTTCCTTCTCTCTGTCACTTTCTTCACTTTCAGTTGTCGTCTCATCTCCTTCTTTAGCACACAAACTTTGCTCAGCCATTGTCTCACTTAAACTTTTCGTAAAAGTTGAAGGAGGATAGCCAAGCTTCTTTTCCAAAAGAACTATTTTCAATTTTCCTTTGAAATTTCCAAATTTTCAATGATAAGTTTTCGTTTTTTAGCAACATATGACTCATAGGACTTAGAGTTTGAAGTTTTTTGCTGTCCTTAAAATAAAACATAAAATTAAACTTGGAATATTTATTATGAAACAAATTTCAAGTCAAAATGAAGGAGGAAAGATTCAACAAGCTTGTATATATTGACATCTTAATTTCAAATCGATCACCAAATCCATGTGCTGAAAATCCTGAATCAAAAAACTTGTCTATCTCTGCGGACAAGTCAGGGAAATTTATTCATTCTGACAAGTTTAACAATTTGCGTTGTGTTACAGAATTTATTTTACTTGTCGGACAAGTCTTTTTTTGAAAATAAATTTATATCTTTTTACAAGTCACTTGAAGTTATTCATATAAGGAAATCCTGACACTTGTCACTTTCTGTTACAGAAAGAACAAAACCAAACGATTTCACACGTGTAATATTTTATCTTGACAAGTGTCGATCGTTCGTAGACTTGTCGATTTGTGTTACAAGATTTTGGACAAGTTGTCATATTTCATTTGTCCGACAAGTACTTGTCACATTGTGTTACAAGCCCCTGGACTGTTAAAATTCTTTTTCAAAAACGTTGCTAGCTCTCGTACTATTAGATCATTGTCAAACTCAGCTAAAAATTCTTCTGACAATGGTGCTCTGGAAAGTGTGTCGGCTGTATACATATATTTGCCAGATTTGTAAACAACCTGCAAATCATAACTGGCTGAACAGAATAGAATGACGGAACTGAAGCCGCAGACGGAACTGGAAGAGCTGTAAAAAGTGTCGTACGTTATTTTTTTTACATGCCCACAATGCAGCTGTACAGCTTTGAAAGTATTTTGAAGAAAAACAAAAGAATATTCTTGTGTACAAGCTCAGAATTCACATTTTTTGTTTCCAATAATTTTGCTTTTAATAAATAATTTTTTCGCGATACAAATAACCACAATATTTTTTTCCGACCCAAAAAGTTGTTTTTTTTTCTTCATACAAATTGAAACGTCAAAAGTGCCGTACGTGAAAAGTTGGTGAACTCTTCCGTCCGCGTCTGCAGTTCCGTGTGCGTCTACGTTCCGTTGTATTCGCAACATTTAATTTGCTTGTATTCAATATTTTGAAAGCTATTCCACAGTTCTTTAGAATTATCGGAGGAACTCCATCTGGACCAGGCTGTTTGTCAGAATTTAAATTAAGGAGTGCTTTTTCAACTTCAGAAGCAGTTATATGTAACGAACCAATATTAATCAGACTCTCAGAGTGGATAAAACTTACTGATTGTTGCTGAGAAGCAGACATGTAATTCGATTTGAAGTATTCGGCAAATGTGTTAGCAATTGACGGAATATCGGTATATGTAGAACCTAAATATTGCATGATTTTAGGAATACCATTGGATTTTTTCTTGTTTTTGATAAAGCTCCAGAAGCTTTTACTATTCCTTTTTAAGTTAGATTCGACTGACAAAATATAATTTGTATACAGAAACTTACTTGTTTAGAACATTGAACTCCTTTTCAATCTGAATATAATTTATTTTAATTAAATCATTATTGTTTGACGATTTTTGAAGTAATTTATAAATTTTATTTTTTTTTATTACTTAAATTGCAGAGCCTCTTGTTAAACCAAGGGGGCTTTGAATTGTTTCTGCAAACATTTTTTGGCAGACACATATCAATTGCCTCTTTCAAAGATTCAATCAAAAGATTATAAGAGTGTAACAAATTCTACTGTTAAAAATTTAAAAGCCAAGGAATTCGCGTTAGGTAACTCACTATGTCCTGAAAAGTAATCCAGTGTGGGCAAAGTTTTTCTTTAGTACGAACTGGTTAAGGCGGGCTTTAGGTCAATAAAAGATGTTTATTTAATGCAACGTTTCGAACGTGTATACGTTCTTCATCAGGCAAAAATGTTGTTAAATTATTTTTAAAAAACACAGCAAGAATCAAAATTTCCATTTTTATATTTGATAAAATGCTTCCGATTGGTACGTTCCTGTGTTCTCATTTTGTGTTTCCTTGGCTGATGCAGTCCAAAAGAACAAGAAGCAACGACAGCCTCGTCTTCATTCCAACAAGTTGGAATATTGCTTCCTCAGAGGGAGGGAACTTTTTGGTTTTGTTAGGTCAACCACCTGTTCCTTTTTCATAAATTCTGTTTTGGGAGGCCTTCTTCCGCACGTATCGTTTCTGGTCAGTTTACACCTGATAATGATTTGTTTTGTATGCAAAATTTCAAACACAAAACATAAAACTAAATTCTAACCTTCTTCCATTTAAAATCGCTTTTTATGGGAGACCCAGCGCTATTCAACTCCAACGTTAGCTGCTTCCAAAATGCCGTAATTTTATTTTTGTTTTCTTTCACGAAACCCCTCGCAATGTCAGGGTTTCCCTGCATTTTCAGCAAGAGCATATCACTTTGCTTAGAATTAATTGATTTGCTCCTAAAAATAAAACAAAAATATTAAATTTATGTTAATAATAAACAATTTCGTCGAAAAACATACATTTTAACGTTCTTGTCGTCCTCTTCGCCTCCAAAATTAAAGTGAAAATTTTAGTGTTCAAATGTGTGACATTTCGCCCGAATTGAATGCTCATGATAAGGGGAATTTTTCGAACATGAATTTTTTTTCGGGTGAAACTCAAAATAAGGGAAAAGAAAAATGAAATTTTATTCGCGTGGAAAGAGATTCGGGTGAAACTTCTGATAGGGCTTTTTTTTTTTTTTTTGCTAATTTCACTCTGAAGTTTGCAGGAAATTCAGAATCAAAACGACAGTCCCACTTCCTGTTCAATGTTCAGCTTATGACTTTACATCCAGACGCAAAAAAGGAACATAATACCTATTGTATTTAATAAATTTTTATTTTTTTCTTTAGATTTCAGCAAGGTGTCCACAACAATGGAAAACTTAGAGTCAATGGAGTGAACAAAATTTCCATATTCGAAAGCAAAACACTCCCAAAATCCGAACGAAAACGGAATACAAAAAAGAACATTTAAAAAAAAATTAAAACTTGTTTTCAAGAATATTGTCAATTTTTTAATAAAGTCATGTAATTCCAAAAATATTAATTTTGCGTTTGACCATTTTCTTCCTAAATAAATATGTACAAAAATGCTACAGAAAATCAAAAATTTATACATCTGATTTTCCGTTATTAATTGAATAACCGACAGGAATTTTCTTCAGCTCCGACTTCAAGCAAAGAAATTCTCCTCCAATGCACATTATAGCACATGTTATTACATTTAAAAGCCACCATGACATATGTAGTGGAAATGACGAGTTGTACCAACAACAGATAAGAAAATGAAATCCATGGAATGTGGAGCTGAAAATACAAAAAAAAATACTAAATACTTGCCTTTAAATAAATTGTATTTTACAGTGTTTTTCTGAGCAAAAAAACTGTAAAGGAAATTGCTAAAAATTATTGAAAACTATATTTAGAGCGGATAAATATATTTAGAGGAAACGGTCAAATGTTGGTCTTCACTTGGCGATTTTCTTATACAACAAATAACATCGAATACGAATATATGGTTTCAAAGAGGGCACCAATGGGGAGTTAGCAGTATGGGTCAAACCCAGCTTCTTTTTTAAATTTTAAGTTTCTTGGCTTATGCTTGCGAACACATTGGATATAAATAAAGTTTTGTGAGTTCAAATGACAAAAATTCCAAATTTAACCGCAATTTTTTTACTTTAGATCCGAGTACGACCCTGTTAAATTGAGTCACAGGAGCGTCGTAGTAGCCGTGGCGTGATGGTTAGTGCGATGGACTGTCATGCCGGAGTCTAAGGTTCGATCCCCAGCCTCGCCACCTATTTATTTAAAAAGAAAAAACGGCTACTGCCTTTTGCGAGGAATTGACAAATCCTCCAAAAGTATCTCCTGTCACAGAAAAGTGCCGCTCGTTAGCCGTTCGGATTCGGCAATAAACTGTAGGTCCCCTCCATTCCTGCAGACACGCACACAGGAATGGTTGAGAGTTATAAGTCACTAGGCCCTAGTTCTTCATGAGCTGTTGTGCCATCAAATTTAATTTATTTTAGATTGATACGGATAAATTTATTTATAACTTAAATTTGTTTAATGGTCGGATTTTCAAGGTAAATAGTTTTAAATAAAGATAAAATGCAATTATACATAAGGTGACCATAAATATTTCTCTTCAGAGCGGGTCGCCTGAAAATTTTAATACTTAAAACATCAGTTTCAATTTTTTTCTCTCCTAACACTAGCGGCCATATTATTGACTAGCTTCAAAGCTAGTTTTACGGCTAAACTAGTTAAATAGGATTTTCGAGTTTTAAGTTTTTCACAATTTTTTTATTATTCAAACATACTTTGACATCTAATTCAAAATACTCATATGTACATATTTATTTTGACATTGTAATCAAAAGATGTTTCAATACAAATTATTTTTTGACAAAATTAAAACTCGAAGCCTCTAAAGAACTAGTTTTGCTGTAAAACTAGCTTTGAAGCAAGTCATGATATAAGAATATAAAAACAGAAATTATAAATTACACAAAAATTAAATTTGAGCCATCCCAGATATTTGAACCAACAATTTCTCAGCTTTGCTTTCAAATATTGAAGACCAAAAATAATGATGATGCGTCAGCTAAATTTTTAATGGTGCAGGATTTTGTCAGACCCTATTTTCAAATTGTATTTATTAAAAATAAGAAAATGAAAATAGATCTGATCTTGACCAATGGAGTTGACTAGTTTTCTATATTTTGACCATAGGAAATCTACTTTAAAATAACAGGTTGGATTTTTTAAATCTGTCAAGACTATTTTTTGGTCACTTCTGTATCTTGAGTACTTATACCAATAAATTCCTGTTCAATTTAGTAATGCATAGAAAACAACCCAAATTCAGAACTGGGGATTTTCAAAAAAAAATTGTTTTAATCTATTCAAAAATCTGAAATATTTTGAAAACCTTTTTCAGTGCAGGCATCTATTTAAGACACTTATAGTTTTACTATAGCCCAGAGAATTTTTTGTCAGCTTTATAAAAGAATTCTATAAGAGATTTATCATATTATGTGCATTGATCGAATATTTTCAAAGCGGGGGTTGCCTTGGGGACAGCGGGACACATAGCTCTAAAGCGGGACTGTCCCGTCCAAAGCGGGACGTATGGTCACCTTAATTATACATAAAGAATTAAATCAGCAAAACGACTGGCAAATGTAAATCATTTTTCTTTCGAAACGATTGTTAAATGAATCAAATGCAATAATGCGTTTGCCAGTCGGAACAAAACAAGCATGCACGCACGATTTTCAGTGGCAAGAAACCAGGCACACATTTTTAAATGTAAAAGAGATTGAAAAATCGTAGCACTTAAAAAAATGAAAAAATAGGGTAGATCTCTCCAAAAAATCTGCTAAAATTATCGATTTCGTTCATCGAACAGCGTACCGTAGAAATAAAAGCACAACGAAATTTTTCTTTTGTGATTTCGTTGTGTCATTTTTGTATGGGATTTTTCGTTTCGCATCAGCAGCATATTAGGCTTTAAGTCGCAAAATTAAATACATCAAATAGAATCGAGCGACACTTGCGATTTTAATAAAAGTCTTCTCATAACTATTTTATATTTTTTGTAACTATTTACGAATATCTCAGGCTCAATATATCGGACCGTAAAAACTGAAACACAAAAAGAAAGAATTGGTGATAATATTTTCTACATATATTTTGTATTATTTTTTTTTGTATAAAGAAATAAAAAGTTACAGTTAGTTGAACTGAGTTTTCTATTATTGTAAGGACTTTTATTATTAAGAAAACAGCTCATTTAACGCCGAAGTAACACCGTCACAGCTAAGAGAAGCAAAACTGTTCTTCTATAGCTCTTAGAATGTGAAATCGAAAGGTACAACTTTAAAACGCATAATTTTACAGCTCCGCCAATTGTTCTTTAAAAATAAGTTCTTTATTGAAGTTCATGAACACCTTTAGCTCTTTGAACGTATAGTTATTAAAATTTGCTCCCTAATACTGTTCATACGATCTATGAACGAGCTACTTTAATTTTCAGCAACTAAAGAGCCATTAAAACGCTTTCAGCAACACATGAGTAGTAGCAGATGCCTTTAGAGCTTGAAAAGTAGCAGCTTTAGGGCGGTATTCACCGAGCGCTCATAAACTGCTCATAAGTTAATGAGGCTCATAACTTGAAAACTATTTGTGCTATTCACCAACCACTCATATGTACTTTTCGAAGTCCGAAAATGAGAGCCACTCTCTCCCAACCAGTCATGTTCACACTGTGAATTCAAACTGTTTTCCAACATGATTGACAGCTGCCAAGTAAAACGTCAAACCGGAGTAAACAAGTAAACGAAGCCGAAAAAAATAAGAATTGGGTAGGCCGCATGATAGTTTTATTTTTAGTGGACTTATTAAAACCCACCCAAGCTACTGGTCAAAGGTTAGTGACTATCAATTGAAAAAACTATGTTTTATTTGTCCAGGTTAATTCTATTTCCAAGCGTTCGAGAACGGAAAAAAATCATCTGGGGCCCGGTGATTCATTTTTGACTGATGTCTACGAATATCTGTGCAAAAATACAAGGTTTAATTTAGCCAGACCAGTTTTCTCAAGATCTCTGAAATATCAGAGACCTCAGCAATCTCCGAAATGTGAATTGGAACCCTACATTAAATCGGAACACAATCCAGAGAGCAATGATGCTCCAGTTTAAGTGGCGGCAGCGAAGAACTTTGATGATCTCGTAATCAATAACGACAAATATGCACTTATTGAGTTCTATGCACCTTGGTGTGGTCACTGCAAGAAGCTAACCTCAATTTGGGATGAACTTGCCGATAAACTGCAAGGCGAACACGGTGCAATTGTAAAAATGGATGCCACTGCTAACGATATTCCACCAACATTTAACGTTCGTGGTTTTCCAAACCTGTTCTGGCTTCCTAAGGACAGTTTCGTACGATGAAGGCCGAAAAGTCATTGATTTCCTAATATACATTGCCAAACACGAAACCACAAAACTGAAGGGGTACGATCGTATTAAAAAGCCGAAAGAAGACTAGGTTGTAAGAAGATTTGCACTCCAAAAACATCCAATCGAACGGTTTTTGTAGTTAATTAAGCTTCATAAACAATAAGTTCCACAAATCGAGTGAGTATATGTTAATCATTGTTGGACACTAGTTTTCTATTAAACCACTCCTTAAATATGTGCTTTCCATTTAATTTTTTTCTAGAACAAATCAAGCATAATGCCTTGAGAACCCAAGTCAGGTTAAATTTAATTTTGTTTTCGTTTAAAACTCGATTTCAATGTAAAGCCTAGTTTATAGATCAAAGCGAAGTGAAATTTTTATACAAAAAAATAGCATTTTTCTCAGGCATGAAAAATACAATAAAATTAAATGCAATTACTTAAGCGATAACGGGTAAGAAATTTGGTTCGAATTAAATATAATTCAACGTGCTTATCTAAACCAAATATTAAAAATTTATTTTTTTGTAAACCTTTCAACGCAAGATTTATTGATGTTTCATTTCGATTTGGATTTCACTTCGCATTGATATATAAACTAGGCCTAATTTTGTGTAATCATTATTAAGAATTCTATCTGAAGAGCCGCACTTTAAAGCACTCTACATTTAATTAAATTTTTATTTATAAAATGTTATCTTAACACATTTTCATGCCTATCAAATTAAATCCATTGACAATGTTACTATTGAAGCGTTTAGAGGATGAAGGTGCTAAGTGACAATTTGTGAAATTCGACTTATTTATTCCAGGTGAAGGTCGTACATGAAACCTTTAAGATGAGCATCAAGATACACTACACATAAAAATAAAAATATATATTTTATCAAAAAAAAATAAAGCGTACATGAATGTATTTCAATTTGTAGTGTTTCTATGTAAAAAGTAAATTTTTTTTCTGTTAAGCCTTGCGGATGATATTTGATGATCTGTCATTTTTGCACAGTAGGTATAGGCTTTTTAATAGCATGTGACAAAAATTTTTAGCGCTTAAATTTAAATCATCTACGCGAAAAAATATAATAAGGTTTTTTTTTTTTTAAGAGGGATGTGGTAAATTTTTTTTTTCAAAAAACCGTGATAAGAATAAAAGTTTTTATTATCACAACAAAGGTGTAGCTGCTAACTAATAAAAAGTTTTGATACTGTCTTAATTTAAAAAAAAGTACACCTTAGACTTTAAACGCAGTTCCGACAAAAATACTCTAAGCATAAAAAATTTAGTTCTTATAAAAAATTATTTATTATTTGATTTTCTTGACTCTTAAATTCTTAAACACCCTATCTTGTTATATCTTGTTATAACAAACAAGAAATTAAAAAGACAAAACTGCCAAATAGAGCTCGATATCCCCAGCAATTAATATTGCAGCTCTAAAAGACGTGGTATTACAGCTTCTTGCCGAACGATAAAGATGGCGACGAGATAGCAAATTAATGCAATATATTCTTAATTCATTTTTTTTTACTTTTAAAAAGAAGCAGCTATTCTCTAAACAAAACACAAAACTGTTTTTATTTTTCAAAAATTATTTTATTTCTGTATTATTTTTTTTTTTTTTGTACTCTCCTAGTTTTTTTATTATTGAGGGGTTAATACACAAAATTATGGAGGCGCGTTGTAATTTGACGAAGTACCGTCACTACATTTGTGAAAATATTAAACGCGCACTTTAAATTCACTATCATACGATCGAAAATTATTAATTTCTTTTCTTTTTTATTTTCATAGATATTTTTTATTTGGCAATTGTCGTCTTTATAAATCATAATTGCATACTTTGAAACGATTCATTTATTCTTTAATAGTATTAGAAGTCAGACAATAATTCTTTACAAAAATGTATCTTGGACCTTTTCAACAACATTTTGGGAGTCGAAACCCATATTTGGGAATTAGATTTTGTAAGAAGAATCGGGAAAAAGGGAGAAAGGACCCGACCACTCCACAATAATGAAACCAAGATCCTACAAAAATGATAAAATCTCACTTGACAGAAAAGTTCTCATCGATCTAAGGGAAACCCTAAGAAATAAAACTAATCAAACAATAACGGAAAAGCTTCAACTTAAAAATTTAAGAAAAACAATTAAGACGAAAACAAGAAATGACGTTCAGAATTATAATGAAACAACTATTAAGAACATACTTAGAGACACAAAATCAATAAAAAAGTCAAAACAATTTTTAAATAACGAAAAGGAATGGATAATTTCGATGAAACACAAAACCAAATCAACAAGTCAAAGAAAAGATATTAACGAAGCAGCTACACGTTTCTTTGAATCTTTGTGTAACTCCAACTATGAATCAGACAATGGGATCTCCACTCTTAACAACCATGATGCATCATCACCGACGAATACTTTAAATTTAATGGAAATTGACATCGCAACATCTATTGACAGTTTGAAAAACGAGAAATGCGCAGAAAGTGACGGGATTCAAGCCGAAATGATAAAATATGGGAAAGAAGCTTTAAAGCCAGTATTAACCAAAATGTTTAACGCGATTCTGACAACGCAAAACATACCTAAACAATGGCAACAAAGCACTATTACATAAAAAAGGAGATAAAGACGACATCAACAATTATAGACCAATCCGCCTGATATCGACAATATACAAATTATTCGCTAAGACCTCATATAAAATAACAAACAAATCACTCAATGACAAACAACCCCGGGAGCAAACTGGATTTAGAGAAGGTTTTTCTACTTCTACTTATAGAAAAACACAACGAATACAAAAAACCTCTTTACCTTCTATTTATTGACTTTACTAAAGCTTTTGACACAGTGGAACATAAATGCATCTGGACAGCACTAAGTAACCAAAGCATTGACCCAATTTTTATAAAAAACAATGAAAAGCATATACAACAACAACACAGCTAAAATAAAAACAGATAAAACTGGAAGAGAATTTCACATCAAAAGAGGAGTTCGTCAAGGAGATCCGCTATCTCCACCTCTTTTCGCAGCAGTATTGGAAGATTTTTTTGGAAAATTAAAATGGGAAAATAAATATGGACTCAACATCATGGGACAAAAATTAAATAATCTACGATTTGCAGTAGTTCTTCTCTCTAACTCACCAAATGACATACAATCCATGTAAAACGAACTTGCTTCTGCTTGTAAACACTATGGACTATGCTTGAACCTTACAAAAACAAAGATCATGACAAACCACTTGAAAACAGAAATACTCCTCAATAACAACAAAATAGCTTATATTGATGACTATATATATCTAGGACTAATAAAATAATTTTTAAATCAGGAAGAAAAAAAAAAAAAATAAACCCACGAATAAGCAATAGCTGGAAACAATATTGGATCATCAAATATTAGACTCGAAACTAAGCGACGAAATGAGGAAATACATACTAGGAAACGTTAGGACTGACATCAAACTCTGACGAAAAACTAAGAATATGTCAAACAAAAATTGAAAGAAAATTGCTAAACATAAGACAAGTTCAAAGAATAAGAAATGAAGAGATAAGGAAGAGAACGAGAATAGTCGATGTGATACAAAAAAACAAAACTTTTAAAATGGAGTTGGGCTGGACGCATTTCAAGACTACATGACCAAAGATGGACAAAGCTAGTGACAAAATGGATACCCTTAAATGAGAAAAGACCAAAAGGACGACCGAAAAAGAGATGGGCAGACGACTTAAGAGAATTCAATCGCAACTGGTATAACGACGCAAAAAGCAGAGATATATGGGCAGCAATGGGGGAGGCTTATGCCGGATAAAACTCTTTTGTTTGAAAAAAAAATACACTACTAAAGTAATTGTTCAAAAAAAAGAGTTTAAATTAAAATAAATTAATATTTCTTAACATGCGAACTTATAATATGCTTGTATGTAGATTAGATATATTGGTGAAAAAATCTTAAAATAATAATAATAATATTATTATAAAGTGCATGCGTTTATATTTTGTATCACTTGTATTACACAAACTAATACACACGAAAATCTGTCTAAAGTGATGTTTTTATGATTTCATATGCATAGTCTACAGAGCTTCAAAGTCACTTTCGGCACTGATAACAGGTTAAATAAGAGCAAAAAAGAGCTCTCAAACTTAATGAATTAGATGCAAGGGAGCTTGATTTTTGCTCTAAATGCACATGTAGAGCTCATTCATAAATTAACAAGCTTTAAGATTCGCTCTGGAAGAGCTGTTTATGCTTTTAAACAGCTAAAGTTGTTTCTTGGGCGGTTCCCTTTTCTGTACTTATTTTATATCCCTACTCATTTTCTACAATTTGAAGGAAAAACAATGCTTTTCGGTTGACGTGAGCTAAGCAATCCATACATGAACATAATGTGCGTTTGTGCACCCACAAGAAACGTTTTCTTTGTTTTATTTGAAGAATTTGGCTCCTAGTCCAGTCATTAGAGATATGTGAGGTTTTTTTTTTCTTTTTTAAACTGTTTTGTTTTTATTTCTAACAAGAATATAAACAGAGCTTCAAAAACATCTAAAAACGTCAGTGGTAGCGGAATGCGTAGTGCATACGGCTTCGAAGACTGAGCAAATCTGATGCTTGGGTTCAAATCTCATGTGTACACGCAGAAAGTATTTCATAATAAAATTGTTTTAAAGCTCAGCACCACTAAAATGAGACTGATGATAGGGCTTGGCACCCCTTGAAATAGCTATATCTCCAGCCAAACAAAAATAAAACGAATTAAAATACCTGGAATTAATTCGTAAGCAATTGGTGGTAGCGCCTTTAAGTTATTGTTGTTGTTCAAAAATTCAATGAAATTGACGGAATAAAGAATGACATTCTAGCATGAATAATACAATAAATAATAATAATAAAAATATTTTCTAGTTTGCTTGATCTTTGAGTTAACTACGTTTCGTAACAAACGAAAATCTTCATAAAACTCCGGCAATTTGAACCTTTCCATCTTTTATACACAGAACCACGTTGGTTTGTTAATTTTTGAATTTCAGGAGTGAACCAACAGTTGTTGCGAAAACTAACAATTTTAGTCTTGAGGCGTAGATAGTTGGGTATTAAATTCAACATTACTACGCTCACTTACAAGAAATAGATCCGCCCGAGGATTTCCACTTACGCCTTAGGACACCTACTTTCACATAAAGCGAGGCCCATTGTGCATAATATGCTTTCTGGGCCGGATTTCTGTCAGATATGTCACCCAAATCTTGTTTCTCTTGGTGTTCTTTCCACGCAAGAATGGGCTTTACATCCGAGTCTTATTGTTGGGCAGTCCTTAGTTCTTCATTACTCCAACCGTAAATGGGATCAGCTCTCATTCGTTGGACGGCGACTATCTTCTTTTCTTCTTGACGTGTGCAATGCTTGCAGTCTTGTTTACAAAGTCGCACGTCTGTGTTTGAATGCATCTTTCCTCTTAGATGTTGAATCTGATAGTAATATGTCTACAGTCTTTCGATCCACCTTGCTGCATGATTTTTTAAGTTCGAAAGCCAGTTGAGTGCGCCATGCTCTGTTCGGAGATAAAACTTCTGTCCATAGATGTACTTATGGAACTGCATTGTTGCAAAGATCAGAGCTAGAAGTTCCTTTCTGGTCACGCAATAAATCCGTATTGGATTCGAAAGTACCTTACTATAGTAGGCGACAACCTTTTCATCTCCGTCGTGAACTAGTGACAGTACAGCTCCAATTCCAACATTACTTGCATACGCGTCGATTATGAAAGGTTTTCCTAGAGTCGGGTAGGTCGGCACAAGAGCATTACATAAACGGAGCTTCAGTTTTTGAAAGCTTTTCTCACACTCACCGGACCATCTGAACGGCTTCCCTTTTTCCGTAAACTGGTGCAAGCTTTTGGCGATTTCAGCAAAATGCTTTACGAAGCGCCGATAATACGTGGCTAGATCAAGAAAGCTTCGAAGTTGATGTTTGTCCTGGGGTGTTGGCCAATTCTTCCCAGTGTCAACTTTTCCAGGTCTTTACTCCTTGGGATGAGATGATGTGTCTGGGTGGATTTCTACCTCCCAATATCCACTGTTTAGGTCTAGTTCGGAGAACCATTGAGCACTTTCCATTGCATCCGAAGTATCGCTAATTCTGGGCAGAGAGTAGCTGTCTTTCTTTGTCACATCATTCAGCCTCCGGTAGTCCACACAAAATCGAGTGTTTCCGTACTGTTTGACAAGGCCACCGGTGATGCCCCCAAGGGCTTTTAGAATTTTCGATCAGCCCATCTTTCTTCATGGTCGATATCATTCCTTCATCTTCGGCTTGTTTGGCCAAGGGGAGACGCTGGTTGACGAATCTGTCTGGCATCTCTTGTTTCGATCCGATGCTGCAAAGGTGGTGTTGGACCATACTGCCCACTGGGTGAAGAGAAAGAGTTCATAGAATACTGTATTGCATGCTATGAAAATATCTCATGGAGGCCACTTATACTATTCTCTAAAAAAATTCTTGCCACATATTGCTTTGCTCATAGAAAGCTATAAGTAGTATTATATGAAGATTTTCCCTTTGACATTTGTGGGTTTGTTTTAATTTTATTTTTGTTTTGTGTTTTTTTGTGTAGTTAATTAATTGTAGGTGACGAAATAAAGTTTTTGTCTTTTTCTTGTGGATTCATTTAGCAAAATTAACAACAAATCAATTCTTTTAATTATTTTAACTTCATAACTTTGTCCTGTGAAATATTTGAGACAAATGAAGGGTCCAGGGGAAAAATGGCACAAGTCCATTCAAATTGATTCCGAGAAAATGCAAATAAAGTTGACTTAATTATATACGCTTAATTGCGTTTAGACTAATTTTGCTCAAAATTTTACTTATATTCAATTTTCCCATTAATTTTAAGTCAGACACTAAAAACCAGATGCTTTAATATATTCTTGTTTTTGAGAAAATTGAGATGAAATCGATGCACTTTTGCCATTCTTCCATTCCTTTTAAATGTTTTTTCATGTAAAATCACCACTTTTTTCAAAAATTTAATGGTACACCGTTAGTTTTACATTTTGGTAATTAAGAACTTGCTTACCGATATCCCTTAGCAGTTTGGTGTTATGCAGCCATGTCATCTTGACCAAGTTCCTTCTTACAATTGAGGCATTGGCACCAGTGTCTATTGTAGCCACTTGTTTCTTGCCGTTTAATGTTGCCTCCACAGTCAAACTTTCGTTGTTTCGTTAAGTCTGCGAGACCTGCATAGTGGTTCTAAGGGCCATTAATACTTCTAACTTGTTATTCTGGTTGTGGAACACGTCCAGCAAGAGGAGCGTTGGACCTGGATAGTGGTTCTGAGACCATCGATAATTCTTACTTATTTTTGTGGTTGTGGAACATGTCGAGTAAGAGGGGCGTTGGTGTTATTGCCACGCTGTTCTCGGTTGTTTTCTCTGCTTCCACAATGATAACATGCAGCTCTTCTTGGTGGTAATTTACACTGCCGCTTAAGAGCCCTTCACCTAAATGTGGGAACTATTTGTAGAACCTATTCATCATCTGAGATTCTCACTCCAAGGTTTAAACATCAGATAATAAAAAAAATACAATCCAATAATCCACAAAAAAACATCCACCACGCACCACCGCATCACCGTTTACTCCTTCAAGTCAGAGAGAAACACACGCAACGGTTGAACTCAGCATTAAAGTGTGTGTGTGGTGCGTGCATTGTTGCTTGTTTTTTTTTTCTTTTTACTGAAGGTCAATAGAAACAAAAAAATAAAAATTGAAAACTGAACCGAAATCTCGGATTTCGGCAACGAGATTACCAAATCTCATTGAATCGTTCACACTGCGCAAATAACTAGATTTTGTTTGACATTTCAAACGATTGTTAGTGTTGATAGTAACTACGAAAAAAATTCATTGATATTTAGTGAAAATTCCCAGGACAGTTTCCAAAATTTAAATTTTCTCTCTCTTTTTCTATTAAAAAAACCCACCAAATGGATTGGAAACCCACCACCTCTGTACACTACACATAACAAACTATCTTTTCATTGTTTATTTTTTCTTACTGAACTGTTATACTGAAGAGAAAAATGAGTAATTAAGGGCCATTTGCTGAAACGAAACTTAAATATTTATGTTCAACTTAAATGCTTATGTTCTACTTTTTCCTCAGCGTAAACTGTCACATAAGCTCTTATGTTGAACTTAAATACTTAAGTTTCGTTTCAGCAAATGGGCCTAAGTATGTTTGTTTCACATTTATACTGTTCCAAGTAGATTTGGAGGAGATTTTGTTGTAATCTACTAGATTACGAAATCTGAAAATGTATGGAAAATCTTGTTGATTTCGATGAGATTTAGTGATTTTTGCTCGAAATCTAGATTTCGTTCCGGTGTGAATAGGCTATTAGACTTTACTTGTGTGCTTTATTTGTGTGTTGTTTTTATGCAAAAAACTGGTTTCGTTGGTAGAGTAGGTGTATTTTCTCTTGATTGGTGTGACCCAGGTATATTTTTGCAAGATGGGTTTTATTCATTTTTGGGTTGTCTTTTTGATTTTATTAGATAATAAAGCCCTTCAAAAACCTTTTTAAATCAATTACTATTTTTTAATATAAAAACAAACTTTTGATATTTATTTACAATTTTAAAAAGTAAAAACATAACATAGATTATTACAGTAAGTGTTTTATTCTTTTGTTAATAAATTCACAATAATTGGTCATACTGATTTGGTGTTGACTAGCATTTGTTTAGGCCGTGTGCGAATTCATTTAAAATTTCGATTAAATTTGATCCAACATTAAATTTTGACGTTTCATCAGTGGTGAACACAATTTCATCTTTTTGCTGTGTGAATTCAATTAAATGGGATTTTTTTAATTCTAATATTTTTCTTCCGTCCGCGAGTTTTGGAAAAAAGTAGAACACAATTTTTTTTGTAAATTTATTACAAAAAAATGTAATTTAACTCTGTGCGAGTTAAAAAATTGAACGCCCATTCTAATGAGTTCAAAGAGAGTGCTCTTACCCTGGGCCTGTTACAAGACGCAAAAAACTCGGGTCGCTTGTGGTGGTCACGATGAGCTGGCAACTTTTTTTAATGCTTGTTATCATTGTTGCAATTAGCCAATGTTGTTCTTCAGATGAATGAAGCGGACCAATTTATTCATCTTTGAGTTGTAATGACCATTTGTATGGAGACTTTTCATTCAGAACGATGTGTTTTTCTAAGAATTTCATTTTAACCAGTAGATCCGGGGTTCTATTTTGCGTCAATTCAAACTCGTAGCGCAAAAGAAATTGTATCCAAGAGAACAAACAATGTTCTACTTCTACTTCTAGCTTCTATTTCTCTGCAAGCAGGATCCAGTCGTCTTCATTGTGGCTCTAGAAACAAGATTACACAAAATTGACATTGAACTTTTTCTTAATATTTTTAGAGTGAAACCATTTAATTATATTTTAATGCATCTTCATTGAATATGTTCTTTTTATGCACATGAAAACAAACAAAACCTTTCGTGGGTGCTGGTAAACGTCAAAATTTAATCTAGCAGCATAAATTTAACGTGCCCCCGAACCATGTTAAATTTTGACGTCTTATATTCACCTCAATAGTGTCAAAATTTAATTTTGGGATCAAATTTAATCCAATTCACAAACGGCCTAGGTACATTTTCTTCATAAATAGCTTTTTACAGTGATCGGGAAAAAATCCATATGTTAGATTTTCACTAAAAAACACCAAATATCACAATTTTAGGGTGAGGAAATATTTGTAAGTATTTTTAATTAATTTTTAAAGTTACACTTTTTCCATACAAAATACATGGAAAATAAATAAAAAACACCAATATGGGGATGAAAGAACTTCACTTGTCGTGACAGTGTATGCTTAGTATTGCCAGACGTACACATTGGTTTTGGGATATTTTTTATTTTTGCGATTTATGGGATTTTTATTCGGAATTTTCAGATTTTAGCCCGATTTTTAGGGAAATTACTTATATGATCAGTTATGAAAGTGTAAAATTTTAACGGTAAAATAAGCGGGGGACAAGTCACAATCGCAATGTTATTTGCATTTTATTTGAGAAAAATTGAAATTTAAAACTTTTATTTAACCTCAATAAAATGTATTTCAAAATGAGTTTAAATAACAGTTTTAAATTTCGCGCGAAATAAATAATAGTTTTAAATTTCTCTTGTCCTAGTAATCGGATCTTCAAGGTTGGAGTCTTTAAATTAAGCCAAAATATCAGGCTACATTCTTGAGTACAAATTTTTGAGGAGGGGTAACAAATTTCGAACGAGAGGGGAGTTTGAAACTGCCATCAATGTGATTTTCGATTTTTAAAATGCAAAAGTTGATGCAAAATTTTACAATTTTAAGGAATTATCTTCGACAAAGATATTTCGCCAACCCTCCTCTACAAAGTTGTCATGGGTTATGATGGAGTAAATGCCACAGGAGAGGCAGGAGGGGTGTCTTAAAGCTAAACACACTACTGAACCCCATTACATGCAGGCGAACTTTGACAAGCTATAACATAAAGATGAAAAAAGTCCTAGAGATTGTTAATACCTCATTTTGTAGGTATTTTGATTCTCTAAAAGTTTTTATTGGCCATTTTGTTACAGAAAAAAAATCCAGGCGAGTTATCAAATGAAAACCAAATGGCGAGCTGTTTCAATATGGCTGCTTTTTCCTAGCCCCTATTACCCCGACAATTTTTTTTTATAATGTGGAGATGTTCCCAAACACATACCATAAAAAAATATTTGCCCGTTAAAACATGCAACTTCAATAAATTTTTTCAATAAATCCAGTACACTATAAAGTTTGTGCACGTTTTTCTTAAAACCTATTGATTGTACGAAAAAAAGTGTCAGAACATTTTTAATGTAAAATTACATAAGCTACAACTTTTGCTTTCACATCTTTTTAAAAATACTGATAGTTTTTGAGAAAATCGCGAAAAACTGAAATTCAACCCCTTTCACCCCCCGTAAAAATTTTAGCCCCGGTCCAAATTTAGGGTACTTTTTGGAAAATGAAGGCACAAAAATAAACATCTCTACCAAAATTCAGCTTTGTCGGAATTTTTTCGTAGTGAAAGTCTGATTTTCCTTGGCTATAAAAAAAAATAAAATAAAAACAAAATAGCATGTAAGATTAATATACTTTAGTTCATAAGGCATATAATATTGTACAGTAGAATGTAAGACCAATTGTGCAGTCTGTCCTGTCATCTGGCAATACCATTTACCATTAGTCCGAATTTATATTCAGCACATTACCTATGTAGGTAATGCACAATGATGACATGACAGTCTAATAGAGAATCTAAGCTGATGAGGACCACTGTAATTTATAGAACCTAATAAAATATAAAAAAAGAAACTTAATACAACATAGCCAGTATTATGAGTACCTATCATAGAACCATTTTCTTTATTTTGGATTATCTCATTATGTGTGTAACCGATTAAAATTAAATTTTTTATACAAAGGCTTCTTAAAAGTTGAAATCATACTGCATATCAAAATTTTCAAAAAAAAAAACAAATTTTGGATTTAAAAAAATTTTTTTTTTGAAAATTCGATAATTCAAAAACGGGTAGATAATTTTTTTCGAAATTTAATTTTTAATTCAACATAAATAAATACTAAGCAATTGTGTACCAATTTTTTTTCTTAAAAATTTTTACAAAATTTTATATATATGTAAAAAATTAATTATTAAAAGAAACCGCTCCTACGGTTTTAATTTTTTTTTCTCAAAAACTAAGATTAGTTAAATAAATAAAGATGCTGTACTTTCTTTAGCTCTCACAGCAATTTAAGAAGATTTTTTTAATAAATTTATTTCGAATTATGTTGATTTTTAATAATGTTTCAATTTAAGCTCTAAGTTACATGTATAAACTAGTTTTAAATTAAGGCTCCCATAAAAAAATTATTTACTTATAATAAACTCAATCTTTAAAATTCGAAGAAACTTTTACTACAAGAGCAAGTTTGTGCGATCCAGTCGTGCGTTTTATTTATTCAAAACATCTGTCTGTAGACCAAATATATTATGTTTTGTACTTATGTACATTGCATGTACTGTAAAATTCTACCTTCGATATAAATATAATATAATATGAAATAATTTTAATATTTCAACTAAATTCAGAATTTTTCTGGAAGAACGTACCTAATTTTTAACTTACAAAACAGATATTTCTCCATACAAACCTTTCTAGTAATTTAAAAAATACAAATAGCCACTTACAGAATGTTTCCAAATTAAATTTAAGTAAACGAAGACACAAACATTTTGCAATATAAATCATCAAAGTTTGAGCTTTTAAAATTTCGAATTTAAATGATAAATAATATTTTGGTAATGAAATTATGCCACACTTGTTATTATGTAAACAAGTTTTCCTACGATATTTTTTAATTGTAAATCATGAAAATCTCATAAGATTATCAATTGAATTTTAAAATCGCAAAAAAACTTTACATTGATGAATAGATATGTATTGTAAATGCACCTATGTACATTCCTTTCTTAAAAAACTTAAAATCTTTTAGAAATAAAAAAAGATACGCAATATTTAATTTTTTCTTATTTATTTATTTATTGATAT
The DNA here is from genome assembly GCA_947049315.1 of Epistrophella euchroma. Lineage (NCBI taxonomy): Eukaryota > Metazoa > Arthropoda > Insecta > Diptera > Syrphidae > Epistrophella > Epistrophella euchroma. Next base: position 98,514,533 of record OX346246.1, read on the forward strand.
CAAATCATTAGCATATTAAGACATGGTCTTATTTGTTATACTTAGTACATTAGGTTAAGAAATAATTTAGTTAAAACAATTATAATAAAGAAAACAAAATAGATTTTATAATATGTACATAAATGAGAATTATATTTATGATATGTTAGTAAGAAAAGAAAACTTTAGAAAAATCTTAGCATCTGTAGTGGTTTTCAAATCAAATCAAAAATGAAACATCGCATCCCATCCCATGCTCATCGTCGTCACACTTCCCTGATTGCAAGTAGCTGCGGAAACCAAAAACAATTTTATATGAAAACAAACACAGACCAACCCTTACCACGAAAGAAAAAAAATTGTCTACCGGACTCTGCGTTGGCCTCGAATGACATTGAAGAAACCACCTAAAAAGCAATAATAAACAACTTCAACCTTTGCCGAGATTTAGCTAATGGCGAGTGAGTGAGATGACTCACTTTTCATTGAAAATCGATTTAGCTAGTAAAAGTGAGTGAGTAGGCGAGTGAAATGAAACGTCAGTTTACTCGCCGGATGTTTCAGCGGTGACTTGGTGTATGTGTTGGTAAATTTCCACTTTTGCATAAGTATGCGTTCTTTTCCAAAGGAATTTCAACATACCTATTCACGTATGTGAAACGAACTAGCAAAACAACAATGTGTGTAGGTAAAAATGAAGATGCAGCACATAAAAGATTTGTTTTTTTTTTTATACAAACATACATTTATGTAAAAATGATATTTGATGAACATTATCAATTTGTTATTTACATTTTATTTGTAGGTATAAACTTTTTTAATACAAGTGAAAAATATAATTCAGCATCGCAAGGACGACCCCATCAACTTCGTGAGGACTAACTACAAAACTTTGGAAGAATGTTTAGGAGTGGGTAGTGGTAAAGTCACACATTAATTAAATTTTATTTTCCTAAGTTTTCGATAAAGTTTAATTAAAATAAAAATACAAAATTGAAAAATTAAACCTCAAACAAACAAAACCAAAGACAACGAATTAAAAGATAGCCTTTGTTTATGACATTTCATGTGTTCGAAACTTGATTCGAAATTACTCATTTCACTTTAATAGCTAAATCACTTTTGCGAATGAAGTGAGATCAGTCGGCGAGTAAGGCGAGTCACTGTTGTTGCTGTTCATTTTCTTTCCAAACAAAAAAACATCCCTTCCTCGAAAATTTCGAAATAAATTCCCTTTTGGGGAAAAATAAATTTATTGAATGGGTTTTTGTCTAAGATAACAACTTTCAAGAAAGTGCCACCTACAGGCGGAAAATCTGGGTGTCTATTCTATTTGTAATTATTCAATACTGATGATCAATTTAAATAAAATAAATATTGAATTCGAGTTTTTGGATTCTTTCTAGAAAAAAAAATTTCGTGTTTTTTGAGACCTTCAAAATACGAAATTTTGAAAATTTTCAAGCGGCATTTTCGAACTTTTGAAAAATGTCCTCCAAATTATAATTTTTCAAAATAATGTCAACTACAGGTAAATAAATGTTCAAATAATATTATAAAATTATTTTGACGGGTTTAAGTAAGATACCTGCCTGACAGGTAAGACGAAACTATGTTGCGTTTACGCAACGCTCGTCTAAAGTAGTAGCATTTAAACTTTAAAAAAATATTTGCGTTCGTTGTGTTTTCAAATCAAAATGATCGGTTTTTTCTCAGAACATCGCGTGTTTCTGTGTATAATGTACCAATTTTTGAAAAAAAAAAAAAAAATATTTTTTGATTGAACAAAAGGATGAATATTTTAGTTCTGAGAAAAAAAACAAGCCATACAAGAATGCTATGTTAGAAAAACCCTTTACTTTTGACTTTATTCTATGAAATTAGCCAGTACATTCTGCTTATAGGAAACATCAAGGCTCAGGACATTTTTTTATGAGCGTGGTCCCTATAAGACAACTCTGCTCTATACTCAGCTACAATAAAGCAAGTACATATTCAAATTCCCAGAAAAAAAAAGAAACCAATTCATAAATGCGTGCTTTATTGGAAAAACCCATTGCCAATATGAGTTTCTTGCATTCGACTTGTTTTTTACTTATAGGCTCTGAGTTTTGCGGTCAAGTAAAGATTTAAAAATAATCTTTGTGTTAAAAAAAAAAAAGAATCAACATTATGTATCCTCCAAAAAAAAATTTTATGTACTCGAAGAGTTATTGATAAGTCCAAGTTCTGATGTGAAGACGAAATGAATTTGCAGTAGTTCAAACAAATGTTATAATTTTGCCTCCAAAAAATTATGATGTGAGTGACAATGAGGAAATTGCTAACACCTAATGTGCACCTTTTGGTAGAAGGAAGCATGTTGCTAAATTAACTATCTGGTGAAATTGAGCTAAAATGAAGATTTCGTGATTTATATTCTCAAAAGCCTCGTAAAAAATACGACGAACCGGAAGTCGATCCAAAAAATCCAAACAATGCATTAACATCCGAAAACGTCACTTCAATATCTAAAACGAATCAACATGTCTTCGTTATAAGTTACCAAAGTGGTCAAAAGAGAAAACACGTCAACATTCCAATGCCAATTGCAATTATTTGTGAGTACAAAATAACGATGGGTGGAGTTGATTTGTTTGATAACGCTACAAGCAAATATCGCATTCGAAGTGGAGGAAAGTGGTACTATAGCCACTTTTATCAAATGCACCGCATGTAGTGATTCAAACGGAAGGAAACCCCAATTAAGTAGTTCGTTTTGATAACATCAATTTCAAGCAGAAACCGTAACTAATCTACGTGAACAAAATCTCCGCACGACACATCCTCGCAAGCAAAATCATCGCAAAACCAAACCTCCGCAGCGACACATCCCCGCAAACAAAATCTTCTCAAAGCATAATCTCTGCTGCGGTACATCCTCGCAAACAAAATCTTTTCAAAGACACATCTCCGCTGCGACACATCCTTGCAAAATCAATCTTCGAGGTGATTGATGTAAGCAAGCCAGTTGAGATTGGTATTTTTTCACTGGGCTTTTAAACTGGCAACAATTAGGTAAAATGATGTGGTATAGCAATGGGGTGGTAAAAGTAAAGTTGAACGCGAGTGGAGTAACGAATATAAAAAAAGGGCGTTGTTATTTTTAATTTGTCCATTAGGAATCTAGAGAGATTGGGTGGCATGGGGAATGGGTTTATTTAAATACTGGATCGGATACAAAAAATGTTTTGTCGTTCTTCACGAAAGGGTGTTTCATAAAAATGTCAACTTCATTGTTTCTTGACCGATTTCGATGAAATTGACATAGGTTATAGCTGACAGAGCTATGAAGAAAAAAAATATTTTCGAAACAGGGTGGTTCATAAAAATGTCAACTTCGTCGTTTTTTGACTGATATCGAAATAAAATAAACGTTTTTTAATGTAACTAAAAGAAATCACTGATTTCAAGAAAAGTATTTGTGTAGTTCGCCTTCACTAAGTTTTAATTGTAAAGTGTGTTTTTTTTAGACGTGTGATTTTCAAGGAGAAATAAAACGCATATAATTTAATGTTATGGCAAAGAATTTAGCTTTATTGTAAAGATAAGGGTTATGTTTTATGTTTTAAAAATGATTTCCGGCAAGTGGCCACAGCTGCTGGCTCGAATGAATTCCAGCTGAGAGGCGCAATTTTCGACCACTTACACAAATATGGTAAAATTTTGATTGTGCGATGCATGGTTCTAAAGATATCGCGAACTTTTTACGCCCCTTTTCCAAAATGGTGGCCAAATGGGGAGGAGTTTAACCCCGGAAACTCGTTTTTACACTCACACTGATCCCTCCTAAAGATCCATCAAAAAAAATTTCGTCCTATACAAAATGCAAGGTTCGGCCAAAATTTTGTAACATTTCAATGGACTAACAGTAATTGGGGCCGTATGTCAGCAATAACGCGGCAAATATTCTCTTCCAAGGCTTCAATCGTCTCAGACTTATCTGCGTAGACAAGCGACTTCACATAACCCCACTCTCCATCTCGTTTTGGGCCCATTCACCGAACGTGCGACGCGCTTGATGGTCGTTCGGCTTCAATTCTTGCACGAGTTGGATTTTGTAAGCCCGCGAACCAAAATCCTTTCGCAAAATCTTCCATAAAGTGGAAGGAACAACGAAGATGACATTTTCATGAATTTCCTTGTATTGAAAATATTTTTTTCTTCATAACTCTATATCAGCTATAACCTATGCTGCCGTGTTAACTGAAAATGACGTATCTGCATTTTTGGAGTTTTTGAGTTAAGACCACTTTTGATATCTCTGATACAGTTATTATTTTATTCTGTTATAATATTAACAATATCTTGCTTCATTTCGGCTTAAAACGCTAAAGAAAAATGACGTATGTGCAAAGAACCATCCTATTTTTAACAGAAATTGACGTATCTGCACATTTTAAAACAAAACGACGTAAAGCTGATGAAAATCGGCATTTTAATTTCCTCCAATCATTTTTCTCTTTTTATTATAATATTTTGAAACGTTTAATTTTTTATTTATTTTATTATTTGAATTTATGAATATATTATTTTTGTTAAAAAAAAAAAAAAACTTTTAAAAGCAACTGGGATAAAAGTGTTTCTCTTTTTATTATTATTATTGTACTATTCATTCTAGAAGGTCAGTTTATTAGACTTGACCATTCTTTATTCCGTCAATTTCATTGAATTTGTGTTTCTCTTTTATTATTATAGACAACAATTAAACTTAAATGCCGTAACTACACGAAAAGCTTAAGACAAAATGACGTAACTACCAAAACCTACGTTTGTATTCAATACAAGCAAATACATTTTTGGTCAAAAAATAATAACTTCTCTACTTATTATTTTGTCAAAATATGAAAGACATTCATCCAAAAACAAAAAAGTTAGAGATAAAAACAGGAAAACGCATTTATCTCAAAATGCCAAAAATGTAGATACGTCATTTTCAGTTAACACGGCAGTATGTATGTCAATTTCATCGAAATCGGTCAAGAAACAACGATATTGACTGTTTTATGAACCACCCTGTGTTGAAAATATTTTTTTTCTTCATAACTTTATGTCATCTATACCCTATGTCAATTTCATGAAAATCAGTCAAGAAACAACGAAGTTGACATTTTTATGAACCACCTTGTTTTGAAAATATTTTTTAATATTTTTTTTTCTTCGTAACTTTATCTCAGCTATAACTTCTATCAGTTTCATCGAAACCGGTCAAGAAACAAAGAAGTAGACATTTTTATGAATCACCATGTGTTGAAAATATTTTTTTTTCTTCATAACTTCATGTCAGCTTTGTATATAAAATCTAGATCTAGATAAAATCTAGATTTTATATACAAAGATGCCAAAAACATTCCGGATTTTTTCCCATAGTAATGATTTTCTTAATACCAAGTAGAAAACTAACAACTTTCCAAAAGTTTTTTAATAATTTGTAAAGAGTATGAGACAAGTTAATAATAACATTAAAAATTTAATGCTACGATGACAAGAACAATAAAAAAAATTATTTTATAAAGTTACTCAGTAACATGCCTGTGCAAAACTAACCGGATTTTTAGAAGATTGCGAGTCTCGATGTTAAAGTAACGGTTTTTTCGAGTCTTTTGACTCAAGCCGTAGATTAAAACGTTTTTACAAGTTGAGAGCTGTGTAAGTTGAAATTATATAGTGCATAAAATAGCTAAAACCCGTTATAGCAACGCGATTCGATACGAAATAATAGAAAAGTTCCAAGCCGGTATAAAACAGAAAGTGATCGCTGAAATCTTAAAAATTCCAACGTCAACGGTTTGCGACATCATTAAAAAAAATCAGAAGAACAGATCATTTTGGTGGACGCCCTCGCAAAACAACAATTAAAACTGATAGGCGCATAAAGAATTTCGTGCTTAAAGACCCTTTTGCGACTTCAAAGACAATTTGTGATGAACTTAATCTACCCATAGGGCCAAGTTCGGTCAGGAAGCGTTTAAGAGATTTCGGTCTTTTTGTATTTCGACCTCTTCTTACTGCTAAACATCGTAAAAAAGGTAATTCGTAAAAGGTATTTGGAAAAGACTTAAAATTTCTAATCAAAACATTTAACCCAGGGTTGAATTTGCAAAAATCATCTTAACCGGTCTTTAAGCAAATGGACGTGTGTGCTTTCCAGTGATGAAAGCAAATTCAACTTATTTTACTCCGATGGTGCAAGGACAGTGAGGCGCTCAAAAGGTACGCGACTAAAGCCTGCAAATGTACTCCCTACAGTAAAGCACGGTGGAGCCTCGCTGATATTTTGGGGCTGTTTTTCAGGAGCAGGCTGCGGTCCTATACACCAAATCACAGGAATTATGGACCGTTTCCAATATAGGGACATTTTGGAGTCAGTAATGCTTCCATACGCAGAGGAAGAAATGCCTCTGCGTTGGGTTTTTCAGCAGGATAATGACCCCAAACATTCTTCAAAGCTGCTAAAAGAGTGGTTTGCAACTAAAAATATTCGTGTCTTAGAATGGCCACCTCAATCACCCGATTTAAACCCAATAGAAAACTTGTGGGCCATTAAAAAAAGGCGGGTTGGGAAAAAAAAGCACACGTCAACAACTTCTCTTTTTGCAGCTTTGAAAAATTAATGGGAGAATATTCCTGCTTCTGTTTTCGAGAATTTAATCCAGTCAATGCCCCGTCGATGCCGAGCTGTGATAAAAAACAGGGGTTACTGGACAAAATATTAAATAAATAATAAAAGTTAATTGCAAAAAAATAAAATCCGGTTAGTTTGTCACATTAAAATTTTGAACTAACTTTAATTTATTGAATTTTTTTTTGTTTTGATGGATAAAGTTCCATGGCTTTTGTTTTAAATAATAAAATTGTTCAATAAAAATGGGAAAAAATTGCAAACGTTTGATTTTTTCATTTTTATATCACAAACCAAGAATCAATGCAGTTAACAAAAAAAATCCGGAATGTTTTTCACACCACTGTATGTCAATTTCATCGAAATCGTTCAAGAAACAACGAAGTTGACATTTTTATGAACCACCCTGTTTTGAAAATATTTTTTAATATTTTTTTTCTTCATAACTCTATCTCAGCTATAACTTCTATCAGTTTCATCGAAATCGGTCAAGAAACAACGAAGTTGACATTTTTATGAATCACCCTGTATTGAAAATATTTTTTTTCTTCATAACTTTACGTCACCTATAACGTATTTAAATTTCATCGAAATAGGTCAAGAAACAACGAAGTTGACATTTTTATGAACCACCCCGTTTTAAAAATATTTTTTAATATTTTTTTTCTTCATAACTCTATCTCAGCTATAAAACTTCTATTAGTTTCATCGAAATAGGTCAAGAAACAACGAAGTTGACATTTTTATGAATCACCCTTATTGAAAATATTTTTTTTCTTCATAATTCTATGTCAGCTCATTGTATATAAAGTCTATAGTATTATATCACGAACACGAACGATTAGGGCGGCACCTAGTGAGGTGAGCGAACAGTTTCTCTTTCTTTTATATTGGTCTTTAGGAGGGTTCGTATCTTGAATAGAAGAACGAGAAAACTGTATACTAAATGTGCGAGAGTTTGAGAGAGAAAAAAAAAGAACGTGTATAGAATATAATAACAAGAAGGAAAGTGTAAAATAAATTTTGTATAGAATACAATAAAATGAAGGAAATGGGAATAATAAATGTTGTGCTTTTGTATGTATATGAGCTGTGTAATGTACTGATTTTTTCTTTAGGATTACGTTTTGTCGTGGGATAGAAAAAATATAAATGTATGCGAAAATATAAAACTGTAGCAACTCACAAAAATAAAAAAGCTATACAGTTTTATATTCTCTCATACATTTTTGTTGTTTTATATTTTTTTTATATAATGTACACAAACTGATTCAATAGGGATTTTTATTTATTAAATTTTTTTGTTTATATCGGTATCCATAACGACGATATCAATATTTTGTTTAGTTTTGAAATTTGTTTGCAATATGTATTTTTATTTAGAGGTGTTGGTTTTTTTCATTTTTGTTTATATGATGATGATTTTTTCAAGATGTGCTGAAGATTATATTTCGCTTAATAAAATACAGAACAAATCTATATGAGGATGAGGATATTTTGATTATTTTATTTCCTGTTCAGAGACTTAAATTATTTTCTTGATTCTGATTACTTCTTCAAGGGTTAATTTTTTATTTAATTTTTTGTAATATTTCAGAGAAGGTAATTTTTTTCAACTGTGCGTACCTATACGTAGATATGTATAAACCCTTAAACGTTGTATGTACGATCGGGGTTTCTTTGTAAATACGGGACGGATGGTCTCAGTATATCACATTATTTAGTAACATACTTGGACTCACTTTTTATTTTTGCTTTTATACGATACCCCGATAAAATATTCATGATACGCTTTCAAAATGCAAAAAAAAACATTAAAAGTTTTTAAAACAGCTCCAAATTTGGTTCCTCTAAAATTTAAAATTTATCTGTCCAAACTGAAATTCATTGGTCAAGCAAGCAACAATTTTTTGACATGGATTACATGTCTTTCTCGGACGGTTGGGTGTGATGTAGCGAAAAGAGGACCGTCACGAAAACATGTACCGCTCGCGCCCTACTGCTAAGTAGATTATAGAGGAATTGTTTTCTAGCTATCGCCTCATAATTTCAGGTGATGAGTCATCGCGTTTGGGGTAAATTGCAGCTAAATTAGGAGTACTTAAATTAATTTGAGCTCAATTTCTTCGGATATATAAGTGTCATTGATATCTCATTCGAAAGGGTTTGAAAAAGGACATCCCTTCCGCGTATTTCCCATATCGTTAGTTCACATTATAGCACATATGACATGTAATCCATGTTTGGTAGGTGCCACATGGGCGATCTACCAAGGGTATTTTTTTTTGAAAGTGCATTACAATAGTGTTAGGCTCACGGTATCGCTGCCAGACCAATGAAATTCAGGTTGGACAAAATTTGAAGCGATATAAAAACTAAAGCATGAGGTTTGGGTTTGATTGCCTTTGCCTCCTAAACACAAAAAGTGGGTTACGGGGCTACTGCCTCTTGCGAGGAAGTGACAAATCCTCCAAAAGTATCTCCTGTCAGAGAAAAGTGGTGAGCGGCACTAAGCCGTTCGGTTTCGGCAGTAAACTGTAGGTCCCCCCATTCCTGCAGGCACGCACACAGGAATGGTTGAGAGTTGTAATGTAAGTCACTAGGCCCTAGTTCTCAGGAGCTGTTGTGCCACCAATTTTTTTTTATTATTATTTTTTTTTTGCATTTTGAAAGTGTATAATGTTAGTGTTAAGCTTGCCATACACGATAGTGTCAAATGGCTCGGCCGAGCCAAATTGCATCATTGCATCCACTGCTGTCGTTTTGGCTACTATAGTAGCATTTGGCTACTTTGCTGCGGAAAGGGCTACTGTGCTACCAATATCTCAAAATGGCTCCCCAGTCCCCAAGTCACCACATTAAAGAATTAATTAAAAAGATTGTCTAACATTTTATGAACACTAATTTTTATTTTTTCACATCGCTCGCTGTTTCAAAAAAATATTGCACATTTCTGTTAGGTTTTAGAAAGCGATATAATGATGAAGAACTACTCGAAATGTCAAACTCTCAATGACAGTATTTAACAAAGTGATGTTATGTATTTATTTATTAAAATAATGCCCAAAAAGTCTTTCGTTTGCCATTATGTTTATTTATTATACACTTACTAGTAAAACAAATTAAGGGAACATAATTTTATACAGTTTTTTTTAAGTGTTTTTTTGAAGAGCTGTATCTGTTTCTTTGTGGAAAGTGGACGTACTTTACTTTGACAAAAAGTGGTCAAAAATTGATATTTTCTGTTCTATTTTATTGACGATTTCACAATGTTTACAATTTGTTTGTACGACTTGATCATTCGGTAAAGAAAAACAAATAGATCGATCAATTTTAAATATAAACAAAAAATTGGTGGTCTAATAGGTCTTCAAAATGTTTTACCAAATCAAATCCTACGATTAAAACATATTGGCTTTAAAGCTTTGAAAAGCTCTTGTAGAAAATTAACTCAGGTTTCCAAAACTTGGTCACCAAATTTAAAGTTGTCTTTTTTCATTCAAAGTCAGATATTCTTCGAAAGAAAATTTATAGAACAACAAAACATGATGACATTAAAACTCAATAAACAAGTTATCGGACCAATATATTTAATTGGTTAACAAAAAAAATAAGAAAATTATATTCTTAAAAAAAAAAAATTGGCTCGTGCTGTTTCTTTTGATTTGCAAAAATGAATATTAAAAATTGTTGTTTCGATAGAAAAAAGTATTTGTTTCTTTTCATTTATGAAATCATATTATTAAATGAATTATTTTGAATTTTTGGGGGCTCCTTAATTTTTAAAAATGCTCCCCAAAATTTCTGAAAAGTGCTACCCTCGGAATTTGGAAAACGATAGCACTGATTGCATCATGTGAATGCGTTCGGCCGTGTTATTTGGACTTTCAGCAGGTTATAAATCCATTAGTCCAATTGGCACCAAGCCATTTGACTCGATCGCGTATGTGCAGCTTTAGGCCTGCGGTAACGCTGCCAGACCGGTGGAATTATGTTTGGATTTTTACTTCGCTCCCTTTTTTACATGTTGAAGGTGCATTATGTTGGTCTTAGCACCAAGTTGATGGCATGTTTGCATGCTCACAAAATTTGGAGCGGTGTAAAACACCTTGAGCAAATCGTTCACCAGCAGTATGTCTATAGGCATAAACAAAAAAACTATTCCAATAAGGTACATACTTTTAACAATAGCATAGTTTTTTCTAATACCTAAAGCACAAAATTTCATTATCTAATTTAAAAAGGCGATTTTTGTTTGTTTTTAAATAAATAAATTAAAGTAAATTATTCACTTTTTCATGTATCTAGCTTCTATTTTAGTTAAAATCCCTGATTTCCTTAGAACGATGTAAAACTGTGTTATATTTGATTTTTGAATGTAAGAACATCTGTTAGACCTTTTTCTTCCCGCCTTTAATAAGTTTTGCATATATAAAACAGTGTTTTCCTTTAAAATATTTTAGATTATTTGTTTACGCTGAAATAGTTAAAATATATTGTTTATAAGGGTAAGGCGCCAGTTATAGCTATCATTGAAATTCATCATTGAAAATGTTAATGATGTATTTTAAGATGTTTAGGATGCAAAATCTGTGATTATTTTGATGCCAAAATAAAGATTATGACTTAACTAATATTTCTGACCAAAAAAAAAAATTTAATTTCGGCCCAACCGTTCTCATAGAATGTCTTTTATTTTTTCAATGATCATTGATAAGGTAGTACAATCATTGAAATAGTTAAAGTCAATTTATATGAAAGGTTGGGTTCAAATGAAAATGTTTTTTGCCAATAAATATTAATACAACCGTCAGCTTCATATTGGGATAAAAATAAGCACTGATTTTGCTCTTTAAACGCCCCAAAAATTAAATGATGATTTTCAATGAAATCTATGATGATTTTCAATGAAATCTATAATGATTTTCAATGAAATCTATCTATAACTGGCGCTTAAGAGGGACAGTGGCAAAACTGAAGCCATGAGACTTTCAAGGACCTTGCACTCTTATATATTTTTATATTTTATATTGTTTATTTATTTTACATTTTTATTAAAAGATATTTAAACAAGGCAATCCATTCTCTTTAAACTTATCTTTTCAACATATTGTTCTTTTATAAATTGCGTTGGCAAAAAAAATATGTATGTACAACAGAATATTTATGTGGGCTAGTGAAAATGCTATAGTAATTTTAATAAATTTAATTTAGGGTGAGCTCATCTCAAAGCTTCGGTAGATAATCGGGGCTTAAGGCGCTTGGTCTAGGTTCAAGTCAAACTAAGCCAAGGAATGAAAAAGTATTTCAATTAAGACTAACTAGGTACAGGTTTGTTGCGGCGCAACACGTTTTGCAAGAAATATAGGTACGTATGATTTTTATCATACAAAGGCCAAGACCTCATTTTCATGCTTTCTATTTCATATAGTACAAAATTATATTTTGATCCTTGTTGAAGTATAGTATTTATTATAGGTGCATTGCATTTTTCAGCTACTGTTCTGCAAATTTTTGAAGCATTTCCGAGGTAACTATCACTTTTATCAACAAAACTAGATTCATATAGCATTACTCTGCCATCTGTTAGCTTATAGAAACCTTGGCCTAAACTAATATTTTAAGAAAAACGAAAAATGTGAAATGTACTCAACATTTTCAATGTTTTATGTTTGGCCTAAGTTAAAAATGTGCTTTATTTATATTGTTTAAGCGTTGTAGTAGCCCGTGGCGTAATGGTTAGTGCGTTGGACTGTCATGCCAAAGGTCTGGGGTTCAATACCAGCCGCTTCCACCTTAAGTTTTTTTTTCGGAGCTACTACCTCTTACGAGGAAGTGACAAATCCTCCAAGAGTATCTCTTGTCATAGAAAAGTGCCGCTCACCTTAGCGGTTCGGATTCGGCAATAAACTGTAGGTCCACTCTATTACTGCAGACACGCACACAGGAATGGTTGAGAGTTATAAGTCGCTAGGCCCTGGTTCTTCATGAGCCGTTTGCGCCACCAAATTTATTTATTTTAGGCGTTTTCTCCAAAAATTTTGATGCAGGTATAAAGACAAAGGCATAAGCATTCATTTTTTGTGAAAAATTGGATTTCGATAAAAAGGCTCAGGTCACTATGGTTCTGAGGGCCTAAATTTATGTTTGAATTTAAACTAAGTACTCCAGTTACATGGCAAATAAAAAAAAGCTGTTTGCTTTCATGTTTAATAAAAATTGACCGGGTAGTTTTCAAAAGAAAAATTGGTTTTAAAAAATGTCGGATAGTTTTTTTATTAAGTTAATTGGTTGGTTCATCATACTTATTATGAATTTTAGAAGACTGCACAGTTAGATCAAAATCAGTTATACTTTTTTTTTTTAATTCTAGGTCTACCTCCTACCTAATATAAAGTCAATTGAGAATTTTTTTATTTGTGGAAAATTTCTTGAGGAAAATAAGATGTTCCTTAAGGAATAAAATTTGTTTCCATTTTGTTTGGTCCTAAACAAAACAGGAAAAATAATTGGTATGTATGGTATACATATACATAATGTACATAACGTTATGAAAAAAGTTTGACCTATACTGAATTCAAAGGAAAAACAACCTGCAGCTACACCTGCAGCAGAATAACGTCACTCAGTTGATGAGAATACCTTTTATATTCAATTTCCAAATTGAAATATTGAATAGCGGAAACGTTGCTTTGATAATTTATTTAACGCTAAAAAAAAAACACAAAAATACATACCTAAATATAGTTCATAATATCTAACTATAAAAGCAAGCAAAAAATCTATTCGATAATTCATGCAAATCAAACCGAAACTAACACAACCAAACAAGCTCACATCTACATACAAACAAGTTTTTCTATTTTCTTGCTCACAATTCTTGTCGTTGCCATGACGAAAAATGATATTACAAACATCTTGTTTACTCTCATTATCGCTGTCAGAATCAATAACAAACAACTCACTCGCTCTTGTAGCTGTGTCTTCAACCTCTCCACCGAAAATGTGTGGCTACTATAGCGCCTCTTAACGAGCAGGGCAAACGTAAATCGCGTTCGAACTCCTTTTCCATAGAAATGTAAAACGAGATGCTATGACATGGAAGTGTATTGTGTATTTTTGATTTAAACTTTGAGTATATTCAAAGGTACGTTATCTTGATACTCTTTATAGTCTCTTATTTATATACATGGTATATTCTTTTTGTTTCCAAAAAGTACAATCAAGATGCCTATTTAGAATTGGTAAGAAGCAACTTGTTTATATTTAATTTGGTGAACAAAATGGATGTTACAACTGATTGATGGTATATGTGTGAGTCATAAATATTTGTAGGCTCTGTATTCAATTCAAGCCGCGTGTTGCATTCTTATTTTTTAAATTAAACTATTAAAGTAATTTTTTTGATTGTGGTATGTGTTAAAATAAATTTTAGTACCTACCCAAGTTTTTTTGTTTTATTAATAAAAGTGCTAATTTGAAAATGGATATCCTCAATTTCTTCGGTAAAAAAAAAAGAAAACTTGAAGAGGAAAGGGAAACAACTAACGCTACTCCTCCTAGTGTTGGAGGATCAGGGACAGTTATTCGGGTTGGTAATTTATTTTTTCTAAATTTATTCAATTTATCATAAGCCGTACCTATTTAAATTTCCTGAAAAAAAAATTCAAATTGTTTCAAAGTATTAAATAATTCTTTAACAGTATGTAATGTATGTATTTCATTATTCTTATTCAAATACAAAAACACAGCAAGTAATTGTCATAATTTTTAATTTACCATCAGGTGAAGATGTACATATTTCCATTTTTTCGGATCTTGTAATCTTTTACATGTGGATATAAGAAGAGAGAGAGGTGAAAACATTCTCTTAATTAATCAATTGCCTCTTTTTAGTTCCTATGTATAACATTACATTACATTATTAGAGAATCTAACAAGAGTTTTTAACAAAATACTTGAACACGGAAGCATACCACAACGATTTAATGAAGTGCTTATTTCCAATCCACAAAAAGGGAAGCACAATGGACCCAGCAAACTATAGATGTATTTCCTTCTTAAATGCTTCGTACAAAATATTCACGGCGAAACTGCAGAACCGACTCAGATCATGGATAGACGCAAACAAGCTAATTAATGAATTTCAAGCTGGGGTGGAATCACGTAAAGTGATTAGTGATCATCACATTTATGACAGTCACATGTGATTGGATTTGATTTTCCGTCTGCGTAAAGTGATCACAAAAAATTTGTTAAAATTTGGTATCACTTTAAGAGAAATCGTACAAAACACTTACTTCTGTCATAATTTTGCTTTTTTTTGAAGATTATTTTCTGTTGGCTTTTGTATTTATAAAGTATGTGATCTATTTTTTGAATTTGTTTATAAAATATATACATATCTTGTTTTTATATGATTTATTAAGTATTATTTGTTGAGTGAAAAAATTCCATATACTTAATTGTGAAACAGAAGTTAAAATAAAGTTCTCTAGAGTTGGAAAATATTAATTAATAAAAATGCTTAAACCTTTGAGAAATAAAAACAAATGTGTTATTTCATTGAATATAAATTTATTCAAAGATCTTTGACTTAAAAATGCAGAAAATAATAAAGTTTTGTATGAAAGTGATAGCAAAATGGCTGTCACTAAAATTAGTCACATAAATGTGATTGTCACATGTGACAATCACCTTACGCAGACAGAATTTGTTGAAAATGACTATCACTTATCACAAATCACCTTAGCCGATTCCACCCCTGGTTTTAGACCAGGTTATTCAACGATAGACGAATGACTCTCAAGTTTGGTCGTGTCTTGCAAAACTTATACATGAATACTACGGCAGGAGTATGGGATGGTGACAATATATCGGAATGGTTCCAGACTAAGACAGGTGTAAGACAAGGATGTACTAAGTCCAAGTTTATTTGCACTTTTCATCGTAGATATCACGAGTTTTTTGCCAGGAGGTATTGAATATGCAGGGGTCCTCGTCAAAGCTCTTCTTTTTGCTGACGATATGGTTTTACTTGCGTATTCACCTGAATCACTTCCGTTGATGATAATTAATCTGAATGAATATTGCACATTGTGGAAATTAATAGTAAACCTAGAAAAGTCGAAGGTTATGATATGTAAACGAGGTCGAATCCAAGAGAACAATGGACATATAATAATGAAAGGATTGAAGTTGTCGAACAGTATAAGTATTTAGGAGTGTACTTTACGAAGAACCTTAATATGGAAACGCATCTCACGGAAAAACTAGCCAAGGCAAAAACTGCAATTAACGTAGCATGAAAGGAAATCTTCAGCAACAAACATATTGCTCATAGCGTGAAATACAGTTTTCGAATCGGTGTCGGAATCAACCTTGTTGTATGCTGCTCAAATATGGCAAGGGAAGTATTATGAAACCGTTGAGAAACTTCTACGATTTTATATAAAACGTATATTTCGACTCCCTCCAAATACGCTTAATTACATGATAATGTTAGAAACAGGACTCTCCCCATTGTTTATAAAAACTCTAAAACTACATAAGTGGACTACATAGTCAAGGTCCTGAAAATACCGGATTATCGTCTTCCAAAAAAAGCAGCTCTTCAAGCGATACGGAGCAGATCTGGATGGTTCAAAGAATGGATGGAGATGGCACAGGAAGCTGATGTTGAGTTAAGCCCCAATGATTTCAACGCATGGATCGCCATGGATAGGGTATGCAGAGGAAGCTGCTAATTCAATCCACAGAATGGTTTACAGTAAATTAAACTACAATTTAAATCTATATATTAATACGCTTAGGAAAAACTTACGGTAAACTTTTCTCCGTTAATACTCAACGGAAATGCATGAGTGATATACCGTTAGAAAGGTTTTGTCCCACAGATGTGCAGAAATCAACAATTATGTTCATATGAAGGCATTAGGGACAGGTAAAGGTTATTTCAATTTTTTGAGATTATTGATTTTTATCTTTTTAATAGGTGCGTTAAGAAGCTTGACATTTGATGACTATTATAGATATGGATTTTTGGTGAAAAAATGAAATTGCAAAACTTGCCGTAAAGCGGGGAAAGTTACAGTTTTATATATTTTGGCGCAAAAATCACTCATATGAGAAAATGATTATAGTGTACTTTGCTTAAAACGAGAACGATTTTTTTTTATTTAATAATTAAAACAAAATTAGGCGTGACATTTCAAAGTTTTCAAAACAGTACTCACCCCGAACAAACGTTTCACTACAAATTTCATTGAGCGTGTTCAACGGGAAACTGCATGAGAGATGTTATGAGCGATTTTGGCTACGCAGGTTGCAGCGGTGCGTTCAAGGTTCTGTCCTATACTCTGTCCAACAAAGATTGTCATTACAGGAAAAATAGGACGTTTGCATCTACATAAGTTTGGTTGCAGCGTAGCGTAGTGCATAAGTCTATCGCATTAGTTCTTACGGCGATGCCGTAGCATGCATAATAAATACATATACTTTTTGTGATCCTTAGAGCTTTAGAAAAAAGTATTAATTCTGTAAGCTCTTGCACACAAACTATAGAAAAAGGAATAGGTAGTTGCTTGATGTAAGTAGGTAATCTTCGCAATGGTAACTTATTTGGCGGTTTGTTTGGTTATACCCATTGTGTCTACGGCCGTGGGCTAGACTGTGGGCTAGATAGGTCATGAGGGATGTACGGTTCGTCGCTTAAAAAAGAAATTGCAAAAACAATGCAATGGGAAGTCTATGGTTAGTATAAGTGACATTTTGATTCATGGAGTACCTTAGTAATTCGGTACGTCCCACTGATTTGAAAAAAAGCTTTCTCACTCATAAGGCCTGTACTGAAATGTTTATTGGAGAGAGTTTGGAGAGAATGGGTGGCATGAGGAATGTGTTTATACAAGTACGGGGTCGGATTCAAAAAATGTTATCTTCGTTGTTCCTTGAGCGATTTCAATAAAACTGACACAGGTTATAGCTGACGGCTCAAAAGTTTGCAGAAAATCAACTCCTTTTTTTTTTTGGGGTAACCAAGCGAACGATACAACAAAAAATTAATAAAAATCTCCTGTGTATAAAGCTCTCAATATTAGTAACGGTTATTTAATTTTGTTTTGTTTTATGTGTTCGAATTTCAACTACTGGTAAAAAAATTCTTAAATTCAAAATCAAATTTAGTGATTTTAATAAATTTATTTAAAACAAAATTTAAGGCACTTTCATGGTGGCGTATGAGCGTCCACCAGACTTTATATTAATTTTTAAGTTGGTAACTGATGGTCAGATGATACCGAATTGATAAAGAGGGTGGAAACATATATATACTTTAAGTAAAAATGAAATAATTATTTCAGAGATGACTACTCAACTGATCAAATATCGACCATGTTCAGGATGAGAGGTGAGCTATTGAACCTTAACTTTATACCACATCGCGCAGATTTACATATCTTTTGTGAAATATGCAATATGGCTGAACAAGAAGATATTTTTTATTTTATTGGGAGATGCCCAAAACTCAGAGAAATGAGAAGACATGTGTTTTGGAAGAGACTTCCTTCCCCAAGATCAAATCATAAAATACCTTAATGAAATGGATGTTCACATCATGTACATTGTACACATTTTGTAAAATTGCTTTAGCTTATCGAAACAAAATTTTAAGTGAAGATTTGTGAATTCGAACTCTAATTTTAATAATAAATGAATTTCATAATGTACGTATATACTTAATCTTTTTTGTTTAAAAAAATTGAAATCGATTGCAAATTGTATCCCACTAAAATAATACTTCTTTCGGCACATATATTTTTGTGACTTTTAATTACTGACGAAGAGGTTAAATTCAGAAAGTATGCAATTTATTGTTATCACGACTTTCCGACTTTTCCGGCCAATTTTTATCTCTGTAGTGTGTTTATCTAGTTCAATGAAATTCCAAGACAAAAATCTCCATCCAATTTGGATGATGTTTAATCGATTTATGCGCGTACAAAGAAAAGAACAAATTAAGAAAGTTTGGAATTTCAAGATGTTTTTACTATATTCTGATTTTGCCGTTCGAATTTTCTAATTTTTAATTTTTTACAAATCCAACAAAAAAGTTTCCAACCAAATCGGATGATGTTTAGCCGAGTTATGCGCGTACGAACACAAATAGGGATTCATTTTTATATATATAGAAGATGTAGATTTTTAAAATGAATAATTAATCGAAATTAATTATAAAAAAGTTTTGCGAATTTAACACATTTTGTAAAGTTTAATAGACCAAATAAACTTGAACGTCTTCAAAAACGCCACATTTTGGGTTCTTAACCTCAAGTAGGTATCTCAGAACTCTAAAGTTATACAAAATTTTCAATTTTAGATCTGGATTCTACCATTGAATAATTATAAATTCTACGTAAAAATCTATTTAAGAAATTAAACTTATTTGCTGGAAAGTTTTAAATTCTTTGACTGTGTTATTTTTTTTTAACGTTTCATCTGATTTTTCAGGTCTTACAGTTCCATTAAAAGAGGAAGCTACAGTTGTCATAACTTTTTTCAGTCGTCAAGAAAATAATGCGAACATAATGTATGTTTTGTACAGACAGCGAGAAGCTTTTAAAGACACATATAAAGTTTTTGCCTTTTTGGCTACCATAGGCTTCTTCACTGCAGTTTATTAGTCAACATTTTCTACATTAAATTCAGTGAACAGACCTCAAAGTTTTTCAATAAATAATCAAAGAATGACAGACTAGTTTTTTTTTGCATTGAAGAAAAAAGAACGATATTGAAGAAGTCCTCAAAATTTTTAATAATATGAATAATCGAAAAGTTTAATTTATTTTAAGAAAAGTATTTTTAAGATAGCCATTTTATTTTTTCAAATCAGTGACATTTTACTTTCGCCCTACCTGTTACCACCACTGATCTCTATAATACACTGGATAGTGGATTCCTTGCAAAGTATAACAGTTCTTCTACTTCCAATTGAAGATGACAAGTACGTACGCAACTCAACACTTTAGGTATGTTCAGTGAGCTGAGAAGGCCAGTTCAAGTTGCTGAGATCTCAAAAATTCTACTACAACCGAAGAGGGGCAAAAACCAAAGTGGAATTTCTAAGAAAAAAAAATATTTTAGTTGCAATTTTGTAAAAAATTTTGCATTTCATTAAGTTATACAAAAAAATAGGCAACTCAACATTATAACAATTCTCAAATAGCTTCAACTTTCTTGTATGAATGCGCTATCCAGTGTATTATAGAGATCAGTGGTTACCACCGCTGCCCTACGTTAAATTCAACTCTAGCTACGGCCCTGGCTGGTAGCCGCCGGAAATGGGTTAACGTCTCCTGAAAATAGCATAATTGCACTAGCACTATTGTTTTGTATGAGACCATCGACCTTCTCTTTTTAAAATATATGATGGATACGGATACCCTATCCATGTATTCTGGCATAGGCCGTGTAAAGACGTGTGAAAGAGATAAACCATATATAGTGTCAATCTAACCACGTGTTATTTTTCTTTTATAATATTAAATAAACTCTAAACTTCTTTTGTTCCTTGGTAACAATAAAACAATTAAACATTAATAATCACTAAAAAGTGCTAAAAAATGAGAGGGGCTACGGACCCCTCAAAACATAACCGGTTTAAAGAGCTGGACAACGAAGTCCCTCTTAACCGGTACAATAAAACAAAACGTAAAAAACCCGATGAAGATTTCCCTGAAATGCCTAAGATAACAAATAACGATGATATATACCTCGTTTTATTATAATCTCTGGTGTCGAAAAAGACCGTGACAACTTTAAGCCACTCGCGTCTTATAACCCTTTCCAAATAAACCGCGGTATGGAATATATATCGAATGAAATCTTAGAGGTTTAGCCCATGCGTTCGGGCGACCTCTTAGTTAAAGTCTCTTGCCTTTCCGTAGCGGAAAAATTCTTAAAAACCAAAAATATCGACTCAATCCCAGTGAAAATAACGTCCCACACATCACTTAATTCTGTCCAAGGAAGAATATATTCCAAATTTTTAATTAATATATCCGAAGAGGAACTACTCAAAGAACTCAGAAAACAAAAAGTTATTGATGTAAAAAAAATTCTTAAAAAAGATAATGACAACCTTATACCTACCGGCGGCGCTATTTTGACATTCGACCTAATTCGCCGACCAACAAATATTAAGATCGGCTGGTTAAACTGCAAAGTCGACGAATATGTCGCGAACCCCATGCGTTGTATTCTCTGTCAAAGACTAGGACACACCAAGAAAAGGTGCACAAATGCAAAAATTTGCAAAGAATGCTGCCTCCTCCCTCCACACAGTGAGTGTAGTCGAATCTATTGTGTTAACTGCAAGGAAGACTCGCACACTTCCTATGATCCATCTTGTGCCTCCTTCCTGCGTCACAAGTCCGTTAATAAAATTAAAGCAACCCGACGCTGTACAGTACGTGAAGCTTGGCAAATCTTCAATGACAACCCATCTTTACACATGTTACCCGCACCAAGTAAACACCCTTTTGCAAAACCCACCATGGCCGAGATCATAAAAAACCGAATTTCAAAACAAATCAACCTACCAGCACAACCTACATATGAAAACAACACCAATCTACCTGCACCTACTTTAATAAATACCAAACTACCTATATCTAATTCTAATTCAAACTCTTATGTAAACCCTGTAACTAAATCTAAGGAAAAGATCGTTCATTCTAACATAAACAGTGAAAGTTCATCAAAAGCTACAAAGCTTCCGCCTTCCCCTCCAGCACAACCTTCACCGCTTCCTCCGGCTTCCTCAACACAATCTACACAAATTATCCCAGTCTCCTCAATACAGCCTAATAATAATTCTCCTCATCCACCTGACCAATCAAACACAAATATTAATAGCTCAAATACTTCTAATAATTCTCAACTCACACCTTCACCAACAGCCATAGTTCCACCAACCAACAACTCATCACCCATCTCCTCATTAACACAAGACCTTTTACATAAAAACAACTACTTCTTTATAGATTCAACAATGGACCATGAAGACATCTAAAAACAGTAGTATAAATCATCCAATTTTTGACTCTGCTGGTCGGGGGTTGAACCGACGGTGTCCCTTCAGGGACTCCGGTGGTCCAGCCCCGGGGCAGCGGAGTCAATCTCACTATTCCTTTAAAGCTCTGCAATGGAATATACAAGGGTATATTAACAACTACGATGAGCTAAGCATATTAATCAAAGATCGATCGCCATGTGCTATATCTCTTCAGGAGACACATTGTGCTTTTGCATCTTTGCCAATGACACACAAATCTTATACAGGATACTTTCATAACTTTCCTCAAAACATAACGGGTAAACAAGGTATTGCAATCCTTATCAAAAGTAATATTCCTCATAAACGTATTAACATCTCTTCAAATATATTAACTTTAGCTGTAGAAATTAATTTGCCTTTCACATTTACTCTTATTAACATTTACATCTTACCGAAACAAACTTTTTCGAGTACTGACCTTGAAAACATAGTGAGCCAAATTAACACTCCAATTTTACTTACAGGGGATGTTAACTCCTGGAATGTTCTCTGGGGTTCCCCAATAACTAATCATAGAGGCTCTATTATTGAGGATTTTTTATTAAAGGCAGATCTAATGCTATTGAATAACGGTTCCCCCACCCATTTCTCCACCAACGGCACTTTTACCCACATCGACATCACCTCTTGCTCACCAATAATGCTTTCCCATTCATCTTGGACTACTCTCGACGACCTTCACAATAGTGATCACTACCCTATTATTTGTACCCTGGCTAAAGGTGCAGACATTCAATCGATTTCCCTTCGCTCTCCCAAATTTAAAACGGACTTAGCGGACTGGAACAAATTCCAATCTAGCGTCGTTAATTGGTTTCTAAATAAAAACGTCTCTAATAATATTAATAAGGAAGCCGCTTTGCTACAAAAAGGTATACGTTCAGCTACCAATCTCTCTATCCCTCAAAGCCATCCAACTCCGACAAAAAAACTAGTCCCATGGTGGAACTCCACTCTCAAATCATCAAACATAAAATAAAAACTTGGCAAAACTTCAAAAAACACCCTGCTCAAATAAACCTAATAGCTTTTAAAAAAGCAAATGCGCTATTCCGTAGAGAGATGAAAGCAAGTAAAGACAAATGTCTGAGAGAGTTTACCTCGTCAATCAATCCCAACACTTCCCCAGCCAAAATTTGGAATAATATCCGCTGTCTCACGGGTAATTTTGTCCCGAACCACATTAAATGCATCGCAACTCCAAACGGAACCATCTCCTCTGCCATTGATATGAGCAATTTTTTCGCTCAAACTTGGTCAAATC
Source organism: Epistrophella euchroma (assembly GCA_947049315.1). NCBI lineage: Eukaryota > Metazoa > Arthropoda > Insecta > Diptera > Syrphidae > Epistrophella > Epistrophella euchroma. Next base: position 98,537,552 of record OX346246.1, read on the forward strand.
TCTCTGACAACTCTAACTTCTCAAATACATTCAACCGTTTAAAAAATAGCTTTGTTAGCCATTCCACCATTACTATTTCTGATCTAAGCCTTCCAGCGAAACACTTAAAAAGCCCAATTGAAGACATTGAACTAGACTGTTGTCTTTAGGCTCTAAGGCGCATTTGCTGAAACGAAACTTAAATATTTATGTTCAACTTAAGCGCTTTATGTTCTACTTTTTTCTCAGCGTAAACTGTCACATAAGCGTTTAGGTTGAACATAAATATTTAAGTTTCGTTTCAGCAAATGGGCCTAAAAGGCAAAACGTCCAGCAGAGATCGAATATCTTACCCTATGATAAAAAATCTGCCTCCATCGATCAAAAAAAGACTCCTGCGATTGTACAACAACATCTATGACACTGGTATTATACCACAAAATTGGAAATCTGCCACAGTTATCCCTATACATAAACCGAACAAACCAATTGATTCGGTAAATGGTTATCGCCCCATATCTCTAATCCCCTGTACTTCTAAGGTACTGGAAAAAATAATTGCCAAAAGGTTTATAGACTCTCAAGAACTCACAAGCACCAATCAAGTAGCATTCAAGCCCGAAAGAGGTTGCACCGACGCCTTAATACATATCGACCACTACATCTCAAATGCCCTTTCTGATCGTAACCATGTTACACTGCTAACGTTAGACTTCGAAAGAGCGTTCGATAGGATCGGCATTCACCTTATCTTGGGTAAACTAAGACATTGGGGTGTTGGCCCAAAGATGTTTAACTTCATCAAATCCTTTCTTTCCAACCGTAAAATTTCTACTAAAATCAACAACAGTTTCTCCTCCTCCTACCGCCTTAAAAATGGCATCCCCCAAGGATCCCCCCTTTCTGTGATTTTATTCATTATAGCTTTTGATGAAATGAGCACAATTATAGCCAAATATAAAGTTTTAGACCACTGCATATACGCAGACGATATTTACATTATTTGTAGAATAAACGATCTTGACCAAGTAAAATGCATATTTTCAAGATTAGTAAATGATATTTTAAACTGGTGTACCACTTCTGGTGCTAAACTGTCTCTCGATAAGTGTAAGACATTGCATGTTTGTCGTAAACTATCCTGTCAATTTGAGCTTAATCTTAACAGCATAAATATAGAAAATGTTAACAACTTAAAAATTTTAGGATTGGTATTTAATAATAAATACAATTGGAAACCTAATTGTACAGATTTAAAAAAAGAGCCTAGCCTAGTAGGGCCCAAATTGTAAGCTACTTATCAAGCAAAAAACTAGACGTTCATATTAACACTCTTTGTAATATTACCCGCTCTTTAATATTAAGTAAAATCGATTATGGTTTATGTATATATGGCAAGTTTAATCTTCTTAAACCACCGTATAATCAAGCTGCTAGAAAAAGTATTGGCGCATATCGTACAACCCGAATCCAAAATATTCTGGCAGAAGCTGGACTTCCAACCCTAGAGCAGAGGCAAGAAGAAGTTTTTTGAAGCTAATTCCTAAACTCGCCTTCTCAAACAACTCTATCATCAACAAAGACATAACTTTAGCCACAAAATACAAAAAAATAAAACGAACACCCTCAACTATCTCAATAGTAATTTCTACCGCTAAGCAAATGGACATCCCTTTTGAATGTATAAAATATAATAACAAAAAATCTGCTCCACCTTGGAAAGTCAATCCAAGTTCTGTATTACTTAATCTCTCCCTATATCGTAAAAGTAGCACTAATAACATCATTTTCCGCAAATGCTACCTGGAATTAATAACAAACCTAAAAACTAAAGGAGGGAATACTATTTTTACTGACGGATCTAAGTCCAAATTCAATACCGCCTTCGCAGTTACTACCGAAAACGGACCAACTTTGATACGAGGCATCCTACCTTACTTCTCATCTATTTTTACTGCGGAAGCGCTGGCCGTAAGAGAAGGCATCAAAGCATCGGGCAAGCTAAACAATAAAAATATAATATGTTCGGATAGTCTCTCAGTTCTTCATGCCGTCATGAATCCAAATCACAATTCTTATATATCATTAATAATATATGAAACCTACTGATTAAATACGAAAATTCAATCAAGCTAATGTGGATACCTAGTCACATTGGGATTGTAGGTAATGAACTAGCAGACCTGGAAGCTAATCTCGCAGCGAAATCTCCTCTCCACCTTTTCAACACATATTCTAAACTGGACCTGAAAAGGCATATAGACAGTTTGATAAAAAAAAAAACGTATGGAAGAATGGCACTGCCACCCTACCCACTATTCAAGAATTAACAAGGACTACCACGCTCCCTCCTACCCAACATCAACTTCAAGAAGCCAAAATACCACCTTTGCTCGCCTCCGACTAGGACATACAGCCACTACTCACCAGTACATTTTAAAAAGAGTTGATCCACCTCTATGCACAGCATGCAACCACATATTGGATATAAAGCACCTACTCGGCCTGAACTCATGCAATATATCCAGTCAATTTAATACCATTCTTCCCAACAACCAAACAATCTACACACTGCTCAATACATTCAATCATGAAAATATTTCAAAAATATTCGACTTCTTCAATAGCGCCAACCTTGCCATTTAAACTAATACCTTTTTATTCTCAATAATAAACCAAAAAACTCTATTTTTTTTTTAAATTTGAGCTGAAAGTCTTTGTTGCTAGGCTCTTTTTTTCCTTACTTATAGTTTACATTGTAATTTTAATTATATGTAAATAAATAATAATAATAATAATAATAATGTACCAGAAAAAAAAACAGCCAATATTTTAGTATTCCCCCGATTAATTGAACCACGGTTTATTACGACTTGATTGACCGAAAAAAATCTGACAAAATGATTGTGCAATTAAGCGCTGAATAGGGTCATTTCCCCTATAACACTGGTCAACAAAATTAAATTATTTTTTTGTTACAAAAACCGAACTATACTTTTCCAAAGGTTTTTGGTGTGCTGAATTTGAATATGAAGTCAGAAATATTCTATCACGTCACGTTTTTGAGATATTTCCGTTTGAAAATAAAAAAAGTCGGTTTTTCGCTGTTTTCGAGGTAACTTTAAACCGTGAGGTAATTTGTTTCAACATAATTTGTAACGGTTTCTGAAAGCACTAAGTTTCAAGTGGTCAAGACATAGGGTTGCCACGCTCTAAAGGTCAATTTTCGGCTTTTTACAATTATCTGTCACAGCTCATAGGTTAAGGTACTATATTTTGAAAAATTTTAGTATTATCGTACTTGTTATAAATGTATCTTTAAGCTGATACTGTTTTCAATGAAAATATCAATGCCCATAAAACGAGAAAAATCAAAAACCACCAAAAAAATGATGAAAAAAATCTATATTATTCGAAAATATACTTAAAGAAAAAGAAAGCGTTAATAAAAAATTTTGGAAAACACGTGTCAATTTAATTTTTATCTGCTTTTCAAAAGTATTAAATTTATTTCAAAAAAGCATCACTCTGATTTATGGTAATTTTTTCTCTAACGTCTATTTTTCATAATTTTACTTCTAAACGTTCATATCTCGAGTTTAAGATTTTTTACATTTTTTGTATATTCATCACTTTTTTATATTGAAATTATTTATCGATTAAAAAAAAAATTAACACTTTATCATTATTTGTTCAGAAAATAGATTCTAGACTTGTATCTTTGTTTACCCTAATTTACCCTGCTGAAATTACGATTTTTAAGAAACCAAGTATTTGAACATTTTTAACTAAAATTTCCTTTTACATGGTATTTTCTGTACGTTTTTAGGACTTACCGTTTAAGCTGTGTCAGATAGTTGCAAGAGCACGGAAATTGACCTTTAAATCGTGGCAACCCTATGCCTTGCCCACTTTACGCTAGGCAACCCTTGCGCAAAATGTTTGGTTAGACACCATCTACAAAACTGTATACTTATTACCTTGTACCCCGATGAGGATAGGTCGTTCTATGGCATGATCTGGCCCTATTGACTTTTCAAATTTTATAGGATAAAGGCTTACAACTAAATCAGGATTTCTCGGGTTAGGGAAGAGATATCGGAGAGGTTTAAATAGAATTAAAAAAAAGAAACTTAGTGCTTTCAGAAACCGTTACAAATTATGTTGAAACAAATTACCTCACGGTTTAACGTTACCTCGAAAACATCGAAAAACCTCAAAAACGTGACGTGATAGAATATTTCTGACTTCAGATTCGAATTCAGCACACCAAAAACCTTTCGAAAAGTATAGTTTGGTTTCTGTAACAAAAACCTTGTCTACCAGTGTAATCGACTCACAGCAAAGTAATACGGTTTTCACAATGAACCGAAATCTCGGATTTCGGCAACGAGATTACCAAATCTCATTGAATCGTTCACACTGCGCACATAACTAGATTTTGTTTGACATTTCAAACGATTGTTAGTGTTGATAGCAGAGCTGTAAAAGACTGCAGTACTTTGGTAATGCAGTTAATAAAGTCGCAGTTAATTAACTTACATATTGAATGTAAGTTAATACTGTAAATAAGTACTTTAACTGCGAAACAAGCAGTTAGCAGTCAGTACTAACATTCCGACTGTGCAGTTAAAAAAAAGTTAATTAACTTTAAGTTAATTAACTGCAGTACTTTTTAACTGCTTTTGGTCTTTTTAGTCAGTAAAAAGTCTTTGTACTGCGATGATTTTACTTTAATCAGTAATGGTCTTATTAATTAGATTTTTGGCTGTTTAAACTATGTCTAAATATTTCGAAATAGTCGGAAATATGCTTTATTTAATAAAAAAAAATATTGCATTTCTCAAGGTTTAGACAATAGATTACGTTGTCTAAAGCAAGATAAAACAAAAATCACTTTAGCAACAATTAGAAAGGTTTTTTTAAAACTTGGACGGCTGTCTAAAGTTAGACAATGTTTATTAATACGACCATAAGTATTTTTACTACAGTCAATTAATTGCAAGTTTTCTTTCTGTACACTACACATAACAAACTCTCTTTTCATTGTTTATTTTTTCTTACTGAACTGTTATACTCAAGAGAAAAATGAGTAATTAAGTATGTTTGTTTCACATTTATACTGTTCCAAGTAGATTTGGAGGAGATTTTGTTGTAATCTACTAGATTACGAAATCTGAAAATGTATGGGGAAATCTTGGTGATTTCGATGAGATTTGGTGATTTTTGCTCGAAATCTAGATTTCGTTCCGGTGTGAATAGGCTATTATAGCCTACTGTGAGGAAATCGTTCAACTTAAATTCGTGATGTAAAGTTTATTATTTGCTGAAACTCAAATTGTTTTTATTAAATTTAATTTTTTTTTATTTACTTTAACTGTTTTTTTATAAAAAAATAAAAACTAAAAAAAAAACCAAATGCCCCAGTAATCGAACACTTGTTTCCTAAACCCGAACATAAAGTTTCCTTATTTCGAACACAAGATTTAATGTATAGTTTAAACTTTAAACCCAATAACATGATTAAAATTTATTTTTGAGTAAATAATTTTATTGTATTTGTATTTGTTAAAAACTAAAAACAAAAATTAATTTCAAAAAATTAATTTGAGGTGATAGGATGCATCGATCAAAAAATCGTTTGAAAATGATATTTACCGATAGCTAAACGTATGGATGAAGCAATTTTAGTCAAACATCATTCAAAACCTGTTCGAGCAAAGGAAACTAAAAATTGTATGGAGTTTCATTGAATCGAACACTGATAAAAGGCCTTCCACACTATCCCACTGAGTATTAACACATGTCAAAAAAGTGGGAAGTAAATCGTGTATAACAGTGTGGAAACAAAATATGAAATCACATCCCACACGACTTGACAGCCCATCTCACACAATTTGACATGTGTTAATACATGAAAATTTTTAGGATTGGTTCTAAAACCATCACACATTCTATCCCACTTGGGTGTTTGAGGTTATGGTGAATTGATTTTTTGGATTCAGGTGTGGAAGCAAAATATGAAAATCGTTTTTGGCAGTCGTAAGTAATTCTATCACACTTTTTTTTGAAATGTATTAATACTCGATGGAATAGTGTGGAACGGCTATAAAAAGAAGAAAAGGGAGTTCGTATACTGGACTCAACGTTTCTGCTAAAAAAATAAATAAATTTGGTGGCACAACGGCTCATGAAGAACCAGGGCCTAGTGACTTACAACTCTCAACCATTCCTGTGTGCGTGTCTGCAGGAATAGAGGGGACCTACAGTTTATTGCCGAATCCGAACGGCTGGTGAGCGGCACTTTTCTATGACAAGAGATACTCTTGGAGGATTTGTCACTTCCTCGCAAGAGGCAGTAGCCCGGAACTGCTATCGATCTTAATATGGAGACGTAAAAACTATTTAATTTCCCATCATATTCATTGCGTGAAGGAAAGAAAACAATTTTGACGAAGTTGCCTATATTCGAACACTAGTGTTCGAGATGGAAACTCTAAAAAGTTTAGTTTCCTATGTTCGAACAGTAAAAATATTATATAATTATTAGGTTTTAAGGTAAAACTTTTACTTTAATATAATATTATACTTATGGTCGTATTAACTCGATTTTTGACTGTTTAAACTATGTCTAAGTATTTCGAAACAGTCGGAATTATAGTTCAGTAACTTTATACATCAGCGTGTGCGTTAGATCCGGTAGTTCTGATTTTTTCGCTGAGTCGTTTATGATATTGGCCTCATGAAAAATCAAAGTTTTCAAACACCAGCGCCAAACGCATCGTGGTCAAAAATCAAAAAAACCGCGAAATTTTCCCGCTTTTTTCAGTTATTGGCAATTTTAACCCCAAAGGATTAGTTTTTTGAATTTAACTTCGCTCTACGCTTTCAATGTAATTAAGTTTTCTTTAATTTGAGCCCCGAACCTTCTGTGTAAATCCAGCAGTTTCAAAAATACAGATATTCAAAATTTAGCAATAATAAATGTTGTTATACAAAGGGTACAGAATTTTATTCTAAGAAATTGCCCCTCCCAATTAAACGGGGGAATATAGACTACCCCCTCGAGAGGATTTTTTTTCTTTTTTTGACCTAACTTATACGCTCTAGTATTTTTATGAATCCTCGGCACAACCATCTTTTTTTTATTATACTGAAAATTATACTACTTGTTGTTAAAAATTTATTATTGCTTAATTTTGAATACTAGTATCGTCCTGTGTCGAAATTCGACACTTCAAATTTCGTAAACAATTTGTTTGAAAATATTGAAGGAAAAAACATTTTATTTTCAATTTGATTTTTTTTATTTTCAATTTTTTTTTTTATTTTCAAATTTCGCGGTTTTTTTGATTTTTGACCATGATGCGTTTGGTGCTTGGGTTTTTCATGAGGACAATATCATTACGACTCAGCAAAAAATCAGAACTACCGGATCTAACGCGCACACGCCCTCCTATGAGATGACAAGGTTACTGGACTAATATGCTTTATTAAATTTTAAGAAAATATTACATTTGTCAATGTTTGGACAATCGATTACGTTGTCTAAAGTAAGATACAAAGTTAGATCACTTAAGCAAAAATTATAAAAGTTTTTTCAAAACTTGTACAGCTGTCTAAAGTTGGACCGCGTTTATTAATACGACCATTAATGTCCAACAAAAAAACATCAAAAACTTCGTCTAACGTCAATAATAAATGCAGTTCTGCATTTGATTAAGTTAAAAATCTTAGAAATAACAGTTTAAAAGTTTTGTTTCAAAAAGTGTTCGACTACCGGGTGCGTTCGAAATTAGTAGACTCTACCCTAAGATCTTTTAACATTCTCCAAATTTCCCCTCACCTGAAGTCAAGGCAAAGTTTAGCTCTCTTTACAACCAACCACAACAGAACTGCCGCCAAAACTGAATTTATTACAAATATAAAAAAGATTATTCTGCCATCGTATTTCGAGACCCACAGAACCTATACCAGAAAAGCATTAGGTGAATTCAAATATTGCTTTGAAATATTTACATACATCATATTTAAAAAAAGAAGAAAGTGGAAGGTTTTCATCCAAAATGTAGCTGAACAGCAGTAATACAATTCCAAGCAAAGAATACGTGCAAAATTGCATGCACATAATCTGGCCAAAGAGTAACAACAAATCCCACTGTACAATTCGAAAACGTCCGTAACTCATTGTTTTTTTGCAAATCAATATTTTCCACAAAAATGCTATTAGTTTCACAGCAACAGTTTTCTATGAATTTGTATGTCCGTTCGTTTACTTTGAAACTCCGTGATTTTCTGTGCATTTTACTGCCATTTTATTTTTTTTATATGAACTTTGACAGAACCAAAAATACTGAATATAAAGATATGAATCTTTCGTACGTTTCACCCTCCGAAACCCATTTGTTTACATTTTCGTATTTGTAATTTAATTTTGTGTCGATGATGTGAAATCCAACAACAATATATTCAGGATCGAGTTGGATTAGGTTTGGATTTTCGACCCAGGTTTTTCGTTCATATACTACGTTTCCATGTGGTATTTAAGCGAGCTTGAAGCTCACTTAAACCGTTTGTATACCTGCATCGAGTTGAAATGAGCTTCAACCGACTCGATTCCACTTCACGAGTGGAGTCGAGTCGAAATTTGTGCTAAGTCCCCTTTCACACGAAGATACTAGTTGCTGGTGATTTTTTTGACGTTTTCTTTAAATCTCCTTAACAATCTCCTGTACCTTTCACACGCAGATACAAAGTTGGAGGAGACTTGCTGTATTTTCCTTTTAAACTACCTTGGTTGAACGCACACAAACGTAGTGTGAAGAGAAACGTCAAAAAAGTTTCCTGAATTTGTTGACCGGGGAGATTTCATTTCCCCCTCTTTCTTCCTGCCCTTCTCGCCTATGAACTATTTGTTGCCGGCAACTCAGTTGCCCTGTGTGAAAGGGGACTAAAACACCTGGGTTGAGGAGTTAACTTGAGAAACACCATATGTCATCTCGACACCATTTCAATTCAACTCAATATCGAGCTCTCAAATCTGTGAACGAAAAACCTGGGTCGAAAATCCGACACAAATCCAACTCGAGCTCTCGGTCCTGAATATAAACGTAGTAATAGATTTGAGAGCTCGATATTGAGTTGAATTAAAATGGTGTTGAGATGACATATGCTCAGTGTGTTTCTTTATTTATTCCGGATAAGGAACAGAATGGATGGAATAGACGAAATGTTTATCCAGAATATCCAGAATGGAATGAATAAAGAAATGAAACTAGAACAAAAAGAATGGCAATCCAGTTGTTCGGTGAAATGTCAAAACAATTGAAGAAATAAATGTTTTTATTTTGGATATTTATGTATTCTCAAAGTCAAAAGTTTAGTAAATTTTACATTAAATGCATACAATTTATATTATGGTACATTTATTCGCGTTATTATGCTGTTTTTAAATAATTAACACCAATGCGAATCTGCCATAATGAGCTTAAGAACGTCAATTCTTTTTCTATCCTTTTTATTCCACACTTCACATGGAGAGTGTGTTTCTTTATTCATTCCGATATGTCAAGAATATTCGGAATACCAGTTTTGCGTTTCTTTATTCCAGGGAACATTCCGGATAAACTATTTTGTTGTTTCTTTATTCATTCCGGAACGTTTGGAATGCATTCTTTTTATTCCATGTGAAGTGTTGAATAAAAAGAATAGAAAAAGAATACTGGACGCGTTCAGTATAATTGATGTCCTTAAACTCAAATATGGCAGATTCACATTGGTGTTAATTATTTAAAAACAGCATAATACCGCGAATTAATGTACCAGAGTATAATTTTATGCATTTAATGTAAAATTTACTAAACTTTTGACTTTGAGAATACATAAATATCCAAAATAAAAACATTTATTTCTTCAATTGTTTTGACATTTCACCGAACAACTGGATTGCCATTCTTTTTGTTCTAGTTTTGTTTCTTTATTCATTCCATTCTGGATATTCTTGATAAATATTTCGTCTATTCCATCCATTCTATTCCTTATCCGGAATAAATAAAGAAACACACTCGGAATAAAAAGAATGTATTCCAAACATTCCGGAATGAATAAAGCTTTGTATATAAAAACTATAGTACTCTCATGGAGCGGAACGAACGAGGCGACGTCTGGTGTGGCGAGTGTGCTGTAACTCATTTATAGAGCTTTTCAGACGTGGAGAATTGAGAATGGGTGGCAAATTTGAAATAATGCCAATAACACTGGTCGACAAGGTTTTTGTTACAGAAACCAAACTATACTTTTCCAAAGGTTTTTGGTGTGCTGAATTCGAATCTGAAATCAGAAATATTCTATCACGTCACGTCTTTGAGAAATTCCCGTTTGAAAATAAAGAAAGTCAGTTTTTCGCTGTTTTCGAGGTAACGGTAAACCGTGAGGTAATTTGTTTTAACATAATTTGTAACGGTTTCTGAAAGCACTAAGTTTCTTTTTTTTTAATTCTATTTAAACCTTTCCGATATCTCTTCCCCAACCCGAGAAATCCTGATTTAGTTGTAAGCCTTTATCCTATAAAATTTGAAAAGTCGATAGGGCCAGATCATGCCATAGAACGACCTACCCTCATCGAGGTACAAGGTAATAAGTATACAGTTTTGTAGGTGGTGTCTAATCAAACATTATGCGTAAGGGATGCCTAGCGTAAAGTGGTCAAGACATAGGGTTGCCACGCTTTAAAGGTCAATTTTCGGGTTCTTACAACTATCTGACACAGCCTAGCCGGTAAGTCCTAACGGCTTACAGAAAATATCACGTAAAAGGAAATTTTATTTAAAAATGTTCAAATACTTGGTTTCTTAAAAATCGTAATTTCAGCAGGGTAAATTAGGGTAAACAAAGATACAAGTCTAGAATCTATTTTTTGAACAAAAAATGATAAAATCTTAATTCTTTCTTTAATCGATAAATAATTTTAATATAAAAAAGTGATGAATATACAAAAAATGTAAAAAATCTAAAACTCGAGATATGAACGTTTAGAAGTAAAATTATGAAAAATAGACGTAAGACAAAAAAATTACCATAAATCAGAGTGATGCTTTTTGGAAATAAATTTTATATTTTTGAAAAGCAAATAAAAATTAAATTGACACGTGTTTGCCAAAATTTTTTTCAAACGCTTTCTTTTTATTTAAATATATTTTTAAATATTATACATTTTTTTCATCATTTTTTTGGTGGTTTTTGATTTTTCCCATTTTATAGCCATTGATATTTTCATTGAAAACAGTATCAGCTTAAAGATACATTTATAACAGGTACGATAATACTAACATTTTTCAAAATATAGTACCTTAACCTATGAGCTGTGACAGATAATTGTAAAAAGCCGAAAATTGACCTTTAAAGCGTGGCAACCCTATGTCTTGACCACTTTACGCTAGGCATCCCTTACGCAAAATGTTTGGTTAGAAACCACCTACAAAACTGTATACTTATTATCTTGTACCTCGATTAGGGTAGGTCGTTCTATGGCATGATCTGGCCTTATCGACTTTTCAAATTTTATAGGATAAAGGCTTACAACTAAATCAGGATTTCTCGGGTTGGGGAAGAGATATCGGAAAGGTTTAAATAGAATTTAAAAAAAAAAGAAACTTAGTGCTTTCAGAAACCGTTACAAATTATGTTGAAACAAATTACCTCACGGTTTAACGTTACCTCGAAAACAGCGAAAAACCGACTTTTTTTTATGTTCAAACGGGAATATCTCAAAAACGTGACGTGATAGAATATTTCTGACTTCAGATTCAAATTCAGCACATCAAAAACCTTTGGAAAAGTATAGCTAGGTTTTTGTAACAAAAAAATAATTTAATTTTGTTGACCAGTGTAATTTTAACGTTAAAGAAACACAGAAGATAGGGAAGAACTTATACAAAATGTGTAAGAGTTCAAGGGAGATAAGAATACAATTACTTTTTGACATTCCTTTTGGCATTTTCTATACAAATAGGAATAATAAGGAATTTTTTGCTTTAGCATAAAGAGAACAAACGATAATAAGCAGTTTTTTTTGTGCTTTTTTATCCTCACATAAAAAAACGTCCTTGTTAAATAAAACAACAAATTGGGTTAGCTGTGTAGTGTTGTTGTATATATTATGGACTATTTAAAGGGAAGATAAAAATGCGAACAAATAACACGGTAGATAGTTCAATGGCTGTAATTTTTTTACTTTTAATGTGGCGTAGGGAAAAATGTAAAATATTGTTGCAATGCCTACGGCATTTCAACTTTCAATATTAGTGTGAACTTTTTTTAAAGCAAAGATAAAAATGCAAACAAAAAACACGGTAAACTACCTACCGTGTTTTTTGTTCGCATTTTGGTTGGTTTTGGGAAAATGTAACTATCGTTGCAATGCCGACGGCATTTCAACTTTCAATTTTTTTATAGACTTTTTTTAAAGCAAAGATAAAAATGCGAATAAAAACACGGTAGGTAGGTTGTTCAATAGAAGGTTGTAATTTTGTTCGTTAAAGTAAAACATACAAAATAAATTAAGTAGGTATACTATACATATTAAATAGGTATAATATGGATTTTGGCAGTTCGTCAAATCCTGTTTTTGAAGAGCAGAATTTTCAAATTTTCAAACGTTCAAATTATCAAAATTTAAATTAAAAAAATTTAAATTTTGATAATTTGAACGTCTTTTTAAAGACTTCAAATAAGTAAACAATAATACTAAAAATTATATTAAAACACCAATATATATCAAATTTTAGTTTCAAAATTTGATAGACCAATTGAATATAGACCTGAAGAAGTACGTAATCACGTACGAAACGTCGTCTATTTCACAAAAGAAAAAAATTAAAAAAGACCTAAAGCCCACTTAGGATTATAGGATTTAAATCTCAAAAGGTCACGAAAAAGGAATAATAATTAATATATTTTTTTAAATAAATGAATTCATAGGGAACGATGGTTTTAAAATATTTGTAGGTAGGTAACTAAGCATATAAAATAAATATAGGTACATATGTACCTACATGTAAAATATGTATAATATGGATACCGCCGTATAGTTAGCAGCACTAAGTGAGGAATTTCAATTTTTTTGATTCCTATAATTTGGAAAACATTTGGAAAAATTTGGAAAACCATTTTCAGAATTTGGAAACCCTTAGTTAATTAGTTATTAACAATTAAAGGTTAGGCGTATAGTTAGCAGCACATAGAAACAAAGCTAGGGTTTTTTGGTATCAATCGATCGGGAATAGTTTTGTGAAATTTGGAAAACAATTTTTAGAATTTGGAAAAGCATAGTTTAGTAGATAATTAACAAAATGTAAACAGAATGACAGTTCTATAAACAATTACAACTAACGCAAAACGTAATGTAACGGAGCGTAAAGTAATTAAAATTGCCATACAAGAACACAAAACCAACACATATAAACAAAATTCTGTTCCAACAACAAAATTATAGAAGAGTATAGAATTGAATTGCCTGTTTAGCATTGGCTATTGTTTTATTCTTAACTATATTTTATATTTTCTATCTGAAAAGGTAAAAAATTTAACAGCTGACTTTTGACAGAAAAATAGTTTGACAGATATTGGGACAGAATTTTTTTATATGTGTTGGTTTTGTGTTCTTGTATGGCAGCTTAAATTACGTTACGCTCCGTTACATTACGTTTTACGTTAATTGTAATTGTTTATAGAACTGTCATTTTGTTTACATTTTGTTAATTATCTACTAAACTATGCTTTTCCAAATTCTAAAAATGGTTTTCCAAATTTCGCAAAACTATTCCCGATCGATTGATACCAAAAAACCCTTGCTTTGTTTCTATGTGCTGCTAACTATATGCCTAACCTTTAATTGTTAATAACTAATTAACTAAGGTTTTCCAAATTCTAAAAATGGTTTTCCAAATTTTTCCAAATGTTTTCCAAATTATAGGAATCAAAAAAATTGAAATTCCTCACTTAGTACTGCTAACTATACGGCGGTCTATGTATGATAGTAGAATCAAATGCAAGTACTGCCAACCATTATAGCCTATTCACACCGGAACGAAATCTAGATTTCGAGCAAAAATCACCAAATCTCATCGAAATCAACAAGATTTCCCATACATTTTCAGATTTCGTAATCTAGTAGATTACAACAAAATCTCCTCCAAATCTACTTGGAACAGTATAAATGTGAAACAATCATACTTAATTACTCATTTTTCTCTTCAGTATAACAGTTCAGTAAGAAAACATGAACAATGAAAAGAGAGTTTGTTATGTGTAGTGTACAGAGGTGGTGGGTTTCCAATCCATTTGGTGGGTTTTTTTAATAGAAAAAGAGAGAGAAAATTTAAATTTTGGAAATTGTCCTGGGAATTTTCACTAAATATCAATGGTTTTTTTTCGTAGTTACTATCAACACTAAAAGTCATTTGAAATGTCAAACAAAATCTAGTTATGTGCGCAGTGTGAACGATTCAATGAGATTTGGTAATCTCGTTACCGAAATCCGAGATGTCGGTTCAGTGTGAAAACCGTATTAGTCAAAAAATTTGGGAATTTCAATACATATTTATCATTTATAATTAATAATATTGACAATCGATACTCACATTTTATTTTATTACTCTCGATGCTTCTTTTGCTCGCAAACACATTTGAATTAAAGCAAAAATTTGCGAATTCGGCTAACTTTGACATTAACTTTCGATTTACATAGTACCACGAACTTCGCGAACCAAAACAAATATTAATTGGCACCACTAGACCAGTTCGATTATCGTTTACTATAGAAATACAGAGTTGTGATTTTGCGAATTCGGCCATTTTGACTGTAGAATCGATTTACATACTTGGGCCCCTGGTTTTAAAACTTTTTGATATTCCAAAAATGTTTTTATTTAAATAAGTAAGTATTACAATTTTATTACAAAAACTCATAAGCACAAATCCACCACTAAGTAGAGTGAAAATCAAAAAGGTTCCACTTGTATGTATATACTTTAGCTCTTTTGGCACTTCTACCAACACAAACAATTGTACTCTGAATTTTCAGATAAGATTTTCTTGTCTGAAGTTTCAGATGAAATGTAACTAAAATTTAGTTACAATTTAGTTAAAATTTAATGTTACTAAAAGTCACTTAAAGTCATCTAACCTTTTATGACAGCTGGCCAATCAGAAGCTCTAAAAATTCAGAAATCTGAAATATTAGATGTAAAACGTAATGCATTGAACGCGGCTATTGTTGATGTGAGTCTGTTAGGTACACTGATCTCTAAATACACTGGATAGTGTATTACCACTGATACTGGATAGTGGATTCCCTACAAAGTATAACAGTTTTTCTACTTCCAATTGAAGATGACAAGTACGTAGGCAACTCAACACTTTAGGTATGTTCAGTGAGCAACTCAACACTTTAGGTATGTTCAGTGAGGCTGAGAAGGCCAGTTCAAGTTGTTGAGATCTCAAAAATTCTACTACAACCGAAGAGGGGCAACAACCAAAGTGAAAGTTCTAAGAAAAAAAAGCAAAAGAACCATCACTTCTTTGTAAATTTGATTTTTTGTAATTTAAAATAATTGTAAAAGTGAATTTAAAATATTTTAGTTGCAATTTTGTAAGAAATTTTGCATTTCTTTATGTTATACAGTTATACCGTTATACAAAAAAATAGGCAACTCAACATTATAACAATTCTCAAATGGACTCAACTTTCTTGTATGGATGCGATATCCAGTTTGTAAATTTGATTTTTTGTAACTTAAAATAATTGTAAAAGTGAATTTAAAATATTTTAGTTGCAGTTTTATAAAAAAATTTGCATTTCATTATGTTATACAGTTATACCGTTATACAAAAAAATAGGCAACTCAACATTATAACAATTCTCAAATGGCATCAACTTTTTTGTATGGATGCGCTATCCAGTGTATTATAGAGATCAGTGTGGGTGAAACGTACGAAGGATTCATGTCTTTATATTCAGTGTCTTTAATTCATATCTTTATATTCAGAATTTTTGCAGTCATTTTTGGTATTTTATATATTACATGCATAACATATAAAATACCAAAAATGACTGTTATACAAAGAATGGTCAGGTGGATAATATAACAATTGTTCAAGTGGAGCCACCATTTTTGTATGAATACGCTATCCAGTGTATTATAGAGATCAGTGGTGAGGTAGATAAAGAAAAAAAAATTGGAAACAAGAATTCATAACAGGAAATTCAAAGTACCTAAGTAGAAATTATATAACACGTATATTAATATAATTTACTCATGGGAAAAAGATGCAAACCAAACAAGAAATACTTAACTGTAATAAGTGTTATAAACGAAAAAAAAAATCTGACGTACCTCCTCACAGTTATAATATTCCAAGATTTTTTTTTTTTTTAATAATACAAATTCTATATACTACTGAAATAAATCAGCCAAGTAGAAGACTTAGCACTATTTTATTGGACTTGTTGAATTATTGATTCAATATAGCTTTTAACGGCCTTTAGTCCATGAAAATTTTTGGCGTTTCGTCCCGGCGATCTCACTTGGACTCATCAGTTGACTAGTGAGGGCCTTGTCAATACGCAATTTCCATTAAGTTCAGTTCATCTTACATAGATTTCATGGAGAATACCCAGTGTGAACTATATCTAACCAGATTAGAATTCCTAATCATTAAAGCTAGAAGTTTTTTGTGCCCGTGGCCTGGCAATGTTTATATACGAAGATTTTTTTTTTTTTAATAATACAAATTCTATATACTACTGAAATAAATCAGCCAAGTAGAAGACTTAGCACTATTTTATTGGACTTGTTGAATTATTGATTCAATATAGCTTTTAACGGCCTTTAGTCCATGAAAATTTTTGGCGTTTCGTCCCGGCGATCTCACTTGGACTCATCAGTTGACTAGTGAGGGCCTTGTCAATACGCAATTTCCATTAAGTTCAGTTCATCTTACATAGATTTCATGGAGAATACCCAGTGTGAACTATATCTAACCAGATTAGAATTCCTAATCATTAAAGCTAGAAGTTTTTTGTGCCCGTGGCCTGGCAATGTTTATATACGAAGATTTTTTTTTTTTTTAATAATACAAATTCTATATACTACTGAAATAAATCAGCCAAGTAGAAGACTTAGCACTATTTTATTGGACTTGTTGAATTATTGATTCAATATAGCTTTTAACGGCCTTTAGTCCATGAAAATTTTTGGCGTTTCGTCCCGGCGATCTCACTTGGACTCATCAGTTGACTAGTGAGGGCCTTGTCAATACGCAATTTCCATTAAGTTCAGTTCATCTTACATAGATTTCATGGAGAATACCCAGTGTGAACTATATCTAACCAGATTAGAATTCCTAATCATTAAAGCTAGAAGTTTTTTGTGCCCGTGGCCTGGCAATGTTTATATACGAAGATTTTTTTTTTTTTAATAATACAAATTCTATATACTACTGAAATAAATCAGCCAAGTAGAAGACTTAGCACTATTTTATTGGACTTGTTGTATTGACAAGGCCCTCACTAGTCAACTGATGAGTCCAAGTGAGATCGCCGGGACGAAACGCCAAAAATTTTCATGGACTAAAGGCCGTTAAAAGCTATATTGAATCAATAATTCAACAAGTCCAATAAAATAGTGCTAAGTCTTCTACTTGGCTGATTTATTTCAGTAGTATATAGAATTTGTATTATTAAAAAAAAAAAAATCTTCGTATATAAACATTGCCAGGCCACGGGCACAAAAAACTTCTAGCTTTAATGATTAGGAATTCTAATCTGGTTAGATATAGTTCACACTGGGTATTCTCCATGAAATCTATGTAAGATGAACTGAACTTAATGGAAATTGCGTATTGACAAGGCCCTCACTAGTCAACTGATGAGTCCAAGTGAGATCGCCGGGACGAAACGCCAAAAATTTTCATGGACTAAAGGCCGTTAAAAGCTATATTGAATCAATAATTCAACAAGTCCAATAAAATAGTGCTAAGTCTTCTACTTGGCTGATTTATTTCAGTAGTATATAGAATTTGTATTATTAAAAAAAAAAAAAATCTTCGTATATAAACATTGCCAGGCCACGGGCACAAAAAACTTCTAGCTTTAATGATTAGGAATTCTAATCTGGTTAGATATAGTTCACACTGGGTATTCTCCATGAAATCTATGTAAGATGAACTGAACTTAATGGAAATTGCGTATTGACAAGGCCCTCACTAGTCAACTGATGAGTCCAAGTGAGATCGCCGGGACGAAACGCCAAAAATTTTCATGGACTAAAGGCCGTTAAAAGCTATATTGAATCAATAATTCAACAAGTCCAATAAAATAGTGCTAAGTCTTCTACTTGGCTGATTTATTTCAGTAGTATATAGAATTTGTATTATTAAAAAAAAAAAAATCTTCGTATATAAACATTGCCAGGCCACGGGCACAAAAAACTTCTAGCTTTAATGATTAGGAATTCTAATCTGGTTAGATATAGTTCACACTGGGTATTCTCCATGAAATCTATGTAAGATGAACTGAACTTAATGGAAATTGCGTATTGACAAGGCCCTCACTAGTCAACTGATGAGTCCAAGTGAGATCGCCGGGACGAAACGCCAAAAATTTTCATGGACTAAAGGCCGTTAAAAGCTATATTGAATCAGTTATAATATTCCTTCAATTTGCTTCAAAATTTGTATATGAATCCACTATCCAGTGTTTTTTAGAGATCAGTGTGTTCTTCAAATGAATAAAGGGGATCAATCCATTCATCTTTGAGATGTAATGACCTTTTTTATGGAGACTTTTCATTCTGAACGATGTGTTTTTCTAAGAATTTCATTTTAACCAGCTTCTATTTCTCTGCAAGCTCTAGAACAAGATTATACAAATTGGCGTTGAACTTTTTCTTAATATTTTAGGGTGAAATTATTTAATTATATTTTGACTTATCTATTAATGCATCTTTATTGAATATGTTCTTATTATGCACATGAAAACTAACAAAACTTTTCGTGGGTGCTGGCAAAGCCTAGTGCGCAGATCGGAAAAAGACAAATTTTATCTCTACAATTCTAATCTCTACAAAAACGTTGGAAAAATCGCGCAAAATTAATGGTTTTCTTCTTTTTTTTCTTTTTGTAAAATTATTGATAAATAAAAGATGATCGTGTTTATCGTGCAAAATTATTGACCTGTAAAAATTTTTCCCGCAAAATAATGCTCCGAACATTATTTTTCCTGGCAAAATTAAGTGGAGACTTCACCCTAAAGCGGTTACAAACGTCACAATTTTGCGCGTAAACTGCGTACTGCCTAGAAAAAAAACTGAAGACAAAATGTGTCCTTCGCAAAATTTTGTGTGAAAAGAAAAATTTTTCCCGATCTGCGTACTAGGCTTAAACGTCAAGCAGCACAAATTTAACGTGCCCCGGACCATGAACGGAACGTTGCGTTCACATGAATACAACATGTGTGACAACATCACTATAGTTGAAATTTTTGAGGCAGACGGATGGAAAATAATGAATTTTTTTTCAGATAATCTGCCATATTTTGTGTAAAAATGGTGTATATATATACAATAAATCACCCCAAAACTTAATATGTATCATAAAACCCATTTATTCGCTTTTCTCTTAGATGTTCTCTACGAGAATTTTTTCCCAATGAAAAAATGAACTAGGCTTCACCAACATCTGTTCACATTGGTTGACAACAACGGCAAGTTTTCAAAATATTTTGAAAACCAGCTACATGTGTGGCAAGCAGGTTGTTTTTGCGTTCGAATGATAACACATCAGTGGTTGTCATGCCATGCTGTCACACATGCCGGACCATGTGAACCCCCCTAAAGATACTAAATATAAGGTTCGTTCGTGTACTTTCCGGACTAAAACTGGCAAATTATAAGATTTTGAGGAGTAGGGATGAAATTCTCTCAAAGAGAATGGAAACAGTCCAAAAGTACACAAACGATTTGAACCAAAAATGTCTGCCAGATTTTAAACGTCACCAAAAAGTAAACAAAAGAAAAAGTAAACAAAACCACAATATTGGAATAAATTTACTGAAAGTCTTAATTAAAATTGAAGTAAGCAAATTAAATGGAACTTAAAACACTTCCTTTCAATTTTGTTCAATAATTTATCAAAAAATTTAAGATGAAAACAAAGAAAAATATTCACTTCTAACAAAAAACAAACTAAAAGTAAACAAACAGCAGCCATTTTGTATTTTTGTTGTGTTTTTTTCTTCCCACTAGCTTTTTGACAGGACACCGAACTTACCATTTTCTGCCGGAAGAAATTTCTCTGGTAAAATCTGGCAAGAAGGGGAAATAATTTACTCTCTCGCGAGCGCTCTATTCTACCCAAAACTACCCGAAATGTGAATACGCTAACAGGTTTGTCTGGATTTACATTGTTCAACTTTTCCCATAAGTTTTTTCCAGAAATCGGGTGAATTGTTCATATGGTCCGATTTTTCCAATGAGAATTTCTGTCGTTGCACTCTTCGGTCTTATTGCTTTCCTCTTCATTTTTCATTAAAATTTACTCACACAATCAAATAAACGACACATGTATACTAAACACAGACAAGAAACTGGAAAGGAGGTGAAAGAGAACCAAAATAGGCTGGAAAAATCGAATAAGTTTTGCGGAACAACCGATTTCTTCCGTCCCCCTCACTTCTTACCCTGCTCACCAGGAACAAGTGATCGGAACTGGAAAAGTTGAACAATGTAAATGCAGACTTCGGACTAAATCTGGTAGAAAATGGTAGTTTTGGGTAGTTTCGGACTTGTACGCGAACGCACCTATAAAGATATGAATCCTTCATACCTTTCACCCTCCAAAACCCATTTATTTACATTGGTGTTTTTGTGTAGTATAGAGATCAGTGAAAAAACACGATTTTTTGTATGACAGTTCATGCTCTACTCTGAACAAAAAAAGAAAAATCCGGAAATTAGAAAGAGAATAGACAAAGACAATTTTTGGAAAAGCTCTATTCTTTACATGAAGAAATTCATTAGATTAAAATCTCTTTTATTGTTGTCTATGGGCAAACTAGAAAATTTTTTTTGCATTATTTACTTTGTTTAGCTTCCTTGTGAACACTTCCTAACGTGTGAAATATAATAAATAGTATGTTGTAATTGAAAAGTAGTTAATCACACAGTTTAAACTAAATTGAATGAATTGACTATGGCAGACATTCAATATATTTTACATCCCCTTCCAGGAACTGACGAACAATTTATTGAAAGGTAAATGCATAACCTGCCTTCCATGAGTATTATTAAAGGGTTGAAATTTCTTTTAAGTGGTGATGAAAACATATTCGTGACAAAATATTTTTCTTTCCTTCCGTTCATTTATTTTACTATTAAGCCTCAATCAGTTTTTCAGCGGCGAGTTTAACCAGAGTTAGTTAACTCTGCACATAAACTGATTCACAGTTGAACCAAGAAATTGATTTTCAACAAAATAATTATGCGAATCGAACAAAAAAACAATAAAATATCTTGAGCGTATCTGTTCATTAAATCACGAGTTAACCCATTTACTACCGAAGTCGTTTAAAACTTCAAATTCAAACTTTTGGTAACAAAACTTTATTGAACGTGATCATAGCAATACAAATTTGATTTTTTTTTTTCATTTTTTTTTTAAGTCGCTAAAGCGCTTAATACACGATACGATTATCGTACCGATTATCGTAGTCGCATGGGATGGTTGTATCCAGTGCTGTCGTTTTCCAAATTCCGAGGGTAGCACTTGTCAGAAAATTTGGGGAGCATTTTTAAAAGTTGAGGAGCCCCCAAAAATTCAAAATAATTCATTTAATAATATGATTCCAAATGAAAAGAGACAAATACTTTTTTCTAATGAAACATAAAAATTTTTAATATTCGTTTTTGCAAATGAGTTTGCACAATCAAAAGAAACAGCACGATCTAATTTTTTTTTTATAATATAATTTTCTTATTTGTTTTGTTAACCAATTAAATATATTGGTCCGATAACTTGTTTATCTAGTTTTAATGTCATCATATTTTGTTGTTCTTTAAATTTTCTTCCGAAGAATATCTGACTTTGAACGAAGAAAGACAACTTTAAATTAGGTAGCCAAGTTTTGGAAACCTGAATTAATTTTCTGCAAGAACTTTTCAAAACTTTATGTTTTTTTGGCACCTCAACGTTAGTTTAAAAAAAAAAAGTACAAAAAACGGCTTTTTATAGACTTAACAAAAATAATCGTAGGATTTAATTCGGTAAAACAATTTGAAGACCTACCACAATTTTTTTAGATTTAAAATTGATCGATCGAACTGTTTTTCTTCATTAATTTGTGGTTAAGTCTCCATATTGTGTTATGTTTTAATAAGTAAAGATAAAATAAAATAAAAATAAAAACTTTTGTAACATTTTCATTTATTTCGCTAATTTAAATAATTTAGTTCCACAATATTTGTTTATTTTCCGAATGATCAAGTCGTACAAACAAAATAAAGAAACAAATTGTAAACATTGTGAAATCTTCATTAAAATAGAATGGAAAATAACAATTTTCGCACACTTTTGGTCACAGTAAAGTACGTCTACTTTCCACAAAGAAACAGATATCAACTCTTCAAAAAAAAACTGTATAAAGTTATTTCCCCTTAATTTGTTTTACTAGTAAGTGTATACAAAAATAAACATAATAGAAAACGAAAAAACTTTTTGGGCATTAGTTTAATAAATAAATACATAACATCACTTAGTTAAATACTTTCATTGAGAGTTTGACATTTGGAGTAGTTCTTTATCATTATATCGCTTTCTGAAACCTAACAGAAAAATGTGCAATATTTTTTTGAAACAACGAGCGATGTAAAAATATAAAAATTTGTGTTCATAAAATGTAAGACAATCTTTTCAATTATTTCTTTAATGTGGTGACTTGGGGACTGGGGAGCCATTTTTAGATAAGGGTAGCACAGTAGCACTTTCCGCAGCACAGTAGCCAAATGCTACTATAGTAGCCAAAACGACAGCAGTGGTTGTATCGTGTGTGTACTCGAAGGTATCCGCTGTACCTAAATCGCACGTAGAATGCTATGGAGCGAAGACGGCTGCGATATCGGTACAACTCCAAGTCGGTACGATAAGTTGTATCGTGTATTAAGCGCTTAAGATATAGGTTCTAATTTTTCGTATGAATTTATTTGAAGCATACTTTTCCAACGCACAAAGCTATGCCTAAGGTGATCATTTTTACAGGAGCACAAAAGAGGACTATTTTGTATTAACGTAAAAAAAGTTTAAAGTTGTTATTAATTTACGTGACCCTTTATAGTTTTTTGTTATAATGAAGTTAAAGCGGGCTATAGGCCTATATGACCTTAAGCCCGCTTTAACTTCATTATAAAAAAAAAGTAAAAAAAGTTTAAGAACTAATAACATGCTTCATTATACATTATAAGGTCAGTTCATATTAAAATTAAACAAAAGAATTAATACTGAAGCATATGATAAACATAGTACATACACATAAGTTTAATTCAAAGGAACTTTGAGTTTGATTTTTGTATTCAATATTTTAATCTTTTATTATAGGTTTCTCAGGGATCTCTGAGATCTCAGCCATCTCAGAAATCTGAACTAATTCATCAAAGAGATTCCGCACTTTCCGTCAAAAGCTGAGACTGATGTTATTTGGATTCGCTTGCTCAATTATTTATTTTCGCAGTTGATCAATTTATTAAAAAAGGGCGGAGATTACTTTTGACTTTTAGGGCCAGATTCAAGTTAAACCCGATTTAAATCACGAGTTAACTCCAGATATACTGAAGAGATTGTGTTGATATTTTACTCTGCCAGTTTGTAACGTCGATCCGCATACATTCTCTACTGAAAAAGTGCTTCCTGAGTAAAGGCTCTCCCACACCAACGCGATTATTCGCCTCGACAAAAGAAAACAATAACAACACGAGGTTGTCAAACAAAAAAAAAACGTTGTTGTTATTGTTTTCTATTGTCGCGGCGATTAATCGCGTTGGTTTGGGAGAGCCTTTAACTCTACACACATTTAAATCTGCAGCTAACTAACTCTGGTTTAATTATTCACGACTAAAAAACTGGCCCTTAGCGAAGAAATTATGTTCAGATTCCTCCTCTTGCTCAGTGGGGCTGTTGGAGTTTATTTAGTGCTAAGATTTCAGAAATATGAACTGGCTGAATATTACCAACCGTAATAAATTTATTTCGTACCCAACCAGTATCTTTTCCAAACAAATATAAAAGCAAAAAGAATGTCAACAACAATAACTTGAAAATGACGGCAAGCTCTCTGAGACTTTAGTCCGTTAAATCGTGAGCAAAAGAATCCACAAATTTTGTTCGTAAGCATTTTGATAGAAAAAGTGAGAAAATAGCAAAAGTTCGAATAAGCAGTGCTGCCTACTTTGCCTACATGTTTAAGGGCAATTTGCTGAAACGAAACTTAAATATTTATGTTCAACTTAAACACTTATGTATGTTCTACTTTTTCCTCAGCGTAAACTGGCACATAAGCTCCTATGTTGAACTTAAACACTTAAGTTTCGTTTCAGCAAATGGGCCTAAGTGCTTAGGTTTCTAAGTCATAAAAATGTACCTATACCTAATTATTTTATTTTAATCGTAAAATAAGAATTGCGAATTAAACAAAAGTAAGACAAAATACTGTCCTCTTTAAGAAAAAGAAACAGAGAGGACACGATACCAAAAAAGAGGACTGTCCTCTCAAAAACAGGACGGATGGTCACCGTAGCTATGCCACAAAACTCACGAAACCATCTAACTGGCATGTGACATTCTTTGAATCTAATGTGAGTTTCGATTCAACCAAAAAAAGTTGACTTTTATGAGGTTTTGTTGATCTTTTTTAGATTTCGCTTCGATTCATCCAAAAAAGATCACTTTTGGCGGTGTCTATATTTTTTTTCGATTCATTTTCGATTTTATGGCAGATTTACACAGATTCTCACACTTACTTGCACACACACCAAATAAATGACATAACTAAACGTCAGTTTGAATAGGTATTCAATTTTGCATACGCAAGAATTTCTTTGTGGGCCGTGTTAATAATAAAATAAAATCAAAATAAAAAAATAAAATTAAATAAAATCGACTCGATTAATTAGTGCAATTAGTGAAGTTTTTTTCATCTTTATTACGGAAAAACATGTTTTGACTACCTTCCAATCTCCACACAAAGAACTCACACAGTTGAAAAAAAAAACAAAAACAATCCAGATTCGTTCGATTCACAACGATTGGTCTGTGTTTTGACTCCTAAATCTGAAATGGTTGAATCGAAAACCACATAAGGGGCATCAATAGCTTCGTTCAAGAATATACCCGAGAGGGTATGGTATATTTCGCCAGAATTGTTTGGCAAATTAACGTTTCGCGGTAGTACATTTCGCCGTTTTTCGCTTCGCATGTTTTTAGTTAGCATTTTGTTATTTCGCAATTTTCGTTTTGCAAATTACGTTCGGTTTTTTATATGATATGACAAACCATCATTTCGCAATCATTTCATTTAATATTTTGTTTGATTGGCATTTATTGGTTTGGCAATTTTTTATTTGGCATTTTGTTATTTGGGTTTTTCTTATTTGGCATTTTATTTTTTTGCTATTTTTCATTCAATATTTTGTTATTTGGCAGTTTGTTGTTCAGCTTTTTTTTATTTGGCATTCAATTGTTTGGCAATGTTTTGGCTTCCATTAAATTACATGCCTTAAAATTTCGCGCGAAGTTTTAAGGTATGTAATTTAATAAAAGGCGATATTTCTCGAAATGATTAAACGGCGAAACGTTATTTCGCAAAATAATGAAACGGCGAAACAATATTTTGAGAAAAAAACACTTGGCCGAATAATAAACAATTTAAGAAAGAAAAACTAAAGAATAATTTGCCAAATAAATTTTGCGAAATGATTGAAAATATTTTTAACAAAAAGCGAAATAAAAAACTGCCGAATGTTTATTACAGAATGATTGAAAAACGTAATGAATATAAAAGGAAATGTAAATTGCCAAATAAGAATTGCGAATTAAACAAAATATTTAACGACTAAGGCGAAACAAGAAATGATAAATCGGGCGCTTTTTTTTGGTCACTTCCTTCTATATGCAAATAAAATTTTAATTTCATACTTTTTTCCTACGTTTCGTCGTAATTTCTCGACTTCATCAGGGGTAATTAATTAAATCTGTAGAAACTTAAAATTAACTTTTTAAATTTTTAAATTTTTGATGTTAAACTTACATGAAAAAACTTTTTGTTACGGCCATTATTCACTCAATACATCCAGATTAAAACTTAAATCTGGATGTAAATTATACAAATTCAATTTAAATTCATCTGGATTTAAGTTTAAATCTGGATGTATCGAGTGAATAATATGGCGGTTACATTTAATAATAATTATTTATAAAAATATGGTGATAACTTTAACTTTGAAATTTTCTAAAAAAAAATAAAAATGAATTATTGAACATTATTTGAAAATAAATAAAAGACAAATTAAATAAAAACCTACAGCACAGCACTTTGGAAAAACTAAATGAAAATAAAACAATTAAAATTTAATGAGAAATCACACCGTTCTTAATGCAAGAGAATAACTTGCTATTGTGTTGTCTCTATCTTCCTGTGTATTCATTGTTTTGTCTATATTTTGTTGTATACGTAGACTTTCAAGTGTGTATCTATTATTTCTTCTCTTTTCCTTGTCCATTATTATTGTATTGTCAAAGTCTGCAGAGTGTCCAGTTTCTAGTATATGTTGTGTTTTTTTCATGTAAGTTTAACCTCAAAAATTTAAAAATTTAAATAGTTAATTTTAAGTTTCTACAGATTTAATAAGCTACCCCTGATGAAGTCGAGAAATTACGACGAAACATAGGGAAAAAGTATGAAATAAAGTTTTATTTGCATACTAGCCGATAAAACCCGGCGTTGCGCGGGTCTTCTTTAGTAAAACCTTATGACAACCAAATATCGACCAAAAAGATGATTTAAAATCAGCACTCGAAAAATGTGCTTACAGAGCCCTACACACCATCCATGTTACTTGTCAGGTAACATTGAAAATAAGCCTCCACACGTATCAATGAACATTGACAATTATTTTCCTAAAATTATGTGTGTGGGTTGTGTGGGCTTGCATTTGAATAAAAATGTAATGCACCTAATTATGTACCTACCTGGCTGCCTATAGTGTAATTTTAAGATAACTTTGAAAATCAGACTATTTGTATGTTATGTTATACCTACCTCCCATTACCCCCTTAGGAACAAACGACCGTGAATTTAGTTAGTAACCATTTGACAAAGAAATTAATAATTTATCAATGAAAAGTTAAATTTTTCGATCTTCTCTACCATATACGTACCCTATATTCTTAAAACGAAGCATTTTTTCCCAGCAAGGGTTATTGCCGTCTATGAAGAATAATTCCGTGCCAAAAAACCGGAATACATTTTTTACCACCCCACCCATCACTTATCAACATCAAAAAAATTTTACCACTTGTACTACCTAAATAAAGTAGGTACCTACCTATTAAAATAAAAATACATATGTAGGTAGGTATTACCTAAAAAAAAAAAAATTTGAGCCGATTCTGGAAACCAGATCCCTCCTTGCGCACGTTCTTGTCTTCTTGTGTTCCCACATTACATTTAATCTTCATTTAAAATCTCGAACCTTGAAAATCCGATCATTAGAACTCAAGGTGTAAATTTTGTTGATTTGAACGTAATAAGCACCCCCACATCACCTTTGCTTACCTACGCCCTTGACTGTGTAGTTACTCAACAAAAAGAATTAGAAAAACAAATGTATTAGTGATTCAAGTGCCCCCTTACCCCTTATTGTGCAAGAGCGTGCCACTAAATAAGTTAGTTTCCATTCACCATCACCAACCACCAACCGCCAAACCAACAAAAATTTCAGTCTTACCTTAAAATCCAACAATTAGAACTCACGTTGTTAATTTAGCATGTAATAAGCACCCCCCATTCTATTTATGTACGTTCGCCCTTGATTGTGTACTTAGAAAAACAAAATTGAAAAATAATTTGTATTGGATGCAAATGCCCCTGCCCTTACCCCTCCTTGTGCACGCCTTTGCCTCTAAATAAGTTCGTTTCCATTATATCACACCAACCAACACCACCAAACCAACCAATTTCAGTAGATACAAACATTTATTTCTGCTGCAAATATTATACCTACCTTACCTACTCATATACATACCCTACTCCACTCATTTCTTACTATAGAGAGAATTCCCTACCGTTGATGTTTTTTTTTTATATGAACTTGTACTATTACACAAAAATATCACTACGATTCGTCGCCGGCGAAACGTTAAAACAACTCTTACTCATTATCTCGCTCCCACACCAAGGCTTATTGCACATGGTTTGAATTGTTTTTTTTTTTTCGATGAAGATTTTTACTACCCATCACTTTTATCTCATCAAAAATGTTCCCTAAAAACAAAAAAACAAAAGTATTTACCTACCTAAAAATAAAAAACAACTTTTTTTTGAGCCGATTCCAGAAATCAGCCCAACAAAAATATTGATTTGATGAACCGGATAGTTACCGGAACCAGTCAAATCCGCCACAGGCCAGGCCACAAAAGGCAATTTTCCAATTCAATTCAATTCAATTTTGTTTTATTGAACATAATATATACAATTTGACTTATAACTAATATGATACTATGATAAATTTACATTTGTTGGCACATAAGGGGCCTAACGTTATACAATGTCTTAAGTTTAACAAATTATAGATATATAAATTACATGTCAACAAAAATTTTAATTAAAAGTCGGCTGACTTAATCGTCCTCAGGGTGTTCATTCCCGGTTGTCAATGAATTTTCCATTTTTTTTTTTTTTCCAATTCAATTAATTTTTATTGAACTTTCTATTTACAATTTGTCTTAAATATAATAACTTATAACTAGTCCATAAATGATATTTTTGGTTTTGTTGGCACATAGGGGGCCTAACGTTATACAATGGCAAGTTTTTAAATTACAATATATTATATTAGATACATGAAAGCTTAAATTAAAAGTCGTTTGACTTTGATGATCTCGGGTTGTTCCGTCCCGGTTGTCATGTTGTGGTGTATGTTTGAGTTGGGTTGGGTGGTGATGGCGTTTAGCCGCGGTGATGAGCTGACTGCGTGCCAGCATAAAAAACTTCTTCATTGTAGTCCGTTGGTTGTAGGTTCTCATCCAGGATATCCATAGCACAGAGGTACCTCGGTTCGGGATGTCGTTGTTGAGTGGTCATCCTTCTCATCAGTTGGTTTGGGTTGTTGACGATGCTTGCTACAAATTTTCTTGCTGATTGAAGCAGATGGTTGTCTGGTGTCGTTATTTTGGCTTCCTCGTAGAGTCGTTTGTTGCTAAAATGTTTCTGCCGCTGATGGTCGAAAAAAAGTCCGGTGCAGATCCTTAAGGATTTTCTTTCGAATAGTTGTAGCTCCTTCATTGCTGACTTCGAGATGGTGTACCATACAGGAAAACTGTAGCTGATGATTGGCCTCAGAAGCTGCTTGTAGATCAGAAGTTTCGTTGAATGAATTTTCCATGGCAAAACAACTCTTCCTTATAAATAATTGAGCTTGAAGTAAATGTAAACTGAAAATCTATAAAACAGAATTTTGAAAGGAAAATACCTACATGCTTGATTTAAGAAAATTTCCATACGATTTTTTTTGGTAAGTTTTTAATTTGTTTATTATTCTGTATTTAACAAAAATTTACTTTTCTGCTGTATCCTATAGCATACCAGATAAGTGAAATTTGTATTATATCTATTTTTTAAAAGAGTTTTTTGTTTGTTTGTGAGTTTAGTGCATACATACAGCCAAACTGACAAACAAAAAAAGTTACTCTTTTATATAATAGTATAGATAGAAGGAAGCGACCAAAAAAGCCCGATTTATCATAAACATTCATAGTTCAAGTAATTGGTCAAATTATTATTAATAATCCAAATGAATTTTGCCAAACAATGGTGACCCTACCCGAGACGATGTCAACCTATCCAAAAACTTTCAGATCGTTCAGTTTTTGTTTCACTAGATGTATTTTTAGACGGGATTACAACTACACAATCACTTTGAATACAATCCTGAACAAGGTCAATTCTTTTAGGACGATTAGATCCTTCAGCAAAAGGAATGCTTGCTGAAAAGGAACCCATCGAGTTTGAAAGTTGAATATGGTATCTTCTTAGATAGTGGCGAGCAACATTTTTTGAAGTGCAAGTAAACCATCTTGGGAATCCTCTGATGTGACATTTACGCAGTTCTTGAAGCTAAATCCAACTGATTTTCTCCTGATGAACTGGTTCGAGGAATGATAACTAAAATATTTGATCAGTCTAGGCATTGAGTGATAACCACTGTAAAAGAGCATTCCTAAAAAAATTGTACATGTTCTTTCGTAAAATCAAAGTCATCGTGCAGCATAGAGACGAGTTTTATCCAAAATTAATATTCATCTAGCTCACTTCGAAGATATTGGAAAGCAGTAATTTTTGTATACATCTACCTCAAGATGTAGAAATGAATGATGTAAAATCCATTCGAAAAAAATGCCTTCAGATTTTCCCATTGTACCCAAGCGGGTACACCTAACTTCACAGTTACTAACCTCGGATAGTAATAAATGTTGACTTTTGTTTAATATTAGTGATCTGATTCCTATAATGTAAAAAACTAAATAAAAATTACCCTTGAAAAAGTTGGAAAAACCCAACGAAACGTCGGGAAAGAATGAAAAAGTTTTATTTGCATTCGGAAATTACAGGTCTGCAAGCGTGTCCTACCTAGAAATTTTATTAAATGTTGACTTTATTTTTCAATTTTGTCTATTTAAGTTTAGTTTTGTTAGTGTCAGTGGCAGCACCGACGACTGCAACACCATTACGCCATCTACATCCTTACTTTTGTCATTTGTAAAATATATAAGTTGAACTCTTCTATGATATGTACATTGCTCTCTTTTTTTCACTTTAAGTAAAATAATTTGAAAAGCCAGACAAACGTATTTAGCCATCTGCTCAAAAACGCAGTTTAGTTGTCGGCTATAGGAACTTCAATTTACCAGATTATTTGCAAAGTAGTTATTCAAGAATTCATTTGTTTAAAGTAAAATTAATAATAATAACCTGAAAACACAAAAGTAAGTTTATGTTAAAAAAATAATGTAAAACAAATATTTATTATGTAAATTTTAGGAAATTTGTAATACACTTTCTACACTCTTTAGTTTCTCTTAACTAATAAAGATACTGACAAATTTAAGTTTCGGGTTATTTTACTTATTGTTGCTGGAAGCAACAAAATTTCTACAAATTTCTTTTACGTATTGTAAAAGAAACCGAGATGTCCCTCACCGATGAAAAAACTCCTGAGATTCGAAGGAGCCGTCGAATTGAAAGGAACCGCACCAAACATACATAAGTGCAACTGCAAGCCGTGTATTGTTCCAGAAGACAGCGATGATATGGTACAGTGCGATACATGCAGTTTTTGGTACCATTTCAAGTGCGTCAACGAGACGGCAGATATAGAGCATGAGGACTGGATGTGTGCAAGCTGCAAAGAAACTAGCAGTGGTAATAAAGTGCCATCCATCTGCTCAAAGAAAACTACATCAACGACACGTCAACGCCGAATTGACCTCGAACTTCAAATGTTGGAAGAAGCAAGAGTGCTGGAACAGAAACGCGCAGAACATCAAAAACAACTTGATGAGGAATATAGAGTCCTGGAACAGAAACACGCAGAACATCAAAAACAACTTTATGAGGAATATTTGCAAAAAAAAATACGATCTGGTGTTTCAGACGAGAATAACTAGAATGAAAAAATTCCGGAGTAAGTGAACACCAATGAGAGAAAAGGGTAGATAGAACTCTGTTAATGAATTATTAAGTCACTGTCAAAATTGCGAGCCGATGTTTTCGCATCAAGAGCAAGACGGAGACTGTCCAAAAGAGATAAAATCTTTATTTTTAACGAAGACAATCCCGCTCTATATCCCATAGCAAATCACATCTTCACGACTCAGCTGAAACCCAAATATTTATAATAACTGTATTAAAAACAGGAATTTCCCATCCTCTTGGAAAATCGAAGGATTCTACCCATCCAAAAAAAAACCAAACACCTTTGAAATTAATGGCTTTAAGCCGATCTCATTACTTTCCAATGTCAGCAAAATTTTAGAGGAAATCATACTTAACAATCTGAACTCTCCCGAGGAGAATCCAATTCGAAGAGGTCATTCCACTATCCATGCACTGTTAAAACTACGCAGTGACGTCACCACAAACCTTAGAAGAAAGCGTTGCACTGTGGTATGCTCGCTTGATCTCGAGAAAGCTTTCCTAAAATATCTGCCCTTGATTTTCCTCGGCATATTCTTTACTTACTAGAAAGTTTTCTCCTAGATAGGAAATTCTTTTTACAAATACAAACACGAAGTCCAGAGTGCGTGGCAGTGAGAGGGGGTTCCCCAGGGATCTATCCGGGGCCCCCACCTGTACAGCCTTTTCCTTCATGATTTTCCGCATACCTTCTCCTTCCAAGATCTAGACTCTACGAGTCTCTTGTATGCTGACGACACGATTGTTTACACGAGTCACAACTCTCCTTTCGTCGCCCTTCACCACCTACAGAAACATAGCAATATTATCAATAACTACTATAAGACATCGGGGATAAATATCAACATACCCAAATCAGAATTGATCTGTTTTCGAAATGCAAGTGGGAAGGGACCGGCTAGCACAGTCTTAGAAAGCAGACACCTTGCACTCTGGTTAGAGGGCAATAAGATTCTCCCGAAAAATAACTTTAAATACCTTGGTGTAAATTTTAATAATTTACTTAAATTTAATCAGCATGCTAGGACTGATATAGCCAAAACGCGCAGTCACCAACATTTTGATGCCCTACTCTAAACATAAGTCACTAAACAAAAAGTCAAAACTCCTTTTTTATAAATCTCTTCTAAGACCATTACTTACTTACGCTTTCCCCGTCTGGGCTACTATTTCACCGACTGTGGCTCTTGAAGCTGAAAGACTAGAAAGAAAAATCTTAAGATGGTGCACAGGAAAAAATTTCCAATTCCAAACTAAAGGATTCTCGAACGACACCATATACAAAGAATCTAACACCATTCCCTTAATGAGGTATGCATTATCTTTATTAAAAAGAACTACAGCTAAATTGTATTCATCGGATAATGATCTCATCAGGGGAATCACCTTTTCGCGGGCGGACACCCCCGGAGAGTTTGAGAGTTACATGTCGGTAATGGACGTCTCTCTGATGGACTTCCAATCAAATCCCGATGACACCATTTTACCTTTCTACTCGAAGGCCATAACAGTGGCTAACCTGGTTAGCCCAGTATAAAAAAAAGAGAAAAAAAAAATGGGGACCCCCCCCGGTTGACTTCTTTATCCTGCGCGCTGGTGCGTCTTAAAGAAACCACAGCTACATATTTAATATTTAGCTTCTAAGTAATACAATCATTTTAAGGTGGACAAAACTCATCTCTGGTATTTTTATTATTTATTATGTCATTAGATAATACTAATCATACTAACCTTAATAATAGAGTTTCCGCATACCATCCTGGCTAAAGCCAAGAGTACCCAACTTATAAATAAGATTGGGCTCTATTAGTCCCTAACACTAGAATTATGTCAACGATCATACTGTATTCACATCTATTAATTCTTACCTCATGAAAAGATTAAAAGTTATAAAGTTATATAATAATATCAATATAATTTATCTTCTTCAAGTCTCTTAATTAAGCTACATTAAGAATTTTGCTAAACTAGATAAATATTATTTTATCCTATTTTAAATGTACATAGTTTCCTTCTGAGGCTTTAACTGATAAATTTAATGATCTCGTTGCGTGTTTTAAAATGAACCTATCTATAAAGTTGTAGCAAGCGTATTCGCTTCATTCGAACCTCAATCAAAGATCTACAATCAAAATTAGTATCTCTTCCCGTTTATTTAACTTATAGATACTCTTTTATCTCTTTTTATTGGTGTACTTCGTACCTGAGAATACAATACACGAATGTATACTTCACACTTCGTGTATTGTATTCCTTTAGTTTGTAAATTATTTGTATATGTATATGTGAACATGCGTCACACTCGATGTATATACATATAATGCTTCTGAGCCTATTCTCATAAATAGTAAATGTCAGAGCAGGCAATACTTAACAGCCGCAGACTTCTAAATAGCAAACTATAAATATAGAATTGTATTCACATATAAAATTTTCTTAAAAAGTCGCAATAAAATTCAATGCCATTCGTTATTTTACCATGTTGCTCCCCATTCTGTCGTACGCTTTCCCTGTATGTTTCGCCATTTCTCCCGTAGTGGCGACAGAATTTTAATTTCTTGAGAGAAAGATTCTCCGCCTCTGTGCTGAGAAAAACTTTAAAACTCACATCTCCAATGCCTACATCTATAACGAGACAAATGTCACCCCCTTTATCAGATATGTCCTTCTACTCATGAATAAAAACAATCACCAAACTTAACTTTGTCGACATTGATCTCATCAAAGAGATTTTATCTTCTCAGAGTGACTCCTTCTGGGACAATGTTCCATACTTAAACCGTGGCTAAATTCATAATAACTTATCTTTTTTTTGTGAAATAACTTGGTGGCTAGCTACTCTTCGTGGTCTCAGCTAAACTAGCTCAAAAAATAACAAAAACTCTAATTACAAAAAAAAAAAAAGAAAATAAAGAGAACAAAAATATATATAAAACTTATTAAAAAACAACTAAATAAACAAATCAATACTAAATGTATAATTGCACTACATCGATAACGAAAGGTGGACAGAGCCTGCGCTTATTATTTTTATACTTTTATAATTTGACTAGGTACTTCTATTAATATAACCCTGTATATGTACTGTACATATGTACTGTTATAAGTACTTTATCGTCTCTTATATGTAAATAATATCAATTTTTTTTCTTGTAACGTAAAAGTACTCTTGTATTATCGATAACTCACATCAAAAACTCATAAAGAAAAAATTAAAAAATAAAAATAAAAAAGAAACGAAAAAGAAATACAAAACGAATCAGTCCATATGTCAAGAAAACAAACAAAATCAAATAAATATAATTAAAAACAAAAAATTATAAAACATTACATATATCCCAAACAATGTATTCGAATACATCTAAATAAAAAAAAAAATAAATTTGATGGCACAACAGCTCATGAAGAACTAGGGCCTAGTGACTTACAACTCTCAACCATTCCTGTGTGCGTGTCTGCAGGAATGGAGGGGACCTACAGTTTATTGCCGAATCCGAACGGCTAACGAGCGGCACTTTTCTGTGACAGGAGATACTCTTGGAGGATTTGTCAATTCCTCGCAAGAGGCAGTAGCCGTTTTTTCTTTTAAATAAATAGGTAGCGAGGCTGGGGATCGAACCTTAGACCTCCGGCATGACAGTCCATCGCACTAACCATTACGCCACGGCTAATACTTCGAATACATCAGTAGTATGTAAATCTATCTCCAATACGAACCTTTGTTCGTATTAGTAGCTACACAATTTCCTCTTCGACACTCCTCTAGTGTATTCTCGATTTTACCTAATCTAAAACTCAATTGTAACATTTTAGATATCTATCTATATACATAAGCTCTTAACTATCCACCAGAATACCCAATCTTCTCTCTCTCCTAGCTTGTAAGGTATTGTAAGGTCTTTTATCAGTATATATGTATATTGTATATTTTATATTTTATGTTATGCGGCAACACGCCAGCAAGTTATCCCACTTTAAGCTCCTGAGCAAGAGCAGTACAACATTATATTACCCGAAAGCCATGAGGCATTAAAATGAATGTCACCTTACATAGCAGGCAATACATTATATCCGCAGTTAACTTCAAGCCATAGCATTGTAAACATTTAATGTCATATTATCTAAAAAGTCTCAATAAAGAAAATTAAAAAAAAAATTTACCATGTTGCTTCATTTATTTTCGTTTCTTGTCGCGAGCACATGTATACTTGTATGGTGCGTAAACAAAGAGTATTAACACAGTCAACAAAACTAAAAGAGAACTGCCAAATTTGAGTCATGAATCGAGAGTCTATTTGCAAATATGCAAGTCTTGCTAGCCGTGGTTGGAGCGTTTGTAGATAATTCAGCATTAAAAATGCATTATTTCCAATAGCCCAGATAAAAGGTATAGCACTTACAGAAATTATACAATAAAAGATCTGAATACATTAGACATGAATTTGGGGGTCTGAGACCTCTTAGGTGGGGCCTTCTGTATGCAATCATTTTTTTTAGTGCATCTTGCACACAGAAGGCTCCACCTGAGAGGTCTTGGACCCAACTATTCATGTCTAAGGTATTCAGATCTGTTAAAAAAATACAATTTTTTAAGTGCTATACCTTTTATCTGGGCTTTCACAAAAAAAAAAATGCATTTCCAATGTAGCAACGCCCCACCAACGGCCTGCAAGACTTGCATTTTTGCAAATAGAAATTAAAGTCCTAGGTATCTTAGTACATCATTGAATGTTTGTTGTCATTCACATCCAAAAATTGCTGGGGACTCTCAGTCTATTATGTCTGAAAGTTTATTTTGTAGGTAGTTTTTTGCAAACAATAATTATAATAGAGTTTCAGAAACCATCTCGGCTAAAGCCAAGAGAACCTATATTTGCATTGCAGAAGATTTGGATCTATATTTGCCCTAGACTGTGAAAAAACTCAATTTATGAGGTCTTAAAACCTTTAAAATAATAAATAAATATGTTATACATGTTTATATTTAAACATACAGCCCTTTTCTGCTAAATATTCACGTGAAAGTTTGTATTCTGCTATCCGTCGGAGGGAAGTAATTGCTCCAAATTTTGCATAAATTTCGATAAAAACAGGATTTAAACAATTACATTCTTTTAAGAATTTAAAAACTAAATATCAGTTAAGATTTGCACTCCAAGCGCGAAATTCAAAGATTTAATATTTAAAAAAATGATTTAAGGCAAATTAAATGAAACTCACGTGAATCGAAAGTTTTGATCGGATCGAATAGCAGAATAGGGGTGATAGTCACCGACTTGCTTTCGTGCCGACAAGATCGATCTCAATCTATGCATTTTTTGCTTACTTCGGTATACCTCGTGTTACTTCATCTGTTGTTTACTAGTGCGTTTATTAAAACCATGACCCACGGGCCGAAGAAAAAGGGTAATCGATTTTCGCCTCTTGACGAAGATGGGCCCCCCAATCTCTCAAACCCACCAAAAAAACATGAATTATGATACTCTTTATTTTCGGAAGAATGTCCTGAACTATCTTCCACCTCCAACTTTAAGAACCCAAGATTCATAATTAAATATATCTCCGACTGATAAAGATAAACCCATCAAATCGCTGTGCCCGTTTTTATTGAAAAAAGCAATTGAATTCGAGCATGTGTCGCAACTTCGTGACGGTAATTTACTTCTCCTAGTAAAATCTCAAAAAGTGGCGGGTGATTTTCTTAAAGTTAAGTCCCTTGCAAACATATGCCCTGTGTCAGTGAAATTGCATGATAATTAAATTCCATGCGTGGTTTTCGCACCATGTCTAGTCAACGTCCCTGAAACTGAAATAGTCTCTGAGATGAAATTACAAGGTGTGACTGGAGTCTACAAATTGATTAAAAATGAAAACGGAAAGCAAATACCATCCGGCTTAATGATCTTCACTTTTGATTCATTCACACTGCCAAAATCAGTAGATAAAGGTTTTTATAAAGCAAAGGTTACGGAATATATCCCAAATGCAATGCGTTGTAAAAACTGTCAACTGCTTGGTCACACAAGCAAACGCTGCACCACCCCATTCACCGACTGATTCTAACCGCACCATGTGCGCTAACTGTAAACTTCCACACTCTGCCCCTTCCAAAGACTGCCCCGAATACAAAACAGCAAAAGAAATAATTACTATAAAAACCACAAAAAAATGTTATATGGCTGAAGCGATACGTATTCACGGGCTACAAAACCCGAAATCACAAACAATAAATACATCATTTGCATCAAAAACCAAACCACAAAATACACCTTCAAATGATCTACACAAACCCACGACACTTAACCAATCTAATGACACATCAAATAACATCTGTCTGTCCTTTCGGCGATATAATTTACAATAGAAATTCTTGACGATTAATCGGAAATATATTTCTCTCTTTTTAAACGTTGACCCTAGGTTTTACTGGCAAATATGTTTGTGTTTTTTTTTTTTTTTTTCATTTTTGACGGATACTCGTTCACAGCATTGCTAGGTTTGGCAACATTTCCCCCTGGTAAGCTGTTGATGTCTTCGTCCAGGTTACCATACTCGCCAAACCGCCTAACATCAAATACCGCTAAATTTGCAACCGGTCGTGTGTATATTCCAGTAGACGTCTTCACAATTGCTGACCTCGTCTGCCCATCTCTGCTTTGGTTCACCTGTATCATTATTCCCTTCGGCCAAGTGTTCCTAGGGTTGTTCTCATCAACAAAACGTATCACATTCTGTTACAGGTTTAGCTGGTAAAAACCATTTCTTCTGGTGAGAGAAGGAAGATATTCCTTCACCCATCGTTTCCAAAATAGGTTACTATATTGTTCGTAAGTGAGCCAATGTTTTCGAAGTGAATATTTACCGCCTAAAAGCAGTTAGCCTTATGCCGTTTGATGAACCCATCAAAAAATGTTTGGGTGTAAGCGCCTCGTCACTTTCGGTATCTTCTATAGGAATATAAGTAAGTGGTCTAGAATTTCCCAGTAGGAAATTTCTAAAAATTCAGTGCTGAATAAGCTGCTTCTTCCTCGAGGAAAAGAAGCTGCACCCGCCACTTTTGTGCTCTTTTCTCTGATGAATTTAACATGGGCATGTCATTGGCGGTAGGCACATGCCACTTTCTCGATGAAAATTCAACAATGAAATCACTGGTTCGTTGGAAGTTGCTTTTTCACCAGCTTGGAATATGATGAAAAATATGATGAATATTAAACAGTGAAACCACTGCATAAATGTAAAATGCTGATTCATCAGCTTATTTTCATCGATGAATAATGTGATGAAAATTAAATACTGAAATCATTAGGTAACTGGGAGTTGCTTATTCACAGACTTATTATTGCCCGAGGAAAAATGTGAGGAATATTCAGTAGTGAAATCACCAATTACAAACGAATTGGTTTTTCACCACCTTTTTCAATAGTAGAATGTACTTCCCTTATTAAAATAAAAACTGATTTAATTTATGTGGTACCTATGTACCTAATTATTATCTTTTTATTGCATTATTATTTACATTATATAAATTAAAATAATTACAACAAATTATTAATTATTACAAAATTATTTATTGTGGCTCCTCGAGTAACCTATGAATAGAAAAAATGTTCAGTTTACAATAATTCATACATATTTGTATGTAACTAGAAAGAGTTACTAACCTTGGCATTATTTTCCACATAAATGTAACACCCGCTTCCATAGAAAAAGAACAACTAACTTGCAATGAAAATATAAAACAAAAGAAGATTTCCAAAATGTTCAACAAGCCAACAAATAAAGCACGCGCCACAAAAGAAATACAGAATAGAAGAAAAAAAAATTCAAACGATCACGTGATCATGACATGTTGAATTGAAAGGGTACATATTTTTGCACTACAGAAATCATCACATTGTTCGTACCAGGAAAAAGAAAGGGCAATTTTCAGATTATCGTTACTTTTTTCGAGAAGAAGGATATATAAAGCAGACGACGCGATTAAGAATTAAAACTGAGAGAATGAGAACTGACTACTTTTCATTTGAAAACGTCGACTTTAATTCAGCTTCAATTTCATATTTGTGGCCGAAGTCAGCCAAGGAGAGTTTTCAAAACCTTTTTTCTCTCGCAGAGTATCCTTTACAAAGCAGACGAGTGGATTTAGAGAATGAACTGATGAACTTATGCATGACTTTTCGTCAATTGAATCATCGCTTAATTTTTCCTCTTTAGCCACTTTTAATTTCGTATTGAAATCAGTTGGCTTTTTTGAAACAAGTAAAAGAAGGGGTTGTTTGGAAATGGTTTTCGAGTGCAAAGCAGATAATGTGATGAAAATCATGAACTGCTGAAACAATGCATTACTTTTTACTGATGTAATCAGTGCACACTGTTTCGCCTATGAAGTGGTAGTTGAATTCAATGATGAATTCAGCTTAATTTTTCATTGAAGACGAAATTTCCTGCTGGGTTATAATGAACTTAATAACCAACACATTAACCAAACAACAAGAATTATCAAAAAATACAAGCTATGAAAACAACCAACTCAATACCACTACCCCCAATGGGCTATCATACACCAGAGCAATTAAACCTGGGGAAATTGAAGCTTCTTGGCGAGGGAGTATAAGTGTGTAGAATTATTAGGGCAAAATGTTCTTCCTTGTTTTGAGAGGAATAACAAAGTTGAACTACTAATACAAACACAAGTTGTTTGTTTCTAGGCAAACAAAAATCTGTTGTTATGCGGAATTTAATTGTTTTTTTTTCTAAAACCAAACAATTTTTTGTTGTTCTTAACGTCAAAAAGAAAAAAAAAATACTTCTATACAAATAAATTCATTTCGTTTGCGCCAGCTTTCTTTACTCCGTGTGCGATTGAAGCAAAAGCTACCTAGGGGTTATTCTGGTTTAAAATTGGCCCAATAACCTTAGAACACAACCTACTCCAAATAGCCTCAATGTTTATTCTTCTCCTATTTCTAATTTAACGTCAAATCTTATCAATACAGATAAATATTATATGTATGAATACATCATATGATAACGACACTTAGGCCCATTTGCTAAAACGAAACTTAAATATTTATGTTCAACTTAAACGCTTATGTTTCACTTTTTCCTCAGCATAAACTGTCACATAAGCTCTTATGTTGAACTTAAATATTTAAGTTTCGTTTCGGCAAATGGCCCTTAATCAAATAATAAAACTATTTAAATAAAAGCCGCATTTCCGGACGTTCAACCTGTGCGAGGAACAAAGTTTATCCCCGTATAGATCGCACGGCCTGAAATGCGGCTCCACACAAACAAAACCAGCTCACCTTAAACCAGAGATCAGAAATAAATCTCAACCTTTTGAAAGGTCCCTTAATAACTCTTATTTGTTGCTATTTTCAATAAAAGTCACAAAATAACCTTTATTCTAAAAAAAAAAGTTTTTCGGTCAAGGTCTGAGCGAAACCTTTATTTTGTTTTTTTTTTTATGTTACGGTCAACCAGTGAGAGAAATCGCTGAGAGAAAAAAAATAAAACTCATCTGCAATTTTATCAATCAGAATGTCTCTTAGTATAGCCCTTAGTTTTTTGTTAGCACTGCATGCTGAAATGCAGCTTATTAGGCTTTTTAGTCATCATCATCAAGTTTCCTGACATATTTGCTTGGCGTCCCAGCGACTGAATTCAAAATTGAAAGGGAATTTTCATCTTTAAATTTTATTTTTAGTAACAAAAAGTACAATCTTGGGTCAAAAAAACCTTGAGAGTTTATCATTAGCGAAATTTAATACCATAAATTAAAAAAAACATAAAAATCCGTTGCTCCGCTTAGGGGGTTATCAGTCGCCAGGCAGGCGCCAATGTGAACAGTTTTCTTGACCAAAATACTCATTAACCAAAAATTTAATTTCTCTTTACAATCTTTTTTATTAAAAGCACCTTGCCCGGCCTTTTTTGAAAGTTTTTGAAAAAAAAACAAACTTTTTTACCAACTTTTTTATTGATTTTTTAGAACTACTGGCGCTACCTAGATCACGAATATGTATTTTTGAAGTCGATAGGTCGCTTAGTTTAGCCGCAAGTCAAGTTTAAAGATGCAAACTTTGATGCCACTAGCACGTCTAGTTTAGCCGCAAATCGTATTTAAAGATAAAAGTCGATTTTTCATATAATGACATGCATCACTTGAAAAGGTGGCACTTCTTAGATTACGAATATGCATTTTTGAAGTCGCTAGGTCGCTTAGTTATATTATTAAATTTTTTTTTTCGAATTAACCATTTTTGATTTATTTTCTACGAAAAAGGTTAAAGGTTGACCTTTTTCATTAATTTTTTCGTAAAAAACTCAACCATTGAGAGATATTTTAAAAAATAAAAAATAAATCTCAACCGATAACCGATATTTTGTTTTTCAATAAATAAATCTCAAACCGTAACCGAAATCTTCTTAAAGAAATGTGGTAACTCTCAGAGAGAAACCAATTGAAAATAAAGGTCAACAGTTATTTCTGATCTCTGCCCTAAACCGAACATTCAATCTTAAACTTTTATTTTTTTCTACCCTTTGCACAATATATATATTGTAACGTTTTACCACGGTTCGATATAAAACTTATTTCTTTTTAACTGTCAACGGTAAATTATTTCCTTTTAAATTAAACACACTTTACTTCACTTCAAATATTTTATTAATCATCAATCTCAATAGTATGCAACTTAAATTCACTTCCGGATACTTTTAACTTCGAACTTTACACTTTCGCTTTCAAAAATAAACTGTGTCTGTGCTCAAAAAGTTTCTCCTTATATAGTGAGCTGAGAGGTTCGGGACTCTACTCGAAAGTACTGGCACAAAAGCTATCTGGAAGGTTCCATTCCAATGAAGAGAGATGGCGTTCTCTCCACTCTTCCATTCAGCGCATTTTCCCCCTGAGAGAGATGGGCGCGCTCTCTCGGGATTTTTTTTTTATAAATGGTTGTTGTCTTCGATAAGGGTATTTTTGTACTTGTCTCTTTGTTTCTTCCGAAAGTAGTTAGGTGCTGATTTCATCGTTACATTGCCCCCCTCCTAAGATTGATCGTCCCGAACAATTCTGTCGCTCCTTTCACCATTATAACGATGCAAACGGTCACAATGAACTACTTTCAGTTTCCCTCTTACTCCTCTCTGTATACGGTAGACCACATCATTTAGTCTCTTTACAACAGTGTAGGGTCCTTCCCAGTTCTGTTGAAGCTTTGGTGACAGTCCCTTTTGTCGATGGGGATTGTAAAACCACACGAGGTCTCCCTCTTGAAATCCTGTTGTTGTTGCTCGGGCATCATAACGTGTTTTCATCCGATCACTAGATGTTTTTATGAATGCTCTGGTTCGTTGATGAATGTCAATGAGCCTTTCTTTGAGGTTATCCAAATATTCTTCTGTTCGTTGTGGCTCAATTGTCCGGCATCCAAATTTCACCTCACTAGGCAGTCGTATTGACGTTCCAAACAAGATTTCCGATGGTGTATGTCCTGTCGAGCTATGTACTGCACTCCTATATGCCATTAGGAATAATGGAATATGTCTATCCCAGTCTCGTTGGTAGTCGCCGACAACCTTGGTCGGAATGAAGTTCCATCGGTACGCCGAACCTGCTCACCCAATTGAAAACAATCTGATCCACAACTGTTTTGGTTTCTTGGTTTGGGATGGCAAATGCCTCAGGCCACTTGCTGAAGTAATCCATGACTACAAGGATGTATCGGTTTCCACTGTTGGTCTCAGGAAAAGGGCCTGCGACGTCTACTGCAATCCTCTCGAAAGGCGTGCCTACGTTGTATTGTTGCATTTTACTTTGAAGCTTCCTACCTGGGCCTTTGCTAGCAGCACAAGTATCACATTTTCGGCACCACTTTTCGACGTCCTCTCTTGCATGTAGCCAGTAGAACCGTTGTCGTATCTTTTCCAATGTCTTATTGACTCCCAAATGACCTCCGGAAGCTCCGTCATGCATCTCTCGAAGAACGTCATTAACCTTGGACCGAGGAACGACCAGCTGCATCACATAGGACTTACAGTCTGCGGATTCCCACTTACGCCTTAGAACACCTTCCTCCACATGAAGTGAGTTCCATTGTGCCCAATATGCTTTCAGGGCCGAACTTCGGTCGGAGATGTCACACCACTCTGGTTTTTCTTGGTGTTCTTTCCACGCCAGAATGGGCTCTATGTCCGAGTCTTCTTGTTGGGCAGTCCTAAGTTCTTCATTACTCCAACCGTAAATTGGATCAGCTCTCATGCGTTGGACGGCGACTGTCTCTTTTTCTTCTTGGCGTGTGCAATGTTTGCAGTCCTGTTTGCAAGGTCTTCGAGACAATGCGTCTGCGTTTGAATGCAACTTTCCTCTTCGATGTTGAATCTGATAGTCATATGTCTGCAGTCTTTCGATCCACCTTGCTACTTGACCTTCAGGATTTTTAAAATTCAAAAGCCAGTTGAGTGCGCCATGGTCTGTTCGCAGAAGGAACTTCTGTCCATAGATGTATTTATGGAAGTGCTTTGTTGCCAAGATCAGAGCTAGGAGTTCCCTTCTGGTCACACAATAATTCCGTTCTGGCTTTGAAAGTACCTTACTGTAGTAGGCGACAACCTTCTCTTCTCCATCGTGGACTTGTGACAATACAGCTCCAATTCCAACATTACTTGCATCCGCGTCAACAATGAAAGGTTTTCCCGGGGTCGGATAGGTGAGCACAGGAGCATTACATAAACGCAGCTTTAGTTCCTGAAAGCTTTTCTCACACTCACCTGACCATTTGAACGGCTTTCCCTTTTCCGTAAGCTGATGCAAGCTTTTGGCAATTCCAGCAAAATTCTTCACAAAACGCCGGTAATAAGTGGCTAAGCCAAGAAAGCTTCGGAGTTGATGTTTGTCCTGTGGTGTTGGCCAATTCTTCACAGTGTCAACTTTTTCAGGATCAGTCTTTACTCCTTGGGATGAGATGAT
Source organism: Epistrophella euchroma (assembly GCA_947049315.1). Lineage (NCBI taxonomy): Eukaryota > Metazoa > Arthropoda > Insecta > Diptera > Syrphidae > Epistrophella > Epistrophella euchroma. Next base: position 98,582,518 of record OX346246.1, read on the forward strand.
GTGTCCCAAATATTTAACTTCGGTCTTGAAAAGATCACATTTATCTGGATTAAGCTTGAGGTGTGCTTCTCGAAGCCTCTGGAATACAGCCTTTAAGTTGTCACAATGTTCGTCAAATGTTTTCCCATACACGATGACATCGTCCAAATAGACCAGGCAAGATTTCCAAGTAAGTCCTTGTAAAACGCATTCCATCAAACGCTCAAATGTAGCCGGAGCGTTGCACAGTCCAAATGGCATCACTTTAAATTGCCACAGACCATTTCCTGTGGAGAAAGCTGTCTTTTCACGATCTTCTGGGTGAATTTCTACCTGCCAGTAGCCGCTCTTTAGGTCTAATGTAGAGAACCATTTAGCACCTTCCATTGCATCTAAAGTATCGCTGATTCTGGGCAGAGGATAGCTGTCTTTCTTTGTCACATCGTTCAGCCTTCTGTAGTCCACACAAAATCGAGTGCTTCCGTCCTTCTTTTTGACAAGGACCACTGGCGATGCCCAAGGGCTTTTAGAGTTTTCGATCAGCCCATCTTTCTTCATGCCCGATATCATCTCTTCAACTTCTGCTTGTTTGGCTAAGGGGAGACGTCTTGCTGGTTGACGAATCGGTCTGGCGTCTCCTGTGTCGATCCGATGCTGCACGAGTTGTGTTCGACCATACTGCCCACTTGGTGAAGAAAATATGTCAGCATACTCATGAAGAAGACTACCAGCAATACTTAGTTGATGTTGATTCAGATTTGTTGAGTTAAGGATTTTTGCCTTTAGTTGTTCGGAGTTCGCTGGCTTCTTCGTGTCCTCTTCTGTGATCTTAGTTATCGCTGACACAGGTTCACATTTTCCGACTATTTCTCCTTTTCTCAACTTAACTTCGTAGGGTTTGATGTTCAGGATCCGTACAGGTACCATGTTGTTCTTTGGTGCCACAAGAGTCTTCCCAACGATGATGTTTTGGGAGCCTTGGTTAGTATCTGGTTCCACCATGAGGTATCGATGACCACCCAAATCGCCTTTAATTTTAGCCCAAACGAACACTTCAGAAGAAGACGGCAAGCATATGTCTTCTTTGATGACACTTCTTAGAGTTGATGATTTTTCGTCACCATAAACCATAGGAATCTCTACATTTTGATAACTAAGAACTTGCTTACCAATATCCAGAATTATTCCATGTTCTTTCATGAAGTCGATTCCAATGATGCACTCGTCACATATATCTGCTACCAAAAACAGATGTGAAAACTCCAGTTCTGCCAAACGAATCGGAAGACGAACTTCTCCGTACACTTTTGCTGCCTCTCCTGTAGCAGTTTTCAGACGATAGCTATTGGTGTTATGCAGCCATGTCATCTTAACCAAGTCCCTTCTTACAATGGAGGCAGTGGCACCAGTGTCGATTGTAGCCACGTGTTTCTTGCCGTTTAATGTTGCCTCCACAGTCAGACTTTTGTTGTTTCATTTAGTCTGTGAGACCTGGATAGTGTTTCTGGGGCCATCGATACCAGAAACCAGCTTCTGCCCCTCGAAGTTGGTTCTTACTCGTTTCCCGGCTGGGAAACAAGCTGAGCAGGAATGTTGGTGTTATTGCTTACCTGCTCTCGAGTACTATTTCTACTTCCACAATTTTGACATGCAGCTCTTCTTGGTGGCAATCTGCACTGGCGCTGGAGATGTCCGGTCTTGTTACAGTTCCAGCATCGAGCAGGTCCGTCTCGCTGACTTCTTTGGAATGCGGTTCTCTGACAGGAGCATTCTTCAACTTCTATTTCTCTTACCCGATGGATTCCTTGTGAAGCCTGTTCTGCTGCTTCCATAGTTAGAGCGAACGCCAATGCTTCAGGAAGCGTGCGTTTTCCGGCAGTTCGAATCGCTCGCTGAAGGTTGATGTCGGATACAGCGCGGACAAATGCTTCTGTTGCGAACTGGTTTATTATTTCCTCTCCTGCAGTTGGATATGCCAGGTGAGCCAGCCGTTCGATATCTGCTTGAAGTTGTTGCAGACTTTCTCCTCTTTTCTGGATTCTGGTATTGAGTTGGACACGGAAGACTTCTTGCATATGGCCATCTCCAAAGCGTTTCTCAATGGCCTGAACAAGAGCTGTGAAGTTGCCGTTCTTGTCCGCTGGTATGGTTTGCAACAATTCAGCAGCAGGTCCTCTTAGGGCAAGCGTCAGAGCTATAAATTTGTCTTCGTCATCCCAGCCATTTGTTGCCGCGGCTGCCTCAAACTGCTTCTTGTAAATCGACCAAGAAGTTTGTCCATCAAAGGTTGGCGGATGCATTTCCTTTCGCTTTAGAAAGTCACCAGAACTTTCTCGAATCTTAATTTTCCGAACTCTATCTAGTTCCATCGTAATGCTCTGAATTTTATTTTCCACTGTCTCGAACTTATCTTGAACGTTCTCGATCTTTGCATCTACTTTCGAAAATTGTTTTTCGACGCCTTCAAAACGTTCATCAAGAGCAATGAACTTGTTTTCAAATACAGTTAATTTACTTTCGAGGATGTTTTTCTGTTCCTCTAGAAGATTCTTATGCTCAACACTTTGTTTTTCCATTTGTCCGAGAAGATTATTTTGTTCATTCTTTTGTTCTCTTCTTTGCTCTTCGAGAAGATTCTTTTGCTCAACACTTTGTTTTTCCATTTGTTCAAGAAGATTCTTTTGTTCTTTTCTTTGCTCTTCGAACTGGGCGAGCAGCAGAGCCATCATATTGGTCATATCTGAACTAGTACTTACTTGCTCTTCCTCCATTTCAATCGTAAAAATAAACGTGTCTGGGTTTTCACCTTGTTGCCTTAAATGTTCCTGCAGACGAATAATGAGGTCATTTTTTGATCCAGCAGTATGAAGACCTCGTTTATTTAGTTCTGCTTTAAGTTCAACACAATTTAAATCATTCAAAATTTTACCCATTTTCTGTTTATTTAAAAAAAAAAAAATACACGCACTTTTTATTTTAAGTTTATTTACTTAAATGCACAGATAAAATAAGTTTTATCCCTTATTCTGACACCAATGCAACGTTTTACCACGGTTCGATATAAAACTTATTTCTTTTTAACTGTCAACGGTATATTATTTCCTTTTAAATTAAACACACTTTACTTCACTTCAAATATTTTATTAATCATCAATCTCAATAGTATGCAACTTAAATTCACTTCCGGATACTTTTAACTTCGAACTTTACACTTTCGCTTTCAAAAATAAACTGTGTCTGTGCTCAAAAAGTTTCTCCTTATATAGTGAGCTGAGAGGTTCGGGACTCTACTCGAAAGTACTGGCACAAAAGCTATCTGGAAGGTTCCATTCCAATGAAGAGAGATGGCGTTCTCTCCACTCTTCCATTCAGCGCATTTTCCCCCTGAGAGAGATGGGCGCGCTCTCTCGGGATTTTTTTTTTATAAATGGTTGTTGTCTTCGATAAGAGTATTTTTGTACTTGTCTCTTTGTTTGTTCCGAAAGTAGTTAGGTGCTGATTTCATCGTTACATTGCCCCCCTCCTAAGATTGATCGTCCTGAACAATTCTGTCGCTCCTTTCACCATTATAACGATGCAAACGGTCACAATGAACTACTTTCAGTTTCCCTCTTACTCCTCTCTGTATACGGTAGACCACATCATTTAGTCTCTTTACAACAGTGTAGGGTCCTTCCCAGTTCTGTTGAAGCTTTGGTGACAGTCCCTTTTGTCGATGGGGATTGTAAAACCACACGAGGTCTCCCTCTTGAAATCCTGTTGTTGTTGCTCGGGCATCATAACGTGTTTTCATCCGATCACTAGATGTTTTTATGAATGCTCTGGTTCGTTGATGAATGTCAATGAGCCTTTCTTTGAGGTTATCCAAATATTCTTCTGTTCGTTGTGGCTCAATTGTCCGGCATCCAAATTTCACCTCACTAGGCAGTCGTATTGACGTTCCAAACAAGATTTCCGATGGTGTATGTCCTGTCGAGCTATGTACTGCACTCCTATATGCCATTAGGAATAATGGAATATGTCTATCCCAGTCTCGTTGGTAGTCGCCGACAACCTTGGTCGGAATGAAGTTCCATCGGTACGCCGAACCTGCTCACCCAATTGAAAACAATCTGATCCACAACTGTTTTGGTTTCTTGGTTTGGGATGGCAAATGCCTCAGGCCACTTGCTGAAGTAATCCATGACTACAAGGATGTATCGGTTTCCACTGTTGGTCTCAGGAAAAGGGCCTGCGACGTCTACTGCAATCCTCTCGAAAGGCGTGCCTACGTTGTATTGTTGCATTTTACTTTGAAGCTTCCTACCTGGGCCTTTGCTAGCAGCACAAGTATCACATTTTCGGCACCACTTTTCGACGTCCTCTCTTGCATGTAGCCAGTAGAACCGTTGTCGTATCTTTTCCAATGTCTTATTGACTCCCAAATGACCTCCGGAAGCTCCGTCATGCATCTCTCGAAGAACGTCATTAACCTTGGACCGAGGAACGACCAGCTGCATCACATAGGACTTACAGTCTGCGGATTCCCACTTACGCCTTAGAACACCTTCCTCCACATGAAGTGAGTTCCATTGTGCCCAATATGCTTTCAGGGCCGAACTTCGGTCGGAGATGTCACACCACTCTGGTTTTTCTTGGTGTTCTTTCCACGCCAGAATGGGCTCTATGTCCGAGTCTTCTTGTTGGGCAGTCCTAAGTTCTTCATTACTCCAACCGTAAATTGGATCAGCTCTCATGCGTTGGACGGCGACTGTCTCTTTTTCTTCTTGGCGTGTGCAATGTTTGCAGTCCTGTTTGCAAGGTCTTCGAGACAATGCGTCTGCGTTTGAATGCAACTTTCCTCTTCGATGTTGAATCTGATAGTCATATGTCTGCAGTCTTTCGATCCACCTTGCTACTTGACCTTCAGGATTTTTAAAATTCAAAAGCCAGTTGAGTGCGCCATGGTCTGTTCGCAGAAGGAACTTCTGTCCATAGATGTACTTATGGAAGTGCTTTGTTGCCAAGATCAGAGCTAGGAGTTCCCTTCTGGTCACACAATAATTCCGTTCTGGCTTTGAAAGTACCTTACTGTAGTAGGCGACAACCTTCTCTTCTCCATCGTGGACTTGTGACAATACAGCTCCAATTCCAACATTACTTGCATCCGCGTCAACAATGAAAGGTTTTCCCGGGGTCGGATAGGTGAGCACAGGAGCATTACATAAACGCAGCTTTAGTTCCTGAAAGCTTTTCTCACACTCACCTGACCATTTGAACGGCTTTCCCTTTTCCGTAAGCTGATGCAAGCTTTTGGCAATTCCAGCAAAATTCTTCACAAAACGCCGGTAATAAGTGGCTAAGCCAAGAAAGCTTCGGAGTTGATGTTTGTCCTGTGGTGTTGGCCAATTCTTCACAGTGTCAACTTTTTCAGGATCAGTCTTTACTCCTTGGGATGAGATGATGTGTCCCAAATATTTAACTTCGGTCTTGAAAAGATCACATTTATCTGGATTAAGCTTGAGGTGTGCTTCTCGAAGCCTCTGGAATACAGCCTTTAAGTTGTCACAATGTTCGTCAAATGTTTTCCCATACACGATGACATCGTCCAAATAGACCAGGCAAGATTTCCAAGTAAGTCCTTGTAAAACGCATTCCATCAAACGCTCAAATGTAGCCGGAGCGTTGCACAGTCCAAATGGCATCACTTTAAATTGCCACAGACCATTTCCTGTGGAGAAAGCTGTCTTTTCACGATCTTCTGGGTGAATTTCTACCTGCCAGTAGCCGCTCTTTAGGTCTAATGTAGAGAACCATTTAGCACCTTCCATTGCATCTAAAGTATCGCTGATTCTGGGCAGAGGATAGCTGTCTTTCTTTGTCACATCGTTCAGCCTTCTGTAGTCCACACAAAATCGAGTGCTTCCGTCCTTCTTTTTGACAAGGACCACTGGCGATGCCCAAGGGCTTTTAGAGTTTTCGATCAGCCCATCTTTCTTCATGCCCGATATCATCTCTTCAACTTCTGCTTGTTTGGCTAAGGGGAGACGTCTTGCTGGTTGACGAATCGGTCTGGCGTCTCCTGTGTCGATCCGATGCTGCACGAGTTGTGTTCGACCATACTGCCCACTTGGTGAAGAAAATATGTCAGCATACTCATGAAGAAGACTACCAGCAATACTTAGTTGATGTTGATTCAGATTTGTTGAGTTAAGGATTTTTGCCTTTAGTTGTTCGGAGTTCGCTGGCTTCTTCGTGTCCTCTTCTGTGATCTTAGTTATCGCTGACACAGGTTCACATTTTCCGACTATTTCTCCTTTTCTCAACTTAACTTCGTAGGGTTTGATGTTCAGGATCCGTACAGGTACCATGTTGTTCTTTGGTGCCACAAGAGTCTTCCCAACGATGATGTTTTGGGAGCCTTGGTTAGTATCTGGTTCCACCATGAGGTATCGATGACCACCCAAATCGCCTTTAATTTTAGCCCAAACGAACACTTCAGAAGAAGACGGCTAGCATATGTCTTCTTTGATGACACTTCTTAGAGTTGATGATTTTTCGTCACCATAAACCATAGGAATCTCTACATTTTGATAACTAAGAACTTGCTTACCAATATCCAGAATTATTCCATGTTCTTTCATGAAGTCGATTCCAATGATGCACTCGTCACATATATCTGCTACCAAAAACAGATGTGAAAACTCCAGTTCTGCCAAACGAATCGGAAGACGAACTTCTCCGTACACTTTTGCTGCCTCTCCTGTAGCAGTTTTCAGACGATAGCTATTGGTGTTATGCAGCCATGTCATCTTAACCAAGTCCCTTCTTACAATGGAGGCAGTGGCACCAGTGTCGATTGTAGCCACGTGTTTCTTGCCGTTTAATGTTGCCTCCACAGTCAGACTTTTGTTGTTTCATTTAGTCTGTGAGACCTGGATAGTGTTTCTGGGGCCATCGATACCAGAAACCAGCTTCTGCCCCTCGAAGTTGGTTCTTACTCGTTTCCCGGCTGGGAAACAAGCTGAGCAGGAATGTTGGTGTTATTGCTTACCTGCTCTCGAGTACTATTTCTACTTCCACAATTTTGACATGCAGCTCTTCTTGGTGGCAATCTGCACTGGCGCTGGAGATGTCCGGTCTTGTTACAGTTCCAGCATCGAGCAGGTCCGTCTCGCTGACTTCTTTGGAATGCGGTTCTCTGACAGGAGCATTCTTCAACTTCTATTTCTCTTACCCGATGGATTCCTTGTGAAGCCTGTTCTGCTGCTTCCATAGTTAGAGCGAACGCCAATGCTTCAGGAAGCGTGCGTTTTCCGGCAGTTCGAATCGCTCGCTGAAGGTTGATGTCGGATACAGCGCGGACAAATGCTTCTGTTGCGAACTGGTTTATTATTTCCTCTCCTGCAGTTGGATATGCCAGGTGAGCCAGCCGTTCGATATCTGCTTGAAGTTGTTGCAGACTTTCTCCTCTTTTCTGGATTCTGGTATTGAGTTGGACACGGAAGACTTCTTGCATATGGCCATCTCCAAAGCGTTTCTCAATGGCCTGAACAAGAGCTGTGAAGTTGCCGTTCTTGTCCGCTGGTATGGTTTGCAACAATTCAGCAGCAGGTCCTCTTAGGGCAAGCGTCAGAGCTATAAATTTGTCTTCGTCATCCCAGCCATTTGTTGCCGCGGCTGCCTCAAACTGCTTCTTGTAAATCGACCAAGAAGTTTGTCCATCAAAGGTTGGCGGATGCATTTCCTTTCGCTTTAGAAAGTCACCAGAACTTTCTCGAATCTTAATTTTCCGAACTCTATCTAGTTCCATCGTAATGCTCTGAATTTTATTTTCCACTGTCTCGAACTTATCTTGAACGTTCTCGATCTTTGCATCTACTTTCGAAAATTGTTTTTCGACGCCTTCAAAACGTTCATCAAGAGCAATGAACTTGTTTTCAAATACAGTTAATTTACTTTCGAGGATGTTTTTCTGTTCCTCTAGAAGATTCTTATGCTCAACACTTTGTTTTTCCATTTGTCCGAGAAGATTATTTTGTTCATTCTTTTGTTCTCTTCTTTGCTCTTCGAGAAGATTCTTTTGCTCAACACTTTGTTTTTCCATTTGTTCAAGAAGATTCTTTTGTTCTTTTCTTTGCTCTTCGAACTGGGCGAGCAGCAGAGCCATCATATTGGTCATATCTGAACTAGTACTTACTTGCTCTTCCTCCATTTCAATCGTAAAAATAAACGTGTCTGGGTTTTCACCTTGTTGCCTTAAATGTTCCTGCAGACGAATAATGAGGTCATTTTTTGATCCAGCAGTAGGAAGACCTCGTTTATTTAGTTCTGCTTTAAGTTCAACACAATTTAAATCATTCAAAATTTTACCCATTTTCTGTTTATTTAAAAAAAAAAAAATACACGCACTTTTTATTTTAAGTTTATTTACTTAAATGCACAGATAAAATAAGTTTTATCCCTTATTCTGACACCAATGCAACGTTTTACCACGGTTCGATATAAAACTTATTTCTTTTTAACTGTCAACGGTAAATTATTTCCTTTTAAATTAAACACACTTTACTTCACTTCAAATATTTTATTAATCATCAATCTCAATAGTATGCAACTTAAATTCACTTCCGGATACTTTTAACTTCGAACTTTACACTTTCGCTTTCAAAAATAAACTGTGTCTGTGCTCAAAAAGTTTCTCCTTATATAGTGAGCTGAGAGGTTCGGGACTCTACTCGAAAGTACTGGCACAAAAGCTATCTGGAAGGTTCCATTCCAATGAAGAGAGATGGCGTTCTCTCCACTCTTCCATTCAGCGCATTTTCCCCCTGAGAGAGATGGGCGCGCTCTCTCGGGATTTTTTTTTTATAAATGGTTGTTGTCTTCGATAAGAGTATTTTTGTACTTGTCTCTTTGTTTGTTCCGAAAGTAGTTAGGTGCTGATTTCATCGTTACAATATATAAAAAAAAGATATTGTGTCTAAGGGCCTTTTATTTTCAATGACGGTCAAAGTTCTGCAATAGAACATGAACGGTTATTTTAATACTTACCATGAGCTGCAACTATTAATAAAAGACCAAAATCCATCAATAATTTCACTTCAAGAAACCCTAATACCATTTAATCCAGACCCAAATTAAATATTATAAATGAAAGAGTCGGTGACTCACTGACACATTCATTCATTTGACTCATCATTTCATTGTACAGCTTATACTGTAAATCATAAAAATATAAAATAAATTTTATTTAATAGGGAATTTTATGAAGGGGGTCGATAAGACGGGATTTTTTGAAATTCTAATTTTAAGTAAGGTAAAATAGAGTTTTTTTGATTAAAGGTCGAAAAACTATTTTCTAAACGGGAGGGGGTAGAACTTTCATTCTAATTTTAATTGATAGATTTTTGAAATACAAGAAACTTTTCAATTAAAAAAAAAAAAATCTAAAAAATCTACAAAGCGAGTTATAAAATGTTAAAAGTTGACTTTTGAATAAGACGCGTTTGACAAATAATTCGCTATAAATCGGGGGTATTAGATAGGGAAACAAATTTTACACCATTAAAAAGATAATAAAAAAAATTATCCATGTTTCAGGAATTTTCGATAGGAATTTTTTTTCACCTACTTTTTGTTTTGAAGAAGAAACATTTTTTGTACCCATTTTTTTTGTGGTTTTTGATTTTTTATATTTTTATGGGTAGTTCTAAAAATCTGAAATTTCTACAGCTAATAGAAATTGTTAATTTATAAATATTTTAAAATTTTTAAATTTTTTCAACCATCCCAACTCCAGATATTTACAAAATTAATGCTTTTTTTGCATGCCCTCACAACTTTTTACTGGATGCATCTATAAATTTTATATTTCTTTTACCAGCACCTTAGAAAGCTAACGTTTAAATTTACATCTCAATCAATATTCTACATCCTACACAACCCTTACAATAGATTAAAAAGTTTCCATCAAAAAATTACACGAAAATCTTGATAAATGGGTATGATTGTTCGTTGTCCACGGATGGTCAATACTTTAGCTTCTAACTTTCGTTCTAATTGTCGGATTTTATTTTTGATTACATATTTAGAAAGGTGAAATGTCCGTTCAGTACCAGATATAATTTTTTTTTCGAAATTCCAAAAATGTTCATACTAAAATCTACATTGAAAATTTTGAGCACCTAACTTTTTCGAGAGAGTGAGAGAATACAAAAAAAAAACAATTCAAACCATGTGCCAGTGCGTTGATATATTTGTGTATAGGTATAGCGTATAGCTATAGTAAAAGTTCATATTAAAAAAACTAAAGCAGTCCAGTCGGTAGGGTTTTCTCAAGCAAGAAGAACATAAGCGGAGTAGGTATATGAGTAGGTAGGTATATTTTTTTGTAGCCGAAAAAAATGCTTGTACTGAAAGTGGTTGGTTAGGTGGTGGGTGGTTTGTGATGGTGAATGGAATGTAATTCAACACAAGGGCGTGCCCAAGGAGGGGTAAGGGGGCATTTGCACTCCTAATAAAAATTATTTTTCTAATTTTTTTTTTTGATTGAGTACACAATCAAAGGCGTACACAAAGGTGCTTATGCAAATCGATTAAATTTATAACTTCTTAAGTTCAAATGTTCGGATTTTTAGAGTGAGAGTTTTTTAATGAGGACAATGTAATGCAACACAAGAACGTGTGTAAGGAGGGGTAAGAGAGCATTTGCACCCCTTATCAAAATTATTATTTTTCTAACTTTTTTGTTGATTATTAAACAGTCAAGGGCGTACGCAAGGGTGATAGGCGGGCGCTTATTACACACATGCAAACCAGCTTTAATTTATAACTTGAGTTCTAATGGTCGGATTTTCAAGGTTAGAGTTTTTGAATGAAGATTAAATGTGAAGCAACACAAGGGCGTGCGCGAAAAGGTGTAACCGAGCATTTGCACCTTTTATTAAAATTATGTTTTCCATTTTTTTTTTTCTTACTAAGTACCTACTTATGTATGTAATTACACAATCAAGGGCGTATGCAAGGGGTGCTTATTACTGCAAATCGGCTAAATTTACAACTTGAGTTCTAATTGTTTGATTTTCAAGGTACGACTTGTTAAATGAAGATTAAATGAAATGCGATACAAGACCGTGCACAAGGAGGAGTAAAGGGGCATTTGCACCCTTAATAAAAACAATTTTTCTAACTTTTTTTGCTGAGTAATTCACAATCAAGGGCATACGCAAAGGTGGTAGAGGGGTGCTAATTACATGCAAATCGGCTTAATTTACAACTTGAGTTCTAATTGTTGGATTTTCAATGAAGATTAAATGTAATGCAACACAAGGGCGTGCGCAAGGAGGGGTAAGGGGTAACTTTCACCCCTTATCTTAATTAATTCCCTATTTATTTTGTAAAATTATTACACAGCAAATAGCGAGGGGAGTTTTTTTTTACAGACAATTCCGCTTAATTTATAACTTTAATTCTAATGGCCAAAATTACAAGATTAGAGTTTTTAAATGAATTTAAAATATAATACAATGCAAGTCGTGAGATTGGCGGGACAGAAATGCACTTGGTTTTAATAAGTTGATTGTCATAGCTAAACTATTAACTTGAACGCAAAATATAAAACTATCTGTATAATTCGTCAGCCAAGCAACTGTCGTGGGCACACTGAAGTTAGGTATGATGACTTATAATACATAAATAAATAAATAAACAAATGCCTACATAATTCAATAAATAATAATTATAATTACATAAACATACATACATACATATGTACATATGTACATACATATATACATATTTATTATTATTAATATTTATTATATATTATTATAGGTAGGTATGTACATACATATGTAGGTACATAAATAAATTATTTTTTAATATAAAAAAATTTATGTTACATTCTATTATTAAGTCTGCGAAGCGACTGACGCGGGCAAATCGGCTAGTAAAATTACAAACTACACTCCGAAACAATACAATGCTCATTTTCATAACCTCACTGCAAATAATACGGCCAAGCAAGAGACCGGACTTCTAGTACATTATTTTGTCCTTTTTTAGGTTTTTATTAATTTGCTTCCTTCTATGTACGTCCGTACGATAAAAGCTTCGCAGTCGATTTAAAACTAACTTTCCGATTAGCTAGACACCTGGGGCAGATACTCCATAATGTATTAATATTAGTGTTTTATTGTATTGGGGATACACTCTGATACCTCACTTGATTACGGACAGTCAATTTTTTTATTTTTCAAAATATTCAATGGCCTGGGAAAAATGATTAACAGAATGGAAGAAGGATATTTAAAGGTGTTTTGGTTTAAGTTGATAAATTCTATTCTTATAAGGCTTTTCACAGTGAGTGTTGCCATAGAAAATTTTCGCTCCATTCCTGCAGACAAGCACATAGAAATGATTGAGAGTTGTAAATCACTAGCCCCTAGTTCTACATGAGCTGTTGTGCCATCAAATTTGTTTATTTTTAAACCAAGCTTTTGGTTAAAGATGCAAAATTTCAATAGTTTTAGTTCTACCTAAAGATAGCTGAGTCATTTCAAATAGTAGAATTTGTTGTGCATGCATTGGTAAATCACTGGGTCTTACGTGCTGGCTTTATCTTAATTTGAAGATGTTCACGTTAAGAACAGTCGCCCAACTGGATCTCTAGTTTCAGACTTGATTTTAACTATAAAAAGCCTTAAGTTAGTACCGAGATTTTTTGAGATTTTTCAGGATCAAAAAAAAAAAAAACAGCTGTGCACATCATATAAACTTATCGGCTCTGAGACAAATAGTTTTCTCCTGTTCCTTGTCAGCTTGAATTTTCCCTATGTCTTCCTTACTTAAGGTGGCACTGCAGTCCGCAGTGCAGAGCTTCAACCAACTAGCTTTTTTCAACTAGCTGTTTCCAATTGAAGTCCTCTTCCACTTGCTTGCGCCACCTGAGTCGCGGCCTTTCTCTACTTCAGCGTCCCTCGGGGTTAGATCCAGACTCATTCGGGCCAGAGCTGTAATATAAAAATACACTTTATTTACTCTAGAGAGGGCTTTGCTTCTTAATTATGCTCAATCTGAGCCGCCGGTATTTAATGTCCTTTCTTGTTGACACCATATACTTGGGATTGCCTTAATTGAAGGTTAAACCCATATCCCTAGCCTTTATTTTAACGCTCACAAAAGCGCTACTCAAAACACGCTATGTCGCCTTTCATTAAAGAAAGTTGTTGAAGAAGAAGTAGCGTTAAAGCGTATCACCTTGCCTACATTCTTTTTCGACATCGAATTATTTCCTTAGTTAATAATTAATTCTTTCTATAGCTTCGAATACAAATTATTCAACTTAAGTCCTGCATACTCTTAACGTACTTTTATTTGATTCTGAGTGTCTTAATGTTAATATTTTCCTTATATCCGTAGTCAAGCAAGACAAAAATTAATGTAATATTTTATGACCTCATTGGGAAAAAGGCTGACAAAAATAGAATATCTCACATAATATCCTTCTTTCATTCTGTTAATCATTTTTCCCAGATTATTGAATATTTTGAAAAATAAAAAAAATGACTGTCCGTAATCAAGTGAGGCAGAGTGTATCTCCAATACAATAAAACATTAATATTAATACATTATGGAGTATGCGCCCTAGGTCTCTAGCTAATAGGAAAGTTAGTTTTAAATCGACTGCGGAGTTTTTATCGTACGGACGTACATTGAAGAAGCTAATTAATAAAAACGTAAAAAAGGACAAAAAACTCTTTCTCACTCTTCGCCGAAATGTTTTAATCTCAAAATAAAAAACTGTAATGAAATTCTCTACAAGATTTGTTATGAAGACTTTTTCTCTAAAATCACTCGTTAAGAAGTTATTAGCCTGCGCAGTGGGAAGAAACTGAAAATTTCACAAAATACGAAATTTTAGCCTTTTTTGGTAGCTTCATAGCTTTGTCGGTGGTGCGTTCTTTTATGTTACTGTGGTTAACTAAGGTATAGTTAAATGTGTCAAAAATAAAAGTTGACGTGTCATAGTTAAGAAAGTTACTCTTGGTAACTTTGTCATTTAGGAACGACCAGAGTTAACAATATTTAATCTGTCAAACGAAAGGGGTTGAAAAAAAATCGAATTGTATTTGGAATCAATAACCAAGACAAAATGTGATTGCATTAAATTTATTGCAAGAATAATTAATCGGAATTTAAAATAACATGAGTAATATTTCCGAATTAAATTTCTTTGCACTCAGTTTTTTTATAAATCGAACAAAAATAAGTACAATTTCTTTCATTGCTTATGGCACAGAATTTTCGATGAAAAATTGACCAAATAAAAAGAAGACAGAAAGAAAATGCATCAGACAATAAAAGAAAACTATTCCAAAAATCAAATTCGACAAAATAAAATCGTTGAAATTGATAAATTTATATTTTAAATATTGAAAAAAGTTCCAAATCAAAAGGGCAAAAAGTAAACAAAAGATCCACCATTACATTTCAGCTCTGTTTGACAGATCAACTATTTCAACTCATATCAAGGAGATGAGTTGGAAAAAGGTACAAAAAGTTACTTTTTGACACTTTTACTTTGAATTTAGGAACGACTTTGTGACGTCATAAAGTTAACTCCAACTATAGTTAACTATAGTTAACCACAGTACATAAAAGAACGCACCACGGGCCTCCAATGTATAGGGGCCAAATCCAATTCAACCTACATAAAATTCTTTCGCAAATTTTCATTGAATAATGAAACAAAATATGTTTAGAATGAATGTGTATGTGTAATTTTTGTCATATTATTGCTTCTAGTATCGTCCCGTGGCCGAAAGTCGTCCAACAAAAACTGACACACTCTAGGAAGGAGAAAAACTTTTAAAACTTTCAATTTCACAATCAATTTGTTTGAAAATATTAAAAAAAAAAACATTTTGTTTTAATTTAATTTTTTTTTTAAATATACAAAGTGTTCGACAGTGTAAAAACAAAAATGACCTTCAGTGTGTAAATGCACATCTCCGGAATTGTGGCTTTCAACCCATATAAAATTAATCGAAATCGGTCAAATACTTTTTGAGAAAATGGTCCCACAAAATTTATTTAAGGCTATTTATATATAGATACGTCACACAAGTGTCGAAATTGTTTGGGTGGGGCCCCCAAACAATTTTCTAAGATTTTTTCAACAAAAATATATGTGTTTAAAAACACCCACAGAGCATCTACAAAGTCATGCTTACTTATTAGTTTTTAAATAATTTAGAAATAATGAAAAATGCTCAGTCCGGAATTTATATATCTACTCATTCGTTAATTTTCTATTTTAATAAAATTGGCATATAGTACATACATAGTTTTAAAAAAAATTATTCTTGAACTCAAAATTTAGAAAAATTATTTACGAATTTTTTCGAACTAATTTTTCTTAAAAATTTACATCGTTAAGTACTAGTTTTTTTTTTGATATTAAATGCTCTATTTAATTTTATATTAAGTGCTAAAAACTTATAAAAAATTACCTTCGAACTACTATGAGCCAAGAACGTCTAGTCCGGGGCTCGACAATGGGCGGCCCAAGTAGTGTTCCCAACCATCCTCCATTTGGGCAGATAGTCCTCCTTTTCAACTATTTGTCCTCCCGTCCTTCTTTACTTAAAAATGTCCTTCTTTTCAAAAATCTCACGGATTTAATTTCATTTCAAATTTCGAATGCTACTTTTATGTGACAAAATTACACTATTTCTGTCATTTAATACTTTATTTTAAGCATTCCTATTTCATCTGCATTTTACGAAATAGTTATTTTGTTAGTAAACAGCAAATCGAGGAAATAGAGATAAAATTGAAAGAATAATTATGTACTTTCAAAAGTCAAGACAAGTAAATATTTTAGAAGCAGGGATAAAAAAAAAACATATTTTTTTTCCAAAAATATGTACATTTCAAATGTAATTTTAATAGTGATGAATACAAAGAAAATCTTTTGAATTATTTTATTTTATGAGGCAGCACAATGCCAATTTTTTATTATTTTATATATTCATTTTTATTTTTTAGTGGCTCTATGGCAAATATTGGTTCCGTGTAAAAAGGAATTTGACACTACTATGATGTAGAAATGCGAAGAAGTATGTTTTATCATATCGTCCGTCAGGCAGTCTGTCTGTGCTTCTGTGTACCTATGCATCCATGCGTTCACTGTAATTTGAGTTAGAGCCAAAACGGGTAGACCGATTTGCTTCAATTTGTTGGGTAATTCTCTGGACAGAATGAATTCCAATTTTAGTTTTAGCTCATCAAGAAAAAGAGGGTTACGATTTTGATTCAACTTGGTACCTGTAATGACTAAAGTGATAGCAACAAACATCTTTTCAGGTTTATGCCAAGTAATTTACATAATTTGTTTAATTTTCGGGTTATACACATAAAGCCATTAAGGCTTTAGTGATTTTGTTATAATTGTGCAGTCTGAAGCTTCTGATTAGTTTTAAATTCACAATAAAACCAGAACAGTAAGATTGTGCAAAAGCAGCTTTCTCCAAGTTTTGCATTATATGTACACTCAGCTACGCCTTTGCCCTTGACGAATTTCAAGTTCAAATGGAAATAATTAGAGCTGCAAGAGTTTAGTTTTTGGCAAATGTAAATTTAAGGGGCCTCATTCAGCATTGCCGCCCCGGGCCTCTAACAAGCTAAGCCCGCCATTGACAGGAGGGGTCGATTTTTTTTTTAATTGACTACATAAAAAAAAAATAAAAAAAAAAAAAAACAAACGGCTTCAATTATGATCTTGTGCGTCGCAGCTTTTTTTAAAGCCAGAAATCTCATCTTTCATTTTGTTTTTAAATTAAATTTTTTCAATGAACATTCAATAAAAAATAATTTTCAAACTCAAAATTAAAAAAAAACAAAACTAACATATGTTTTTATTTAAAAAAAAACGTATTCACATCTACGTACTTTAGTGCTCGTTTGGATTTTAATACTAAATATGCTTATATCGATCTTTGTCGAGCATTAAAAGCTAGATAGGTAGCTGCACGCTTTTTAGTTTTTGAGAAAATTAAAAACTACAAAACTAAATGTTTTCTTTTGAATTTAATTTTTTATAAAAATTATTACAGGACATTAGATTACAAAGCTATTTTTGTATCTAGAAGTCTAAGGTATAACTTTGAAATCTATTTTGCACTTTTTCACATTTTTTTCTAATTTTGAAAAAAATTAAGAAAAAAATCAATATTTATGTATGGAATCCGTTATTTTTTATAAAAATATTAAGTACCCATCGCGGAATAATAACCAAACTAGAGTAAATTAGGCACCAGACAAACTCTTGTTCAGAAAAATTATATCCAACAGCATTCTTGAATCACCTTTGTGTTCGCGGTTAACGTTTGTTTTCATAAAAAGTCGAATAACTTTTGATTCTGTCAAGTTTTGTCAACGAATTTTTTTTTATAATGGTAATATAGAGTTTGACGAACTTAATAGGGGCAGAAATTTGAGGTTGCGAGAGATTGCAGGTTTTTGGCGGGCTTTTTACAAAAAATATAGTACTACAAAATTTGATTCTGTAAAATTATAAAAATTTTACACAACTAGTTAATAAATATTACTGATTGATTTTGATCGTTTTCAATAATAAATATACCAGTAGACTAGAAAAAAGTGATCTTACAATTTTTTTCCATTTATAGAATTAAAAACGACAATTTGAAAAAAAAAGGAAAATTGTCTTCATAATTCAGTTTTTTCATACACATCTAGAACAAAACTTTTTCAAAAACCATTAATGGGGTTATTCATAGTGTCAAGTATTTAGAGTGATTCCTGAAAATTTCATGCAAATGTGAGACCATTTTTTTGACCACTTTTGTCGCGCTAAAATGTCATTTCATCCCACAGTGCGACGAGCCTTCGAAAAAAAGCAACACACACTACTCAAAAATAAACCCAACAAAGTCAATTTCGGTCCACCACACATGCCGAAATCAAAGATCTCCAACTTCATCCAACTTCGACTTGGCCATGGCCATACCTCTGCCTTCCATCTTCACATCCTCAAAAAAGAGCCCCCTCCCACTTGTCCTACCTGCCATACAACTTTTAATCTTAAAAACTTGCTCCACGATTGCAACTGACTAAGACCAATCATCAACAACATATTAAATGGAAACGACATCATCGAAATATTAAAATACCCAAATATAACAAAATTAATGAAATTCTGTTGGCAACAGACACAAATGTATAAACTAATATTAAAAACTAAACTAAAGTATTATAGAGTGGTAAGGCTTTGCAGCTAGAAGCTCATTAATTTAATTATTTGCCTCTAATTCATTACATGTTTAATAAATATACAATAATAATAACAAAAATGAAAACTGAATTCCTTTAAAAATCAAAAAAAGATCCGATCTGACTGTGGAGGTTAGTAAATTAATACTGAAATGATAAATTATTTGAAGCAAAAAGGCATCAAAATTCAAAATACTGCACCATACTCTCTAAAGCAAAACGGAATTGGAGAAAAGAAAAAATAGAACCCTAATGGAAACGGCACGCTGCATGCTATTAAGAGCAAATTTACTAAATACTTACTGGGGAGAAGCAATTGTGAATGCAACTTATTTGTATAATCGACTACCAACTCGTATAAGGAAAATAACACTATGAACTTAGGTGTTCACACAAGCCAGACTCAAGTAAAATTTTCTCTTTTGGAAGTAAAGCACGTGCCAAAAGAAATAAGAAGGAAATTGGACTCAATAAGTATGAAGTTATTTTGTAGGGTACTCAGAAGAATCGAAAGCATTTCATTTACTTAATACTAAAACTAACAAAATAACGATAACCAGAGATGTAAAGAGGTAAATCAAGAGAAATCACAATAATTAAAAATCCATAATTAAAATTAAGTTTTTATTGAATTCGAAAAAAATATCAAATGATGTTTAATGGTGTTTTCTATTGGTAAAAAAAAAATAAAATTTCTTTGATCCAGATCTGTCAAAACAGTGTAAAAATTTGTCCTTTGGCAGATCTGGATCAAAAAAATTTGATTTTTTTTACCAATGGAAAACGGTATAAATAAATCAACAAAAGAGCAAAGTTCAATTCAGCAAATATTGAAAATTGATCAAAATGACATACATACTTGGAAGATCAGAATTAAGACTTTCAAATCGATCAACACAAGGCAGGCCTTTTGACAGATATGATGCATCCGCTAAATTAGCAAAGAATTCGATTGGTATAGAGCCAAGTTCATTTCAACAGGCATGGGAAAGTGATCAAAATTAATTTTGGAAAATGCGATGGACGAAGAATTCAACTCTGATGAAAAGTAAATTAGTAGATCATTCAAAAGATTGCAATTTGCAATATAGTCGGATGTAAGTGGGTATACAAGATTAAAAGAAATTAAGATGGAGAAATTGTAAAATACCGAGAAAGACTGGTGGCACAAGGCTATTCACAAAAATTTGGTAAATATTATACTGAAGTTTTACCACACCGGTTGTAAGACAACAAACTTTAAGAAGAATTTTTAAATGGTTCACTGGAAGCGACAATCACCCTTATTCCGGTAGGCGTTTTATGAAAACGCCAGCAAAACACCACTGTGTAAAATCAAACGCGATATTTATTTGTGTTTGATTCTTTAACTTTATTTAAGCAAATAAAATATAATGATTATAGTTCAACGTTTTTATATAATTCAGTTTGGTTGACGATACGGTGTGTGTTCGAGAGTGAAGAAAGGTTAAGTTGTTGGAGAACGCATGGGATCGATGTTTGACGTTTTTCTCTATCGCTGTCGTTCGTAGGTGTGGACTTTATGTTGTTGTCTTGGGGTCTGCTCCCATTACACACGGCTCTAGTTAGAAGCGCCAATCGGCGTTTAAGATAAACTTAAACTCTAGCAGCCCTATTAATAAAAAGTCACTGTCCGCTGCTTAACACACGTGTTAGCTAGCAGACGTATCGTTGGATATCTTTAATTATTAATAAACATATCATAATAGTTCCAGTCTGTACCAATTAAAGTACGGCAACCCTTCATCAAATCGTGGAAGTATTCTTATACATGTGTCACACGAATGCATTGATTGATGAAAAATGTGCTTGTAGTTGAACAAGTTATTATGAAATGTAATATGTGTGTGTTATGAAGTTATCCATCCCTTAAACGCCAAATTTGGCGAGTTAAAGTTATCTGCTCGATGTCACCATGCCACAGCCCAATGCATATTTATTAATATGAATTGCAAGTTGACATATGTGTTAGTCTTATTCTTCCGTTGTTTTCCGTTTATTGATACGGGGGTAGCATTCTCACCGCTTATACCCCTCTCACAATGAAGGCTTTAGTCGTTTTAATGAAAAGCCAACGTTTCTTGAGCCATGGCGTTTTTCTAGCGTTTTCGTAAAACGCCTTACGGAATACGGGTGAATATATATGAAGCAACCAATCGGATAAAGAACTCAGGAAGGACACAAGGTATGCAAGCTGAAACGAAGTTTTATGGACTTAAACAAACTGCAAGAGTGGATCAAAACACTGAATGATGCACTAAAAATAAAAGCAATCATTTCATACCAAGTATTGCTGATCTATGTTTGTATATTAAGCAAAACTCCCATCAAATTACTTATCTCTTTGTATATGTGCCAACTACAAGCTTTGGATATGGATGATTTTAATGTTGACGACCCCAGCAAACTAAACAAGAACAATGAATTTCGGATCTGCACGTGGAATGTCCGGACCCTAAACAGGCCACGTGGAGCCGAACAAAGGCTGATGTAACAGCCATCCAGGACGTGCGATGGGATGGAGAGGGCATACGAAGGATGAAATCGTGTGACATCTACTTCAGCGAGTGCTGCATGGAGCAGGGTCAGCGGCTCTTTGGTTGTAGTTTTGTGTTAAGGGAAAGACTTAGGCAAGGAGTCTTGGGCTTCAGAAATGTAAGCGAGTGCCTGGGAACAATCCGCATCAACGCAAAATTCGAAAACATCACGTTCATCTGTGCCCACGCCCCAACGGAAGAAAAAGATGAATCAACCAAGGAAGAATTCTACGATCTCCTCGAGAATACGTATGACAGGTGCCCGAAGTACGACGTCAAGACTATTCTTTGCGATTTCAACGCAAAAATAGGAAAGGAGGACATCTTTAGTTCGATAGTCGGAGGGCACAACCTGCATGACAACACTTCCGGTAACGGACTCAGGCTGATTGATTTCGCGGCGGGGCGCAGTCATCATAGCAAGCACTCGATTCCCACATCTTAATATACACAAAGGGACCTGGCGGTCTCCGGATCAACGAACCGTCAACCAGATTGATCATGTTGCGATAGACGCCAGACATGCTTCCAGTATCCTGGATGTCTGAACGCTCCGAGGTGCCAACATAGACTCGGATCACTACTTGGTGGTAGCGCAAGTACGTATGCGGATATCCATGACGCCACAACGACGAGCGGATGCTGTAAAACGATTTAACGTCGCAAAGCTAAAATCGCAAGAGATAGCCAGGACTTTTGCAGACCACGTCTCTCTTAAACTCTCAACAAGCCCGCCACAAGCATCATCTGTAGAGGACCAGTGGAAGCACTGCCAAAATGCCATCAAAAGTGCCGACACTGATGTACTGGGTTTCACTAGGCCACCACAACGAAACCCCTGGTTCGATGAAGAATGCAGACTAACGCATGAAGCAAAGAACAAGGCCTACCAAGCCATGCTGCAGGCTAGAACCAGAGCTGCTGAGAGAGCAGCCCGGGAGCTCTACGGGCAAAAACTCGGAGAGGAACGCCGACTTTTCAGGAGGAAAAAGCGAGAGCATGCGAAGCGGGCGGTCGAGTCTATTGAGGACTGTAGCGGCAGGGGGAATGTTCGAAAGTTCTACCGAAGGGTGAGGCAATCTACACAGGGCTACAAGGCCAGAACGGAAGCCTGCCGAAATGAGAATGGAAATATAGTGGTAGACTCAGAGTTGGTGCTGAGGATCTGAAAACAATACTTTTCTAGACTGCTGAACGGCGAAGATGGCCAAAATTCCGCTGTTAGACAGAACACTCCATTCAACCTGGACGATAATGGTCAAGATTTCCGTCCACCCGTCCTAAATTAAGTGCGGTTAGCGATAGCCAAGCTTAAAGCGTACAAGGCTGCTGGTGCAGATGGCCTGCCAGCCGAGCTATTCAAAGCATGGGGAGATAATTTGGTAGGGAGTATACACCAACTTATCTCCAAAATTTGGCCGGATGAAAGTATGCCCGATGAATGGAACCTCAGTATATAGGTAGTGTGCCCTATCCAAAGGAGATGCTCCGACTTGTGCCAACTACAGAGGTATAAGTCTCCTCAACGTCGCATACAAAATCCTGACACAGTACTGTGTGATCGCCTAAAACCTTTTGTCAACGATCTGATCGGCCCCTATCTGTGTGGTTTTAGGCCCGGCAAATCAACCATCGACCAAATGTTTACACTCCGACAGATTTTGAAAACCCAGGAGTTTCTAATTGATACACACCACCTAATTATCGATTTCAAAGTCGCATATATATGATAGCGTAGACTGAGACGAGCTATACAGAGCCATGTCGCATCTCGGCATCCCTGCCAAAGTCGTCCGCTTGTGCAGGATGACGACTGAGAAATCTCGCTGCTCCGTCAAAGTTAGCAAGAACACCACCGAATCCTTTGATGTCAAAAAAGGTTTGGGGCAAGGCGACGCGTTATCATGCAACCTGTTAAACATCGTTCTTGAAGCAATTGTTCGCAACTCGCAAGTACAGAAGTACAATTTTTCAAACATCTGTTCAACTACTTGCTTATGCAGATGATATTGACATCATTGGGAGAACGAAGCGAGCTGTTACAAGCGCGTTTGCAAGTATTGCATCGGAGGCGGCGAAAATGGGGTTGGCTGTTAATTAGGACAAGACGAAGTATATGCTATCATCGAGAAAGGAATCTCAACATCGTTGGTTCGGGCAAAACGTTACGATGGATAGATACAACTTCGAAGTCGTCAAGGATTTTGTCTACCTGGGCTCCACTATAACATCGCAAAATGACGTCAGCGAAGAGATCAAACGAAGAATTACTCTTGCCAATCGCTATTTCTGTGGGATAAGAAGGAATTTGAGTAATAAGGCTAAAAAAACTGCAAAAGAAACTGCTAAAAATTGTTGAGAAATGCTTTTTGGCACAAATATCTCCATAATAGAAAATGATTTTGATTTCAGGATTTCACAGAATGCCACAATCAATAACTGAAATTCAATTGACGGTTTTTTTTTCTAAGCCAAAAATAAACTGCAAAAGGAACTGCTAAAAATTTTTGAAATTTTTTGTTCGAATATCTCTATAACAAACAATGATATTGATTTCAGGATAATTGTATTATACCCACAATGTTCTAATTGATATAGCTTGAACCAAATTTGTTGGCCATTCTACTGCGCAGGTCTCTTCAAATTTCTCTGCTCATCTCTTTAATTTTGAAAGATACACACAAATCACTGAAAAAAAGAAAAAAGAGATGTACATGCTGGCGTTGTTGTCATTATCGCTGCTGCGAACATACTGAAGCACTAAGGACAAGGAGGGTGAGTTTTGTTTATAGCTTTGCTCACAGCAAAATAGAGATGAATATCCAGTGATGGACTTTCTTTCATTGAGATATGATCATGGATTAACTATCTCAAGATTTTCGTTGTTCCATGTCCATTTTTCGTTTTCAGCGAAAACGTCCCCTTCCGTTACGGAAAATCATTATCTTTGATTTCGCAGTATTCAGTTGCTGATTCCAGAGGTAACAGTATCGTTGGCGTTTGTTAATCATTATTTGTATCATGTTCGCACCTTCTGCTAGTATAACAATAGAAGCTTTATTGCGAGACCATCAAATATGATTCCGCACGGTAGTGCAATCGTGAAGTAGTCTTTTCGGAATCCTGCTTGAAACTCAGTAAGTAGATCGTTATCTCGAATCCATTTCGTAATTCTCTCTAAATGATTCCCGTAAATATTGTTGTCACTGTGTTGGGGAACGAAATTCCTCTGTAGTTGCTTGGCTCGTTTGGATCACCCTTCTTTAATAACGGAAATATTATATTTTTTTTAAAGCTTTCTGGTGCCTCCCCATAATTACAAATATAGTTGTAAGCCTTTGTTACGATCTTCTCCGGGAGCTTTGTTAGCATTGCAGCGGTTAATGACTCTGCTTACATCTTGGGCAGATATTTGCCGATCTAGTGTTTCTACTTGCAAAGTGTAATGTATTTTCATTAAGAGTATAATTTAGAAGTTTTTCAAAATGTGTTGCTATAACAGAAGCATCTACTTTTATATTTTTCCCCAGTGTTGTGCCATTTATTGCCTTGACGATCTTCCAGAAGGATCTGCTGTCCTTAATATCTGTGAGCATGGATGCCAATCTGAGAAAGAATGCTTTTTGTTTTTTTCTCGCAGATACTTTTGTACTTTTTATAAAATAATGTACTTTTCATAAAATAATAAAAAATAACAATAATATAATTTAAATAATAACTGTTCATTTACATATACTAAATATTAAGCACTAATGTCGCTTTCATAGTCGTCTGAAGAATCATCACCTGGATTAATTATTATTGAATCCGAAAATGTGTCCCACATCAAATCGTGAAAAAGTATTCTTCCTCAGTTCTTATGGCTTTTGCACACACTTTTCGCCAATCTTCAGCCGTTATTTTTGAAAATTCTTCCTCTGCTAATTTTTGAACATCTAATAACTTGAATGTTGTGTTTCGTGAGCCTACTTTTGCCTTGACAGTTGCCCAAATATTTTCAATGGGATTGAGGTCTGGATGATAGGGTGGTAAACGTAGAAACTCATGTCCCATGCCGTGAATGATATCGTCAATCTTATGCTTTGAGTTGTGTATAGCTCGGTGTCCTTTTATTACATCATACAGTTCAAGTTCCAACATCTGTATAGTATGCGGAATATTGTTTTCGGTTAGCCATTGTATCATCTCGGATTTTTTGCTAACAGAAGTAATTTGTTTTTCTTCTAATATATTGTGGTACGAGGCGTTGTCCATTACAATAACTGAAGGTTCCTTTAAGTTATTCAAAACTTGTTCTTGCATCCATTTGCAGAAATTTTCAAAGTTCATGTCGTCGTGATAGTCTCCCGTTTTCGTTCCAGATTTGAATAAAAGTAAGGCGTTTTTCACGAAACCTTGTTCACCACCTGCATGCGCCATTATCAACCTTTGTCCCTTTGAAATTGGCGTCTTCAACCCACTGCTACTGTCATCAGTCCAAGCTCTTGGCCTTGTAATGTGAGTTATGAATATAGCTTTCGTCCAAATAAATGATGTCAGATTCTTCTTCTCTCGCATGAGTTTAATATCATTTCTTTCACAAAGAAGTTTCCGGTTGTTTTGCGTTTTCTTGTAGCTAAATCCGTTTCTTCTTAAAATCCTGTTGAGAGACGTAATTGTTAATTTAAGCTCCAGATCTTCCTGGACTCGTTCTCTCAACATTTTTAAGGATATCATCATTTTTTCCTCCTGGTGGAAGTTGTGCATTATACGCCGAACAGCTGCGATGTCAAATTCGTCTAGTCCAGTTTTCCACTTCGTATGTGGTACTTTTTTATTTGGTGATTTTACAACTCCTGTCTCTTCGTATTCCTTAATAATCCTTCTGGTTGATCGTTCAGAAATTCCGGTAAGGATTTTCAAGAAACTAATTCTTGGCTTCTTCCAGTTTGTCATTATATACCTTAACAACTATCTTACGTGTCTGGCTTCCCTTTTCCCTTTTCTAAATGGCTCCATGAAAGTTTCTTTTAAATGTATTTCGTTGTATAACTCCAGGTTTTTTTTTTTAACTGAATTCCAAACCAAAGCAAATATAATTTAAATATGTACGTAAATTACTTAAAAACTCGAAGGTAAAAATTAAAAACTCGTAAACACTGAATGTTTTCCCAAAATCCCACAGGTCAAAAAATATATCAAATAAACACTAACGCCCCCGGAACCTTTCTGTTGCTAAGCCACAAATCATAAAGCCATAAAACATAGAAACAAACAATAATCCCTAAACTACTTGTCAATTAATCCTATGTCACAGGTATTTTTTTATGTTTAACCCAATTGCATTTTGCAAAATATTTTTTTTTTGTTATAAGTGCGCTGAAATTAGTCAAGTAAAAAAATTAGCTCATACATTCAATCTCATTTAAATTTTAAATAAAAACAAAGTTGAGCTAAGCACAGTAAAATTCATGGAAAAATCTTTATTCATTAAATATCTTGCGCACCATTTTTGTTCTCTTAAGTCCTCTCTTTCCGCAACCGACCGTTGGCCAAGTTAATTGGTTCAAGCTATAACTAATAGACTCTGTAAGCAAATTCAGTTGACAGCAAACAGCCCAATTTTGGTCTTCCTTTAATTGCACAAGGTTTTCGAAGATTTTGATTTAATATTTTTCTTATAAAAAATAGCTTCGGGTATCTAGTTTCAAAAACTAAAAAATTCCGTAAATAAACTCGTAAAAAAGGTAAAGAAGAGGTAAATAAAGTAATATAAAGTGAAAAAAGAGAGAAGATGAGAGACATTGTCATTCAAAATCTGTCAATCTGTCACTTGTCTATCAAAATCTAAATAAATAAAGAAAATTTTGCAGTCATTCAAGTGTTATGAATTGTTTATAAAGTGTCAAAAATGGTATTATTAGAGGTACATATGTATATCCTCCAATAAAAAGTATTTTTTTTTTTAATTTTAGCATGGTTGAAGAGTATCTACTTTCAGATAAGGCAAAATCAATGAAATCGAAAGAACAAATAAATAATGGAAACATTTTACATTTTGTACTATTTTTTATTATCAAAAACTAATGTAAAAAACGTTAAAAAAAAAACTATGTAACAAACGTAAAGTAAAAAATTTGAACAGCACTGCGCGACCCTTGTATTTTATTTTACGAGTATCTAGTTCCTATTTTGATTTTGATTATTTAAATGAATATTTGACATATCTGTTTTCACAACTGCGATTTTTTTAGAATATGTTTTCCTTAAAATGCTTGCTTAATGCTATACTTTTTTCTTTAGATTGCGTGAAGCCTCCGATAAAATTAATAAAGTTGGATGTGTTAACCCTCAAGTCTTTGGAGGATTAAAAACACAAGTCAAGGAAATTGTAATTGGACCATCCCACATAGGAATTTTACTGGAAGATGGCAAAGCTTTTCGTGTTGCTTTTTATATAAATTCAGATCAACTTGACTTAAGCAACACAGATACAAACAAAAGGTTAGTTTTATATTTTATAATGCTTTGCATAAGGTAATTTTTATTTTTATTTATAATTTTTTTATATTTATAAATTTTTTGTAATACAACTTTTATAATTGGTATATTTTTCGGTGTGTTTCTGAAATGTTACTTCAGGTTTGTATTCCTATTTTTCGTTCAAAAGTTGAAGTGTTTTAAAAGAAACGGAATTGGGAGAAAATTTAAAAAATCAGAGAAATACATATGTACATTCAAATTATAAGTTTTTAAAAATTTAACATATCAATATAACTCAAAATAATTTCCTGTATGAAAATAAAATAAAATTACATAATTCATTTGGGATTTTTTTTTTTATTTTAATAAAAATATTCTGTGATAATAAGTCAAGGGAATGTAATGTTTAAGCAATTTGGTAACATTTATTTATACCAAATACCAATAGTATAATTGAGATATATGCACTTATGTGAATGAGAGCAAACATTCAAATTAGTTCGTTACAGTTTTAATTAAGTAGTTAAGCAAACAAGACGTGTTTTATTCCTGCTAACATTGATTTCAATTTACAACAAACATAAACATATTCAACAACAAACAAACAACACTACAGGGAATAAGTGGCCTTACTCAAATTATCGGTACTTACAACACATTTTGATGGTTTTTATATGAAAAAAGTGTGCTGATTCCGAAAATGCCGGGTATACCTTTGGGAACCTTGAAGGCTGTTTCACAATGCGACGAGAAAACTAGACGTCAGCGTGACGAGATCTCTTCCCAGTTGTTTTCTCTTAAAAACGAGTTTCAAACAACGAAACAATACATAATAAATTATTTCTCGTCGTCACGTCACATCATAAAGCTCGAAAAATTGAAAAAAAAGACGCAACTTGTCGACGAGAAATACTTTATTATGTATTATTTCATTGTTTGAAACTCGTTTTTAAGAGAGAACAACTGTGAAGAGATCTTGTCACGCTGGCGTCTCGTTTTCTCGTCGCATTGTGAAACAGCCGTCAAGGTTCCTAAAGGTATACCCGGCATTTTCGGAATTAGCACACTTTTTTCATATAAAAACCATCAAAATGTGTTGTATATACCGAAAATTTGGGTTTGGCCAAAAAAGGCCACTTATTCCCTAGACTTATTACCACAGAATATTTTTATTAAAATAAAAAAAAATCCCAAATGAATTATGTAATTTTATTTTATTTTCATACAGGAAATTGTTTTGAGTTATATTGATATGTTAAATTCTCAAAAAGTTATAATTTGAATATCGTTTAACCTAGTTTTTTATTTAGCAGTTAGGTACAGTTATGTAAGAAATTATAGCTTTACTAACTCACTAACTTAATTCATATAAGAATTCCATTTCTTTTATCAAAAATACAAAAAGTATCCTAAAGGTTATTAAGATCACCGTATTGACTTTTCCTCTCTGAAGGTACTCGAAAAGCTCAAATTTCTTAGAAAAATAAATTTGCAGAAAGAGCTGTAGGGTGAACACCTCATCTAGCTCTAGATAGCTAAGAATGCAGTCCAATTCACCTTCTTTTGAAGACTATTTCTTTTGCGTTTGTCGGATCACTGCGGATACCCGATGTGAATATCACGTTTTCTTTAAGCCAAGATAATACTTTGATCACTAGAAGTTATACCTAAAACATGCTACAATGATTAGGAAAGCGAAAGAGAGACTTAAATTTAGTCTGTCTTATGAGTACGAATGATGTTAATTCGAGTTATGCGCGTACGAACACAGAAAGGGATTAATTTTTATAGATAGAAGATTACAAAATAATTTGTTCGAATATTCAATATATCAAAATGAGGAAATGATTTTTTTCTGAAATTGAATTTTGAAGTCCAAATTATCAAATACTAAAAGTGAGTGCAATCTTTGTTTTTCAAAATTTTAACAAAAAAAAAAAAAAAACAAACTCCAACGTTTATCTTGTGTAGGGTCTCCAAGTTCTATAGGTGCCTCCTCGCTTGATAATTATTTGATCCATCAGTGTAAAACTGTACTGATTATTCTTCGAAGAATGTCTCATCCTTTAAAGTTTATATAGAAGATATGGTGATTTGAAGGTTTTTCTTGAAATGAAATTGGGGGATGGTGTTGTTAATGTTAATTAAAAATTATCCGAATGAACAAGACAATCAATTGAACGATCTTGGTTTTAACGATTGCTCTCTGTATGTAGCTTGAGATGTAATAGAGACATCTATTGTCAAAACGGTGATCGTTCCATCAATTGTTTTACGCGATCTAAGTCCAGTGGCCTATTTCACCAACTTACAAATTGTAATTTACAAGTGATTTCTTACAATATTTGTTATAAAATCGATTTACTCTGTTTCACAAAATCTTTGTATTACAAAATTGTAGTTGTAATTTACAAAGGGAAATTTGTGGGAATTTATTTGTTTTCGTTTCACCAAGAGTAATTTTTGTTTGTAGTTTACAAGTACAAATTTGTGAAAATTCATAAAATTTTGTAAGTTTCTGTTTCACCAAATAAATTAATTTTACAAATTTGTAAAATTGTTGAAAATTTCTTACAGAAGAAATTTCGTATGTAATTTTATTTACAAATTGTACTTTTTCAATATTAAATTATGTATTAACGGCAAAGGCATTCTACCACCGACAGTGATACAAGTGACCATTTTGCAATAAATAGGTGGAGATTCTTTCGCTTTTAATGAAAATTATAGCTTAACCAATGCACGGGCTAAAGTAAAATCTTTTCATTGACTCCGAGGCAGCAGTTCCTAACATTTTTATACTTTTTAATTTTTTCTGTAGGAAAATAATTTTCCAAAATTAAAAAAAAAAAAAAAAAGAAAACATTTTGATCAAAAAATGAACTTGCAGCAATTTAGTTTTTTTTATTCATTATTAGGTACATAATTATATTTTTACACAACACATTCTCAAAAAAAATTGTGGAATACAATTGTTGTTTACAAAGTTTTGCAAATAAGCTGTAAAACGGATTTGTTTTGTATTTGTAAATTACAACTACAAATTTCCTCATTTTTTTTTCACTATGTTACAAATTTTGTTGAAATTTTGTTTGTTGTTTGTGAAACAGAAATTCAGTTTTTAAATTTGTAATTGTTGTTTACAAATACAAATTTGTGATTCTAATTGTAATTTTGTGAAATAGGCCACTGGCAGTCAGCACGCGTAGCTCGCTTGTGAGATAGATTTTTTTCGATTTGACGTTCAATGTATTTGGGTATTTCCCGAATATATCTTCTTATTATGTGCTTTATTTTTCCTATAAAAAAAAATGTAAACGAACGTGTATTGTTGTTGTTGTTGTTTTCCAAAATGGATGAGCATCGCCAGTTGAAATGAGATCATGTGTTTGTTGGGAAGGGTTTTAAGGGGCAAAATCAATTATGGAGTGAACAGAAATAATTTTTTAACATAGAAGTATAGGTATGTGTATTATGTAGTAATTTGCATTTTAGTATGTGAAATAGAAAAATAGTTATGTTCTAAGTTTAGAATATTTTTACGTAAAACATTTGAACAGAATATACAGAAAACTTAAATAATAATCAATAGGTACGGTAAATTTTTAAACACATACATATAATTGGAACAGCTTTTTAAGGGCACACACTTATAATTCACTTAAAATTTTATTACTATTCTTGCTAAATTTTTGATTCTTTTTTTTTTTTTTGCTTTTAGGAGCTTTTCTTAGCATTCTTTGGATACAAATTAAATTTTGTAAAAAGTACAAAACAAGATAAAAAATAAATTTCGGCATTTTTTGATTTTACAAAACAAAAAACTTTCACCTTAAAAAATAATTTCATGTATTTTCATAATTATGAGCGAAGTTTCTTTAAAACTCTCAAACACATTTTCAGCACAAAATAAAAACAAAACATGCATATATTAAACTAGTAGATGCGGGTCCTAAGCACCCCCGGTAAGAACGAAGTTCCCACTATGTACATGCGTGTCAGCCGCCACTTGGGGGTATTGGTCTATCACAATATTGAACAAACAATATTATAGCTATCGTCCGAATGAAAGCTGTGTGCAAAATTTCAGCGTGATCCGATATCCCGATATTTTTTAACAAACAAGTTCGTTTTAAACTCCCGTGAAGTTGGCCCCCCAATTTTCAAAAAATTGATTTTTTTTTAGAGTTCTGGGTAGATTTGAAAGAGTTCTAGAGTTCTTGCCCAAAAATAGCAATAGTTCCGTGTAATCTTGGCCAGAAATAGAAAAAAAAGATATGGGGGGCCAACTTCACGCGGCCCCGCTTTTTTCACGAAAATGAGTTCTGATAAGAAATTTCGGTTCCTGATAAAGAGTTCTGGAGTTCTCAATGGGTTTTGGAAATAGTTCTGCAAAATAAGAATTTAGAAAAATTATCAATGATGGGGGGGCTAACTTCACACTTGGTTTTTATTGATTTTTCAGTAAACTATGGAGTTCTAGGGAGTTCTGTTTAGAGTTCTGGGTAGCTCAACAAAAATTCTAAACAGAACTCTAACAAACTTTTTTGTCCGACCTATATATACAAAGTTATAGGCTAAAACAAAGTACCAATGCTGAAGGGGTCAACCTCACGAGTAGTTTTTTTTATTTTTTCGAAATTCTGGGGAGTTCTGGGGAGTTCTGATTAGAGTTCTGGGTAGCTCCCCAAGAGTTCTATACAGAACTCTAACAAATTTTTTTGTCCGACCTACATATAAAAAGTTATGAGCTTAAACAAAAAAATGCGCAGGGGCTAACTTCACACTTAGTTTTTATTGATTTTTCGGTAAACTATGGAGTTCTGTTTAGAGTTCTGGGTAGCTCAACAAAAGTTCTAAACAGAACTCTAACAAACTTTTTTGTCCGACTTATACATACAAAGTTATAGGCTAAAACAAAGTACCAATGCTTAAGGGGTCAACTTCACGAGTAGTTTTTTTTTATTTTTTCGAAATTCTGGGGAGTTCTGATTAAAGTTCTGGGTAGCTCCCCAAGAGTTCTAAACAGAACTCTAACAAATTTTTTTGTCCGACCTACATATAAAAAGTCATGAGCTTAAACAAAAAAATGCGCAGGGGCCAACTTCACACTTAGTTTTTATTGATTTGGGGAGCTACCCAGAACTCTAATCAGAACTCCCCAGAATTTCGAAAAAATAAAAAAAACTACTCGTGAAGTTGACCCCTTCAGCATTGGTACATTGTTTTAGCCTACCCAGAACTCTAAACAGAACTCCTTAGAACTCCATAGTTTACCGAAAAATCAATAAAAACTAAGTGTGAAGTTGGCCCCTGCGCATTTTTTTGTTTAAGCTCATAACTTTTTATATGTAGGTCGGACAAAAAAATTTGTTAGAGTTCTGTATAGAACTCTTGGGGAGCTACCCAGAACTCTAATCAGAACTCCCCAGAATTTCGAAAAATAAAAAAAACTACTCGTGAAGTTGACCCCTTCAGCATTGGTACTTTGTTTTAGCCTATAACTTTGTATGTATAAGTCGGAAAAAAAGGTTGTTAGAGTTCTGTTTAGAACTTTTGTTGAGCTACCCAGAACTCTAAACAGAACTCCCTAGAACTCCATAGTTTACCGAAAAATCAATAAAAACTAAGTGTGAAGTTGGCCCCTGCGCATTTTTTTGTTTAAGCTCATAACTTTTTATATGTAGGTCGGACAAAAATACTTGTTAGAGTTCTGTTTAGAACTCTTGGGGAGCTACCCAGAACTCTAATCAGAACTCCCCAGAATTTCGAAAAAATAAAAAAAACTACTCGTGAAGTTGACCCCTTCAGCATTGGTACTTTGTTTTAGCCTATAACTTTGTATGTTTAGTTAGTTAGTTAGTTATAGAAACTTTATTTATATTCCAAATGTTCAATGTAAACAATAATTTTTAGCATAAGTTTAGTATGGTTTGGCCTTAGGCCGTCTACCAGAATGACATTATTACAACTATTACATTTTTGTTTTTGAAATTATATTAAAATTTTAAAAGTCGCCTTCAATTATTCGGGTTCTATAATTCAGTGCCATCGTTGTGAATTTATATAACTTCTCCCAACCAAGACTTCCATTCAGAATACCTAAAACTTCGTTCATATTCATTATGGTTTTACCAAAGAATCTAACACGAAACTCCCTCAGAATTGGACATCTGGCAATAAAGTGATAAACATCTTCTCTTTCCTTGAGGTTGCAAATATCACACATAATGGGTAGGTCAGGGCGATGCGGAAAAAATAAAAAAAACTACTCGTGAAGTTGACCCCTTCAGCATTGGTACTTTGTTTTAGCCTATAACTTTGTATGTATAGGTCGGACAAAAAAGTTTGTTAGAGTTCTGTTTAGAATTTTTGTTGAGCTACCCAGAACTCTAAACAGAACTCCCTAGAACTCCATAGTTTACTGAAAAATCAATAAAAACCAAGTGTGAAGTTAGCCCCCCCATCATTGATAATTTTTCTAAATTCTTATTTTGCAGAACTATTTCCAAAACCCATTGAGAACTCCAGAACTCTTTATCAGGAACCGAAATTTCTTATCAGAACTCATTTTCGTGAAAAAAGCGGGGCCGCGTGAAGTTGGCCCCCCATATCTTTTTTTTCTATTTCTGGCCAAGATTACACGGAACTATTGCTATTTTTGGGCAAGAACTCTAGAACTCTTTCAAATCTACCCAGAACTCTAAAAAAAAATCAATTTTTTGAAAATTGGGGGGCCAACTTCACGGGAGTTCGTTTTAAAACGCAATTAATTCTGATTTTGACTTTCGATAAATACTTTAGAACGATTAGAAAATATATAAATCACATAAAAAAGAGTTACAAAATTATTAATGTATTCATACATAATTTGGCTTATTGTGAATTTCACCCTAACAACATTCCACCCGGAAATTTTTTTCGCCTATTGCTAGTTTCAGCCGAAAAATATTGCATGTTCCGAGAATTACCTAATTGTTAACATTCATTTCGGGCTGAATAAAATGTCATTTACAGCTTAAATTTTCACCTATAAATATTTAGTAGGCGAACGAAAGAGAGAGCAATAAGGCGGGAAACATATTTTTCGTAAGGGCGAAAATCACAAAAGCTTTTAAAATTCCGGGCGAAAAAATTTTAAGGTAAAACATTGTTCGGGTGAAACTCGCAATAAGGCTAAGTTTCTGTATTTATTTTTTTAATTTTTTTTAAATATTTTTGTTTGTTTTATTAAAACGCTCAAGATGATTGAAATTCTATATCGCGGTTAAGCTTAGCGGAAGCATATACGGCTGGTAAGCAGACGGTCGCGTTTTCTAATCTCAAATATACCGAGTGAACTTTTTTTTACTTCCATCTTGCCCTGTTGAAAATGCTATAGGATTTAATAAAATGAAAAATAATAAATGATTTGCAATACACATTGTGCACGGTGACAGAATAAAAAAAAAAATGTGACTAGCAGGATTCGAACGTCGAACCTTTCGGTTAAGAAGAAAACAACTATACCATTGCGCCACGATGGGTCAAAAACGACCTGTCGTTTTTTGGATTTACCCCCCAACACTGGGCAAAAGAACTTCGTTATAATAATACCGGCTACGCTTCTGCCTTGCTTTTTTCTTAACTGGGTATCGTTGTTATTGTTTTTTGTTGTAAGGGTGATTTGTTTACATGTTTTATCTATAAAATAAGGCATTCGGGTTTATGGTTTCGATATATTTTAAGCTCGATTCACACACACACACACACACATGTTTTATTAATACATTGCAATTAAAATCCCGGTACCCGTTTTAATGTTTTCCAGACCATTTCTTCGCTCTCTCTTATGGGAACATTGAACGTCAAATCGAAAAAAAATCTATCACAAGTGAGCTACTAACACTGACTGCTAGAGGCCAAACTCTATTTGCACACTTAAGACTAAGACACTTATTACAACACCTTTAGCTTAAACTTAAGACATGTAAATGTGTCTACTAATTTGTCATGTTGAGCTTTTTGTTTTAGGCAAAAATACTTAAAAAAAACAAATAGTGAAGATAATGATAATGAACTCTATGGCAATCTTAATATATGTAAAATCTTTAGCGTACTTTTGTATTTTTGATACAAAAATGGAATTTTTATGACGCTAAACATAAAGACAGTATTGAGTTTCTCCTGAGTAAGAGAATTTGATTTTATTTATCTTACGAATAATATTTACAATTAATTATTAAATTTTACCTAAAGTAAGTAATTTGAATATTTTATTAAATTATAATTTATAAATCAATTACTCTTTCTTTTCTTATTCTTCTGCTCTTCCTTCTCTTGGCACATGGCCATATGTCATGGTGCCTTTTTATTTGCCTTCTTTATCTTCTTCTTCGTTCAGGGGGTCGATTCTCGTTCGCTGAAGCTGTGAAGTGCTAAAAAATTTATCATTTCAGTTTCACAGAGATTTTTCATTTTATCACTTCACGAATATGCCTTATGCGATTCTGGAACTCATTATGACAAATATGTGTTTTAAAATGTATTAAATCTTCAAACGAAATTGAAAACTAATACGAATACAAATTTGACATGAGGGAAAAAAAATCAAACAAAAATACTAACACAAGGAAAAGAGCATCATGTATACTTTTTTTTTCTCAGAGTAATTTAGTTCTTGTGCTCTCGTCTCGAAGTAACTCCTTTCGTGTGCTCTCGTCTCAAAGTAAAGTATACAACTTGTTTATTCTACCCACATGCGCAGGTCAAATAATAATTTGCTTCACAGCAGTTTCACAGAATAATTTGTTTGTGATAAAAATTTTATCACGTCAAGAGATTATGACTTTTGATTTCAGTTTTTCAGACATCCAGAATCGAATTTCTTGTGAAGCTGTGAACAAATTTATCACTTCACAGCTACAAAGAACGAGAATCGACCCCCAGGTCTGTTTACATTTTACATCTACCACCCCCTGATAAAAATTTTGTTTACAAAATTTTTAATACCACCAGTGCTGAATAAGCTGCTTCTTCCTCAAGGAAAAGAAGCTGCACCCGCAACTTTTGTGCCAAACTTACCTCTGCGCCCCATTACCTCGTCTATGAAGTTGCCATGCTACGAACTTTCCAAATTTGTAGGAAGAATATTACAGTACGCGACAACAAAATCAAGCTACTCTGTAAAAAATTCTTTTGAATTTATTGATAGGGCGAAACTTGTGAAATTTCAGAAGAATGATGTTTTGGTTTCATATGATGTTGTTTCACTTTTTACTAACATTCCTACACATTTAGCTGTGACGATTGTTAAAAAAAGGTGGGAAACAATAAGTGAGAACACTAAGTTGAGCCAAAGCAGGTTCTTGGAAATTCTCGATTTTTGCCTTAAAGATAACAATTGTTTACAATTTAAAGACAACATCTATAAGCAAATTTTTGGAATGCCAATGGGTAATCCGCTTTCACCCACTATTGCTGACCTGGTCCTTGATTATTTACTTGATGAGCGTCTTGGTAAAATGGTAGAAAAACCTAGGTTTGTGGCAAAATATGTCGATGACATTTTTGCCATAGTAAATAAAGACCAAATTGAAGATGTTCTTGGCTCACTAAACGAGTTCCATCCAAAAATTCAGTTCACCATTGAGATTGAAAATAATTGCGAAATATCATTCCTGGATGTGAAGATTCATCGGCATAACGATTTTCTCACGTTTAACTGGCACCAAAAAGAAACCGCGTCTGGAAGATTAATACATTTTTATTCCAATCATGCCAAACACATCATCATAAACTCAGCTTCTAATCTCATAAGCAAAGTCTTCACGATTAGCGATGAACAATTTCATAACACCAACGTAATCAAAATTACTAAAATGCTGCGGGACAACGGGTTTCCTTCCGCCATTATAAATAGCCTCTTACAAAAACAACAAAACAAAACTCCTCGTAACATTAAGGCCGACTGTCCTATCGGTTACTATAATAGTGTCGTCTATGTTCCTGGTCTAACCGAAAACTTCAAAAAAGTAGTTGTGAACAAAGTTAATAATGTACTTTTGGCTTATAAGTCCAATAAAACTCTTGGTCATCTTTTCACCAAGCTAAAAGTTAAGCCTGAAAAAGACAAAACCACGGACGTCATATACAAAATAAACTGCAAAGGGAAACCAGATGATCCTTGCAATTTATGCTATATCGGCACCACTAAACAGTTCCTTCGTCAACGCATGTCCAACCATAAATCCGACATCAAATCCAACAACCCTGCAAAAACCGCATTAGCCAGTCATGTCATTGAAAGCGGCCATTCTCCAGACTTCGACGATGTAAAAGTCCTTCAAACTGAGCGACACACCTCTAAGCGATACACGCTCGAGACGCTGCACATCATCAACAACAGCAACAACATGAATCGCAAAATAGATACACAAAACATATCCGCTGTATACTGTTCGCTAGTCTCTGACTAAACGTCATTTTGTTTATTTTTTGTTTATACAATATTTTAAAAGAGAACGTAAAGACTAAACTTCATTTTGAAGTGTTTCAGTATATTTTCATTTTTATTTATATAAATTTTCAAATATTTATTCAATGTAAATTTTGTTTACAAACTTTTTATCATATTAATTAACGTAAGTTTATTGTTTTGAAGTTGCCATACTTTTGTTACCTAATTATCTGTTTTTTATTTGTAATAAAGTTCCCCTGAAGAAGGCAGCAACCCCTGCCGAAACGTCGGGAAAAGCTAATGTAAACTTTTGTTTCATTGCCACAACCACTGTGACCAAATAAGCCGAAGGAAGAACAAGATTTTCATCTTATCCACTTTTTTTGTTATACTCCAAATTGGTCAATAATACATCTTTGAAATTTTATTTGGTCAAGTTGATTTTTTTTTTTTAATTTTTGCGTGATTAAGTGGCACTGTTTTTGCAAGTTTTCAATGCCCTTATCAATTTCTAGTCAAATACTGAAAACCACTAAAGAACGAGTCCGATCACTTTTATAAGAAGTGGTCGAACTCGCTTTATTCCTGTTGTAATAAACTTTAAGCAATAGAATTATCTAAAATTTGGTCTCGAAAGTTACGACCAATGTTGCTTCTAACGCGAGGTGTTATACCTTTATGATTGCTTTCTGTATTACTCGATTTAATTTAGCTTTTTAGTTTTCTGTTTTAATGTTTTAATTTCAAGCAAGTCGCTATCATTTTTCTATTCCAGTTCTACAAGTAGTTCTAACAGCTGTTCTGTCGGAAACCCAAAAACTACGGTAAACATATCTTCACGTCAAATTTCGAGGTCAAAATCGAAACTATTAAGATCAGGTAGCCGGTCAACTCCAAATGGACAAGGATCCAGAAGCTCTGGTGTTATTATTGGTGGAAGTTCAACTCGTCCATTAGTAACGGTTCCAGCTCCTTTTGTGCCAGAAGAATTGATTTCACAGGCGGAAGTCGTTTTACAAGGAAAAAGTAGAAGTCTTATCGTCCGCGAGCTACAGGTACCTTTAATTTAATTCTGTATTTCGTATAATCATCGCCCGGAAGATAACCGCTCCAACTCAGTCAGTGAAATTTGTTTCTAGTTAAAAATGAAATTTTTTTGCATAAAAACACTATCCGCGAGAAATATAGGATCTCAGAAAGAAATGCCGACACGGAATATCTAAGGGGAGTTTTGAAAACTGGAATTTATATTCTACAAGATCTTTTTAAAACCATATAACGATTATTTATTTTTGGCCCACCACCGTAAGATTAAGAAAAGGTAAAAAAACGACTTTTAAAGACTTAGTAAGTAAATCTTTCACTGCTTTTCAAATATTGATTGCATTACTTATTTTGGTAAAACATTTTAAAGAACTGTAGACCATCAGTATATCTGAAAAATTTCAAATTAATCTTTGAACCGTTTTCCCGTATTGAATGATCAAAGTCGTACAAACCAATTAAAAGAACAAATTGTATGGTTCACATCTGTATGTATATTGTGATTTCTGTCCAATTCTTTCACAGTTTTGCATTAGTTACAATACGGGGAAACGGTTCAATGGATCGATTTGAGATATAGTTATGGTCTATACTTCTTATAAATGTTTTACCAAATTCAGTCCTGCAATCAATTATTTGTAAAGCAGTGAAAGATTTCATAAAGTCTTTCTTGCAGATATACTGATCGCCTATTGTTCTTTAAAATGTTACCAAATTAAGTCCTACAATTAATGTTTGTAAAGCAGTGAAAGATTTACAAAAAGACTTAAAAAAAAGTCGTTTTTTGACCTTTTTTTAATCTTACGGTGAGTGGCCAAAAAAAAAAATAATCGTTATAAAGTTTTAAAAGGATGTTGTAGAAAATTAATTCCAGTTTTCAAAATTGCCCTTAGATATTCCGTGTCGATTTTCTAGCTGAGATATTGGTATCCAAAGTCGAAAGTCTCT
The DNA here is from genome assembly GCA_947049315.1 of Epistrophella euchroma. Lineage (NCBI taxonomy): Eukaryota > Metazoa > Arthropoda > Insecta > Diptera > Syrphidae > Epistrophella > Epistrophella euchroma. Next base: position 98,622,223 of record OX346246.1, read on the forward strand.
TTTTTCATTCAAAGCCAAATATTCTTCTGAAAAAAATAAAATGCACGACTGGGTCGCACGAACAAGCTCTGGTAGTAAATGTTTCTTCGAATTTTAAGGATTAATTTAATAAATAATTACCTATATATATATGTATTTATAAATAAATAAAATAAAAAATAAATTTGGTGGTACAAACGGCTCATGAAGAACCAGGGCCTATGTGACTTACAACTCTCAACCATTCCTGTGTGCGTGTCTGCAGGAATGGAGGCGACCTACAGTTTATTGCCGAATCCGAACGGCTGGTGAGCGGCACTTTTCTATTACAGGAGATACTCTTGGAGGATTTGTCACTTCCTCGCAAGAGGAAGTAGCTCCGAAAAAAACTTAAGGTGGAAGCGGCTGGTATTGAACTCCAGACCTCTGGCATTCATTTTTATTTTTCAATTAAACATAACTATAACTTAAAGCTAGACAAAAATTCATAAAAACTAGCCTACTTATCAATAACTTACAACTAACTTACTGGCCCCATGCGGGCGCTCTAAGTTAAACTATGATTACTTAATACTAATGCCTTTCGGCCTAAAAACTGAATTAAGACTTAAAGACTAAGATCCTTAACGGTTTTATTTTTTCCGAGAAGAATTAAAAAAAGGAACTCGGTTTCATATAATTTTTTATTTTATATAAAAGTATGAAAAAATAATCCATCTCGCTTGGTTTAGTAGTTATAGCAATATTAAGAAAAATAATGAAAATCGATACCCTAGCTCACATTTTTAGATACAGTGGTTACAAATTTTAAAATTTAGCTGTGTTTTCTTTTTTTACGTAATCGTTAATAACCATGCTATTGATCGCAATCACAAATCCAAGAATTAATATTGTCAGTTTCGTAAGAAAAATAAAGTTTGACTGAGTCATTGTTCAAAACAATTTTGTAAGCTAACTTTGACACTCCATATTTTTAAAAAAATGTACCACACTACCCTCGGCAAGTTATTTAAAAAAATGGCCCGTTTCATCAAGATTTCAAAATGGTACAACACTTGCTACTTATTTACTCGTAAGAAATACTATTGCTTTTTTATTTGCAAAAGGGCCTCAGTTCACTTCATATCACTTTAACGTAAATAATGCTTTTTTGTACTCAAAAATCCGAGGTGTATGTAAGATAAACAGAGGCACTTGAATAAGACACTGTTTGCAGTAAATTAGAGTGAGACAGATCAACATTACACACGGTACGCTGCCGCTACGATCAACGATCTGTGGGCTGCGTTCCTGCCTTTACTAGCAATTTCTCGTAATTGTGCGCCTTTGTGTTACCCTGGACTCGACAATTGTTGTACCATTTTGAAATCTTGATGAAACGGGTGCGTTAATAAGGTGTGACCTAAACGAAGACGTACGAAATTAGCTATAGTACGTTTTGCTGTTTGGAGTGGGTATATATATATGTTAATTTTGTATCATTATTTATTCTCGAATAGTGGTGACTATAATTCAACCAGTTATTTAGCTGGCCGGTTTTGACCTTTAATTTTATCATTCGTGAAAGATCGTTTTCATTGTATGAGTTGAACGAGATTGTAGGAGATTTTCCGGTAGATTTCGCAGATTCGTCGGCATATTCTTTACCCTTGATTCCTATGTGGGCTGGTACCCACATAATTGTGATTTTTGTTTGTGACTTAATAACTATATCTTTAAGCATCGTAGTTGCTGGGGTCTTGTTGTTTAGATTGGTTATAGCGTGAATGACTGAAAGGCTGTCTGTGCATATTACCCTGTTTCCTTTCGTATTGGAGGGGTACTTTAAGGCTTCATAGACCGCTAGGGCTTCCGCGGAAAATATTGAGGCGGATTCTTCTAGGGGGCCTTGCTTAACCAATTCATCATTGTCTGTTGTTTGTTGTTTGTTACCGCAAAGCTAGTACTGTTTTCTGTTTTCGAACCGTCAGAAAAATGAAATTTCCACTTTCTGGCTTTGAAGTCGTTTTCGATGGAATTGAAGATTGACCGATACACATTTTTTGGAGTATGCTCTTTACGGTATTCGGCAAGTGATAACTCGAAGGATTCAGGTCTACATAACCAGGGGGTGTAAGCTGATGTTTGGCCATAGCATATTTTATTGGGTAGATTCAATTTTGATATGCTTCTCCAAATACATGAAATGGCTGGTGGAGCGACGAGCAGCAATAGAATCTTTATTAATAATAGATCTCGATGGAAACAAGAGTTTCGGTGCAAGTTTAAGAATAATTTCTTCGTATTTTTCGTTGTTTGTTTCTGTCGGAAGATTTTTAAACATGGGATATGAAAGTCTATCCCTACCCGGGGTTTTCCCTTTTAGTTTCCTGAGGCAAGATTCAAACTCAGACAGCGAAATGGGTTTCTCAAGGTAATCACTTGCAGGATTTGTGGATAGAAGGGGTACTATGCGAAGACCTTCTTCTTTTTATGTCTGAAATTTATATGAAAATTGGAGTCCTTGGAATATTCGGACCAAGTAGCTGCGAAGTGGTTACTTATCTCTGAAGAATTTACGAGAGGACCTGACACAGTTTCAATGCACTTAATTGTGTGGGAGGTGGCAGAACTAGTGAGTCGGTTTATTTTGTTCCAGATATTGGAAACAGAAAAATTAGGGTTTATGGATGAAGTGAACGTTGAACGTTTTACTTTTGTTTAGTTTGAAGACTGCATATGCTTTTTTAAACAAAATGAGGTTATCCGTGGTGCCAACATCTTTTGGGACCAGTTTGCTCGATCTAATTTGAATTTTAACGTAGGAGGAGCAGGTTTATCTTTTTCACCTAGAATGAGAGTAGCGGAAAATGATCGCTGTTATGTAGATCATTTAAAGTTCTCCAATATATAAGCGGGAATAGCTCAGGGGAGCAGCAAGTGATGTCGATGTGACTGAGCGTCTTGTGCGTAGATAAGTGTGTAGGGGAACCATCGTTCAATAAAAGAATATTTGAATTCGTTATAAGATTTTATATAATGGATCCTTTTTTATTTGTGCTGGGTGAGCCCCAAAGAACACTCCAAGCATTAACATCTCCTCCTATTACTATCAGCCCTTGGACTTGTATTAGTATGTTCTCTAAATCGCATCTCGTGACAGTCTGATCTGGTGGAAGATATATAGTGATATATGTAATTTTTAATTTTAGCTGAACTTCCAGTGCTAAGACTAAGAGGTTCGAGTTTAAATAGATTTGCCGATGTTGGATGCTTTTTTCTATCAGTGTGCCGATACCTTCCATGTCGTGTTTATAGGGCGATTTAAAAAGTAACCATCGAAACTTTTTGGTATAATTGGTTTAAAATTGTAGGGACAGTGAGTCTCTTAGAGATTAATTATATTTGGATTGTATTTGGAAATCAGAATATTTAGCTTATCGTTATAGTTTATAAAGCCTTGTATATTCCATTGTGAGGCTACGAGAGCTATATTTTCACGATTGGGATTCCACGTTCTTTTATTGGATGGGCCCAATGAAATCGTAGAAGAGGTTTGGGTTATTTCTTTTGCTAATGAAGTGTTGTGAGGGGTTTGTGTTTGGTAGGGGTTTGTGTTGGGTGATTTTGAGGTGTCTAGAAAACGACTCCGCTGCGCAAATATTGAACCCAGCGAGCTCGTAGAGGAGCTCGGACGATTCAATTCCCGCTCAGCAGAGCCGTGATTTTTTTTGGGTTATTTTTGTTTTTATTATGTGCTTTCATCATCTTCCATTGGGACGAAGTATTTGTTGTTATTTATAAGTGCTTGGGTGGTATAAGATAGAGGTGATAATGTGTTTGTATGGGTTGGAATGGTTTGAGAAATAATTAAGTTAGAGTGAGACGGAGTAGATTGCGAGGAATCATTTGTTTTTGTATGATTTTTTTTGTTTTACTGGGAGATTTTTGTAGTGAGGTTGCTTTGTTGTTATTTTCGTATTATAGGCAATCGTCGGCCGGATGAGGGCCATGTAGCAAATCACCTTCACCCTGGTGTCAAGCCGGCTGCTATAAAACAACCGTTTCGTCAGGGCAAAAGCTCTCCTAGCCCTGGTCAGAGCAGCATCTATATGTCTGTCGCCAGTGGATGTCCATTTGGCCCTACGATCACCAGATTGCGCCAGTTTTTTCTTGTATCCCTTATGGCTCCATGCAACGGAGTCCTAAACAGAATAGTTTCTGATTTCTGAAAGTTAATTTTTAACTTCCAGTCATCGCAATATCGCTGAATCTTGAATTCTGATGACCTCGACTTTTGGGGCCGTTCTGTACGCAATTAGATCGTCGGTACACGCAATAGCATGAGTTAGACTACCTAGCAGATCGCTGGTGTAAATGCTGAAGAGAATCGGCGAGTTGACCGAGACTTATCGACCGGAGATTCGCCGGATTGGATTTTGTCCTTTCCCTTTTTCGGGAGAGGTTGCACCACAGCTGTCTTCCACCGCCCTGGATAATATGCATTATTCAGAGCGTTGTTAAACAGTGTGGTCGTAGTACAACGTTAGATATACCATCGACTCCTGCAGACTTCTTTTTCTTAAGTGAATCGAAGATGAGCTGGAGCTCTACCTTCGAAATTAACAGGGAATTTAACCCATTCTGATCGGCGAATATGGCGTTTGTCAAGTTTTCTTCATTGAACCCGGTGAAACCGAGATTCTCCGGTCGCCATTGCGTAATTTCATTTCGAAGATAGAAGTGGTGAAGCAGGGCCCTGTTTTCCAGGTCGTGGTTCGGGTGAATGCTAGCATTCACCTTGTACACTTGCTGGAAAGCAGCCCCCACAGCCTCCACTTTCTCCTGAGGATCTTCGATTATAAAGAGGTCATCGTCCAAGACGGCGTCCGCTGGATCTATGCCTGCCGCCAATAGTACGTTTCTGTTCTCTGTCGTCCTCTGGAGCTTAAGACACGGAAGATCGTTTTGATCATTCCTCCTGAAGATCTTATTAATTTGTGGAAACATACTAGGGTCGCTAGAATTTACGGCCCGAATTTTACCGTCCCAATACAAATTAATGGAAAACAGGTAGTTTTCCTTGATCAATTGATTGATGTTTTTGATCGATGACTTCAGTGTCCTAATCTCCAGATCTCTTGAATCAGTAAACCGTCGGTATAAGAGTTTAAGTCTTATCAACGGCCCACTTTTTTGTCTGTGTAGTGCGTCAATAGTCGCGTTACGGTACATGTCGTTAGCGTTTCGTTCTTTGTATTTTGGTATTGTTCTGTTCATAGTTCGTTGGATTGTCTCGTCCATTTGTTCTAGGTATTCGTCAATTTCAGCGTTTGTAAGATTCCTGTCATTTGGTGGGGATATATTGTTCGAACGGATTTCGCTCGTTAAGGCGTTGGAGAAGCGTGGCCAGCGCATCTTACTGTAATTATAAGTACATACTCCTCCAATTCCACAAGCTCGTTTGGAAGCTGTATTACGGCGGCGAGTCCGCAGTGATCACTGTCGTACTCGATCGTCCGCAAACAGTTTCTTGATTGTTGACCCAAAACGTTAGTAACTGTCAGTCTTGAGTCAGCATGGGATCCAGATAGGCACCGCTTCTTGGAAATGATGGCCTATCTGTAGCCAGCAGGTCAATGCCATACTCAACGCTATATTGACCCATCCAATTAAATATATGGCTACATCTAAGATTCTGTGTAGTAGCCGTGGCGTGATGGTTAGTGCGATGGACTGTCATGCCGGAGGTCTAAGGTTCGATCCCCAGCCTCGCCAACTATTTATTTAAAAGAAAAAACGGCTACTGCCTCTTGCGAGGAATTGACAAATTCTCCAAGAGTATCTCTTGTCATAGAAAAGTGCCGCTCGTTAGCCGTTCGGATTCGGCAATAAACTGTAGGTCCCCTCCATTCCTGCAGACACGCACACAGGAATGGTTGAGAGTTGTAAGTCACTAGGCCCTAGTTCTTCATGAGCTGTTGTGCCATCAAATTTATTTTTTTTTTATCTAAGATTCTGTATTTGATTTCCCCAATCTGAATGTTTGGCATTAAATCACCAGCTATGAGATAATAGTTCTCTACCGAGCTCAGTCTTAAGCATTCGAAAAGTTTTTCAAGCTCTGTTATAAAGTCAGTTGGCTGAGGTGAATCCGGTGCGTAAGCCGCAATCACATACATCCGCTTCCCATGTTGGAGAGGAATGCATATGACGCAAGCTTCTAGCAACCGACGCATCACTATTATATATAACTTTATGATCGATGCCTTTTCGAATGAAGATTGCGACACCACACCCTTGTGAGGAGTTGGGCCGAAATCTCCTGCAACGATGCCATCACGCAAAGTGAACACGAATTCCACCAAGTCTACCTACCTGTTAAAAAAAAAAAACATACCATACACACATTTTTTTTCATGACGTCTTTTTTTATCTTCAGAAAGATCGCTATCCTTCACAATTATTCACGAATACTATTATATGACACAAAAAAAACATTAGCAGTCAAGAGTCGATACCAAACAAACAACTTATTTTGTAAGAAAAAGAGAATAAGGAAGAGAAATGCATCCTCATACCACCCAGTGGATTTCTTTTGAACCAAACGTCTTTGTGTGCGTGAGCAATGATGTTTTTCTGGTAAAAAGACGCAAAATAGACAACTTTTTAAAAATTAAAATTAAGAAAATCGTAAGAGAAAATACTAGTTTATTTTTTAAATGTAATAAACAAAATACCAAACAAAAATTTAAAAAATATGTGGTAATTGTATTTTCTATCCTGACCCAACCACGGCATTACAAATAGTGTCGTATTTAATTGCATTTTTAGGCGTGTTATAAGACACATTATTTTTTTTTAAGATCCATTCCAAGTTCAGGACATATGATCCTTGATTTTAAAAAGCATTTAGAAAATTTAAAAATATAACATTGATGCCCCAGGCAAACGCGCAAAATAATTGACAAAAACGGACCACTTTTTGTCGTTTTGTCTCTTAAAAGTTAATGTAAAAATAAAAAAAAAATAAAAGAAAAATATAACTAATTGCGCATACATATCAGCTTTATAAAAACGTTAATTTGACTTCATTGCCTTTTAAACTTCAAAAGTTTTATCAAATAATGCATTCATACTTCTTTGTAAATTTCCTTCATTTTTGATAGTTTTGTACATTTTGTATGGGAATAAGTAAAAAGAATAAAAAAAAAAAGAAAATCTATTCTAAGTTTCGAGATCAATTATCTCTAGACAAAAAATATAAACAAAATAAAAAAAGTAATATTTACCCATTGCCCCATTAATTTTTGTAAGCATCTCACTAAACTTCATCATTTTTCCATTTAGCCATACAAATATGTGACCTAACTTATTTCCAATCGATAACGGTTTACTTCATTAAAATATTCGCAAAATTGTGAACGCTATACAGTAGTAGCCGTGGCGTGATGGTTAGTGCGATGGACTGTCATGCCGGAGGTCTAAGGTTCGATCCCCAGCCTCGCCACCTATTTATTTAAAAGAAAAAACGGCTACTGCCTCTTGCGAGGAATTGACAAATCCTCCAAGAGTATCTCCTGTCACAGAAAAGTGACGCTCGTTAGCCGTTCGGATTCGGTTATTTAATTTTATTAATTATTATTAATACAAACTACAAATTGAAAAATGTGTAAGTCATATCTTTCCGTTGTTTTTCGTTTATTTATACGGGGCATAATTATAAAATGTAATGATTATTATTAAATAAATTGATTGTTCCCATTTTATTAAGTTTTTAGTTTCTTTAAATATTAAATTAAAATTGTTCAATTGTAATTATTTAAATTTGAAAAAATTAGTATTATACTCGGTTTTATTAGAGGTATTGCACCAGATCGTGAAACAGCGCAAGTTACATTGTGAATTTTTTTTTAGACGATCGTTAACGCAATTCTCCTAAGTTGTAATTGTACCGAATGGTGAAATACCTCTATTATGCGTTTTTCTTTTTTTACTCGGAGCAAATCACTGAGCTTTCAAAAAATGATCTATGTTTCTTTTTTTAGCTCATACATACCTCTTAGCACTCAATTTGTTTCAATCAGAGTTCTTAGTCCCTTTCACACAAAAAAGCAAGTTGTTGGAGATTTTGTTGACGTTTTCTTTCAATCTCCTTAACAATCTCTTGTACCTTTTATACGTAGGAAACAAAATCGGAGGAGGCTTGCTGTAAGTTCCTTTTAAACTACCTCTGTTGAACGCACACAAACGTAGTGTGATGAGTAACTTAAAAAAAATCTCCTGAATTTGTTGACCCGGGAGATTTTGTTTACCCCTTTTTCTTCCTGCCCTTCTCGCCCATGAACTGATTGTTGCTGGAAACTCAGTTGCTTCGTGTGAAAGGGGACTTAGCTTGTTCCATGACTCAGAATAAATTGACCGATTAAACAGAGCTGAGCGCGGCCAACTTCAAACAATTTTCATGTGATTTGCCAGATATTACAATTCAGTGCTCAGATGTGTTTCATAATTGAATGAGCTCTGCCCAAGGCTTATTTGATTTGCTCAGGCTCTGCTCAGAGCTAAAAAAAAACCGCCTATTGATCATCAATACTGCCCATCATTGATTTCAAACAACAAAATTTTCAGCATTTCTGTGATTAATTAAAATTAATTTATTCTTAATATTTTTATAGCGTACAAATCTTGATGTTAACTTAGCCGTAAATAATTTACTTTCACGCGACGACGAAGAAGCAGACGATGCTGATCAAGCAGGTGATAATTACGCTCCAGATGATTTGATTTCGTTGCTGGATAACGGTTTTCAAACGGACAGTAGTAATGTTATAGTTGACCCTGCAGATGGTCTCTTCTCAGAAGAAATTTTCAGCAACTATTCCAGTATAAGAAAGTAAGAGCTTATTTTTTAGTTCATGTCTTATCTGTGTAAATTTAATACTTTTTAAATGTTGTTTCATGCTCTTGAAACAAGTTTGTTGTTTAACCGTATACGCAGTGAAAGAAATCAAGTTAATTCTGGAAATATGGACAGTTCTGGTAATTCTATAAGAGGCAGCACAGTGTCAAATTCAGGGAACACACTCTCTTGCGGAAGCAGTATTTCGGGAACAATACCAACAGTAAATGCGGATTCATTTAGTAGGTGGAGAGATAGACAATGTTACGGACAGCGCCGGTGGTTTTCGAGGGACGATACGATTTGGGATAAAGACATAGGTAAGTTCTTAACTGACTTGTATTCAGATGCAATTAACGTGCTTTTTTCATACACTATTATTATGTTTTATTGTTAATAGTATAGCAAGCCTTTTCAGCAAAATTTCAAGGATTAACCGAAACATTAAGATGTAGTTTGTATCTCCGTGCTAAAAGGTACCACTTTTTGGAAAATAAATGTTTCGAAGATGCATGCGTTACAATAAGCTTTGTAAGTCGGTTCAATGGATGCGACATTACTTTACTTGCATAATGAAAGTGTAACTTCAAAGTTGCGGTAAATACCGGAGGCATTCCTGTTTCGAACAATAGCATATAGTTTAGAGTGTTAGACGGCAGTTTAAATAATCTATTCCGAAAAATCTAATTAATTTTTTAACTTTACTCAGTTCGTAACCCAAAACTTGCGCAGCATAAAACAAGACTGATTTAGAAGTTGCCTCAAATAGTTTATGCTTTCTACTAAAACTGAGAGCCCTTGTATTAATGCAGACTTTCCATGTGTAATTGAGTGCAGTTTTTGCTAGCTACAGCTTGTTAGTAAGATGGCTCTTCATACTTAAGTTTGTCGAAATTTTTATTCCGATATACTCATACTTTTTAACGATTTCAATATCTTCTCAACCAAATTTCCCCCTCTCGTTTCCAGCATAGCTTCCACCAGCCTCTCTAAATACATATCATAATTTTGGACTTGTTCAAGTTCAAAGTGAGATTCCATTTCGTACAGTAATCTTTAAGATCCAAAGTCTTACGACTAAGACCTTGAGGAGAGTCCGATAACAAGACTATTATTCGCATACATGAGCATTCTTATCCTCCTTCCAGCGCACAAAATTCCACCGCAAAGCACTTAATTCAGGTCGTCAAGAAATGGAACTAACAAAAGGGTACTCAATACTAACCCCTGTTCGAAAACCGTTCTGACAGATTCTTCAATTCCATACCGCTGATTCTGTGTCTATGTAAAAATTTTTGTTCACATTCCTAGCAAAAGCTGCTTTAAAATCTACATAAAAAGTATATGTAATATAGTTTCTAGTGCTGATCCTGATACGATTGTGCTATATTGATTGTGAATGATTTTGTCTAAAGTCAGATTCCAAATCACTGAGCAGGTTCTCATTATCGACGCAGGACGTGAGCCTTGCATACAGAAGCGACGAAAAAAATCTTCAATGAGCTGCTCAGGAAGGAAAAGCCTCTTTAATTATCTGTTAAATTTATATCACCTTTTTTGTAGTGGAAACAAAATCGCTTTTCGGAAGTCTTGTGGTAATAGTCTGGGAGCCCGCTACATATTTTGGTTTATGATCGAACCAAAGCTACTTTTTTGTCATATGGTTAATAACTTCCCATTGGAAGTTATTGTAGTCGGTCTCATTTGTGAAATTGACTTTTCTTGACGTTTCAAGGTTTCTGGATTACATTGTTTTTAAAGAGATGTCTGTGTACCATGTGTGTACGTACGTTCGTATGTTCGTACGTTTGGTTCGGAAGCTTTTTTTTTTGCCCACAATATCTCGAGAACGAATAAAGATATCGACTTCATATAAATTTTATTTTACACAAAGGATTTTCAGAAAAATTCAATTAGCGGTTTTCTTATTGCAGTAATTTAAGTTAATTAAAAGTAGTATAATTTAATTAATTGTAGTAGCCCGTGGCGTAATGTTTAGTGCCTTGGACTGTCATGTCAAAGGTCTGTTTTTTTCCGGTCTACTGCCTCTTGCGAGGAAGTGACAAATCCTCCAAGAGTATCTCCTTTCGTAGAAAAGTTCCGCTCACCTTAGCCGTTCGGATTCAGCAATAAACTGTAGGTCCCCTCCATTCCTGCAGACACGCACACAGGAATGGTTGAGATTTGTAAGTCACTAGGCTCTCGTTCTTCATGAGCTGTTGTGCCACCAAATTTATTAATTTATTTTATTTATAATTAAAAAAAAAAAATTGTAAAATGTCTCTTTTCTCAAATATCTCTAGAAAAAATAATGCTATCGACTTCGGGCTGGGGCCTATTTCATAAAACTATTAGCCCTGTACTTGTAGAATTGTAGTAACAAGCACAAATAAAGTATGGAGTTGTACTTTTTCGTTTCATAAACATTTTCATATACTTGTAGCTAGGCAAATTCAGACTACATGAAAAGCGATTTGACTTCTACAAAACTACAAGTCCGTAACTAAGTTACGTAAATAAATAAACAATTGATTTGTTCGAACTAGCTGTGTGCCGAATGTGTTTTTATTTCAATTTCAATAATTTGCTCATTTTCAGAGAGCAAAATATTAAAATTAATGTAAGGAATCTGCTGTTTTGCTGAGAGAGCATGATTATAACTACTGTCGCATTGCAGGGATCATGGTCCTATTCTTCTTAACAACTCCTCAATAGCTGAAAAATTTGTATTTTAAAACTTTTTATTGAATGTTAGATAAGTTATACAAATTCCATTCTTTTATTTTTGTCAATATTATAACTTAAATTATTTTTTTTTTTTAAATAGAAAAATATAGTCTGTCTTGAGTCCAAAGGCTTCAATTATGACGATCCGATTAATAGTATAAGCTTTTTTTACCAAATTTAAGATATATAGTCTTTTCTTTGAGATTTCTTTTTAATTTTTTTTTATTGTATAAAACCGTTAATAGATCAAGATCACAGGGCCGCCATTCAAAAATAGTGTCATTTTATTAAAGCCAAGATTAATTCTTACGAACTCTGAATCTGGGGAACAGGGAGGTAAAGGGGCGTAAATTCAGGAACGTATCGTTGCCGAATTGATTTACAACCACTTTCATCAAACGTACATAAATGCATCAAACTATAGCATCACTTTGTGGGTAACGAGTTCATCATGGCAAACTTGCAACAAATTTTGAGCAAACTGCAAGCAAACGAGAATCAAAAAAATAATCCTGATGCGTTGTTGCTGATGCAGTTGCATAAGCATCAGCTGTGTTGCACAATGTTGTATAAGGGTTGGTATCATCAACTTATTTTGACACTGCCAGAAATATACAGTGGGGTTTAACAGAGGATTATTCCCTATTTTTAAAAATCAGTTTAAGTGAAAAATCACTATGTTTAACCACCCTCCCCTACCAAAGGCCTAGAAAAAAACCTCCCAAACCTTTGTGTTTGATATCCACATCACCCTCATATTTGCTGTTAGCTCTTGGACTATTAGTATATATTTCTTTTATTCGCCTTTGCTTTACTTATTCCATTTTTCGAGACCATTATTTAAATTTTTTAGAAACACTTTAATGAAGCAATAAATTTCAACTGCAAATCAGCCGAGATTTTTAAAAATTATTTAACTTATTAGTCTCTTTACTCTAATAATAAATTCACTTGTAATTACAAGTCCGTTACTAATAATTTTGTACGCAAATAGTTTAATGAAACAGAAAAGTTCGCCACACTTGTAAATTTACTTGTAGCTACAAATTTGAGATACTTGTAGATATTAGTCTATTTAAATTTTTTATGAAATAGGAATTCTCTAATAAATTACAAACTACAAGTGATTTCACAAATAATTATTAGTGTTGTAGTTTTATGAAATAGGGCCCTGGTGTTATTGAAATTCGATTTTTATTTTCTAATTGACCAAAACCGTTAACTCCGCTAAAAAATACATCTCTTTTTTTAAATCTCCTTTATTACAGATGGAAAACGAACAACATCGTTTGTTGGAAACAATTCCCCACTCTGGATATCTGAAGAACTTCAACCATGGCCAGAAAAATATGGTTCTATCCGTTTTAAAAAAATTGCATCTCTTTTTTCCGAATTTATTGGTCTCTCCGAACTAGGAGAATTACACCAATGGCGATGGTCGGAAAATGAAACTTTTAAATCTGATGTAATTATAAACGTATGATTATGAATAAGTGCACAAGAGTACAATTATTTTTACTTTTTAGATACAGAATGTTTACCATCCTAAAACAATAGCACTACATTTGAATGAAAAAATTACGAAAATCTCTTCCAACTCCATTCGGTGCACTGTTGCCACTGAGACAAATCGTGTAGCTACTTGGATGGATGAACATTTGGGAAATCATGGTCTTAAATTTGAACACGGCTTACAAAGTTATCCTGAAATATTCTCTGATGGCATACATTCTTTACACACGTCAGCTTTATTTACTGTTGCTCGAACCACGGGCCATAATTTGTTTTGGTGGGGTGTGCTACCGTTTGAACAAAGACGACATTTATGGGATCGATTCAGGTCAAAGACAAAAAAGCCAGTTAAATTAGTAAATGAAGAAATAACAGTTGGCGCGCAAGTAGTAATGAAGAAATGCCCTATTTATCAAACAGGTTCCATTGGATTTACTTGTACAAATGGAATACCTAAAGTTGGACAACTAATGAATTCCGTTTGGGATTTTTCTGATGTTTGCAGATTTAAATTATTAACACCAACGCCATCTTATCAGGAGAAGGTAAATAATACTCAACATGAGAAAGATATAACAAATGCAAATCAATCAGCAAATAGTAAGTCATTGATTACGCCAATTAATAAGGAATCTACCGACCGTCTAGATATGCCGCCTCCGCCTTCGCCTGCTTCAAGCACTTGTAGCGATGGCGGCAATACAACAACACTCAAAAGGACTAAGCGTGTTGTTCCTAAAGATGATTTGGAAATTAAAAAGGATGAAGAATTCTGGCTTTTAAAAGATGTAGTTTTTGTTGAAGATAGGAATGGGCCAATCGGCAAAATTCTTAAAGTAGACGGTGATTATGTTGCTGTCAGGTTTGGAATAATAGGTCCAAATACAGAAACACAAGAAGATGACTGGCAACACTGTCGGTTATTAAAAAAAGATGATGTCCAAGTGATCAAATCTTTAGTTAATCCCAGAGGACCGGATTGCTACCAAAAAACTCCAAAACGACTTAACATTATATCAAACACAGATGCAAATATTTGTCAGTTGTTGGCTTTAGCTGTAGACACAAAGGGCATTCACACAGTCTCTAAAATATCTTCTAAATTGTACTACAATGTTTTTAATTTACATAATAGTAAACAAGAACAAAGCAGTATCTTTCCCACCGATTGTAATGTGTTCTTGGGGCAGTCGCAAAGTAATATTGCTCTTTATATAAGTGATGACTCGAATGAGAACTGCACTGTTATATTAAGAGATGGCAACCGCACTATTTATCCTTTTGTGAAAGACTGTAATGGTGACTTGAAAGATCCGCAGTGGTTAAGCCTCCCTCCAATACGTACTATCGCTATGTCAATTGTATCACTTCCAATAGTTGGAATTAATCTAAAATCAAAAGTATGCATGACCATAATGTTTTTGGAAAAACAGTATTTAATGTCATCTATATTAAGATGTGATCTTAAAAGTGTTGTAATGTTTTTAAGCCAACTAGAAGGTGAACAACATACGCTCTTAACATCCGTGATAAAAGAAAAATGCGACGGAGGACGTAATATAGTACATGCATGTACTGCCCTTTGCTCACCATTATCGAACAAAACGGTAGACGACTCCACAAACTTAACCTTGAAAAATTCCGTTTCATGCAGATCTCCTGATTTAGAAAGCTCTAGTTTAAATACAAGAGAAGGATGTACTATAAGCCTACGTGAAATGATGAACCGTTTGGTTAATAGCGATGCGGACAGTAGGAATCCAATTATTCCCACTTCTGGACCGGACGAAACATATTTTCCCTTATCATTTTGGCAATCTGAGTACGAGGCTAATTCTGTCGAAGACGATTTTTCAAATACGAACTCTAAAACAAATGGAAAGAAACTAAACATCCCGATTTACATTGCTGACCCAATCCAGAGAAGGGAACAATCTGCATTAATCTTACAACAAATATGCATTAACCCTCTATTGAGGCCACATTTACATTTCCTTTTAAGTTCTAAAGACGCAGAAGGTCTGACACCTTTAATGTTGTCAGTGACAAACAGGGCATACGACGCGGGATTGATTTTATTTGATGCAATTTTGTCTCTCTCAGAAGAAAATCCTACAATTAAGGAGTCGATGGTATTTCCTGTTGGCTCATCTGTAGACAAATCCCCTCTTCATGTTATTTGCTACAACGATACTTGTTCCTTTACATGGACTGGAGCGGATCATATTAATCAAAATATCTTTGAATGCAAAACATGCGGCTTGACTGGTTCATTGTGTTGTTGTACTGAATGCGCTCGCGTTTGTCATAAAGGACATGACTGCAAATTAAAACGAACATCTCCTACGGCTTATTGTGATTGCTGGGAAAAATGCAAATGCAAGGCATTAATTGCGGGAAACCAAACGAAAAGATTTTCTTTACTATGTAAGCTTATATCGAATACGGATCTGGTTACAAAATTTAATACAAGAGGTGAATCGATACTTTTGTTCCTTATTCAGACTGTTGGGCGTCAATCTATTGAACAAAAGCAATACAGAGTCTGCAATAGATCACGAAGCTCTACAGGAAACAATAGAAAATCGCAATCAACTGATATTGATTCTGAAATGCCAGAGCACGATTTAGAGCCGCCTAGATTTGCTAAAAAAGCTCTTGAGCGTTTGCTTGAAGATTGGCAAGCTGTTAAGTCTATGATTATGACAGGTGCGGAAGATATGAGCCAATATGAAAAAGTTAAAAGTCACGAAAATCTTGATGGTAATTCCATGAAATATTTAAAGTCCCAAAGTGGATCTACTCTGCTTGATAAATTTACACATAATTTATTTGTCAAGTGTAGTCCAGAACACCTTGATGTTCTTATATCAACCCTTGTACGAGAAATTCAAGACACAACTAATCCTGTGACAAATACTGAATCAAAATCTGTTGCTAGACGCTTTGTAAGGTCTGTAGCAAGAGTTTTTATAATATTTAACTTGGAAAAATCTCCAACCGCTGATAGAAGAAAAAATAATGCTTCACAAAGCAAACACATTCAAAATTGCATCAAAGTATTCCAAGCCCTTCATATTATAGCAATTGAAGAACTTTGTGAGGTTGCTGATGCGTTAATTGCTCCAGTGCGACTAGGAGTCGTTAGGCCTACTGCACCCTTTACGATGTCGACATCAAACTTAGATGTACATTAAAATATAAATTATAATCACTTCAAAATATTAAAATATTTGTTTTTTCTATTAGAATTCTGAAGATATATTCAGTGTAGATCCTTTGGGTCCCACTACAGCCACGACGACGTTAACAAGATCTCTATCCGAAGATGCTGCTGGAGAAGCTAATGCAAATGTAGACCTTGGACTGAACTATGCTGTGTTACAAGTAGAAGATAACAATGATATAGAAGGTAAGAACAGTTGTTTAAAAGAAATTTTACATTTGAAGCTCATTTTCGCTTACTTTTTATAACAAAATAATAAAACTTAACTTCTCTACCCAAAAAACCTTCCTCCTCGACACTGCATTCCAAAATTCGCTATTCCATTATTCAGTGCTGCATGTAGTGCTTGACTGCTATAGCCCCAGAAAAATATACTTTTTCTGTGGAAAAAATGTACTTGAAGATTTTTAAATGCAATAATCTTTATTTTGGCATAAACATACTGCATAAAAAGTCCATTGTCAAAACTAGCTTCAATAAAAAAATTATTCATCGTTTTTTCGCGCATATTTTTTTAACGGCAAATTCTATAAAAAAAGCTGTTGAAAAAAGCATTCTATATCAATACACTTTACTATTATTTTGTTTGTTTTGTGTAACTAGCCTTGATTTTTAAATGAGTTTGTTATTTTTCAATTTTTCATTCTATCTTAAATCGTTCTGAAATGAAGACATATTATTGTTACTTTTTTAAACAAAGGCTTTTAGTTAAGGAATTTTCATTAAAAGCTACGTTGTAAAACTAGTCAACTTTGACACTAATAATGTGCAGGAACATCAGTTGTAGTCCACTTTAAAAGCACCATGTCCTTAACTCCTCTTCCAACGGTTTGATTATTTGGCTACCGAAAGTGCCAGTCTTTGCAACTCCCCTTATTTTTCTTATAACGTTGCTTTTAGTCCCTAGTACATTCATTTACAAGGTCATTCGCATAAGGTGTGACAAAAAGCTGGAGCGTGTACGTGGAGCAGAGACAAGAAAAAATCGTGTGGGAGGGGGTCTATTTCCCCCCGTTTAGGCAGGAGGGGCAATTTTCTAAAAAATCGAATTCAAACAGAAAACAGAATTTAAAAACATTTTATCATTTAAAAACAACGGCAACACTTACAATGTCATGCTGTATTTTTTTTTTTGAACCAGAAGCCCTTTCTTTTGTGATGTTTTTATTTCAAATTATTTGAGAGCCAGTTGTACAAAAATTTGATCCGTTGTTCAGGAATTTTTACTCACCGATTTTGGTGGATTAACTGTCGTTCAACGATGGTTCAGGCATGTAATTGGCTGTAAGGGCATACTTAACCCTTGAACCATTGTTGAAACTTAGTTTCGCCGAAAACGGGTAGTATAAATTGCTGAACCACGGGTTAAATTTTGAACCACGTTTGTACAACAATAGTTTTTGAAAAATTAATTTTCAAACTCAAAATTTTTCAGAAAATTGAAAATAACAAAAGTAAGTTTCCCTTAAATTCGACTTGCATCTTTGTATACATATTTCTATAGTTAGGTTTTTTTGTAGGTTACTCTGAACTGCGTACCTGGCTTTAGGAGAAAGTTTGAAATTGGTTAGGGAAAGGCGGGGAATCCTTATAAAACTGAAATTTTTTTTTTTTTTTTTTTTTTTTTAGCAAATGTGGAATCCTCGACCCATGTCGATATACCTGAAAGCAGACTACGAAACAGTTCTCAGGTTGAAGTCAGCTCTGAGGGCATACGAAATGATGATGTTGCCGATGATGAAAGTGAAAATGATTTCAATTTTAACGATGCTGAAACAGAATCAGATTCTGATGATAATCAGAGCAGCCAAGATGCTCAAAGAATTGTTCAAACTGGAACAATCGTTGGATCTGAAACAGGTTATTTTATATCATTTAATTTTAAAAAAATGAACTAAATAATATTGAAATAGGAATTGGTATTTTTTTTTTCGCTTGACCATATTTTGTTTACGTACAAAATAATTAAATATTTTTCGTTTTAGAAGATGAATCAGGGGATTCGTCCCCTCCAGAAGAAGATGGTTCCGATGACGGTGAGACAGACGAAAACTCAGAGGAAGGCTATACCTTTATTGACAGTCAACTAGAAAGAAGGGCTACTGGTAATGGTTCTAGAGGAAGCACATCAGCATCTTCTATGCACTGGGCAATTCGAAATAGAGACCAATCTGGTCGATCTTCAGTGCGTTTGCCCACTGGCTCAGGGTTGGTGTTCATAGACCCTCTTGCCTTACGACGCACGGCAATTCCCACTTCATCTGCTCCAACTAATTTACAAGAACCGCATTCTATGGCAACCACAGCAAGTAGCCTAGCGCGGGCTTTTGGAATTATAATGCGCCAGATTTCGGATTTGTTTAACTCAATTACATTAATTCTTAACCAAAATATCGAAAATCGTATGAAAGTAACATACGCAGAATCTATTGAAGTCCAAGTAAATTTTATTTAACTTTATGAACCGAATTTCTGTACGCTATTTAAAATTTTGTGTATAGTCACTTTTAGAAACTCGACTGAAACAAACATGGAATTGGGTATTTTCTGTAATGGATGGTACTGAAGCCCAACTCAAATTTGGAGCCTATCTTACGAACTCAACGGGCCAAGCTCATCCCTTTCAAGCAATGAATTCCAATTCGCAAAATACAAATCAAGGAAACATTGGTATTAATATTTTAGGTAATTAAAATTGGGAAATTTCTTATTATTTAGCTATATGATATTGCATATGTATTTGTTTTCATGTGACATTATTTATATTTGTATATGTTCTTCTTTCAGGGTCTACATCATCGAGACGAGAATTTTTTACTTATTGCCTTTCATTGATGCGGGCACACACTTCAGAACACAGGGACTCTTTACCCGTCTTAGATATAACAGCATTACGTCATATAGCATATGTTCTCGATGGCATAATATTTTACATGAGAAATGAAAACTCAGATAAATTTGACACAAATTCAGAAAACCAAGGCTGGGAAACTAGTACAATTGAAGAGCCAGAAAATGATTCAAGTTTGCTTATGCAAGAAAATGCAATCTTTGACGATGAAATGGTGGGTGAAAATACTTTTGAAAAGAAGTATCAATTTTTCAGAAGATCCGACTCTACTCTGAGCCTTGGATGTTGTGCTCCAGACCCATTTTCATTGCCAATAGAAGTTGCACTTCCTTTAGCTGATAAACCACATTTGCTGCAAACAAATACAAAAAGAGAAGATTTATTTTCAAATTTCCCATTGCCAATAATACCTAGCAGTAAATCTTCAAGTTCAAGTGGAACTTCTGTTTTGGAAGTACCACCTTTGCGATTAGGACTTTCTTCGCACAATAAACAACAAGAATTCTTAGACGAAGAAATAAACAAATGCAAGAAACGGTCTGCATCCCCTTGTACTTCTCCTATAGAAGAATCAGGTGCATTTAAAATAGAAAACTGTGCTAATCTGTATGTCCAGTTAAAAAAGAAAAGCTATCTTGACCAACACGAAGAGGATGTTAGCAAAAAAAATATTGGTAGGTGCAACTCGATTAGAAAAATGATAAATTAATAGAACAATGTATTTAGTATCTTCAATAAGCTCACCTTTAAAACAAGGTGAAACTGTTTCCAAAAGTGATGTAGTTAGTTCAAAAGCTAACGAAGAATATCCAACCGAATTTACTGTGGACGCTTCAATTCGACCAGAGGTTATTGTTCAAACACGAACGGCCTGTTCAGGCAGTCAAACCTCCAACGTGCATTCAAAGCAGTCTGCACGAAGTGTCATAGTGCGCGCGGGGCAGTCTGTAAGTTAGAAGTATTCATCGAAAAATATTTATTATAACTCTTTACATTACTAGAATCCATCAATCTCAAAAGAATTTCAAAAGGAAACAGCAAATGCAACTTCATTTGATAATCGCCATAAAAAATATACGTCGCAGAAGTTTCAATCACTGAGGCAGAGTTCAGTTAAGCCGCCAACATGGAATGTATTACTTGGGAGGTGGAAACATTCCTTGGATTTGTTTGGTCGTGTTTTCATGGATGATGTCGGATTAGAATACGGTTCCATCTTTCCTGAAATAAGGGGCTTTCCAGTTAAAGAGACAAGATTCAGGCGTCAAATGGAAAAACTTCGAAATGGCCAACAACGGGACCTTGTTTTATCTAAACTTGAACGCAATCGAGATTGTCTTATTACTCAAACTTTTAAGGAACTTAACACTCAATTCGGAACACAAAATCGTCGAATTTACCCGCCATTAACGTTCAACAGAGTCAAAGTGACTTTTAAAGAAGAACCTGGAGAGGGATCAGGTGTCGCACGTAGTTTTTATACATCAATGGCCGAAGCTTTATTGGTCAATGAAAAACTTCCAAATTTAGAAGTTGCCCAAATTGGATCTTCTAATAAATATGGTTTGCCTTTTTCAAGTATATTGAGAAATCGAAGCGTAATAGGGAGAGACGCTGCGCTGCAACGGAAAGGAAGTGGAAATAAAATTTTATGGAGAACAAACAAGGAAAAGAAAGCATTAAACTATTCGGCTAGACCGTTTGCTAGTAATGTTCAGGGTAAGTACAATTAATTTATTAATTTATTCAAATATTTTTCTGTATGTTATAATTATGTACAAATTCCAAGAGGAAAGTCAAACGATATAGAATTTATGTTTTTAAACGCGCGCTTACTAAAATTGCAGAAATAAGGAAGGTTCAAAGAAAGTTCATTATGTACATTAATTTTGAAGTTGTGTAATTGCTCTAACCTCTCTCACTTAAAGGATATCATAGGTAGGTAGTCAGAGATGGCGGTCCCGGGCAAGTTCTCACTCGGTGACCCAATTGGCGCTGAAGTGCGCTGTTTTGATACCATTAATCACATCACCTGTAAATGAAAAATGAATTTTTAAGAAGAATTTGTGGGTCAAAATTCCAGGCTAGGCAATTTGTTGGCTTCAGTAATCCATTGTCCACTTGCTCTTGGTCTCAGTAGTCTGACTGAGGGATTAGTATAGACGCTACCGGAGTTCAAAGTCTGATCTTCACTTGGAAAGTTCTTTGAGGTCGTTAGAAAATGGGTATTAGTCTGAGGCTGGTTTTATTTAAAGTTAAACTTGCAATTTTTTTGTCAAATTTTGAAATTGCATTTATTCACTTGAAGTTAAAAAATAAAAAATATAAATTTGGAGGCGCGACAGTTCTTTAAAAATCAAGACTTTTTGGCTTAAAACTCCAGGAATGGAAGGGACCTACAGTTGTTTCATAATCAAATCGTGTGATCTGGTACTCCAATTTTATGACTATTTGTATATATTTGGGAAGCATTTGTGTACCCCAAAACATTTGTGTATTCTGAAAAAAAAAAAAAAAAATAATGGAGATACACAAATTTCGCGAGAATACATAAATAGTTTTGAAAGAATAGTTTTTTGAAGTTATTCTTCTTTTGGGACGTTGGGGGCAAAAAATTTACTAGGAATCTGACGCATGGAAATGTCATTAGAATATGACAGTTCTAATGGCATCCATATTAGAATTACACTTGGGCTTAGAATATAAAATAATTTAAAAACATTTCTATGCACTTGAGATTAAAATGAGTATGATCGAACATGATCATACAATTCCACTTTTTCCTTATGTTCGTTCATACTTGATCGTACTGCTTCTATGCTCGCGAGTCATGTTATCCACGTAGACAATTGGAAATATTTTCGAGTACTCAAAACAAAGCGAGTATACTCGAACCAAAATGGGTGATCGTGAACAAAGTGAATATCGTGAACATTTTGTTCTCGAGTGCTCATAGTTGTAGGGTAGGTAGATTTTAGGTATTTTTGTGTATTTTCGTTATTATGTTTGCTGCTGCTTCTGTTTTTTTTTTTTTGGTTTTTGTAGGTATGTATGTATGTGTGTTGAAAAGATCTATTAATGGGTTGTTTGTTGATTTATTTTTTATAGATTTGGTTGGTAAATAGAATATGTAACAATGCAAATCATCAATATATTTGACACCCACAATATAATCAATTTTGGGACAGTGCGGTTGTTGTTAAATTGTTTTAAAAAGGATTGTTTTTTTTTTTTTGTGGGAAAACAATGCCTTTAAAAAATGAAGTTTAAAAAACTTCACGGAGTTTAGTAGGACAATTAGTAGGGGTATTGCTTAGATAAGTAAATATAGGTAGGTAAGGTTTGTATACAGGGTGATCGGTATCAGAGATTAAAATGAGTATGTTCGAACAATTCCACTTTTTCCCTATGTTCGTTCATACTCGATCGTTCTGCTTCTATGCTCGCGAGTCATGTTATCCACGAGTTAAAATACTCACAAGTAAAGTCAAACAAATTGTTCGAACTCGTGAACCTCTCGCACTTCTATACCCACGAGCAAAATGCTAGTAAACAATTGGAAATATTTTCGAGTACTCAAAACAAAGCGAATATACTCGAACCAAAATGGGTGATCGTCAACAAAGTGAATATCGTGAACATTTTGCTTGCTAGGGTAGGTAGATTTTAGGTTTTTTTTTGTATTTATCGTTTTTATGTTTGCTGCTGGTTTAATACCAAGAAGTAAAACTGGTTTCTGTTTTTTTTTTTTTTAGGTATCTAGGTATTAATGGGTTATTTGCTTATTTATTTTGTGTAAGTTTGATTGGTTAATAGAATATGTAACAATGCCGATCATCAATATATTTGACATCCACGACATAGTCAATTTTGGGACAGTGCGGTTGTTGTTAAATTGTTTTAAAAATGATTGTTCTTTTGTTTTTTGTGGGAAAACAGTGCCCTTAAAAAACTGAAGTTTAAAAAACTTCAAATTGAATAACAATTTGTAGGGGTATTGCTTAGATAAGTAAATATAAGTAGGTAAGGTTTGTATTATATGTATGATGCGAGTAGGTTATGTATATCTGTTTGTATCTATTTAGTGATTTTTTAGGAGAAAATAAACTAGAATTTAGCGGTTGTATTCAAAAGATTTGTGAAGGGGTAATATGTAGGTAGATATAAAGACAACGCATGTAGGTTTATGATCTTCAATATCCGCGACAAGTGCGTTTATGTAAATTAAGTAAATACATAATTTACATAACTCTTTTCGTCTGTGTGAATTTTTAACGCGTTTGCAAAAAAAAGTTATACCTAGAACGTTGAAAATACAATTTATGAATATTGAAGGTTTGAATGAAAGAACAACAACCAACAAATTTATGAATGCATAATTTTATTTCTGTGCCAAATTTACTTGTGAAAAGTTGTGTTTTTTAGTTGATTGGCTTGAAAAATTACAGTGAACTTTGAAAAATGGATGAAAATGATTTTTTTTTTAAAACTTATAGACAATGTTTATTCAATTTCTGATAAAAGAAATTGGGAAAAGGTCTGGGAAACATTTGGTTAAGTTAAATATGAAAACGGTGAAACAATACCCAATTTTGTGGCATATAAAACATTTTTCTAAGTCAACAACAAATCTTTTAAGACACAAGTGCTTTAGAGATATGCAGCCAAGATCTTGTAACGAAATAATTGTGTCAAGGAGTGATAAAAATGCTATTTTGGACGCTTCCTTAAGGCTATGCATTGAAGACATAAGACCTTTCTAGGTAACTGAAGGCTGTTTGATGCAAGCTTTTGTAAAGCAGTGTATTAAAATTGGTGTTAAATACGGAACACATGTCAACGTAAAAGATTTGCTACCAACTGGACCTGGAGCCACAATTAGCTCCACAAATTAAATTTTCGATTTATCATTGCAATTTTGTGCAGAAAATAAAACTGTACATATTCTATGGAACTAACAAAAGATTTAAAGTTTAATTTTCCTTTTCCTATAACTTTGAGTTCTGCCGCTTTTTTTTTTAAGCCAAGAAATGCAGACATATACAAATAATTTACTATTTAAATATATTACTTACTCGTACATTATTCGTATGTTTTTTATTTAATTTTTTATATAAAATTAATTTTTGTTTATTTATTTTTATTTTATTTTTTTTTGTTTTGTTTTGGTAGGTAGATTTTAGAATTTTTTTTGTATTTATCGTTTTTATGGTTGGTGGTTTATGGCAAGAAGTTAAACTGGTTTCTGTATTTTTTTGCTATTGCATTTAAAAAAAGAAGATGTAAACATGCAAATGATCAATATCTGAAAGTGGGTAGATAAGGTACATGCATAAAAAGGATGGCTATTTTATTTTTATGTGTGAAAATAGCGCTTTTGATGAATGAAAGTTGTATTTAATATTCCTTTCCTTCAAAAGAAAAATTCAATTTTTTGAAGCCTGTGATATGCAACCACCAATACACACACCAAAGAGTTTAGCTAGCGCAATACCCAATACCCATCAACCACCAACCTCGGATACACATCTTACGAGTCGAGTACATCCGATCCGAGCACATTGATCGTGAACATTTTGTTCACGAGCGCTTGACTCGTTTTTATTTGGACTGTTACCGGTCTCTTGTTTATTATTTTATAAATATGTATGTTTATTTTCACTGACTTGGAACCTACTTGGTATGCTGGTATGAAGCTAAGCTCGTCGGAATGGGGGGATTCTTTTTCCAAAGCCAGGAAGTTTTCGACCAAACAAATAAAAAAAAAATCATACCAAGATTTAGAAAAAAAAAATTCTATCGGACGAACAGAAAGTTTAAATCGTATGTATTTATTTTCAAGGTGACAGATGTTACGTCACATAAGATGCACTTTGCCCTCCCTTATTGCTTAATTCTCCTTTGATAACTTTTGCATCTATAATTTAAAGTTATCCCTTAATTTACTCCGTGAATAGGTAATTAGTGCATTTTAGAATTAGAGAAGCTGGAATGAATTATAACCCCTCAAATTAAACCACTTACGATTTCATTCTCAAATCATAACAATTTTTATTTCATATTATATCTAGAGTAATATTCATTTTTCAAATCATTAGAATAAAATCAAATTATTAAATGTTTTCTTTTGTTTTTAGGGTATGTTATAAAAAAAATTTAGTCTTTTAAGTTAAAAGCAAAATAAGTAGATATGTAATTTAAAAGTTAAGTAAAAAAAATGATTTTTAAGTTAAGAAAGGTAAGTTAGAGAGTATTTTAAAATGATAAGTATTTAGGTTTAATTAAGAAAACAAAAATTTAAGTAAAATTAAGATCACTAGATAGGTTAATGCAACGTATGTTTTATATCAAAATTATAAAGAAAAATTATTAAAATTTAAAAGATTAAATAGTATTCAAGTGTAAAACGATATCAGTGTAATGTGTGAAATAAATAAATTAACGGCAAAAAGAAACTTACAGGCTTTAAATATCTGGTTCCGATGATTGTGCGCACAAACTCGATGATCCAGTTGCTTGTTTTTCAATTTTTATAAAAAAAATAATCACTGATATTTTCTTTACTTGTCCATAAAATAAAAGTAACGTTGAACAAAATAAACCCAACATACACGGCACTACCCCATTAACATAAAAAAAAATTAACACTAATTATGCACTATTTTTCTAACTATTTTCAAGAATTTTTTTTTTTTTTTAAAGACTATGTATGCACTCGGTCTGCACCTTTTTTATCAGTTTATTTTGATTAATTTTAAGTTCTATTCACAGCAGGTAGTCTTGAAATTTATTTATTTATTTTATTTTTTTTTCTTCTAGAAGATTCCTTTTTAATTTTTTTTTTTTTTTTTTTTTTTTTTTTTTTTTTTTTTTTTTTTTTTTAAAAAAGGTCAACAAAAATTAGGATATAGGTGCACTTCTTTGCGGTTTCTGTTTGTTTGCACTATATATTAGATAACCCTTTTTTGTGTTATTATTTTTGCTTGAAAATCTTGTCCAGTTTTTGGAATTTCACCCATAACTGGGCTACTCTGGCCTATCTTGAAAGATACTTGGAGCTCTTGAATTTGACGTAATTCTTTCTTTTCTTGAATAAATGTCTCGAGAATAAGTTAAAGAACAATATTCCAATAAATTTGTCTGCTTAAGATTTATGTTTATACTGAATTTTGCAGAGAAAAAAAAATTTGTAATATGTTATTATTTACATATATATGTATGCTTTTCCTTTGGCTTACGAACGAATATTCATATAAAATTTAATTTTATATTGAAATACTAATATATTTTTTTTTTCATAGTTGACTTGATCAAAACACAATAAAGAAAAACAAAAGTCTAAAGTATTACTTCCAGACAGTGGATTTATATGAATAATGATTTATGATAAGATAAGACAGAAAAGACATCCGTAACAGGACCCATTCAACTCGGTTGAAAGGTATTCTCGTTCATACTCGTTCAGTATTTATCGTGAATCACGAGTCATTATACTCGTGAACAGGAAAACTCGTGAACATCTCTTTTGGGTTGACTCTGTTTGTTTAAACTCGCTTTTTTCGAGTGAGTATTCGATGTTCGTGAACAGTACTCGACTCGTTTTATTCTCTGATCGGTATAAGATGCACCAAACTGCTGGAGCGAGTAGGTTGGGATAAGACAAGAAAAAAAACGTGTGGGAGGGGGGGGGGTCTATTTCCCCCCGTTTAGGGGCCGGTTATAGCGATCCGAAAAAACGCATGAGAAAAAAAATCTTTTCGATAATTTAATGTTTTATCATAGGATTTGAAATATAAAAAGGATACTAATCGATGGTTAATCATTTGAAATATTTATTTCATAAAAAAAGTTTTCTTTAGAGGAAATATTTGTCCTACAAAAAGCATTTTCTGATAGAAACTCGTTTTTCGTACGGCATTTCCATCAGAAAAATGAATAAGTACTTTTCTTAGAGAAAGTATTTCCTCCAAAAAATTTTTTTTTATGAAATAAATATTTTAAGTGTTTTTTCATCAATTTGAATTCTTTTTATATATAAAATCGTATGATAAAACATTAAATTATCAAAAAGAATTTTTTTTTTTTTGCACTTTTTCTGAGCGCTATAACCGGCCCCTTAGGCAGGGAAAACAGAAAAAAAAATATTTAAAAACAACGGTACCATTCAAAATGCCATGCTATACCTTTTTGGAAAGCCAGAAATCTCTTTTTTGATTTTTATTTTAAATTAAGTTGTGTTAGTGAATAAAATAAATAAATAAATTTGATGGCACAACAGCTCATGAAGAACTAGGGCCTAGTGACTTACAACTCTCAACCATTCCTGTTTGCGTGTCTGCAGGAATGGAGGGGACCTACAGTTTATTGCCGAATCCGAACGGCTAACGAGCGGCACTTTTCTGTGACAGGAGATACTCTTGGAGGATTTGTCAATTCCTCGCAAGAGGCAGTAGCCGTTTTTTCTTTTTAAATAAATAGGTGGCGAGGCTGGGGATCGAACCTTAGACCTCCGGCATGACAGTCCATGGCACTATTTTTTTTTTTTTGAAATTTATTTTTATTTTAAATCAAAGCTTATAACTAATTTAAAGCTGACAAAAATTCATAAAAACTAGCCTACTTATCAATAACTTACAACTAACTTACTGGCCCCATGCGGGCGCTCTAATCTAAACAATAACTTAATGCTAATACCTTTCGGCCTAAAAACTAAATTAAGACTACATTCAATATCGGTTTTATTTTTCACCGAGAAGAAGTTTTCAAAAAACTCGGTTTCATATCGTTGTTTTTTTTTAATTTTATATAAAACTTACAACTAAATAAAACTAAACTAAAGCTAATTAAGACTAAGTACTTACAACTACTTAAAACTATACTTAAACTACTTAAAACTAGAACAGCCACAGCAAGCATTTTTCGTTTTTTTTTTTTTTTTGGTGCCACCCTGACTGTCCCTACTTATACCTAAATCACCTTAACCTATGTAAGCCGGCCAAGACAAAAAGCATTAGGCAGCTTTAAATATCATTCATCACATGTCAGTTTTTAACCACCATAACTGGTTCTCCTGCCTTACCCTATCTCTTCGGTCCCGATCGGACACAGTCCTACTGAACCGAAGGCGCTCAGCGCCGCCTTTTGCGAGGACTAAAGGAGTTGTAAAGGAGTCGCCTGTCTACAGTTCTACGGCCGACGTGGTAGATTAGCGGAACTGCCAATCTATCCTGTATCAGCCCTCGACTGTCTAGATAGAAGAATGCATCGGGCGGAATAAAGCCGCTTAAACGCACACTCTCGTAGTATTCGTCGTTGGGGTAATAGGCCCCAAAAATAAGGCTGTTTGTCGAGGACATCGCTCTTGCAATGTGACCCCGAATCAGCTTCAACAAAAAATTATCTATTCTGTTTATGTTGGTCCCGTTGTATAGAGCCTGGTTGGAATAATAATGTTTGTACTCCGACTCTGGTGTTCTGTGTAATCCAAGGCAGCGTCTAAGACAGTGCCTCTCAAACACCCGAATCTTTTCCATTTGAGATGGGGCAACGTTGAACCAAACCGGGCACCCATAGGCAATCTTCGGCCGGATATATAATAGCGGTTTACTTATGCCAAGTTTGGTTAGCTTTAGATAAAGACCTTCTAACCATACGGTATCGAAAGCCTTCTCCAAATCAACCAGACAGGCACCCGTACACTGCTTTTGGATTTGTTC
This sequence comes from Epistrophella euchroma, assembly GCA_947049315.1. NCBI lineage: Eukaryota > Metazoa > Arthropoda > Insecta > Diptera > Syrphidae > Epistrophella > Epistrophella euchroma. The sequence continues at coordinate 98,651,115 of OX346246.1, forward strand.
CACTGGATATCAGAAACGTGTTTGGACGCGGCATGAATGGTGTCATGTCGCGCCTTAAATCCAAACTGATTATCCGGTATGATTTTGTTGTCCTCTGCCCACTTGAACAGAGCTCTATTGATAACTTTCTCGAATACCTTGCTGATACTGGGAAGAAGACTTATCGACCGGAGATTCGCCGGATTGGAGTTGTCCTTTCCCTATTTCGCGAGAGGCTGCACCACAGCTGTCTTCCACCGCCCTGGATAATATGCATTATTCAGAGCGTTGTTAAACCGTGTGGTATAAATGTCAACTGCCTCCTGAGTAAGATGTCGTAATACGACGTTGAATATACCATCGACTCCTGCTGACTTCTTTTTCTTTAGTGAATCGAAGATGAGCTGGAGCTCCACCTTCGAAATTAACAGGGAATTTAACCCATTCTGCTCGGCGAATATGGCGTTTGCCAAGTTTTCTTCATTGAACCCTGTGAAACCGAGATTCTCCGGTCGCCATTGCGTAATTTCATTTCGAAGATAGAAGTAGTGAAGCAGGGCCCTGTTTTCCAGGTCGTGGTTCGGGCGAATGCTAGCATTCACCTTGTACACTTGCTGGAAAGCAGCCCCCACAGCCTCCACTTTCTCCATAGGATCTTCGATCATAAAGAGGTCATCGTCCAAGACGGCGTCCTCTGGGTCTATGCCTGCTGTCAGAAGTACGTTTCTGTTCTCTGTCGTCCTCTGGAGCTTAAGACAAGGAAGATCGTTTTGATCATTCCTCCTGAAGATCTTATTAATTTGTGGAAACATACTCGGGTCGCTGGAATTTACGGCCCGAATTTTATTGTCCCAATACAAATTAATGGACAACCGATAGTTCTTCTTGATCAATTGGTTGACATTTTTGATCGACGACTTCAGCGTCCTAATCTCCAGATCTCGTGAGTCAGTAAACCGTCGGTATAAGAGTTTAAGTCTTGTCAACAGTCCACTTTTTTGTCTGTGTAGTGCGTCGATGGTCGCGTTACGATGGTCAGTTCCGATTACTAGTTACAATGTGTTTATGTATATATGTATAATATAAATAACGACATCTTTTGGAAAGTACAATAATATAAAGAGTACTAAAATTGAACAGAGATGTACTTAAGTAAGTAGGTATTTCAATTAAACATTGCCGGCCGGCTTGCAGCATTGGCTGTAAAACCGTTATTAGAAATCAAATGATTCATTAACTAATGATATTTTCTTTTTTTTTTTATAAAGGATTTAGATAAGAGCAAGGTTTGTACGATACAATTAGCTTATATAATTTACAATATATATATAAAAAATTAAATGCGATTTTTTATTTCAAGATAGGTGAAAATAAATATAAGTTGATACCTATTTGGAATTAATTTTCAATTTAATTTTCACTTTTTTTTTTTTAATAATAAAATTTGAAAAAACAAAAAAATGATGCATGCATTCACACAAGAAAGAAGTTGAATTCAGTTTGAAATTGCAGGCGGGAGTTTAGTTTGAGTTTCAGGTTTCTGTTCAGGCTGAGGTTCGGTTAAGACGCAAAGTTTTCTAATAGGTCGGGTTATGACTCCATTTTGAGTCCTTATTTCTACAACACGAACCCTTTCATCAGGTCCAAGATAGACTTTAGTAATGCGGCCACGACGCCATTCGTTTGGGGGGAGATTCTCATCTCTTATAAGGACTAAATCATTCAACGTGATGTTGCGTTTTGGATTTTTCCATTTGTATCTTTTATTTAATTCCTTAAGATACTCATCCTTCCATTTACGACAAAACTGATAATGCAGAACTTTAATACGTTCCCATCTTTTGATGCAAGTGAGGGACTTTTCATATACGGCAGGTTCTAAAAGTGATAATAAGGGTGCCGTGACTTAAGGCCAAGTGACATAAGGCCAAATTTGGGTGTTTGGCCTTATGTCACAGCGACATAAGACCAAATTTACACATTTGGCCTTATGTCGCTTTTGTAAAGTGACATAGGGCCAATTTTCTTTGAGACATAAGGCCAAATATAATTAAGTATCTAACATTCCCAAAAGCTCCCCTTACAGTAAAAGAGGTTTCGGACATCTTTCAAACGGAAACTATATTGAATAAATTCGGCATGTCGCCACGTATATGTATATGTTACTATAAAAAGCCGAAAAAATGAAATATTAGAATTTACCGGTAAATTCTAGAGCACTCAGCACTACGGCGTATAAATAGTGAGGTATGTATGGGGGGGCATGCTGCCCCCCTGCAACCCCCCTGCTTGGCCCACTATAGGAATTGGGGTAGGTGCAAGGTTGGGTGTATGCAAAGTTTTTTTTGTATTTTAAGAATCTGAATTTAAAGAAACTTTGAATTTATCCTATGTATAAACAGTGAGGTAGGATTTACCGGTAAATTCTGCAAAAGAAACTTTGCATACACCCCAACCTCGCACCTACCCCAAATCCTATAGTAGGCTGAGCAGGGGGGTTGCAGGGGGGCAGCATGCCCCCCCATACATACCTCATTGTTTATACGCCGCCGTAATGCTGGGTGCTCTTGGATTTACTGGTAAATTCTAGAATTTATTATTTCGGCTTTTTACAGTAACGTACATACATATACATATACCTATGTACGTGGCGACATGCGGAATTTATTCAATATAGTTTCGGTTTTAAAGAAAACAGTTCAAAGTGACATAAGGCCCAATTGGCCTTACGTCACTTTTCAAAAGTGACATAAGGCCAACTCTTAAAATTTGGCCTTATGTCGCTATTGAAAAGTATGTCTATTGATGTATGCGGGGAGCTCGTAGGGATTTTCCCAGCCTAAGCCTCTTAAGGCAAGCCGCAAAAATCTTTTTTGAACACATTCCAATCGTGCTATATGGCACTCATAGTGGGGTGACCAAACCTGACAAGCATATTCAAGAACAGGTCGGACAAATGTTATATAAAGCTGTTTTGTAACATAGGGATCTGAAAACTGACGTGACTCTCTCTTAATCCATCCAAGAAGTGAATTGGCTCTATTTAAGATGGAATTTATGTGTTGAATGAATTCAAGCTTACGATCAAATAAGACACCAAGTACGGATACATTTTGAACAGATGACAAGGAAACTCTATTTAACGAATAATTAAAAGGAGTGACTGAACGTTTTCTTGTAAACTTCATAAAATTACATTTCCTGATATCAAGAAACAAACAGTTGCGTACGCACCAGTCAAAAAATGAATTAAGGTCACATTGTAACATTTCAAAATCACGAGTAATAGAAATAGTTTTAAAAATTGTAACATCATCCGCGTAAATGAGACAATTAGAATGCTTTATCGCAGATAAAAGATCATTAATAAATAAGATAAATAAAATAGGGCCCAAATGGCTCCCCTGTGTAATTACAGAATTTACTGTAAAATAGTCTGATGTGCATTCGTTAAACAACACTGAGTATGATCTGTTTAATAAATAAGACTGAAGCCACAAAACAAAATTTTCGCTTAAACCAAGAATTCTTAACTTTTTCAGTAAGATCTTATGAGAAAGTTTATCAAACGCTTTACTAAAGTCTGTAAAGACGCAGCCTACTTCTTTTTATTTCTTAAATGCATCAATGCAAATTTCGGTTAACTCCATAAGAAATGTCACAGTAGAACGACCTTTCGTAAAGCCATGTTGATTTGCGACAATGACTGATTTAACATAAAAACATAAAGATTCACAAATAATAGCCTCGAACAGCTTCGGAATAACCGATAATCTAGCTATAGGCCTGTAGTTTTGAACTTCGTCTTTTTTACCCTTTTTATGTAGAGGGATTATAAAAGACTTTTTCCAAACACAGGGAAATTGACAAGAAAACAAAGAACATTTAAGCATTTAGAATCAAATTATTTGCACAGTTTTTTAAAATAATAGAAGATATACCATCTAGCCCTGGTACAATTCTCGTCAAGATTAGATATAAATTTAGCAATCTTATCAGGGTTGATATTAAAGTCTATATCAGTCAAGTAAGAAAAAAGTTTCGAATAGCCAACATTTTGGCTATTTTCGTCAGATATATCACAGTTTGAAGAATCACAGCTTACATTATCACAGATGTTGGTATCACACTTTAAGGCACTTTGAAAAAAGTCTGAAAATAGTTGAGTAATAACAAGAGGGTCATGACTAGATATTTCATTTGACTTAAGAACAGACGGATATTGATGAGACTTCCGTTTACTATTTATATATTTCCAAAAGCATTTTGGATTCAATTTTAGATCTCTTTGCACCTTCTACAGATAGTTTAGATATTTTAAGCTAGAAATTCTATTAAAATTTTCACGACAGAAATTATTAAAGTCAGCTTCACTTCGAGATAGTTTGTAGATTGACCATAGCTTGTTTCTAAGATTTTTAAGGCTTTTAATTTCACTATCGTACCAATTTGGATCTAATGATCTCGATTTTAGAGAAGCTAGAGGTACAGATTTAAGAAAACAATCAAATAAGACATTATAAAATTGAAAAACCATAGTATTAACATTTAAACAATTATTGAGATGTGACCAATCAACTTCTGATAATAGATTATTTAATTTGCTAAAATCTGTCTTTTTAAAATTAAAAGTGTAAAAGTTTTCAACAGGATTGTTAGGAAAATCTGAATTTAAAGAAATTGAAAAAGTTAAAGATGGGTGATGGCTATTCTCAGTTACTAAAGGATCGGTCGAATTTTCAACATCAATATCTTCATCACAGGTTGCGAAAATTAGATCCAGGATTCTTCCATTACTATTTGAAACGTCGTTAAATTGGCGTAGTCCAAGTGAAGTTAAATCGTCAATTATTTTTGAGTCATCAGATTTAATATGTCCAGCTGGCAACATAACATTTGATTCAGGACATCGCATCCAAGCAATGTTGCTTAGATTAAAATCGCCAAGGCAGATTATTTTGGTCATTATATTCCAATAATTCATTGATGTAGCTTATGAATTCATAGGCTTTGTTATACACATCATATATGGTTATAAGATAGACTTTTTTTTATTTAAGGCTATTTTAACGCAGAGAAATTCGTTATCGATTGCTACAGGAACATGTATTGGCGTAGCTATGAAAGATGATTTCACAGCAATCAGAATTCCTCCTCCAACGGTATCTATGTTCGGATCTGAATAACGGTCACGTCTAAAGACATTAAATGTGCTATCAAAAAGTTCAGAGTCTTTAATGCCAGCATACAGCCATGTTTCAGTGAGGGAAATTACGTCATAGGAGCAGGTCATTGTTGAATAGAAGACCTTGTTGGTTTTTGTCCGAAGTCCTCTGACATTTTGGTAAAATATGTCAATTACTGGCGACGAGTTGTTTGTCTTGTCAATTTTTTCTGAAAAGGATTACGAATAGTTTTCCTTTTATTTATTTTTTTTTTGTATCTGCAATTCGATTCTGGAACGGTCTTCCAATCGATTTGCAGATAATTATCTCACCGGCCATTTTCAGGAGGAGGATCTTCATGTACCTAACTGCACAATAATAATGTTCCAGTTTAAATATAAATTTAATTGTAAATTGTTATTTATTTATTTTGTTAACGCTTGGTAAGCCAATTTAGATACCTTTAAAATGTGTTAATCTTGTTGTATCATGTAAAAACGAATTCAAATACAAATACAAATATAAATACAAATTTACAAACTCATGAACTATAATGTCATTGGGCCGGAATTTTTTATCCAAAAGATGATTAAAGATTTCCTGGGGACTCATTTCGTAAAACGATTACTACCCGACGATAACGTTTCGACGATAGTCCTACTACACGTAACCCTAAAAATGCATATCGTCTGGACGATCACGTTTTGACGATCAAATATTTGCTTCACGTAAGTCGATTATCATCAAAACGCTATCGTCAAAACGATGGCTTTTGGACGATATCTAAATAGGTATCTTTTCGCATTTGTTTTCATGATTGTATGTAAGTTTGTACGCGACTATAGTTAAATGAGTGAAATAATTTACTTATTTTGCAAAATGGCAACAAACATTTGAGAAAAATACAAATTATATGAAAATTAAAAAAAAAAAAACGTTTCGCCAGCAGGAATCGAACGCCGAACCTTTCGGTTAAGAAGCAAGTACCTATTCCCTTGCGCCACCATCTAATGTAAATTTTTGCCGATTTCTTGGGCTTACAAACAAACCGTGCACTAAAGAACTTCGTTCTAATAACGCAAATTGTTATTATGACATTTCAATTATGGTTCGACAATCTTTGGAAAAACGATAGACGAGGAGATAGTGTTTGAATTACGTGAAGCAAATTATTGACGATCACGTCAGCGATAATCGTTTTGATGATTATCGTTTTGAAAATTACGGAATGACCCCCCTGGGTAACATAAAGTTTGAATGATGCATAATCCATGCTTTTCGTTGGCAATTGTTCGAGTTTCAGTCTTGCGTTGTTAAAACGTGAACTTACGTACGCAGATATGTTGTCACAGCTTGTGTTGGGGTCAAAATTAGAGAAGAAGATACATTTAAATCGCTCAGCCGCTTTCAGTTGTACTTCAGGAGTTTTATTTGACCGGAATTGCGGAGAAGCAATTGTAGGTAAATTTGGGGGTAAAGCGACTATAGATGAAGACGTCATAGGTAAAGCAGATACATTTGGTGAAGAAAACGTGAGTGATGCTGGAGTTGCAGTTATGAAAGATGAAGATGAAGGTGTTGTTTCAGTTGAGAGAGAAGTAGAAAAGGATGAAGATGTACTTAAAATTGGAAGAATTAAAGATGACATAGAAGTTGATATCGTAGGCGGTAGAGGAATTGCAGTTGATAAAGTAGATGAAATTAAAACTGAAGGTGATACAGGTGATAAATTATCAATTGTTGGTGTCCTCGGTATTATTCCCTTAGATGTTGATGAACGACAAAGTGATAGGTGCTCATTAATAAGAGCAACCGCGTCAATGAGTTTGTCGATTCTTTGTTCCAAATCATTTATATCTGCTCTCAGGTTTTCCATTTTTTTTTTTAAGTTTAGGATTAGTAATTAATGTAAAAATTATTTTTTAAGTTAGTCCAAATATTTTTGATCGCTACTGTCGAACTTATTATCAGATGGTCCTGTTTTTCGATAATGTGGTAAAGTTCAGATTTGGTGTAATTGATAAGGTTTGTGGGATGCAAGGTAACCGAAGGATCGCAAGGCTGTTCTTTTTTTTTCCAGCTTCAGCTTCGGTAGCACTTTGAAAATGGTCTCCGATGCGGAGGGTGATTCTTCTGTGCCAAACCACGGAGCCGAACTGAGTATGGCAATGTAGTGACTAGTTTGGCACTAAAATGTGTGACTCGGAGCATTTGTGGATGGCCTCCCGCCAGCTGCTATTAAATTCTTCTATAAATAGGTTCCAACGAGTTTATGGTATCAAAACGGCGCTTTTCTGCGTTGGCCGCCATTTCTACCTACCTACCTATACTAATTGTGCGATCGATTAGGTTAAGTTCTTAAAAGATTCACAAAATATCAAGCTTAAATTGTGTATACAAATTATTTCGGGGAGGGGAACAATTCAGATTTCTGAAAAATTATTACCAAATATCAATTGCAAAAATCTTTCTATAAAATAACGCTGAACAACGTTTCAAGGTTTTAATTAACAGGGGAGGCATTAAAATTAATTTTACGAGATTTTAACTATTTTAATTAAAAAAATGCAATAGATATGGCTTTATATATTATTTTTTTACTTCCAAAATACTTAACGGATCTTAAAAGTTAAAGTCTTAAAATACTATCATTAAAACGAACATAAAACTTATAGAAAAAAAAATTTATATTAACGGTACCTACCTACATACTACATACATGCATATATAAATTTCAATAAAAAGTAGGTAATTGAATTATTTACTGATTTTTACATTTTTCTCAAAAGTTTATAGGTAGGCACGTACATAACGATCTTCAGTTTATTTTTTCCGATTTTCTGCATTGTGCAGAAAAAAAAAATTTTATGCACTTCAACTAGGTATGTGACACATTATACATACACATATGTACATTCGACTAATTCAAAAAACAATTAAAATGTCACCGATTTTCGATGCCACTAGCATCGTAGTTAGAGGTCACTCATCGCTGAATTGTATGGGAAGTTTTCTTTTGTTTGCTTCTAAAAATTTATAACTTTACAACCGCTTATTTTTTTTAGTTATTTTAGTTATTTTATTTTTGCCAAAATTAGACAACGAATTATATACCTAACAATTTGTTTTTATAAATGTTGCATGGTTGCTTAGAAAAATATTAATATAATATACAAATAAATAAATATAGATATCTATATAAAATAGTATGAAACAAATAAAAAATAAATAAGTTACTTTTATTCGGCCCTCTCGAGGTAACCGTCGGAGCGGAATTCTTTCCGATTTCCTACGAATCGGAGACATTTTGCTTAAATAAAAAATATAGAATAAAAAGAAGTTTAAGTTTTAATAAATACATTCATAAATAATGTCAAGAAGAGCCTTCAGCCATAATTTTTTGGAGAATTTCATTATATTTTTATAATTTTATTTTATTTTACTGTACGGAAATTATTTAGACGTTTTCTTAAAAGTAATTAAATATCCTCTAAAAATTTCCCTCACTTAATATCACATAACTCTAGTACGCAGTTCGGGAAAAATTTTTCTTTTCATACAAAATTTTTCCCAGGACAAATTTTGTCTTCAGTTTTTTTTCCAGGCAGTACGCAGTTCACGCGCAAAATTGTGACGTTTGTACCCGCTATAGGGTGAAGTCTCCACTAAATTAATGTTCGAAGTATTATTTTGCGGGAAAAATTTTGACAAGTCAATAATTTTGCACCGATTTTTTCAACGTTTTTGTAGAGATTAGAATTGTGGAGATAAAATTTGCCTTTTCCCGATCTGCGTACAAGGAGCATAAGCGAAAATTTTTACTCCTAAAGAAATATAAGTATATATAAATTCTCTTATTTTACCGTTTTTTGTTAACAATAATAATTTATCATTTAATCAACTTTACTTTCTTTATAGATTCCACCAGTCCGTCAAATACAAATAATGATCACCTCTCAGTACATCTTCAACAACTAGGAGACCGCTTGTATCCAAAAGTACGTATACAAATTCCCTAAATTATTTTTTAGTAAAACAAATTAAGTAGAAATGTGAATAATAAGTACCAAATGGCCGTTCAATTTACGGCGATGGGACCATTTTGCGCAATACAAATCCAACAAAAAAAAAATACCCTTGATAGATCGCCCTTGTGGTACCTGCCGAACATGGATTACATGTCTGTTGTTAGGTTATCGGAAGAAAACTAATTAACGACAAGTAATATGTTCAACTGAAGGCCCTTTTAAACCCTTCCATATGACTTGCCATTTTTTGGGGGCGGGGATAATAAGTGGGGAAAGGGAGTGGGGGCAATAAATGCAACACTTAACTTCATGGAACTAGGCCGAGTGGGGTATCAATTTAATGTATTTTTGAATGCCGATTCCAATGGCATTATTTAATTTTCAATTAGACCACTTTTTACAAAAGCTTCCATTTAAATTAATGCTTTACATATGAAAGGAGCTACGTTTGCTATATTTGCGAATGCTATATTTCCTTTTAAGTGTTATTGTTTATTTTCGTATAACTTTTTTATATATGTATGTATATTCAAAAGCATATGACACTCTTAGAAACTAAAGCTAAACTAATATATTAAAAACTTATTCATATAAACATTCCATTTCTTTTATCAAAAATACAAAAGTACGCCAAAGGTTATTAAGATAACCGTATCGACTTATTCTCTCTGACGGTTCTCCAAAAACTCAAACTTCTTAGAAAGATAAATTTGGAGCAAGAGCTTTAGGATGAGCATCTCATCTAGCTCTAGATGGCGGCACAATTGATCTAAAGGTCGGTGCAATTAATCTTCTTTTGAATACTACTTATTTTGGTATTTGCATGCCAGATCACTAGTATAGTTGTAATTATAAAACTCTCAAAAAGATCAGTATATTATAAATGTTTTATATTTCAAAATAAATGAATTTAGAATATTCAAAAATTCTTAATTAAAATAAATGTCTTTTTAAAGACAATTGAAAAAATTAAGAATATTTTACAAATTAAAGGAAATTAATAATAACAATAGTATTTTTATAATATTTCCAAATTGTAAGTATATGTAGTAAGTCTATGTTTAAGATTATTCAATCATTTGGAATATTATAATTACAGGCCTGAAGAAGAAAGTAACCACTTTCGAAACGTCGCAATTAACAGAAAAATAAAAATCATAAAGACCTAGTAGCCCACATAAGTCTTCAGTTGTTCAAAAAAGTAACTGTAAAAAATAAAAAAAGCTTAAGAAAAACAGAACTAATTGCACGTACATAGGCGATTTTCTAAAACGCCAAGTGTCGTTTTTGGAGTCGTGTCGTTTTTTTATTGGTATTCTGTAGCTAAAACACCAGCGTTTTTCTCGCTGATACTGCAGAGAAGGTAGATTGCATCTAAAGCAATTCCTTTTCCATCCATAATTTTTCTCAGAACCTCTTTTAAAGTTTTTTGCGAGGTGTTTAATCAGGGTGGAGCCTCAATGTATGAAGAAAAAAACAAAGTTGTTGAATCAGTTTCTTCGAATACTCCAGTTTGTTCATTTAAACGATTAGAATAATTTGACATAAAAAAAAATTATTTGGATAAAATCTTTAGCCCTCTAACCTCAGCTCGAAGCTATGAAAAAGGGTGTTTTTTCATTAAATTCTAAACTTTGAGTTGAGGAAGAGGACTAAAGATTTTATCCAAACAATTATTTTTTTGATGTCAAATTATTCTAATCATTTAAATGCAACAAACTGAATGTATTCGAAACTTCTCCATACTTTGACCCTCCACCCTAGTGCTCATTTCCCTCCAGAGCTCTATTAGTCGCATTTAAATTTGGGTTGTTATTTTTACCCTAAACGAAGAATTTTAAATTAAATTTTTACTCCTGTCGTCAACAAATTTCTCGACGACAGATTTCGACGTTTTTATAGACGTTTTTCTTATAGAAACGACTAACGGATTACAGAAAAAAATACAGTGAACGCGTTCCACAAGAGAGTGTTATGGACTCCCGAACTACCTCTATAAATATTATCGGCTCTCGAACAGATGTGTTCGCTGATTAAATTTATCTGTAATGAAGACAGAGCCTCAGTGGCAACCCGAGCACCCTCTATTGGAAACTAGATGTAATAGTTTTGAAGGCTTCCGAAATATCGAAAGTTAATCGGACAGGTCGGTTTTTCGAAATGTCAAAAAAAGGAAGGGTCACTAAAAGAGTAACCAATACATTGACAAATCAAAGAAAAAGGAAACTATTGGCGGAGCCGGTGGATCGGGTGATACGAATAGTGTGAGAGGAGAATTAGCCAAAAGAAAAGTGGTATGTTTCTTGACTTGATCACCGTAATGTTGAATTGTCTGATGACATACCGGTACGTTTCTCCGCTGGTGCAAGAAGAGCCGCCTACGTTTTAAGCGCTATGTCACACGGCCGTTTAAATTGAATTTAAACTTAACTTTTGTGTTTTTTTTTATCCTAATAAAAGTTTTGCTGTAAATAAAATACTTTACCTGGTGTGTTATATGCAAGTCCGAGTTTTTGTTTTAAGAGTATTTGGATTACTTACATGAATACTTACGGTATAATTATATGACCGTCGAGAAAAAAAATACAACAATCTATATAGTGAATAAATATACCATTGGGTAAGTTTTCAGAGAAAACGTTTTTTTTTTATTGAAAATTAGTGTTGAAATTGGAAAATTTGAACAGGTTACAATTGTATCATAAATCTGATTTTCTGGTGGTCCCGGATTGCCCACAGAGGACTGGGCCACCAAATCTTTATTTATACTGTACCGATCGTCATTTTGTTGGACTGTCCAAGTGCCAATCCCATCATTCTTGGACCAGTATCTACCTTTTTTTTGGTTGGACAAGAAGTCTAACTTGTATATAACTCTGATGAACCCATCATCGCTTTTGGAGGTTCTCGGAAACTGGCAGTGGTACACGCGAGAGCTACACTTTTCGCTCTTGAAACTCGGGAAACTTCATCTGAAGCCCGCAGCCAAGCTCGCCTTCCAGAAAGTGAGTCCTGAAACAAAAAGAAAAGAAAGTATTAATTTATAACCCCGATTTTGGTTACCTATACAATAGTTAGTTAGTTAGTTAACAGAAACTTTATTTAAAATATTATTTGAATACAATTTACAATTCATTTTATACTAAGTTTAATATGGTTTGACCAAAAGACCGTCTACCAGATTGACAAATTCATATTTAGTATCATATAATTATCGTTTCATTAAAAATCGCCTTCAGTAATGCGCTGTCTATAACTAAGTGCTGTTGATGTATATTTGTACAAGACTTCCCAGCCAAGGTTACCATTCAGAATGTTCAGCACTTCACTCATATCCAATGTGTTTTTTCCAAAGTATCTCGTACGGAACTCATTTAAAATGGGACATCTAGCAATGAAGTGAAACACATCCTCTCTCTCCTTTAAATTACATAGGTGACACAGAATTGGCAAGTCATCCCGATGCGGAGTGTAATTTAACTTAAGTAATTCTCCTCTTATTTTAAAAATGATGTTAATCATGTTCAGAGTAAATCGATTTTGGAAATAAGTACTATCAAGAAGATCAAAATTTAGTTGACTATAGATGATCCTGAACTGTGAAGATTGTGCATCCATTTTACATCTTTCATAACAAGAGTAGCTTACCCCCTTCAACAATGTATTGAACATGTCCCTCAACTCCACCGGACTTACATCGACTGCAATGCGCACGTTTTCATTTAGATCGGCTCCCAGGTCTTCCCAGCATTTTACAAGATTTCCTCTTCTAGCTAAAACATTTGTAAGCACTTTTTTAGGCAACCTTACATCTTCCATCTCCAATACTCTTATAATGTACTCAAAATGCAGCTTTAGAGTGTCTAAAAATAACGGTGGTACTTTTGTTTCTAAGTGCAGCATATAATTTGGTGTATTAGAAGGTAGGAGGAAAATTCGTTTTAGAAAATATCTCAAAAACTTTTCAACATCTTCAATTTGACGATATCCCCAAACTTGGGCCCCGTAGAGCAATATTGCAGTTGCAGTAGCACGAAATAGTTGAAGTTTTGAACTGTGATCAATATATTTGTTGTTAACACAACGGCCCCAAACAGAAGAAACAGCTAGCTGCCTCAGCTACCTATACAATATATACCTATAAAAAAAAAGGAAAGAAAAAAAAAGAAAGAAACATATACATATACATTATATATAAATCTCTTTCATCGATTCTGCTCGATAAAATCGATCTGGAAAGTGAAATATATATACTTTCAAACGTATTACCACACCTACCATATTAAGGCGGATATTTGGATGTTTTTTTTTTGTTTACGTACTTGTTAAAATTACGTTAAGCTATAAACGACGCTTAGCTATAAACGACTTAATATTTTTTTTTGTTTACGTACTTGTTAAAATTACGTTAAGCTATAAACGGCGCTAAGCCATAAACGACTTTATATTTTTTTTATGTGGCGTCGAAGATTTTATGCTTTTGGTTAAAATTAATTTTCTCTTTGTTAAATACAATTTTCAGTACCATTTTTGTAAGTGGAAAAGTTTTGTTTCCCAGGCTCTGTCTCGCGTTTTCGTGTAGTCCATTTTTGTAGACTCAGTTATCTACAACGAGCTCATTGCAGGTAGGGATTTTTGTTTTGAACCGCAACTAGTTTTGGAACGAACCAAAAAGGGTACTTTTACAGGTTAAGGTGATAGTCCTGGAAAGAAACACTACGGTATCACATTTTATTATTTCTTTTCGATATTTATTTGTTTGTAATTGTTTATTTATGCTATTCCTTTTAGTGATAAAAAAAAAAATATATATATAACCTTTTAGATATAATATTTAATAATTATACCAAATAACCTGTTTTTTTTTTTTATGTTCACATCGTATTATTTTCCTTTCGAAAATGTTTGCATAGATGTTATTCAAATTACTTTTTAATAAAACTCCTCACCCTTTCTGAATGAACATTTTGTGTTTATTTGTTTCGTCTGAACGAAACATGGACTTTTGAAGATTAATTTTCAGGGGTGCAGATGGTGGCTAAACTAGCGAGGTGAAGATGGTGTGACGTGAATGTGGAAATCGTCCTAATTGAGGAAATCCGCATAAGTCATCGGATTTCTTGGCTGGGTGGGGTAGCATCGCAGCAACAACACCTGTGGTACCCTTGAAATGGTGATCGTCCGTCTGACGTCTCTTTTAGTAAGTTTTCCAGGCCTGATTTATATTTTTCTGCGGGTGAGATTAGGTTTCGGGAGTAAGATCCCCCCCCCATTCCGGCGAGCAAAGCCGAGCTACGCAAGCAGGCCGCGACCTCCGGAACTTAATATTCCATATTATACCTTTTTCTAAACCTTTCCTAACCAAAATTTTTCCTACCTTTTCCTTTTTATCCAGCCCTACCTCTCCAATACATCCCCTCCTCTTGCCCCGCAACAACAGAATCGACAAATTGACGATTATTTGGCGTTCAACGCCTTACGTAATACCAAGTTCACACTGTCGTTTGTTTTTTAGCGTTCAACGCCTTACAGAATAAGGCTGATTAGCTTTGTACAAATGTTAATTTGACTTCGTTACCTTTTTTTTAAACTTCAGATGTTTTATCAAATAATGCATTCATACTTCTTTGTAAATTTCCTTCATTTTTGATAGTTTTCTACATATTTTTATGAGAATAAATAAAAAAAAAATAGAAAATCCATTCTTAGTTTCAATATCAATTATCTCTAAAAAAAAATATAAAAAAAAAATAAAAAAGTAATATTTAACCAATGCCCCATTCATTTTTGTAAGCATCCCAGTAAACTTTATGATTTTGTTCATCTGTCTGGCTGTTTTGAGTCATAAATGCTTTTACATTTTAATAAGCTAAAAAAATATGACTTAACTTATTTATTTAAAATGGTCGTTATTCTGTATTCCAAAGTTCTGTATGATAAAAATTGTCCAAATGAATTGTTAACTCTGTATGAACATATCTCTTCCATTGTTCTGTTAATCCACAATTTCACAGATCAGCAAGTGATACCTATTCAGGGCCCGTATTATGAATTACGAAACGAACGGCAGAAAAAACGAAACCCATGGAAACGATAGTAACGGCGAGGGCGATTATGAGAAACGAGAATTCAATCAAGAAAATGCTGCAAAATAAAATCGAAGAATAATTTTTTGAAAGTACAAATAACCCTGTTCTAGTGTTGATGGACTTTTTTTTTTTAATTTGATCAACCAACACCAAAAAATTCCTTGTACAAATGTCAGAAAATCTGAAAAACCATGTTAATGCCTTAAAAATTTAACTTTTTTTGATAAATTAACCCTGAAATTATAGAAAAGGTAAATACGTATCGACTCATGATAATTCCATTGACTTGATGAGAAAGAAGGTATGGGGTTAAAGAAGGTGGCGAGAGTTAAAATATCCTTATTTAATTTATTTGATACAGTGTTTTTTGTGATATGAAAAACACTTTATCTTCAAAGGTAAGAAGTATGCAACGTATTTCCAAGTTATTGACCAATACTTTGTGAAATAGTTTAAAGAAATATATTAAGAAAAAACTTGCTAAAGAGGGGGGGGGGTCTAGTTGCCCCCACTTATACGGGAGGGACCATGTTCTGGAAAAATTGGATCAAAGTGCATAAATAATCATTTAAAAACAACGGAAACATTTACAATGCTATACTATAGCTTTTTGAAAATTCAAAAACCTATTTTATTATTTCACTGCTAAAGCAAGTAATTTAAGTTAAAAGTTTTTGGAAAAAATTGACTTTAAATCAAAAATTAAAAAAAAAAAAAAAAAAAAAAAAAGTTAACTTATAATAATTTTTATTCAAAATTTGTCGTCATAAAGTACTAGATTTTCGTTTAGTATTTGACACTGTTTTTAATCTCTAGGTGAACGCGGAAAACTACATGGCTATAAGTCTTTTAGTTTAAGAGAAAATTGAAAATTATAAAAGCTACTACTTTTTTTAGAAAATTATTTCTGTAGAGTAATTAGCACATTGAAATGGTCAATGTTGTAACGAATAAAAATTAAGTTAAAAAAATCATGTAGTCTGGATTATTTCTTTAAGTGGTAGGGGTGACCCCCAGGTACAACATACTAAAAGTTCCCAGCTCAGGCCCGCGAGCTTTAGCCAGGAGACGGGGGTGAAGGTCCCCTTTTGTACTATTTCGTAAATATTTCGAAAACCAAGCGTTTAAGAAAAGCGTACAGCACTAAGGCTTCATAAAATTTAATGCCAAGTAGAGACAAAATATGAAACCTTCTAAAAACTCCAACAATTTTCATGCATTTCTACCTCAACAACTATTCAATATACCATCAAGAAGGTATCAGAATAAAAATATCAAGACGAAAGGCACACATTTTTTATAGAAACTCGTCCGACCAGTTTTCAAAATTACTAGTGACGGAAGGTCACCAAAAAATATATACA
Organism: Epistrophella euchroma; assembly: GCA_947049315.1. NCBI lineage: Eukaryota > Metazoa > Arthropoda > Insecta > Diptera > Syrphidae > Epistrophella > Epistrophella euchroma. Next base: position 98,667,740 of record OX346246.1, read on the forward strand.
AATTTCAAATTATTAAAATTATCTTAAAACTAAACAATGGAGAGAGAGGCATGTATACGCAGTCTATACATATGCTTGTCTCCGTACATGAGGAATGCGCAGGGCGCTATGAGAAGCAAGTAGTTCGTTTATTGACATAGAATGCTAGATGAGCGAGGTTGTACATAAAAGCAATTAGAAAAATAACTTTTTATCTAGAAGTAAGGGGATATAAATATCTAGTAAGGTTTCTTTTTCTGTTCGAGAATGTTCAAGTTAATATGTGAAAAACTTGTTAAATTATTCACAGTTTTTGTTTCATTTAGAGTATATATGGTTGGGTGTGTCTTATTAAGTTTTAACATATTCTTAGTAAAGCGAATGAACATAGTTACTTGTTTTATTATTTTTTATTTTTTTCAATTTTTTTTTAAGTTTAGAGAAGAGATGAGTGTGGTTACATGGAAAATTAATACTTTTAGATCTGATAATACTGTGTCCAACTCATGTTAACTTTAATTATAAAAGTTATTTTTCCTTATTACGAGTTTCGTTCGACTTTCGATTCGACAAAAGTCGAAAGTATCGAGAAATTTTCTTTTTGGTATTATGAATCTCAATCGACAGGGATATCTGTTACTGTGAATAACGAAAGTGCTTATTGTGAATAAATCCTATATTTTGTTATTTGGGTTGGCAGAAGTGATGGTACATGTAAGGAAAAATTTCTTAAACAAGGAATTTTCGATATCAAAATGAAAATGACGGATTGTTCAATTATTAATTTTGTTGGGATACATAGTACCAAAGATCATATAATACCAAGATATTGCATCTCAACCAAACACCAAAAATCTGCTTTAGATGCGATCGGTCGCATGAAATCAGTTTTTAAATATAAAATTTTGAGCTCCAAAGTTGATAAACGAAACTTCACTGATATTGAAGCAAGAAACGATTATTTTTATTTATATGATTTTTTTGACTTTTTTTGTTATTTTTTTTCTATTGGGCATATAAAAACAAATTAAATTTTGGAAAAAAATTTAATTTAGTTGTACAATTTTTTTTTACGAATTTTTAAAATGAGTACCTTTCTTAAGATTAATTCAAAATTTAACTAAGAAAAAGTTAATGTTCCCTGGTCTTCTCCGGTCGGACACATAGTACATACTATACTCGTACTGTTAAGTATCGAATACAAAAAAAAATTAGCTGCTAATACCTGCGAACCTTCAAATGCACCCAATTTTTGTCTCAAGACCTCCAAAAACTAAACAATTCCTTGAATTACGTTTTTCTATTGTTTTATTTAAATAACTTCATAACCTTCCCGTAAACCATGAAACAAAATATATTTTTATTATTTCTACAAGAAGACATTTACAACAGTACCATTTTTAATCCACTTTTTTAATAATTTTTTTTGGGGGGGCATACAAAATCGAATGAATATGAATGAATGAATAATAAAGCCCTGGATTATTTTTTTGTTATAGTTTTATTAGTTATCTGTTTCCTGGGCTTAAATAAATTATATAATTATGTATAAGCTACCCGTGCGCCACACCTTTTGCGACATATTATTTTCCAACAATAAAGGATTGTAATAAATAAATAAAAGGATTGCAAGGAAGCCTGACGTTGTGATTATAAATAATGTAGATATAAAAAAACTTCGCAATTTTTTACTTGATATTTTTTTTTGTAAGTTAAATTTTACAAAATGGTATTTAAGCCAAAGGATTGGTAGTTGTTTAGACAGTCAAGAATTGAAATCCGACAGAAGAAAAAGAAATAATCCAGGAAGATGGAAAATTTTACCATATCAAACGCCGAATTATCGAACATTGCGTTGTCCTGCAATGACTTTATAAATATGGTTTTTGTTTCATCGGATCTATTTTGAAGTTCTTTAAGACAAGAGATACAAAAAAATATTTGAGTTATTAGACGATTTAAAGGATCTTATGGTAACAGAAGAAAACGAAAATTTAGACCGATGATTACTTTTTTTTTTTTTTTGTTTTATTAAAATTAAATTGGTATTTAGTTATTTATTTATAACTTATTTACAATTTAATCAATTAGGCAAACAAATAAACTTAAGGTACGAATTTTCTGTAGTTTTTTATTACACAAAAAGAACACTTCATAAATACCTATATTTAAACAATTTTTCCCGATACACCCCCAAAAATTGAGTGTGGCAAAAAACTTTGTAGGGCTGCTTGTTAAAAAAGCGTTTTCTACATATTTTGTTGTTCATTTTTTTTAGGAAAAGATTTAATAAATATGATTTTTGTCAAAAACGCCCTCAAAAGGCGTGGTAAATATTTTGCATTATTATTTTTTTGTGCATGTTTTTACAGCAACTTGTATCGTTTTCTGAAAAACGGTCCAAAAATATTTTTTTTGTAAAAAAAAACGCCCTTAAAAGTGGGCGTGGCAAAAAATTTCTCTTGAAGTTTTATATGAAGTTACGTTATGTACAACTTTTTCAATGAACACACCCCTCATTTAAATCAACTATGACAGTTAGAAAACCTTTTTTTTAAGTGGGAGTGTCAGTGGGCGGAAATTTTCTCGTATGATTCCTTATGCTATCCTTAACCGTGTCTGAAAATTTCATTCAAATCGGTTGGCTAGTTCAGATTTTATAGATTTATGACCGCCTCTCCATACAACCTGAACCACTGTGCGCCCTACCGCTTAGTGACTGTTTGCACTACAGACATCCTACATATACCAATCGATAGATAAAGATTGCGCAAAGATTATAGAAGAATTGTTTTATAGCTATCGCCTCATAGTTTCAGGTGATGGAGTCATCGCGTTTGGGGTAAATTGCAGCTAAATTAGGAGTACTCAAATTAATTTTCAATTTCTTCGGATCAATTCAATTTCTTCGGATATATAAGTGCTACTGACGTCATTGATATCTCATTCGAAAGGGTTTGAAAAAGGGCATCCCTACGCATATTTCCCATATCGTTTATTCACGTTATAGCACATAAGACATGTAATCCATGTTCGGTAGGTGCCACAAGGGCGATCTACCAAGGTTATTTTTTTTTACCACCATTCTCGTTTCTCATAATCGCAATTTAACGAATACGCGGTATTTCTTACGATTATCGTTTTACATAATAAGCCCCCTGGAATGCTCTTCCAAGCAAGAAGAAAAATTTTTAACAATTATTTTTTTTTTTCAGATTGCAGCAATTACAAGTACCCACGCATCAAAAATTACAGGAATGTTATTGGAAACGCCACCAGCTCAATTGCTAGTGATTCTTTCATCTGAAGAAACATTACGACAAAAAGTAAATGAAGCTTTGGATGTGATATTACAGAAACAAAAATCAGAAACAGGTTCGTATTTCAAATTTTCCGTTTTTTATTTAAATACACATATTCGCAATATAATGTAATCAAAAAGTCGACCCTAGCGGGAAAGTTGTGTATACAAAAATGTTTTCGTGTTGGTAAGCAATTTTTTGCAAAAAAATTGAAAAAAATAGTTATGAGATTAAAAAATAACCTATTCGATTATTTTAAATTTTTACCAAGTTTTATAAAACTGTATTTTTTATTTTGGACCTTTCCCAAAAATTGTGTAAAGGAGAATAAGCTATTCCGTCCCATCTGTGTAATACTTTTAGACATACATATATCATATGAAAGGTCTCAAAAAATGCTTATCTTTTAGCATTGACATAAGTTTGTATCCTGTTCCGGGACACTATTATAGCCCAATAACTGTTGCCCAGTTCTATTTCTTTTCCCTGTACAAGTTGCGTCCCAAGTGGTGTAAAACTTTGTACATACATATATCGTAGAAAAGATCTTAATGAGGGCCATTTTTTGTTGTATGGGCATAAGTCCGTATCTGTTAATTGCAGGAAATGTGTTAATTGTTGCCCTGCACAAATAATAGCACTCATTGAGACTTGGGTCAAAACTACTGTAGGGAAGGAATTAGAGTTCAGGGCATAATATATTGCGCTTTAACACTTCCTTATGCCGATACAAACCAAAATAAGTACTTAAAGCACTGTTACATTATCATATAAGGCTCCTTGAAATAACTCCTCAATGAAATAACTCCCAAAAAAAATGAAATAAATCCCCAAATTTGTATGGAAATCGGAAGTTTTTTCATACAAAAAACTCCCCAAAATTGGGGATTTATTTAATCGATTTTCGGGGACTTATTTCATTTTTTAATTGGGGGGGATATTTAATGATGAAATGAGTCCCAAAATACGAACTACGAAATAAGTTCCCAAATTTGGGTATTTTTAAATTTGTCGAAATTTTGAAAAGTATGCAGTCGTTTGTACATTTTTCATGGTGTTAATTTTTTTAATTTGATTTTCTTTCTATATATAGTTAATTATTCAAAATTTTGGGACATGTAGTTAGCCCCTCGCCCCATTTCGGTTTTAAATGTTTTTAAAATGTGGTGGTAAGAGTAAAGTTGAACGCGAGTGGAGTAACAAATATAAAAATAGGGCAGTGACACATCTCCGCTGCGAAACATCCTCGCAAACACAATCTTCGAGGTGATTGATGTAAGCAAGTATTTTTTTAGCTGGGCTTTTAAACTGGCAACAATTAGGTAAAATATGGTGGTAAGAGTAAAGTTGAACGCGTGTGGAGTAACAAAAAAATAAAAATAGGGCAATGTTATTTGTGATTTGTCCATTAGGAATCAAAAGGATACAAAAATGTTTTTTGTTGTTCATGAAAGGGTGGTTCATAAAAATATCATCTTCGTTGTTTCTTGATCGGTTTCAATGAAACTGACAGAGTTATTGCTGAGATAGAGTTACAAAGAAAGAATATATTAAAAAATATTTTCAAAACAGGATGTTTCATAAAAATGTCAACTTCGTTGTTATATGACAGATTTCGATGAAACTGACATAGGTTATAGCTGAGTTAGAGTTATGAAGAAAAAAAATATCAAAAAGTATTTTCAAAACAGGGTGACTCATAAAAATGTCAACTTCGTTCTTTCTTGAACGATTTCTATGAAACTGACAGAGGTTATAGCTGAGATAGAGTTATGAAGAAAAAAATATTTTTAAAAATGGCATACCAAATTTGTTTTTGTTTAAACTTTCAAGAAATTTTGTGTATAAGAAATTATTTTTTAAGAAAAGCACTCCAAAGATTTTAAAAATATTTTCTGCATAATTTTATTTTTTTCAAAAATTGAGATGGCCTTCTTCATTCTGAGATTAAAACATTTTAAGTACTAGTTTTATCAATTTAGAGAACGTCTTTCATACTTTTTTTCCATATTCAAATTTACATTCTTCAATTTATTAAATATATAAATACATGTTATTATATTATATTACTTATATTACATTCAATCTTTAAAATTCGAAGAAACTATTACCACAAGAGCAAGTTCGTGCGACTCAGTCGTGCATTTTATTTTAATTTGTTAAGCCATATTGGAGTGTGAATTTTGCATTAGAAAATGAACTCATGCAGGTCTAGTTTTTTTTATTAAAATTAAATATTACAACTGTAGTAGCCGTGGCGTGATGGTTAGTGCGCTGGACTGTCATGCCGGAGATCTAAGGTTCGATCCCCAGCCTCGCCACCTATTTATTTAAAAGAATAAACGGCTACTGCCTCTTGCGAGGAATTGACAAATCCTCCAAGAGTATCTCCTGTCACAGAAAAGTGCCGCTCGTTAGCCGTTCGGATTCGGCAATAAACTGTAGGTCCCCTCCATTCCTGCAGACACGCACACAGGAATGGTTGAGAGTTGTAAGTCACTAGGCCTTAGTTCTTCATGAGCTGTTGTGCCATCAAATTTATTTATTTAATTTATAATATTACAACTGACCCGCCATTTATTATGTACTCACTCTCCCCTACTGCCAATTTGATCTTGGACAGTAACTAACAAGTACTAGTGAAAAAAATTTGGAATAGTATAAAACTATTTCTATTTTTTTGTATTTTGAAAGTGCATTTTCAAGGTGTCAGAGGGTTACACATTGATGTATCAGCGCAGTTAGCTCAGCAGCTGCGTTAACGCATTGGTCAAACGCATGTTACACATGTCTACCATCTCCACCATCTTAGATACAATTTGGAAGATGAAAAAACTTGATCAGTATTTTTAGAAACTTCAAAATGTTTCCTTATACAAACCCCAAGCTTCGATACAAGTTTTCCCCATTGATACAAGGAAACAAAAACTGAAATTCGAGTGGAAATCACATTATCCTCAAACTGACAGAAACTTATTTTGTAGGTATATAGTTAATATAAAATTCCATTTTTTTAAATATATTTTTTCAATAACTCTATCTCAGCTATAACCTATGTCAGTTTTATCGAAATCAGTCATATAACAACGAAGTTGACATTTTTATGAAACATCCTGTTTTGAAAATATTTTTTAATATATTCTTTCTTTGTAACTCTATCTCAGCAATAACTCTGTCAGTTTCATTGAAACCGATCAAGAAACAACGAAGATGATATTTTTATGAACCACCCTTTCATGAACAACAAAAAACATTTTTGTATCCTTTTGATTCCTAATGGACAAATCACAAATAACATTTTTATGAAACACCCTGTTTTGAAAATATTTTTTTTTCTTCATAACTCTCTCTCAGCTATAACCAATGTCAGTTTCATCAAAATTGGTCAAGAAACAACGAAGTTAACATTTTTATGAAACATCCTGTTTTAAACATACTTTTTAATTTTTTTTTCTTCATAACTCTATCTCAGCTATAACATATGTCAGTTTTATCGAGATCGGTCAAGAAACAATAAAGTGTACATTTTTATGAACCACCCTGTTTTGAAAATACTTTTAAATATTTTTTTTCTTCATAACTCTATCTCAGCTATAACCTACATGTATGTCAGTTTCATAGAAATAGGTCAGGAAACAACGAAGTTGACATTTTTATAAACCACCCTGTTTTGAAAATATTTTTTTTTCTTCATAACACTATCTCAGCTACTACTTCTGTCAGTTTCATCGAAATCGTTCAAGAAACAAGGAAGTTGACATTTTGATGAACCACCCTGTTTTGAAAATATTTTTTTCTTCATAACTTCTATCAGTTTCATCGAAATCGCTCAAGAAACAATGAAGTGTACATTTTTATGAACCACCCTGTTTTGAAAATGTTTTTTAGTAATTTTTTTTTGGCCAGAAACAACGAAGTGTACATTTATATGAACCACCTTGTTTTGAAAATATATTTTTCTTCATAACTATCTCCGCTATCAGTTTCATCGAAATCGGTCAAGAAACAATGAAGTGTACATTTTTATGAACCACCCTGTTTTCAAAAAAGGTTTTTTAATATTTTTTTTTGTCATAACTCTATCTCAGCTATAACCTATGTCAGTTTCATCAAATGTCAACTACTACCTACTTCTGTCAGTTTCATCAAAATCGCTCAAGAAACAATGAAGTTGACATTTTTATGAACCACCCTGTTTTGAATATATTTTTTGAATTTTTTTTTTTTTCACAACTATCTCAGCTATATTTTTTTTCTTCGTAACTCTATCTCAGCAATAACCTCTGTCAGTTTCATTGAAATCGATCAAGAAACAGCGAAGATGACATTTTTATGAACCACCCTTTCATGAACAACGACAAAACATTTTTGTATCCGACCCCCTACTTAAATGAACCTATCTCCCATGCCACCCAATCTCTTTAGATTCCTAATGGACAAATCAGTAATAACATTGCCCTATTTTTATATTTGTTACTCCACTCGCGTTCCACTTTACTCTTACCACCACATTTTACCTAATTGTTGCCAGTTTAAAAGCCCAGCTGAAAAAATACCAAGGTCAACTGGCTTGCTTACATCAATCACCTCGAAGATTGTGTTTGCGAGGATGTTTCGCAGCGGAGATGTGTCTTTGAGAAGATTTTGTTGGCGAGGATGTGCTGCAGCGGAGATTATGCTTTGAGAAGATTGTGTTTGCGGGTATTTGTCGCTGCGGAGATTTGGGTTTGCGATGATTTTGCCTGCGTGGATGTGTCGTGCGGAGATTTTGTTTGCGAAGATTAGTTACGGTTGCATTTAAGGCATATAATTGATTTTTAAGGGCATAATTATAAGCGCCTAAAAATGTTTTTTAGGGCAAATTTTTGTTTGCCCCAATATACAGGGTGATCGGTATAAGATGCACCAAACTGCTGGAGCAAGTAGGTTGGGTTAAGACAAGAAAAAAATCGTTTGGAAGGGGGGTCTATTTCCCCCCGTTTAGGCAGGAGGGGCAATTTTCTAAAAAATTGACTTAAAACAGCAAACAAAAAATATTTAAAAACAATGGTACAATTTAAAATGCCATACTATACCTTTTTGGAAAGCCAGAAATCTCTTCTTTGATTGTGCGATGTATGGTTCTCCAGATATCACGAAAACCTTTTTACGCCCCCTTTTCCAAAATGGCAGCCAAATGGGGGAGTTCAACCCCGAAAACTCGTTTTTACACTCACACTGATCCCTCCTAAATATCCATCAAAAAACATTTTGTCCTGTATGAAATGCAAGGTTAATGTAACATTTCAATGGACTATGTAGTAAAGTACATTTCGTTATTTTCAATTTTCTCAAAAACTAAAAAACATTTTAGCATCCGGTTTTGCCGTTTTTTATTGAAAATTAATATAATAAGAGCATTGAATTTTGAAAACAAAAATTATACTTAATTACATAAAATTTTGAAAAAAATTAGTTTGAAACTTTTTTTTTCATTTTTTTTTTCAATATTTCGAGTTTGAAAATTAATTTTCAAAAACTATTCACTAATTTAAAATGAAAATCCAAGAAGAGATTTCTGGATTTCCAAAAAGGTATAGCATGGCATTTTAAATTGTACCGTTGTTTTTAAATATTTTTCTTTCTGTTTTAAGTCAATTTTTTAGAAAATTGCCCCTCCTGCCTAGACCCCCCTCTCCCATACGATTTTTTTCTTGTTATAAACCAACATACTCGCTCCAGCACTTTGGTGCATCTTATACCGATCACCCTGTATAAGTTTTGATATCAGATTAAAAAAAACGATTTTTTTTGTTGAATAGAAAAGTATGATGGGGTTAGTTAAAGAAAATTAACAAAATTTATTTTTTGCCAAATGGAAAGTGACATTAAATACATACATACATATACCTAGACATTTCAGAACCCATATTAAATACATATGTACAAGTTTACACGATCACCTAACATCCGTCAAGCGACACATAGTCGTCGTCGTCAACAACGAACCATGCTGATACAGCTGATTCTATAAACCAAGCAGACTAGTGTCAAGAACCGACGCACTATGGCGCCTTTTTGCAAAAGTGCTTGCAAAATTCAATTTTCGTGTGTGCTTAAAATCCATTGAAGCCATTCGGCTTTTGAAGCTTCCAATATTTTCCGAGTCGAAGGACTCGGATGATACCGGTAGTCAAAGTTTCCTCATTTTTTAAATCAAAAAAAAAAATATTTGTTTTATGAAAAGTTTCAGAGTTTCGGCGTTAAAATCTAAAAACCTTGTTCAAAAATTATATTTTTTGTTTACTTGAGCTTGTAAAAATGACCATTTTTATAACAATTTTACAATTATGATCCATTTTTTTTTTAATTGCAAAATTTTAAGATTTTCGAAAAGCTGTTTTTGGCTCAATTTTTTGACTTTGAGTGGAGTTATAAAAAAATCCTTTAAGAACCTTTGGTCTAAACTCAACGGAAATTTAATTTTTGACTATTTATGAAACATTTACTAAGAAAATTAGCTGCCAACAAAGAATATAAAGTTACCAAGAATGCGCATCTCAAACAAATTTTTTACTGCACAGTTTTATATGGCGGGTTCCAATATTGCGACCTGCTCCCAGAGCATTTGCGATTTTTATGGGCTTTTCAAGGACAAAAAGCAAACTGTTTCAAAGTGTGTGGTATCTCATTTTAAAAGCGCTGAGAGAATTATTGAAAAGCCCATAAAAAAGCCAAAGTGCGGGTTCTAACATGGGAACCCGTCATTTTCAGTAGAAAATTTGTATGAGATACATCTTCTTGGTAACTATATATTCTTTGTTTTTGCCCATTTGCGGTTTAGAGAGATTTTTATTAAAGAAGGTAATTTTTATTCATTTATGGCTTTTTTTTATTATATTCTTAAAAATGCAAGTGGTCATAAAAACATTGGCGTAAAATTTTAAACAGCCTGAGGTTAAGGTATTAGCATGATACTACTTAACAATTTTCTAACTTTAAAACTCTTTACTAAAATATTCTTAGTTTTAAACATTTTCTAACTAGTATCAAACTAAACCTATTTTCTTAAAAAAACTCCAGCTGAACACGCCTAAAACAGTGACAGTTCAAACCATTTTTTTCAATTGTACCTGCCAAAGTCACATTTGGATTTAGTATGATACTAAAAAGATAAAATAGGCATTTGGCGATTTTAACTTTAGTAAAATGTTAAAAAGATAATACGGTGCTAACTCGTTTAAAATTTAGAAAAGCCTGTTTTTAAGCTAGCACATAATAAAAATGCTTTAACATCATACTTACTAAATCGTCTAAAATTGTACGCCATTATTTTTACATGAAAAATGTATTCTTAACCACATATAATAAATATTTTATGGTCTTCCTCCTCCGGTCATTTTCTGACTACCTAAAATTTAAATAATTAGGACACGAAGACTAGGTAATATTTTTTTATGATAAATCAGGTAGTGTTTGTGATTTGTTACCTGTTGTGTAATCCTTTTTATTTAATGCAATAAGAATGTTAGGTTCCTGTACATATAATCATCATAAAAGAAGTAGGTATATAAATATAAAAAAAATAGTTTAAAGGATGGTTCTTTACTAATCCACGTAAAGAACCATGTAGACTCCACGAAAAAGATTTCATAGAATACTGTATTGCATGCTATGAAAATTGCTCATGGGGGCTACTTATAGTACTCTATAAAAACTTTCTTGCCACATATTGCTTTGCTCATAGAAAGCTATGAATAGTATTCTATGAAGAAGCAATTTTACCTTTGACATTTGTGGGTTTGTTTCAATTTTTTTTTTGTGTTTTTTCGAATGTAATTAATTAATTTGTGCCAAAAGGAAAAAAACTTTATTTTGGATCATTTATTTTGGCACAAAAATTTCATTAAATTTTTTATTTCATCATTTATGTTATGTAGATGCTGATGAATTATATTTTTTTGATAAACTGAAGAATTATTATTATTATTATTCTTATTTTTCTTCAAAATAACACTTTTTATTTTCTCCTCTTTATCAGGATACTTTTAATTTTTTTTTCTACTATTGCTTAGGATACTTTTATTTTTATATTTTTCTCCTTTTTCCTAAGGATACTTTGTTAAATTTTTATATTTTCTCCAATGTTAGGATACTTTTTAAATTTTTAAAATTTTTTCTCCATTATTTGAAGGATACTTATTTTGTAGGTTTTAGCGCACTGAAGTATTACATAGTTTTTATTCAACTTCACTCGCGAGACAACACAATATTTACCATACTTTGTATTTTCTGGTTTAACTAATATTGGTTGTCCTGTCACGGTCGCCAATTAATAATTTGATTAGTGCAAATTTATTTTTAAAAAGAACTTTAATACAACCGATCGCTTCGATCTCTGGATAGAAAGTAAATGTGAGATACAATTTGTTCTTAAAGATACTTAATACTATTTGCTATAACGGGAGTGGATGATGTCATCTTTTGGGTATCTGGAGTCTTCTTATTATAACAAGATCGTTCTTGTTTGTTGTTTACACTTTTTGTGTAGCAGGTGTTGTTTACTGCATTGTGGCGGATGTGCCGTTTCCTGGCTATTGGATCTTTGTATCTTCTCAAATGATATATAGCAATTTTATTATATAGTGATGATAGGCAAATCGTGCCTTAACTTGCAAAGTTTCTTTTGCATTTAAAGAATATGGATTCAAATTTCTTTTGCATTTAAAGAATCTGGATTTAATGAAACTTTCAATTTGTCTTATAAATATCCAATGTAAACAGCTGATTTCTAAATATATATATACGTGGCCCAAAGTTGCACATTTAAATTTTTGAGACATGAAAATGTAATGCATTATAAGAAATTCACCTTATGTACTACTGTACGACTGCAGCAAATATATAATTTCCTAATATGTATGCTTGTGTCTTAAATACCTATATAATGCAATTGTAATGTTCAAAGTATACATACATACCTACTTAGATCATATAAAAATAAACAAACAAACATTCGAATTTTGTACCGTTATTTTACTATGCAAATGCGTGGTACAGGTTATTGTTCACAAAGGTCATTCAATATCCAGCCTTTGTAGAGTGAAGTGTTTTTTTTTTTTCTGTGAATGAAAAATGGCGGCTAAGCATCCACTACTTCATCATAAACTAAATAACTTTTCAATATTTTGTTCGTTCGGGGATTTGGTGTCGACCAACGAAAAAAAGCATTACTTTTTTGGAAGAAATTGGCCTAATTCCCACTAAAACTTCAACTCCCCCACTCTGTTGCAACATGAAAGTGGAAAAATTTTAAAATATTAAGTTCGGTTGGATGTGGCGATGCTCAAAAAAAAAAGCTTTAAGAAAAAAGGTGACAAAAATTGTAGGAATACAATCAATCCATCTATCGGCACATTTTTTTATGAGCCTTAATGTCGGCTAGAGATTCGCGAGGTGCTTGCGATAATTATCTCTTTTGTGATAAAAGTACCTGTGAACACGGTTTTTCAGATAAGTTAATTAAATCTTAAGCTACAACTTAACGATTTTTTTTTTAATATTATTTTATACCATTAATTTATAGTAAGCATTTAATCGCTTGGCGCCATCACGACAGTAAAAGTGAGCTTAGTAAATCTACTATAATAGATTACTTTAACTATTGTCGTGAAATAGCGGAAATAATAGCATCTCACGTGGATGGTAACATTGGCGGCGAAGAAAAAACTTCAAATCGACGAGTATTTTCTTAGAAAAAGGAAATACCACAGAGGCCGTGTAACCGAACAAATGACAATCGTAGAGTTGGGGTTGTATTGCAAAGAAGATAATGTCGGACGCTTCTGTAAAGTGAATTCCAAATGTAAGAAAGATTTGTGGCCTTGTATCCATAAATACGTCAACCCCAACACCAATCGTATTTGTACAGATAGAGTACGCCAATACATGGGTGTCGAGAAAATGTTCCCTAGTTCTACGACTCATGAAGTTACGAACCACAGCAAAGGCGAATATGTATGCAACAAACACTATTAATGATTTGGAGAACCAGAACAAGCTTCTAAAAAAAAACAATTTTATGCCGGAAAACAACGGACCACCTTCACCAATATAATTATGGCACTTTTCTTTTATAGAAAATATACTGCTTTGAAAAAAAATATAAAGATGACTTGGGCTCCCAAACCAGGTTTCATCGATGGTAAAAAAAGGATGGGTTTGTAACTAAAGGACTTCGACCCTCACACGGTTCAGAGTGAGCACTTAGAGGGTTTTTTTACCACCAAAACAACCTCGGCTTCTCACCATCAACGACGAACTCAATGAACTCTATAGTAACACCAGTACGGACGATGACTCCATTGACGAGACTTACATACCTTCTTAATACATTAAAAATTGACTTTACTATTTTTAACTAACTCCTGACTTACTCACAAACTGAATGACTGAGACGCGGAATGCAATGCAATTCTACCTCCTTGAGTTTGCATGCTTTGATAGTAAAAAATGTTTGTTTTTGACCCTTCTACAAAAAAAAAAAACAATTATCAATTTTTGGCGCCAAAGTTATCGTACTCTCCCCAAGAACAAAGAAAGATAAGCATTGTATGTGAATATGCTTCGTATACCTAAAACCCTATAAAAAAGATCAACATGTTAGACTTAAAGTTAGTTCTGGATTTATATTTGTAATATAAAGTCTTTTTCAAAACTCAAAAACATTTTTGGCGCAGTCAGTAGGATGACATTATATTTATTATCATCCTTTTAAAAACCTATCGTAGTGAAAATTATTTCTCGTAACGAAGCACTCACGGAAAGAGATGCCTAAAAGTGAAAAATAAGTAACATAACGATTGTAAAATGATACTATAGTGATCGTACAGTTCAAGTCATAAAATAAAAGATAGAACCTTAATGAACTTAACGTTTAAACTAGGTATATCGAAAAGTCAATACAAAATTGATCCTCTTGTTAAAATTTACCTTAAATTCAGTGAATTAAAATATTAAACGAAAATTAATATTCAAAGACACTAAAAATCTACATTTGTGAGTAACCCAATCTGACGCAAACAGTAATGTTACGAAGTCTATAGAAGACAACAAAAGTTTACGTGAAGAAAATATTTTGAAGAATAAAAAAGAAGACATCAGCTGAGAGCAATATCGAGAGCGACATCAACTATAAGCGAAGACCTAAGCAACACAAAAGACGACTCATCAACTGAAGAAGATAATCATTTACAGGACATCGGAAACCAAACCATACCAGAAACTTGTAAGAATATAGATATTTAAGTTTTAAAAACCTATATTAAGTGAAAATTTAAGTGAATTATATTGTAACAGTGAATAAGTAATGTTGAAGGAATTATTCCTACTTTAAAAAAATATGACGACCAGTCACAATTAACGTGCATAAACGTCCTTAAATCTAAATTACTAGGCAAAGCCAAAATACGAACTTTAACTCTAATTATAATCGCAGACAAAATCCTCAACCAATGGACGTCGATCCTAACAGCAGTCAACTAAGACGTGCTCAACCCAAAATAGCTAGTTATAATCAACAGAAAAATTATCATTCCCAAAGTAATCAAAGTCCAAATGATGACGCAAACTTTCCGTTAGTAGCCTCGGAAAAATCGGAGACTTACCTTTTATTAAACTAACAAAAAATAATGTCTTCATACGCATGTTAGTTGATACTGGAGCAACTAATAGCTTGATCAATAGAAAAGATGTTCCACCAAAAATGATAATTAAAAGAAAAGAACCACTAATAATAAAGACAGCCATTCCGCCCTATTAATTTTCGAAGAATTAAGAAAGCAACGATTGGATCATCTGAATCCAGAAGAAAATAGAGAACTAATAAAAGTCTTGAAATCAAACGAAAAGACATTTTACCACAAACACGATAACCTTACTTTTACAAGCCACGTAAAGCACAAAATTAACACTATAAATAAAGACCCTATTTTCACAAGAATATACATGTACCCTGAAGTACACAAAGCCGAAGTCAATAAGCAAATCCAAGACTTATTAGAACAAAAAATAATTACTAAAAGTTCAAGTCCTTATAATGCCCCAATCTGGGTTGTGCCTAAAAAATCAGACAAGCTTGGCAATAAAGAGTGGAGAATAGTAATAGACTATAGGGAATTAAACAACGTTACCAAGGAAGACAAATTCCCAATACCTATCATAGAGGACATACTCGACAAAATGGGACGAGCAAACTACTTCTCAACACTAGACTTAATTAAGGGATTCTACCAAATAGAAGTTGACCCTAAAGATCGCGAAAAAACAGCATTCTCAACACTATCAGGACATTACGAATTTATCCGAATGCCATTTGGATTAAAAAATGCTCCTGCAACGTTTCAAAGACCCATGAACGAAGTCTTAAAAGAATACGTAGGAAAAATCTGTTACGTTTACCTAGACGACATAATAATTTTTAGTACTACTTTGGAAGAACATATTATTTCACTAAACAAAATCTTAAAAGCATTACAAAAAGTAAGAGTTTCAAAGTAGAGGAACTAGGCTATTGTTACTCAATTTCAAAAATTTCGTTATTGTGAACTAACAGAGATCACAAATAACTTTGAAAATTCTCGTTACAATGCACTAGTTAAATGTTAAAGCGTGTTTGAACTACTCTTCTTCCCATTTACCTTTGTCGACAGAAAAAGGTTTATGACATCGAGTAAACGCTTATAACAGTTACCAACGAGTTGCTGTGTTTGGTAACTTGAGATTTCTTAAAAATTTTCATTAATTATCACAAATATTCCTGTTTGTTAACTCGAAAAAGTTGCAACTCCTGCATGCAAGTAGTGTAACTATACTGTCAAAACCCTAACTGTCAGTGCATGCCACTTGACAGCGACTAAGAAATGTAAACAAATGTATTTTGGTCTTCGCTTTCTGACTATAACGGCATTATTTCGCCATTTTTTTTAGAAATTTTTGAGAACATATGAAATAACAATGTAGTCAAAAATTTAAAGTCACAACAAAAATGATTCATGTAGACGTGTGGCGCCATACACACAAAAGTGAGGTAATGTAAAAATGTGGTTTTGTGCGTTTGTTATAACATTTTGGGAAGTTTTCCCCTTTCTGAGAGAATTTTCCCTTATTTTAAAATTTGATTGGTTTTACACATTTCACTGGAAAAAGATATCAAACACACCTAATTTTTCATTGTCATTTTTAGGTATAGCGCATATCGTCTGAACACCCTTTTGGGACAGTCTGAATATGCTCGCATTTAATTTTTAATTTAAATATTATTTTTTTTGATATTAACCTTCCAAAGGCAGGCGGGGTTACTATTCACGCCATTACTTTAGAAAATCGCTATGTTGCCTCTTTCTGTCGATCGGTGTATTCTCTAATTATATTTTAGGCAGTTAGATGCACGTATTAAAGTTTTGAAAAAAAGTTTTATGAAGATAAAATTATTGTTGTGGGGTTACCAGTCACCCCCTTTGCTATTTGCGTCAACTTTATTTTCTGTTTGATGCTTTGGTTTCTTAGACAAAAAATGGCTTAGTTTTTTGCATAATCAAAATGAAAATTACTTCCAAAGAATTGCTGATAGTTCTGATAATGAAAGCTATTTAGATTTATAGTGGATATAAGAAACAGAAGACAATTTATATGTGCACTTATAGGAGGAATACGTTAGATATAGGAGTAATTTTACTTGATATTCTAAATAGGAGCAAGAGCATTCTGGTAATGAATACCCGGCAAGTCAAGATTTGCATAGTCAGATAGTCGGCAAAAAAGTTCAAACTACTAGCGTAAAATGCCATTTGCCTTGACTGCATACAATGTACAAAATTATGAACTAAGATTTAAAAAAATCAAAAAAACGAGACTTCTCAGTTTTAAACATGCAAACTTATAATAAATAAGAATTATTTTAAACTTTAAAGATTGTTATATTTAAAATTAAATGTTGTGGGGTGATGAACAATCCCAGTTGCTGTTCATGTAGGAAAAATAAGCCTTGCCTTCGGAAGGTTAGCTTTGTCAGAACTGAATGCAGGAGTTTTAAAGGAAAGCAGCGAACCTTATAATGCTAAGATATTTGAATTTTGTCTTGGTACATACAATATACATAGATATATCTAAATATTTTCTACCTCTCTGTCTATACGCCCAAAATCATTAAATTGTGTTACAATGACAATTTTCATTATTAAAATTAATGAAAAAGTTCTTTTTCCAAGACCAATGTCAATAAATTTGACATGTTGATAACTACAGATGCCATATCAAAAACCATACGATTGTAAATTTCAACATTGATTTTATCATTGAAAACTACGATTGTCAATTTGATTAAAACAATTTTAAAATTTAAAATTGCAATTGTCGAATTAAAATGCGTTTTCTTTAAGAAACACTGGAAATTACAAATCAATTAAGCTCTATAACTAAGAAAATAATTAAATGAAAGAAACAAAAAGACATAATAGCGTTCAAATCGGAAAAAATAAAACGACGGAAGAAACAATTAACAAAAAAAAAAAAAAGGTGTTGATTTTTTTTTTCAAATAAATTGATTTTTTTTTCCAATAAATTGATTTTTTTTTCAAATAAATTGATTTTTTTTTAGAGAGGAAGGGCCCCGAGGCTAGAATTGTCTATGGGGCCCTACATGTCTTAATCCGTCCCTGGGTCTATGTTTTGTAAATCTGTCGTAAAAAGTTCTCCCTGTTTGTCCTATTTAAAAGCTGTTACAATCATCACAATTTTTTGTAGTTTTATTTTGGAGAATTTTTTGTAAATTGTTGTTAGTTATAAAAGAGATATTGATATTTAATTTTCTGAATTCGTTTTGTAATATACGTGGCAGTAAATTGGTGTAATCAATCGAAATGTATTTTTTGTTCTTGTCTATGTAGGTTTCATCTGTTGTTTTTTTTGTTTTTTATTTTCTTTTTTTTTCGTTTATTATTTTATCTAACAGCTTTTACATAGGACAGACAGGGAGAATTTTTTACGACAGATTAACAGAACAAAGACCGAAACAAAATACTAAATCTACATTTGCACAGCACTTGATAGACAACAATCACAATTACACCGAATTTGAGACGAACTTAAAACCACTACATTTTTGTAAAAACGGGACAAGACTAGACGCACTTGAAGAATATGAAATATATAAATCATATAAGACTGAACAAGACAATATACTTAATGGCAAATTAACAATCAAAACAAATTCACTTTACAACACTGCAATCAAGTACCAAAACAGACCAACTAATTAAAATGAGACAAATACACCTCCAGCTAAAACCACTACATTTTTGTAAAAAAGGGACAAGACTGGACGCACTTGAAGAATATGAAATATATAAATCATAAAAGACTGAACAAGGCAATATACTTAATGACAAATTAACAATCAAAACAGATTCACTTTACAACACAGCAATCAAGTACCAAAACCAAAACAGACAAACTAATTAAAATGAGACACATACACCTCAAACTTAACCACGATCAATAAAAAGTACAACAAATACATATACATACATATGAGGCAAATGTTAATCTTGGCAAACAACACCACAAGTCAATAGGTTTGTTCGTTGAGCCCTGAAGTCGCCCTGTGGTCGCCCCAAAGCGTTTTTTGAAAACCCTGAACTCACCCTTACAATCAAATTCTCTGTTTTTTTGAAACCTGGGGTCGCCCTGAAGTAGATCTAGGTTTTTTGCTGGGGCGAGTTAAGGTAACGAATAAACTGCCAAGTGACATACATTGTAAAGGATTTATTTTGTTGAAGATTCGTGATTGTTTAATGGAAATTAGATAAAACAGTGCACTAATTGAATAAAATTAAATTGGAAAAGAAAATGGAAACGTTTAAAGTTGTTTATTCACTTTTCAATCGTATTTTAAGTTTTAATTATTCGAGTACAGAAATTCTTTCTTGCTTAAAATGTCAACAACACAATTCAGAGCCCTAAAGTGTTTTTTGAGAATCGAAAAACCCAGGTTTTTTTGACAACTCTTGGGGTTGTCAAGAAAACCTGGGTCAGCCCCCTGGGTAAAGTTCAACGAATAAACCTAATAAGTTAAGTCCGTCGCTTTAATTATAAATAAATAAATATTGTGATTAAAAATTATTCAAAGAAATGAAAATTATTTAATATTAAAGCTTAAACAAAATTTTTATTTTATTTTATCCTTATTTATTAAAATATTAACACAATATGGAGACTACACCACAAATTAATGTAAATTATTGTTAATATTGTTATATTTTAGTTGATAGCCAATAAATATTCGAAAAAAACATATTAATTTTACGCACAATCAAATTTGTTTCACTATTCGCGCCTTTCTACGTTTAGGATTAGCTGTCAATTTTTTTTCTTACATTTGCTTATTTTTTTTTGCTCATGACACAATGACGTTTGCAAGATATTCAGAATTAACCAATTTCAAAACAAAAATTACATTTGACAAACGGAAGATAAAAAATGAACTCGACGACCGACGATAAAAACGCTGTCAACAACAAAAGATTCGGTGTACTTTCGTCGTCGTGTACTGTACTTTCATTGCGTCGGTGTAGGTTTCCAAATAAATTTATTTTGGCAGGCGAGAGTTTTATTGTCGTACCGAATGTTTCGCGTTCTTTTGGGAGATTCTTTATTCGGGCTGACATTGCTATGCTAGCTAAAGGTTACCAATACAAAATTTATTTGCTTTTCACCCCTCAAATATGTAGTAGAAATATGTGTTTTAATTTTTTTTTTTCAAACAATTCTAATCTTGCTTTGATTTTAAATAAAAATCTGTGATCTGTTTTTTAGGAGAGTCAAAAAAGAACGTGCCTGTAGTGTTGCTGGAGCAAATTGAAGACAATGACCCACTCTTCTATTCTCCAGGTAAAAGGGGATTTTATAGTCCAAGACAAGGATATGCATCTTTTGAAAGAATTAATGCTTTTCGTAATGTTGGGAGGTAATATTAATTTTTACAATTGATTATTTGTATTTAATTTTTGTTTCATTGAAAGGTTAATTGGGCTCTGTCTGCTGCAAAATGAGTTATTCCCATTGTATTTGCAACGACACGTCCTAAAATATATTCTAGGGAAACAAACCCGGTTTCATGACTTAGCATTTTTTGATCCCATTGTTTATGAATCTTTTCGCCAACTTATACATGGATCTCAAACAGATGGATCCGATGTTTTGAATAAATTAGATTTATGTTTTGTGTAAGTTGTTAATATTATCAGACCTCACGAAAAAATAATGCAATTAGAGACTTATTTTTTAGAATCGATTTGATTAAAGAAGAAGGCGGTGGAAACGTTGAACTAGTTCCAAATGGAAAGGCTATCCAAGTCACTTCTGCAAATATATATAGCTACGTTCGTCTATATGCTGAGTATAGAATGATTAAGTCGCAAGAAAAAGCACTTGAAGTAAATTTTCAAAAAAAAATAAATAAATAAATAACTTAGAAACAATAAAATACATGATTTCTCTAAATTTCAGGCTTTAAAATCCGGTGTATTTGATGTTATACCTGAGAGTGCATTAGATTCTTTGACTTCTGAAGACCTGAGGCTACTTTTAAATGGTGTTGGTGATATAAACGTCAATACGCTCATCTCATATACAACATTTAATGACGAATCCAGCGAAAATTCAGAAAAACTCTTAAGATTCAAAAAATGGTTTTGGTGTATTGTTGAAAAAATGAACACAAATGAGCGGCAGGATCTTGTAATTTAGTAAAACAAAAAAATATTTTAGTTCTTTAACGTCCTTCTTTTTTAAAGCTTTACTTTTGGACTGGCTCCCCAGCTTTACCCGCATCAGAAGAAGGTTTTCAACCGTTGCCCTCCATTACTATAAGACCAGTAGATGATTACCATTTGCCTACAGCTAACACTTGTATATCTCGGCTTTACATCCCATTGTATTCTAATAAGACAATATTACGTACAAAACTACTGTTGGCAATTAAATCAAAAAATTTTGGATTTGTTTAAATTAAATAAATATGAAATCCTTACTATCTTTCTAATCCCCAAAAATCAAAGTATGCCCAGCTTTTGAACCTAAACTCTTTTAAGTAAGTTTCTTTTTCTTTTAAGCTTTGATTCGCAGGCTGGGTATACAGTCTTTGTCTGACTTGAACTTTCGTGCTACTGCTTTAAAAATGGACAAACTATGTTCCAAGTGTAAAATTTTTAACTCGGAAATTGATTTGATTGACTGCTGTAGTTGTCACTCGGTTTTCCATTTAAACTGTGCTAAAGTGAGTGAATCCCATCTTTCCGCGCCAAAATCAAACGATAAATTATTCTGGAGGTGCGATGCGTGCAAAAATCTACTTTATTTAATTGCATATCGAAAATTAAAGATCTGTATTGTTTATATCATAAGCTTGAAAATGAAAAGCTCTTCAGTGACGATCCAAGTGAAAGTGCATCTAAGCCCTCCCGCATAACCTACTCTAATTCCAAAAAGCTCGTTGTTGGAACTTAAGGCTGTTTCACAATGCGACGACAAAACGAGACGTCAGCGTGACGAGAAACGCTTTCATCTTTTTCTCGTTTTAAAACCGTTCCCTAATACACAATGCAGCGAGTTCTTCAAACCGACAGCGTATAATTATTCGTTTTGTTTGTCAGTGAATTTGGGAAATAAAATACAAAATTTAAAAAAAAGGAAAATGAAAATGTAAAAACGAAAATGCTTTTAGAACTGTTTGGAGTGTTTATTTAAAAAAAAGCAAAAGTGATGTAACTTCTGCCTTGTCTGCAAATTCAAACAATACTGATGAAAATTTATGCATCAGTGCAAATCAACGTATCACAGAAGAAAGATTGTGAAAGATTTTGGCTTTGTCAATAACCATTATGTTGTGGAGAAAGCTCGAGATAATTATGTAGCAAAAGAGAACAAAGCAAGCAATGCTGAAGCCTATTTCACAATGCGACGAGGAAACGAGACGTGAACGTGACGAGAACTCTTCGTAGCTGTCAAACCAATTTCAAGTAATGAAATAAACACTCTCAAAAGTACTATAAGCATTTTTTTTAACATTTTAATTTTCCTTTTTTCAAATTTTGTATTATCTGCCTGGGGAAAACACAGCGTCGCTGTTGAAGAAGCTATTGTGTATTTGCCCTAAGGTCCCCTGCGTTCAGTGTAAATTTCTAAACAATTTCAATGAGTTGACGCTCAGACGGCGGCTCTGTAGTTGTCAAACACTGCAAGCGCCAAAAAGGTGTTAATTTCTTCATAGCGTTGTGTACTTCGTCGCCGTTAGGTCGCAAACCAAGTAAAATCACGTTCACTGTGTATAATTATAATAAAGAATTTTAGTTTTAACATGATTTCATCGCCGAGTAAATCTAAGCAGATTTTAAAGTTCATCGTCCTCAACTTTTCATCCTCTGAGAGGGAGAGGATTGCTTCACCACCTCCAGACAGACGGAAGAGAGATTCTAGATTTGAGAGCCAGCATCCATTAATCAACTGCTAGGTGAAAGAGCGGATCAGGTTAGTTACTTGATGTATGGGTAAGTTTATTCCACAGGAAAATGAACAGAACCACGGGTCGCTCATGCAATCATCAGATAATTTTCTTAGCCATCCAGAATGTTCCCATAGAACATTAAATCTGGGTCAATTAAATTATGCCAAAACAAAAGAAAAATAAAAATAACAAAAACCACATAAAATTCAACACTCCGCGGGATGTAACCGCGAGTGAATTTGTGGATCACATGGAGAAGAAACTCCATGGAGAAGATCCAAAACCGTGATGTAGTCAATTCTTTAAGAGGACACCTCCAAAGAACACACAAAACCAGGCAGATACAAATGAAGCATTGTCCACTAGTCAGGGGAGTATACCTCCCGGGCAAGGGGAAAATGCTTCTAGTAGTACATTCTAGCGGGCGGAAAATGGTACCTCCGGTTTCTTGATAGGGGAATGACCCCACAAGAAGCTAGGAAGAAGGTGAATGAACGTAAGGCGCTACCAGAAAAAGATCAATCCCAAAGCCAAGAACATGGTAAGAGGAAGAGCCACCATATTACTCCTCCCCATAGGCAAGTGGTAAAAAAACCTATAATAGCGGCTTCAACAGCAGCGGGAACAAGCACCGCGAATAAAAAATCCGGCGTTGATAGGCCGAAATCCTATGCCAACGCAACAAAAAGCTTTCGAATTGCGGTCCTATCTAAGGAATACCCTCAGGTCACTGAGTACTGATGAGATGTCAGTGCTAGAAGAGGCCATTATAGAGGAAGTCTCTAAAGGATGGGAAACGAAGCTGAAGTTTAATGGTCTTCACTTCAGAACCGGTCTCCTGTTGGTTGACTGTGCTGGTCAAAAAACAGCGGATTGGCTGAAGGAGAGAGCATCAAAGCTGAGCACTTGGAAGGGCGTTGCACTAGTTGCATGCTTGGGAGATGACATTCCCAAGCAGCAGAAGCCATTATGAAAGCAGGCCATGAACTGCATTATAAATTCGGCACGGTGCAAGTTTCAGGCTTCAGCAAAAATGAGAAGAGGGAACCCCTATCAACCCTACCACAGAACCTGCAACCGCAACCTCTTCAACATCCACCCTACCCACCCTAGCTTCACCTACCACAGCGACTCAACCCACCCTTCCCCAAACTACCACCACACTTCCCCCAACTAACATTTCCTCCCTTATCATCCTTCCAACACCTATCGCCACATCCCAAGTAATTCCCCCTCCAACTCCCCTCTCCATCGCATTGCAAAAGAATGAAAGCCAGGCAGAGGAACTGGCAGCCGCAGTCGTAAGTCGATTAGGAGTAGAAATGGAGGGCATTGACCTCTCTCCTAACTGACTCGACGAGGATGAGCTACTTCCCACAGAAGAGGAGGAAGAAAGTCTGCTCGCAGACGAGGGGGCATTACCCCCCAACCCTTAAATTAAAGATGACTGGACGCGGGATCAGCACCAGGATGGCCCAGGTTAATATCCACCATGCTAAGGCGGCATCAGCCGTCATAGCACAAAAATTCATTAAGGATAACCTGGGTCTAATACTGATCCAAGAACCCTGGATAAACGGGGGCCAAGTAAGAGGCCTAACAAGTAAGGACTCTCAGTTAATATGGGACACGAGAGAGCATGCCTAAAAATAAGAAATAACATTAATTTTATATGTCTTTCAGAATTTATGACAAGAGACCTGGACCCATGTTCTGTAACTTCTCGCATGCATAAAGTCGGTCGAGAAACGAAGGAAACTGAAACAAAATACATGAGTTTTGTTCCATTTTTCAGCGTTTCTCGACTGATTTTTTCGATGTGAGAGTTACAGAACATGGGTCCTGGTGCCAATACAGGCTTAAATCTGCATCGACGGCAACCCCCAAACGATTGTAATTGCGGCAGCATACTTCGCTGGTGACGAAGCCAACATACCACCAACGGAAGTAGAGAGGCTAGTGAACTACTGCTACAACAAAAGACTACCGGTTATGGTTGGGTGTGATGCAAACGCCCACCATACAACGTGGGGTAGTAGCGGTATAAACCAAAGGGGTGAGTACCTTTTAGACTTTATTATCGAAAATAATCTAGATATATTTAATGTGGGGAACACACCTACCTTTGTAACTAGAAATAGAAAAGAAGTTTTAGACTTAACTTTCGGATCTCCGATTGTAAGTAATTTAATCAGGGATTGGAGAGTCTCCAACGAACCCTCAATGTCTGATCACAGAATTATACAACCTTCAACCTTCTCACAGAAAACACCTATGGAAGAAACCCTAAGAAAACAAACTGGAATCTGTACAAAGAGGCCATCAAGATAAACCTTGAGAAAGTAGGTCCAGCTGAAACTACAAACAGTCACCTTGAATTAGAGCACATAGTGAACGAGTTTACCGGGGCGATAAATGAGGCCTATGAACTCAGTTGTCCATTAAAACCCGTTAAAAAGAAAAAAAGATGCTCCTTGGTGGAACAGTAGTTTTTCAAAGCTAAGATAAAAGGTAAGGAAACTCTTTAACGAGGCTAATAGAACTGGAGAGTGGCATAACTACTCTGCAGAGTTGCCCAAAATTAATGGGAAAATAAGAAGAGCTAAGAGGAAAAGTTTGCAACGTTCTGCGAGGGTATTTCTTCTACCCCTGGAGCTGCAAGACTACACAAGGCTCTAGCAAAAGAAAAGGCTTTAACGTCGTTAGCACTTCGTTACCCTGATGGTAGCTTTACAGAAAATAAGGAACAAAGGGTCACTCTATTGTTAAACACTCATTTTCCGGGCAGTTTACCTATTATAGGAAATACAAATGAGAGAATACCTCTCAAGCCAAACCGGGACAGCTGGAAGATAGCCTCAACTATCTGTTCAGCTAATAGGATCGATTGGGCAATAAACACCTTTCAACCTTTCAAGTCACCGGGAGTAGATGGCATTTTCCCAGCCCTCTTGCAAAAAGGGAAAGAGGAACTAATGCCCTATCTTATTAGCGTACTTCGAAGTAGTATTGCACTTGGACACGTACCTAATCTATGGAGAAGAGCTAAGGTTATTTTTATTCCCAAAATTGGGAAAAAGGATACAACACATCCAAAGTCATTCAGGCCAATAAGTTTAACATCCTTTCTACTGAAGAACCAACACCAGCTTGCTTACAGAGCGGGAAGATCTACAGAAACCGCCCTGTATGCACTCACAAATACCTTACAGATTGCTTTAGAATCCAAAGAAACGGCCTTATGTGCCTTCTTAGATATTGAGGGGGCTTTCGACAACACCTCTCATGAAGCCGTAAATAAAGCTCTAGTAAGGAAGTGCGTTCCCATTACCATCATCAGATGGATAAGTGAAATGCTAGGCACAAGAACGGCGGGAGCATAGGCAGGACAATGTGTCCAGAAAGTCATCACAACAAGAGGATGTCCTCAAGGGGGGGTTCTCTCACCCCTGCTGTGGAGTCTTGTAGTAGATGAATTACTAGAAAATCTTTCTTCTCAAGGCATACAATGTATCGGCTTCGCTGATGATATTGTAATAACAGCCTTGGGAAAGTTCGAAGATACTCTGCGATATAATACAAAGAGGTCTATCCATTACAAGGAAATGGTGTCTATCAGTGGGATTAAATATAAACCCCACAGAAACAACGATAGTACCGTTTACTAAAAAGAGGCTTCTGCCACGCATGAAACATATCCGGTTGGCGGGAGAAGTAATCGAACCCCAGAAGGATGTTTAATATCTAGGAATTACACTAGACAGTAAACTCCTCTGGAACAAACTGTCGGGAAAGCCACTAGGGCCCTTATGATATGCAAGAGACTTGCTGGTAAAACATGGGGCTGTAAGCCAAACATCCTGCGATAGATGTACACTATGATGGTAAGACCCATCATTACATATGGTGCGGTTGCACGGTACAAAAGAACCGAACTAATTACAACCAGGAAATCTCTGGAAAAGGTACAAAGGCTCGCGTGCTTATGCATTACTGGAGCAATGAGAACATGCCCTACAGCAGCAATGGAGGTAATCCTTCACATAACCCCACTACATGTGGCCATAGAAAGTGCTGCTATGGGAGCCATCATGAGATTTGCAAAGGAGGGCACTGGGACGGGAAACTGCATAGGTCATAGGGAAAGAAATTCGATCAGCAAGTCCGCAGTAACAAACCTCATTGACATTCCTAGAGATGGCATGATTAAAAGATATAATTTCGTAAAAAATTTTCGAACGCAATTATGTAGCAAAAAAGAGTGGGTAGGCGATTCAGTTAACTACACTCTTAGGGCAAATGTCATCAAGTGGATCGAGAACAAGTGAAGGGACTGTGGCAGGAATCTTTGGGCCAAGAACCAAACTGTCCTTACCAATGGAGCAGTCTACTAGCATTTTCCAGGCGGAAGTCAACGCCATAGGAAAATGTGCAGAACGTAATCTCGACAGGAACTACCGTAACTAAAACATTGCCATCATGTCAGACAGCCAAGCTGCACTTAAAGCACTGAACTCTTACACCATCAGCTCTAAACTGGTATGGGACTGTGTGTGCAGACTGAATGAACTGGGCAAAAACAACAATGTAACACTTTGTTGGGTACCAGGCCATATTGGTGTCCAAGGCAATGAAGTGACAGACTCCTTAGCGAAAATAGGTGCAAGAACACCCTTAACGGGTCCAGAGGCTCGTACTCAGTAAGACAAGGGACTATTTAGTTTCCACAGAGCAAGTAATGGGTAGCTCTTTTTAATTCCTTGTTTGGACAAAAGTCATTGTTGAGATCTGGGCTTCAGTCAGTTGTTGATTGGGCTTTTAAGTCCCCGGAGGACTACCCTTACATGTCGTTTGCGTTAAGAGGCTGAGTGTATTGACGTGAGGCATGAGAGGTTAAATTCTGAGATTCCTATAAGAATATCCAGACCGCACTTAGGAATATTCATCCAAGCTCAGAGCATCTTTTTGACAGGCAGTCATTAATTTCATTCTTTAATGCAATTACAAAGAAAGACTGGGTAATGGCAGGCTGGACAAGAGGGTCTCGAAGTCCGCTCTAAACATAACACCTTTCAAGGGAGAGCAGCCAAGGTTTTCAAATACAGTTGCAAGAATCTGGTTGCCAATTCTTTCAGCCCTACTGAGCCTCGGTGGTCCGGGGTGCAAGCTTCAAACTTGTAGTCGATTAACGTCGAAGTGATTCGATTCACAGGAATACTTTTATGTGCCAATATCAGAGTGCCACCGACCTTTTCTGAGAGTTACATACAGAGGCGAGCTCTTACAACTTAAAAGCCTCCCATTTGGCCTATCCTCAGCCTCCAGGTTGTTTTCAACCCTGACTTGTTGGATCGCGGAGATTCTTCAAAGTTCTAGTTTATTTAGACGACTTTCTTTTGGCTGGCCAAGACTTATCCAATCTGTCAGTTCAGGTTGCGGAGACTGTAGAACTTTTAAAAGTCCTTGGATGAATGATAAATTTAAAAAAAAAATGTTTTTTGATACCAAGACAGATAATAGAATTCCTAGGCATTCAGTGGGATTTAAACCTCACATTTAACTGTCAAACATGAAACTGTTCATCTTGGGAAATGTGTTTTTGTTGATATTCGTTGTTTTGGTATTTGGTTCGGTTAAATTATTTTTGGAAATGTAAGTAATATCTAAATAAATTAAAACAAATGTGATTCTAAAGCAATAATTTAGGACTGTAACAGCATCACAGATGCAGATTCTGGTGGAGTTCATGGAGTTCATGGACGACCACCCGGACGTGGCCAGAGGCTACGTCCCAAGCAGCGCTCAAGGAAAGCAAGAACTCAACAGAGTTTGGTTGGATTTGGCTGCCAAACTAAACGCCGATGGACTCCCTAGAAAAAACGGTAACAGCTTGGAGAAAAGTAAGTCGTATTGTAAAGGGTATATTTATCAATTTTCGAAATAATAATTTTATTTCAAAGGTTTGGACTGATGTCAAATAACGAGCCAAAAAAAGTGCAGTCAAAACTTGCTTTCAATGCAAAAGACTGGTGGGGGTCCGTCGGAAGAAGTGCCCATTTCGGAAACGGAAGAAAAAATTATTAGCATTACTTCAATACGTACTGCAGTGGCTGGAAGTAGCTCGAAGGTTTTCGGAGCTCCACAGCCTATCGTTCAACCAAAAGAAAAGGTGGATGAATTGGAATAGACGCTAAGAGGATTGGTCGAAAGTCCTACAAAAACTGTATCTGTTGCAAGAAAACGGTAGGTTGTAACAATAATATGATTTCGTACAGCAACCTTAAATAATATAAATCTTTTTTAGCTCACCAACACCAACATCATCGACACCACCCATTGGTCCTCCTTTACCTAAAAAGCAAAAAATGCAGAAGATCCAAATACTACAACAGCAATATTAAAGGAACAAATTGCCAATGATAAAGTTTTTGAAGACAATTTGCTAAAAGTGTTAACAGAGCGAAATCAACAGGAATTTGTATTCCACGAGAGAATTTTAAGCCTTTTTGAAGCTTCGAGAAGAAATGATATTTCCTTTTCGTTTACTTTTTAATCTATTTAACGACTGAATCGTTCTTAAGTTTTTTTTTCTTGTTTTGTTATACAATGAATAGTTTTTGTTTTCTAGTTTTATCTCTGCAATGTATGTATTGCTTTTTTTGTTTTTAATAAAAAATATTAATCCTATTAATATTACAAGTGTGAAAGTTTGTTTGTCTGTTTGTATCTCAAGTCTGTTTGTAGAGCAAGAGGTTAGCACATGAAAATGGACATAGGGTACTGTTGTTTTTTAACACCTGCAACAGTTTATCAAAAAAACAATTTAAATATAAAGGAAATATGATAAATTGTTTGAAATGCCAGTCATTTAATTATAAAAATACTATCAAAAAACAAATACAAAGGTATTTCACAATCATAAAGTTATTATAACATGTGAAGCAAGGCGAGCACGAGCATGTTAGTTAAACAATAAATCTTTTGTCATCTCGTTTTCTTTGCGCCAGTTGCTTTAGTCTATTGTTAGGGATGTTGGAATCTTCTGGAATTCTATTCGTGTCTGATTCAGTGTGACTTAATTCATTAACATGAAATATATTTTCCTCATTGCGTTCAATATGTGTAAAGCAGCACAAACATTTGCAAAAATGGCAACCGTCTCTGGGGCGTAGCGGCTTTTCCGTTCTTCTAATAATATTCTCCATCGACCTGAGGATTATTATATTATATGATATAACAACTATTTAATTTTCAAATAAACTAGTAATGGAGCTAAATACCTTTATACACACCAATGCATCTTTCAACAACATTCCTTGCCTTAGCGTGGACTGCGTTGATATTTGTCTTGTCAGGCTGAAGTCCGGTATGGTGAAAGCAACCAAGGTTCGAGTGGATACCCGCTATCGCCTGATATTTGTATGCATTTTAATTTTCTAATAAGAATCAAGTATAAGATATTATAGGAATGTATATAACTACCTAAAAGCCAACAGTTATGTTCCTGTTCACTGAAACTGTTTTGGAAAAATGCCCTTTCGTTGGAGTGTTTCCAAACTAAGGAGTCGTGGGCAGAACCAGCATACTTCGGATTGATGGCCATTATCTTCATTTTATGGTCACAAATCTTAAAAGGAATAGTTTTATTTTTAAAAATGAGTAATTATTTTAGTTATGCATACAATCATTGCGTTCAAGCTGTGTCTGCCTTTCCGATTGAAATACATTTCTTCGTTTTGACGTGGCCTTCGGAAAAACAAATGCGTCCCGTCTACGCATCCGACAACTAATACAAATTTAATATTTATGTTATTACATAAATTGTATGGTTGAAGTATAATATGGACAGTGTATATTTTGGGCTCACCTCCTGGGATTGAAAATTTCCTATGGAACCATTGCTTTATCTCTGCTTTTTGACTCGGGTTTTCGATTGCCCATTTAATCCATAAGGGGCATATTTTTTCCTCTAAGATTTTAGTGGTCTCGTGGAGGATTGTTGAAACTGTGCTTTGAGCAACAGTGACACCAAAATCGTTTCCAGTTAGCCACTGGTATCCACCTCCACCAAGGATCTCTAAGGTTGCACCTAGTCTCAGTATTGGGGGGATGAACGTGGATCGACAGCCGTCAGCCAAATTAGCCATTCTCAAAACTTCCAAAAAAGTCTCTCTAGAAAGTCGAAAGCGTTGAATAAAGCTGTAATAAATTAAAGTTTTTGACAAAAAAACCAAAGGATTTTAAAAACTCATAGATGCTTAGATTCTTGCTGGAAGAGATAGGGGATCCGAGGCATCTCTCAGTTCTCTTCTTCTTATCAATTGTCGTTTTTCTATTTCCTCGTAGTTATGGAATATTAAAACATTGCGGCGAAACATTTTTCTTTAAGTAGGTATTTATTATTTTTTAGACACAAAACTAACAAAAACACAACATGCACGATAGCTAAATCGGTATCTTGTGTGCGATATCTACAAGACGGTAGTAAATGACAGCTGTTTAAGTTACGTGAAGTAAAAGCTAAATCGTCAGCTCGATATCGTTTGGACGATAGGGGTTTTTTATTCTTACGTGAAGCATAGCTATCGATGTCGATATCGAAAACGATATCGACAGCCTTACGTGATGAGGGCCCAGACTTTCTCTATGCGTCTTGGATCAGAAACAATTTTGCAATCTGCGAAGACTTCAGAGAGATTAAGAGCAGCTGAAATATGCAGGTTTCGTTGTCCCAGGACGAAGATTATACTGTCGTTGCCATCAGATTTTTCTTCGAAAATTCAGTAGACGTATAAGACAGTCACTCCCCCATCCCTAGAAAATGGTAGTAGTTATGTACATTTTGGGTAAGATTTCATTTAATACTGAGAGCAAACATGAGTGCTTCTAAAACAGCGAACAGAATTTGAAATAGACTGCATTTGCCTGCAGAGATGCGACTTGAATGTGGCAGTGTCACCGAAGTTTTACTTTTACGAACTCGACCATTGCTTCAGAGTTTCAGACAGACAGACAGACAGACAACCGTACTCTTGTAGCTTACATTTGCAAGGAGGTGGGGACAGTGTCTATTGGCCTGTTAGATCTGACTTATCAGATTCTTTACCTTGTTGACCAGTATAACATAACCATATCTGCCTTTTACCTTCAAGGAAGGTACAACGGCATAGCAGACAGACTCTCAAGAGGACGACCCATACCCGAATGGTATCTTTTACCGGCAACGTCTCTGATCTTCAAGAGGTGGGGAGTACTCGACATCGATCTGTTTGCTTCAAAAGACACAGCTGTTGTCATGAGGTATGTGTCCAGAGCATTGTGTTGTGGAGTGAGACCATATTAAAGACACCAGTATTGAGTTAAGACTGTTTCTTTATTCATATATAAACTTATTCTGCTTAAAACTATAACAGTTGTCTATTATACTAAACTAACCTATACATACATATATAATTAATAGGTGTATGAATTTCACTTCTCAACTTCATTATGTTCATACAACATCTCTCTTCTTTTATTTAACAAATGTATTATTTAAAATGTATTTTAATAAAATAAACGTAAACTAATTCATTGAAACTTATATTAATATTAATTTCATTTTAATTAAATGTAAAACAATTCATTTGATGTTCAAAGGGTAGACAACGCGGTGCATTCAAGAGGACTCCTACTCTCACCTCCAAGTTGTGAACATCGGGTGCCTAGTACCTTTAACTGAAGATGGGGTTCCAATCCCTGTGGACGGTTTAAGGCGGTAGCAGACGATAGAGGGGGGAGAAGTGTTTCCACTAAGGCACTTCTCCTTTTTTCAGGCGGTAGCGGAGGAATTCCCCAGATGGAATCAACGGTGGATCTACAGTTCTAGTCAGTTTGAACTACTTAGTGAACACCTTATATGGGCTACTACGACGTATTCATAGCTCAGGCCTATAAGGAGCGGTTTATCCGGCTCCCCGCCCTTGGAGTTATAATAAGGACCTGGTCCTCCAGGCTACGGGGTTGTGCGTCGGGGTGACTTCTCTACCACGGAAAAAATGTCGGTTCCGAAATAACGACACCAAGCCTCGGATATGGATGATTTTAATGTTGACGACCCCAGCAAACGAAACAAGGACAACGAATTTCGGATCTGCACGTGGAATGTCCGGACCTTAAACAGGCCACGTGCTGCCGAACAATTAGTGGAGAACCTGGATAGGCTAAAAGCTGATGTAACAGCCATCCAGGAAGTGCGATGGGATGGAGAGGGCATACGAAGGATGCAATCGTGTGACATCTACTTCGGCGAGTGCTGCAAGGAGCAGGGTCAGCGGCTCTTTGGTTGTGGTTTTGTGGTAAGGGGAAGACTTAGGCAAGAAGTCTTGGGCTTCAGAAATGTAAGCGAGCGCCTGGTCACAATCCGCATCAAAGCAAAGTTCAAAAACATCACGTTGATCTGTGCCCATGCCCCAACGGATGAAAAAGATGACTCAACCAAAGAAGAATTCTACGATCTCCTCGAGGATACGTATGATAGGTGCCCCAAGTACGACGTCAAGATTATTCTTGGCGACTTCAACGCCAAGATCGGAAAGGAGGGTTTATTTGTTCGATAGTCGGAGGACACAGCCTGCACGACAACACTTCCGGTAACGGACTCAGGCTCATTGATTTCGCGGCGGGCCGAAATGTCATCATAGCAAGCACTCTATTCCCACACCTTAATATACACAAAGGGACCTGGCGATCTCCGGATCAACGAAACGTTAACCAGATTGATCATGTTGCGATAGACGCCAAACATGCTTCCAGTATCCTGGATGTCCGAACGTTCCGAGGTGCCAACATAGACTCGGATCACTACTTAGTGGTAGCGCAAGTACGTATGCGGATATCCATGACGCCACAACGACGAGTGGATGCTGTAAAACGATTTAACGTCGCGAAGCTAAAATCGCAAGAGATAGCCAGGACTTTTGCAGACCACGTCTCTCTTAAACTGTCAACAAGCCCGCCACAAGCATCATCTGTAGAGGACCAGTGGAAGCACTGCCAAAATGCCATCAAAAGTGCCGCTACTGATGTGCTGGGTTTCACCAGGCCACCACAACGAAACCCCTGTGCCGAGATTTAGCTAATGGCGAGTGAGTGAGATGACTCACTTTTCACTGAAAATCGATTTAGCTGGTAAAAGTGAGTGAGTAGGCGAGTGAAATGAAACGTCAGTTTACTCGCCGGATGTTTCAGCGGTGACTTGGTGTATGTGTAGGTAAATTTCCACTTTTGCATAAGTATGTGTTCTTTTTCAAAGGAATTTCAACATACCTATTCACGTATGTGAAACGAACTAGCAAAACAACAATGTATGTAGGTAAAAATGATTATGCAGCACATAAAAGATTTGTTTTTTTTTTATACAAACATACATTTATTTAAAATGATATTAGATGAACATTATTAATTTGTTATTTACATTTTATTTGTAGGTATAAATTTTGTTAACACAAGTGAAAAATATAATTCAGCATCGCAAGGACGACCCCATCAACTTCGTGAGGACTAACTACAAAACTTTGGAAGAATGTTTAGGAGTGGGTAGGGCACACTAACTTCACAATAAAGTCACACATTAATTAAATTTTGTTTTCCTAAGTTTTTCGATAAAGTTTAATAAAAATAAAAATACAAAATTGAAAAATTAAACCTCAAACAAACAAAACCAAAGACAACGAATTAAAAGATAGCCTTTGTTTATGACATTTCATGTGTTCGAAACTTGATTCGAAATTACTCATTTCACTTTAATAGCTAAATCACTTTTGCGAATGAAGTGAGATGAGTCGGCGAGTAAGGCGAGTCATCTCACCTCACTCGCTGAAATAGCTAAATCTCGGCACTGGTTCGATGAAGAATGCAGACTGGTGCATGAAGCAAAAAACGAGGCCTACCAAGCAATGCTGCAGGCTAGAACCAGAGCTGCTAAGAGAGCAGTCCGGGAGCTCTACGGGCAAAAACGAAGGGAGGAACGCCGACTTCTCAGGAGGAAAAAGAGAGAGCATTCGAAGCGGGCGGTCGAGTCTATTGAGGACTGTAGCGGCAGGGGTGATGTTCGGAAGTTCTACTGAAGGGTGAGGCAAACTACCCAGGGTTACAAGGCCAGAACGGAAGCCTGCCGAGACGAGAGTGGGAATATGGTGGTAGACACACAGTCGGTGCTAAGGATCTGGAAACAACACTTTTCTAGACTGCTAAACGGCGAAGATGGCCAAAATTCCGCTGTAAGACAGAACACTCCATTCAACCTGGACGATGATGGTCAAAATTTCCGTCCACCGGACCCAAATGAAGTGCGGTTAGCGATACCCAAGCTTAAAACGTACAAGGCTGCTGCTGCGGATGGCCTGCCAGCCGAGCTATTCAAAGCAGGGGGAGATGACTTGGTAGGGAGTATACACCAACTTATCTCCAAAATTTGGTCGGAGGAAAGTATGCCCGATGAATGGAACCTCGGTATAGTGTGCCCTATCCACAAGAAAGGAGATATAAGTCTCCTCAACGTCGCATATAAAATTCTGTCATCTGTACTGTGTGATCGCTTAAAACCGTTTATCAACGATCTGATCGGCCCCTATCAGTGTGGTTTTAGGCCCGGCAAATCAAACGTCGATCAAATGTTCACACTCCGACAGATTTTGGAAAAAACCCTGGAGTTTCAAATCGATACACACCACCTCTTTATCGATGACTGACGATGGAGAAATCTCGCTGCTCCGTCAAAGTCAGCAAGAACACCACCGAACCCTTTGATGTCGAGAAAGGTTTGAGGCAAGGCGACGAGTTATCATGCAACCTCTTTAACATCGTACTTGAAGCAATTGTACGCAACTCGCAAGTCAACAACAGTGGTACAATTTTTCAAAAGTCCGTTCAACTACTTGCTTATACAGATGATATTGACATCATTGGAAGAACGAAGCGAGCTGTTACCGGTGCGTTTGCAAGTATTGAATCGGAGGCGGCGAAAATGGGTTTGGCTGTTAATGAGGACAAGACGAAGTATATGCTATCATCGAAAAAGGAATCTCAACATCACGTCACGATGGATAGATACAACTTCGAAGTCGTCAAGGACTTTGTCTACCTGGGCTCCACTGTAACATCGCAAAATGACGCACCAGCCCGACAAGTCTTCGAATCTACCCCTGACGGTCTGCGCAGCAGAGGAAGACCCCACCTTAGGTGGCGCACACAAGTGGAGAAGGACCTCAACCAACTTGGAGTGCGTAACTGGAGGCAGCTAGCTAGGGACCGAGCTGGCTGGAGGGGCTTGTTGGTTGAGGCGGTAGTGCATCCTGGG
Source organism: Epistrophella euchroma (assembly GCA_947049315.1). Classification (NCBI taxonomy): domain Eukaryota; kingdom Metazoa; phylum Arthropoda; class Insecta; order Diptera; family Syrphidae; genus Epistrophella; species Epistrophella euchroma. The sequence continues at coordinate 98,703,900 of OX346246.1, forward strand.
CTGTGAGCGCCATCTAAAGTAAAGTAAGTAAGTAAAACAATTCCATGAAACATTTCATTAAAGTAAAACAACTCATTGAAATATTTCAATAAAGTAAACACTATCTGCCTTATTCATAAACGAAAAATAGTTATTTTTCAGTTCTTGTGTTCAGGGAAACTACACCATGGAATAAGAATTTTCCGAACTCAAATTGAGCAGTAAGCAATTGCCTATACTTTGAGTCCAAAAAATTCTTAATCCATAGTGTAGTTTCCCTGAACAAAAGAGCTGAAATAACCAATTTTTTTTTATGAATAAGGCAGTATGTATTTATATAGTAATTCAATTAAAACGAATTTATGATAGCATGTACAATGTACATACATATATAATTCATTATTATTCATTTATTTTTTAATGCATTTAAAATAATTATTTACAGTGGAAATCTCTTTGGTTCTCTTACTATTCTTCCTCTTCTGGTCTAATAATTTGTACTAGTAGTTGGATTATCTACCGTTTCGACTAACGAAGGTGTTTTGCCAGAAGATTTTGGACTTTCATTATTTTCATTTGATTCTTTATTAGAAGTATCCAGATGTAAATTATTTTCAAATGAACTATTAGAATTATTTTTTAAAATAATGTGCTCCCTTTTTCGTCTATATTGTCCTTCTCCGAAAAGATCTTCAACAATGTACGAATTAGGTTCTTTACATTGATCTACAATTTTACATGGAGACCAAGTATCATTAGGCTTTCGTTTAAAGAGGACTTCATCGTTTAAAACAACTTTTGGCAATATTCTAGCATTTAAATCGTAATACTTTTTCATTTTTTGATTATATTTTTCCACATTTTGGCTGCTGTGTATTTTTGTATCAACTATTTTAGGTTTCAAATAATCTGTGTTTACTGGTAATGTAGACCGAAGATTTTTTGACATTAATAATTTAGCTGGAGATTCAAATGTTCCTTTTGATGTATTTCTATACTGGAGAAGACCTATATAAGTATCCGTATTGGATTCAGAACACTTTTTAAAAATGTTTTGTATCGTTTTAACAGTACTTTCCGTTAGGCTATTTGACCTAGGATAATTAGGACTGGACGTAACATACTCAATGTCCCAAGCAGATAAAAAATTTTTTACTCATTCGAATTGAAAGGCGGTCCATTATCAGACATAAGAATCTGAGGAATTCCATGCCTAGCAAAAAACGATTAAAGGTGAGTTATCACATTTTTACCCGTAAGATTTCTCTTGAGATTGGCAACTTCTACATACTTAGAATAATAATCTACAGCTACTAAAAGGTAAACCTCATTTTTGAAATGAAAAAGGTCTATACCTATCTTTTCGCATGGAAGATTTGTTGGTAGATGAGAAGTAAGTGGCATTTTTGAATTTGATGGCCTATATTTTGCACAAGCTTGGCAATTAAAAACAATATTTTTTATATCGTTGTAAATATTTGGCCAAAACACAAATCTATTGTTTGATTCAAACATCTTTCTATGCCAAAGTGACCCTCGTGGATTTTACTTAATATCTCTTTTCTCATTGATTTGGGTATAATAAGACTTTTGGTTCTGAAAATTAAGTCATCAATGATTGTAATTTCCCCCTCATATGGAAATAAGGTTGCGCTTCCTGTCTTGTTAAACTGTTTCTTTCTGGCCATCCGTGTATACAATATTCTTTAACAATTTGTAGGGATACGTCTTCATTTCTTTCTCTTCTAATCTCTTTTAATTTTGTTTCAGTGACTGATAAATTTGATATTATTAGGATGACATGTACTTACATTTACCTCATCTGAGCTTCCTTTAAATTCAGGATCTTGAACATTACATGCTCTTGATAAAGTATCCGCTATGTACATTTTTTTACCTGGGACATAAACAACGTTCAAATCATAAATTTGAAGCTTGAGAAGAATTCTTTGAACCCTTGGAAAGACTTTACATAAAATTTTTTTAAAAATTGAAAACAATGGTTTATGGTCTGTCTCGACAGTAAATGCTTGACCATAATGGTATCTATGAAATTTGTTGCAGCCGAAATATATTGCCCAAACTTCTTTTTCGATCTTTGAATAATTCTTTGGGCTTCGTTTAAAATCGTAGATGCATATGCAATAGGGCTTCGGTCATGCAAGATTACCGCTCCCATTGCATCTTTAGAAGAGTCTACTGAAAGTATTATGGGCTTTTTCGGGTCAAAATGACATAATACTGGTGCTTTACAAAGCAAGTCTTTTATTTTTTCAAATTCTTGTTGGTGTGAACTATTCCATTGCCAACTTATATCTTTCTTATAGACTGAGAGCTGGCGACGGATTTTCTGCGTGAAAGGAAACCAAACGGTATTAATGTTACAACTAGTCCTAGGAAAGGTGATAACGAATACGAAAGTCTGTCTGCACGTAGTGGGCGCGTTTCCGTTAAAAAGTGCATCAAAAGTATAACTTTTCCGAAAATAGAAATAGTGAGGGAAACCACTTGGAATGCTTCGCATCCCGACGCCACTGACTCGCTGATTACAAAAATGGTTATGACAGACGTGTAGATGGCCGCAAAACCCCCGACAGACGCCGCCGAAAATGCGTTTTTTTTTAGCGTTTTTTACTTTTTGGGAAACCACTTAAAATTGGTGTCATTCGAAAGCTCTCAACATCCTGAGTGCGAATATGCCCATGACAGATGTGTAGGTGGCCGCAAACTCGCGACAGACGCGATTAAAATCGCAGCTTTTTTTACGAAATTTTAGGTAACTGATACTCTTGACTGCCAGGAGTATAAATATGTGAAAAAAACCCAACTTTAAGCTCTATCCAACAGCTGGAAAGCGCGATAAAAATTGCGGATTTTTTCAATGTATGACTATTTAATGGGCTTTTGCGGGAAATGTAATCGTAATTGAAAGGACAGACGCGTAAGTGGTGATAAACGGATGGTAGCCGCTAAATAAGTCGCGTCCGTTATTTATTGTTTTTAAATTGGTTTTTAGTTGTAATCTCATGTTGAAAGCCGCGATAAAATTCGCTAATGTAATAATTATTTTATTGGTTGGATTTTGGTGGTAACCTCCCCAAAAGGATGTCTATTCAAAGGTTTTAACTCCCTGACCAAGAAAATTTTGCTGACAGACGTTTTGAGTTACACCAAGCTGCCGAAAACCGCGATAAAAGTCGCGCATGTTATTATTATTTTATCAATTGGATTTTTGGTGGTAGCCTATTCCTATGTATGCCAATTCAAAAGTTTTACCTCCCTCGCTTGAAAAATTTTACTCACAGACGTTTTGAGTAAAACCAAACGAAATATATCGCGTTTGTTATTACCGTGTGTCAAGTTAGCACTACATTTTTGGAATTTGAAAAAACTTAGTATGCAATTGCTTGATATCAAGTTAGCACTACACTTTTGGAAATTAAAAAAAGTAGGTACGCCATTAATTGTAGCTTTTTGTTGTAAATTAGTTGTGGAAAGAAAAAAAATCCAAAATTTTTTTTGGCTTAGTTATAAGAAAAAACTGGGTAGGTAGTGCTAAGTTAACACTGTGAGTCCAAGCATTTAAAAAGGAAATTCGAAAATGTAAACATGCCATTAATTGTAGCTTTTTTGTTGTAAATTAGTTGTGGAAAACAAGATTTGTAGCTCTCACATTTTAGGCCCAATTCACATAGAACTGGCTTATGGTTTTGGTATGGTTCTGGCGTGGTGCATACATATGTCACTTTGTGGAATTTGCATGTTCTCTTATGGGACAATACACACACAGATGACGAGGCGAGGGTATGGTGCGACATGTCATCGCCACGCCATATTGAAAACTCCAGTGGCCTACGTGAACCGGCACGCCATATTGAAATCACTTGAAGATTGAACATGCGACCACTACTTTATTTATTTTGAAGTATTTTATCACTTTATTTGTGTTAAACAAATCTAAAAAAAATCACAACGATTAGGAAAATTTTCCAAATACTAAAAAAAGCATCAATTCTCATTAATTCACTCTGCGTTTTCAATTCACTTTGGCAAATGTCGGTTCATTGTCACTTCTGTGTAAATTGAGTACATCACACCCACTCCACTTCCGAAGCATGCCAATGACACACCAGAACCATAAGCCACTTCTGTGTGAATCGGGCCTAAGACAAAACAGGTATGTAGTGCTAACTTGATATCAAAATAGCACTACACTTTTGGAAATTAAAAAAAGTAGGTACGCCATTAATTGTAGCTTTTTTGTTGTAAATTAGTTGTGGAAAGAAAAAAAATCCAAAACTTTTTCTTGGCCTAGTTATTAAAAAAAAAACTGGGTAGGTAGTGCTAAGTTGACACTGTGAGTCCAGGCATTAAAAAAAGAAATTCGAAAATGTAAACATGCCATTAATTGTAGCTTTTTTGTTCTAAATTAGTTGTGGAAAAAAAAGATTTGTAGCTCTCATATTTAAGACAAAACAGGTATGTAGTGCTAACTTGAAATCAAGTTAGCACTACACTTTTGGAAATTAAAAAAGTAGGTACGCCATTAATTGTGGCTTTTTTGTTGTAAATTAGTTGTGGCTTAGTTATAAAAAAAACTGGGTAGGTAGTGCTAAGTTGACACTGTGAGTCCAGTGCCGAGATTTAGCTAATTCGAAACCGTGGCGAGTGAGTGAGATGACTCACTTTTCATTGAAAATCGATTTAGCTAATAAAAGTGAGTGAGTAGGCGAGTGAAATGAAACGTCAGTTTACTCGCCGGATATTTCAGCGGTGACTTGGTGTATGTGTTGGTAAATTTACACTTTTGCATAAGTATGCGTTCTTTTCCAAAGGAATGTCAACATATCTATACTCGTATGTGAAATGAAATAGAAAAACAACAATGTATGTAGGTAAAACTTTTGGAAATTATAAAAAGTAGGTACGTCATTAATTGTAGCTTTTTTGTTGTAAATTATTTGTGAAAAGAAAAAAATTCCAAACATTTTTTTGGCTTAGTTATAAAAAAAAATTGGGTAGGTAGTGCTAAGTTGACGCTGTGGGTCCAATTAAAAAAGGAAATTCGAAAATGTAAACATGCCATTAATTGAAGCTTTTTTGTTGTAAATTAGTTGTGGAAAAAAAATTTGTAGCTCTCATATATGGTATATGTAGTGCTAACTTGATATCAAGTTAGCACTACACTTTTGGAAATTAAAAAAAGTAGGTACGCCATTAACTGTAGCTTTTTGTTGTAAATTAGTTGTGGAAAGAAAAAAAATTCGAAAAATTTTTTTGGCTTAGTTATAAGAAAAAAAAAACTGGGTAGGTAGTGCTAAGTTGACACTGTGAGTCCAGGCATTAAAAAAGGAAATTCGAAAATGTAAACATGCCATTAATTGTAGCTTTTTTATTGTAAGTTAGTTGTGGAAAGAAAAAAATTTCAAAAAATTTTTTAGCTTAGTTATTAAAACAAAACTGGGTAGGTAGTGCTAAGCTCACATTGTGAGTCCAGGCATAAAAAACGGAAATTCGAAAATGTAAACATGGAATTATTTGTAGCTTTTTTGTTGTAAATTATTTGTGGAAAGAAAAAAATTCCAAACATTTTTTGGCTTCAGTTATAAGGAAAAAACTGGGTAGGTAGTGCTAAGTTGACACTGTGAGTCCAGTGCCGAGATTTAGCTATTTCAGCGAGTGAGGTGAGATGACTCGCCTTACTCGCCGACTCATCTCACTTCATTCGCAAAAGTGATTTAGCTATTAAAGTGAAATGAGTAATTTCGAATCAAGTTTCGAACACATGAAATGTCATAAACAAAGGCTATCTTTTAATTCGTTGTCTTTGGTTTTGTTTGTTTTAGGTTTAATTTTTCAATTTTGTATATTTATTTTAATTAAACTTTATCGAAAAACTTAGGAAAACAAAATTTAATTAATGTGTGACTTTATTGTGAAGTTAGTGTGCCCTACCCACTCCTAAACATTCTTCCAATGTTTTGTAGTTAGTCCTCACGAAGTTGATGGGGTCGTCCTTGCGATGCTGAATTATATTTTTCACTTGTGTTAAAAAAATTTATACCTACAAATAAAATGTAAATAACAAATTAATAATGTTCATCAAATATCATTTTTACATAAATGTATGTTTGTATAAAAAAAAAAACAAATCTTTTATGTGCTGCATACTCATTTTTACCTACATACATTGTTGTTTTGCTAGTTCGTTTCAAATACGTGAATAGGTATGTTGAAATTCCTTTGAAAAAGAACACATACTTATGCAAAAGTGGAAATTTACCAACACATACACCAAGTCACCGCTGAAACATCCGGCGAGTAAACTGACGTTTCATTTCACTCGCCTACTCACTCACTTTTACTAGCTAAATCGATTTTCAGTGAAAAGTGAGTCATCTCACTCACTCGCCATTAGCTAAATCTCGGCACAGTGCCGAGATTTAGCTATATCAGCGAGTGAAGTGAGATGACTCGCCTTACTCGCCGACTCATCTCACTTCATTCGCAAAAGTGATTTAGCTATTAAAGTGAAATGAGTAATTCCGAATCTAGTTTCGAACACATGAAATTGTCATTACCAAAGATTATCTTTTAATTTGTTGTCTTAGGTTTTGTTTGTTTGAGATTTTATCTTTCAATTTTGTATTTTTATTTGAATTAAACTTCATCAAAAATCTTAGGAAAATAAAATTTAATCAATGTGTTAATTTAGGCCGTGTGCGAATTCGGTTAAAATCGCGTTAAATTTTATCCAAATATTAATTTTTGACACTAGTGAGGTGAATCTGTACGTAGAAATGTCAAATTTTAATCTCGGATAAAATTTAATCGAAATTTTAAACCAATTCACACACGGCCTTAGTGTGTAATTAGTGTGCCCTATCCACCCCTAAACATTCTTCCAAAGTTTTGTAGTTAGTCCTCACGAAGTTGGTGAGGTCGTCCTTGCGATGCTGAATTATATTTTTCACCTGTATTAAAAAATGTATACCTACAATTAAAATGTAAATAACAAAATTCATCAAATATAATTTTTACATAAATGTATGTTTTTATAAAAAAAATAAATCTTTTATGTGCTGCATACTCAGTTTTACCTACATACATTGTTGTTTTTCTATTTCATTTCACATACGAGTATAGATATGTTGACATTCCTTTGGAAAAGAACGCATACTTATGCAAAAGTGTAAATTTACCAACACATACACCAAGTCACCGCTGAAATATCTGGCGAGTAAACTGACGTTTCATTTCACTCGCCTACTCACTCACTTTTATTAGCTAAATCGATTTTCAATGAAAAGTGAGTCATCTCACTCACTCGCCACGGTTTCGAATTAGCTAAATCTCGGCACAGGCATTAAAAAAGGAAATTCGAAAATGTAAACATGCCATTAATTGTAGCTTTTTTGTTGTAAATTAGTTGTGGAAAAAAAAATTTGTAGCTCTCATATTTAAGACAAGTGCTAAGTTTACACTGTGAGTCCAGGCATTAAAAAAGGAAATTCGAAAATGTAAACATGCCATTAATTGTAGCTTTTTTGTTGTAAATTAGTTGTGGAAAAAAAAATTGTAGCTCGTATTTAAGACAAAACAGGTATGTAGTGCTAACTTGATATCAAGTTAGCACTACACTTTTGGAAATTAAAAAAAGCAGGTACGCCATTAATTGTAGCTTTTTTGTTGTAAATTAGTGGTGGAAAGAAAAAAGAAATTCGAAAATGTAAACATGCAATTAATTGTAGCTTTTTTGTTCTAAATTAGTTGTGGAAAAAAAAGATTTGTAGCTCTCATATTTAAGACAAAACAGGTATGTAGTGCTAACTTGACATCAAGTTAGCACTACACTTTTGGAAATTAAAAAAAGTAGGTACGCCATTAATTGTAGCTTTTTTGTTGTAAATTAGTTGTGGAAAGAAAAAAATTCCAAAAATTTGTTTGGCTTAGTTATAAAAAAAACTGGGTAGGTAGTGCTAAGTTGACACTGTGAGTCCAGGCATTAAAAAAGGAAGTTCGAAAATTGTAGCTTTTTTGTAAATTAGTTGTGGAAAGAAAAAAATTGATTAATTAAAACAATATTTTGCTTTTGGATTTTTATTTGCCATTCCACTTTTGAACACACGCCCTTAAGTCCCCTTTCACACGAGGAGACTGAGTTGCCGGAAACAATTAGTTTACTGTCGAGAAAAAAATACTGAATATAAAGATATGAATCCTCGGCTGTCATTCCGGTTTGCCTACAAGCCCTATCGGATAAGAAAATGTGTAATAAATGGCAGTATACAAATAACACATTTACAGTAGGGATCTACACATCACTCTGCTATGTTGTTAGATTTCACATCTATTCATCGGCACGCACCGAAATTACAAAAACAACAATAGGCGTGTTCTTTTGGGAAAGCTATTGATGGTATAGTAAGATTTTACACGAATCACAAATAAAACATCCACAGTACAATTACTGCCGATAAAAACAGAAGTAAAATCTTATTGTGGATGGTGTATATGTAATCGTGAAATGTCGTATATAAAAACCCTGCAACCGAGAATGGGTGTTTTTTGGAGATTTCTTACTATACTATATATAAAATCTCAAAAAACAGCTAATGTAATTAAATGGGTTTTGGGAGGGTGAAAGGTACAAGGGATTGTTAAGGAGATTTAAAGAAAACGTCAAAAAAAAATCATTAGCAACTAGTCTCCTCGTGTGAAAGTGGGCTAAGTTGTGCCTTACGCCGTGTCCAGCGCACTGATCTCTATAATACACTGGATAGTGGATTCCCTACAAAGTATAACAGCTTTTCTACTTCCAATTGAAGATGACAAGTACGAAGGCAACTCAACACTTTAGGTATGTTCAGTGAGGCAACTCAACACTTTAGGTATGTTCAGTGAGGCTTTGGCAAAAACCAAAGTGGAATTTTTAAGAAAAAAAAGCAAAAGAAACGTCACTTGTTTGTAAATTTGATTTTTTGTAACTTAAAATAATTGTGAAAGTGAATTTAAAATATTTTAGTTGCAGTTTTATAAAAAAATTTGCATTTCATTATGTTATACAGTTATACCGTTATACAAAAAAATAGGCAACTCAACATTATAACAATTCTCAAATGGCATCAACTTTCTTGTATGGATGCGCTATCCAGTGTATTATAGAGATCAGTGGTCCAGCGTAGTCACGGTTCGTGCGGTGCATCCGTTTAATATAAAATGAAACCTTTATTGGTAAATGAAGATGTCCACTTTAGACACGATATTGCGATCAATGCGTTTCGTGCGGCGTCTCCGCATCGCACGCATTGTTTTGAAAATCAAACTGGTTTGATTTTGGCCGCATTATCGTACGGAAAGTTGACGGCCGGAACCATTTCACATTGAATTTATTGTATTTAAAAAAGTTTTTTACACAACCCGCATAAACGCATGCGGTACATTGTACTGGACACTTTCCGCATTGAACGCAAATAAATGCGGTTTGCGCGAGAACCGCATTACCAGAAAAATCGTGCCCGTGTTTAGGCTGGACACGGCGTACGGTGTTCACATTGGACTCAAACTTACGATTTTTTTTTGACAGAAGTCAGTCAGCTCGTGTTCAGACACAAAGTAATGTGAACACAACAGATTCACTCTGACGTTCAGAGTCATTAAAAAAAACACAAATCTTTGCTCGTCGGAGAATTAATTAGAACTTTTTCAATCACAAAATTGATGATTCAAAATAAATTGATTTCCAATTGAAAAAACTTTGATTCGGTAGTATTTAAGCTCCAAACAAAAACTAAATACTGAGAAAACAAATGTCACAAAAGGAAACGTCAAAAAAAATCCACAAATTTTTAAAAAAATTTAAAAATCTTGCCTCACTTGCCCATCACTTTCTCACCACAAAGTGGGAACGAGAAGAAGTACATAGACGTCAAAAAAAATCCGAGGAGTTAATCCGGCGGTCTTTGTAAGAAATTACAAACAAAATTTGCCCCGTCGGCCCGCGTTCTGTTTGACCAGGCCTTAAGTCCAATGTGTTACAAAAATTAGTTTGTTCTCTGGCGGCTAGATGACTCTTTCGATACAGAAAAGCCATCTAGGCTTAAGAAAAGCTACAACTTAACTAGGTGAACAGAATAGACGCTCGGTCGACCGCGCGAACCAGCTGCCGCCGCGAGAAGCGACGCTTCGGAAAAAAATTAATACAATGGGACGCACGAACAAGGGATGCAAATTATTGTTTTTTAACTGATTTATTAGTTATTTCTTAAACTTTTATTTTGCAATTTTATTGTGAATGTGGATTTTTGCATTTTTAAAATAAAAAAGAAAGTTCCGAGATTCCATAAACTGTAGCCGTGGTTACTCTTTCTCCTTATCTGTCAAACGCCACGCGGCAAAAGTTAAAAGTTGACTAATGTTTATCGTCGCGGCTCGCGGTCGCGGCTCCATTGTATTCACTCAAACGAGTTTATATGCATTTTAACTTTGACAGAAGTGCCGCGCGAACGACCGCGCGTCTATTCTGTTCAGCCAGTAAAAGGCCTTCCACACTATCCCATCGAGTATTAAGACATGTCAAAAAAGTGGGAAGTAAATCCTGTATAATAGTGTGGAAACAAAATATGAAATTTCATCCCACCTGACTTGACAGCCCATCACACACAATTTGACATGTGTTAATACATGAACAATTTTAGGAATGGTTCTAAAACCATCACACATTCTATCCCACTTGGGGGTTTGAGGTTATGGTGAATTGATTTGTTTTGATGCAAGTGTGGGAGCAAAATATGAAAATCGTTTTCTTCACACAAATTTGGCAGTCGTAAGTAATTCTATCCCACTTTTTTTTTTGACATGTATTAGTACTCGATGGGATAGTGGGGAAGGGCTTTAAGGCGTATTACAACATCCTACGTTTTCATGAAGCCTGATTTCCAATGGCGCGTTAGAGACGCTTACGTATACGCTTACAAGCTTTACGAACATGACAACAACACACGTAAAGAAAAAAAATGTTGGATTGTAGAAAAGTTTTCTACGTTCCAGGATTAGCCTGCAATTTGTTTTTGTTTTTACTGTCAAAAGACAATAGACAAAGACAATTTTTGGAAAAGCTGATATCAGCTGATTAAAAACAATTAAAGTGTCATTCTGAAAATCAAAATGAACCTACATTTCGATTTTTTTTCTAAATCAATCTTTCAATAGGAGGAATTCGTCCCGAAAAATAATTTTTTTCTTCTAAACACATCGATTTTTTTGTTAAACCTAATTCGACATAAAATGAACTGTCATTACGCACGCTGAAGTTGATTTTTTTCAACTTTAACGTTGAGGTAGCTTCTGTTACGTTGGTTTGTGTACATGCTAATAGGTTCCAAAACGTAACGTTAATGTCCAACGCGTCATTGAAAACACTGCATACATTGGCCACGTTCATCACCATGTTTTTGACAGATCTAAAAATTCAGTTTTGACAAACGTAACACTGAACGCACAAAAAAGTCTGAAATTATTTATTCTGTTTTTATTATTTTTTGCACTTTAAAATCAAAATCCGAAAAGCGATACGAGACCCAGACGATCAGACCACACACCAAAAAAAAAAACTGAATCAAGAACTGTTTTTTTGTTGCTTTTAGCTGTCATCTGAATTTTCAGATAGAATTTTTCATCTGAAAATTCAGAAAAAAACGTAAGAAACGTAACTTAATGTCAATCGACGTCAACTGAATTTTTATGACTGCTGGCCAATCAGAAGCTCTAAAAATAATAGTTCAGAACTGTCAAATGTGCTGTTGAACGCAGCCATTGCTATGTGTGAACTTTCGCGTTGACAGAAAAATCTATCAAAGTTTGTATTTATATTCAGCCCTATCATAGTATCCGATCGGAACGGAATTTTCTCCGAATTTTAAGAAATATAAGAAATATCACTTTAATTTTTCCTTTTCAACCGCACGTTGAAATAATTTTCCGGAGGTGTAACCGCTTTATGAGAAATTTGTATCAATCAAATGAAAAATAAAACAATATTTTGTTTGAGTCGGAGAAATTTCCGTTCTGATCGGATACTATGATAGGGCTGATTGTTCGATATTTTCCATAAGTTTTTTCCAGAAATCAGATGAAATGTTCATACTGTCCGACTTTACCAATGAGAATTTCTATCATTGTACTCTTCGTTCTTATTGCTTTCCTTTTCATTTTGCACCATCAAATAAATGACACATGTATACTAAACACACACAAGAAACTGGAAAGGAGGTGAAAGAGAACCAACATAGGCTGGACAAATTGTATGAGTTTTCGAGGAACAACACAAGGCTACGCCCAACGCCCCATCGGAAATCAGCCTTGATTTATTTAAAGGTACTTAAAGCTCGCTTCGACCCTTTGTATGCCTGCATTGAGTTGAATTGAACTTGAACCGAAATTTGTGCTAAAAAACCTGGGTTAACATTTCTTTTCTACCACGGGGTAGAAAAGAGAAGGAGTGACGAAATTGCATGAAATCGCAAGAGAATTTTGCAAATTGAAGCCGGAATCAGGAAATAATAAGAAAAGTGCGGTGAAAAAACCTGGGTCGAAAATCCAACCCTCATCCAACTCGAGCTCTCGATCCTGAATATAAAACGTACACTGATCTCTATTACTACGTTTATATTCAGGATCGAGTGCTCGAGTTGGATTAGTCCCCTTTCACACGAAGATACTGGTTGCTGGTAATTTTTTTGACGTTTTCTTTAAATCTCCTTAACAATCTCTTGTACCTTTCACACGCAAGCAACAAAAAAATCTCCTGAATTTGTTGACCGGGGAGATTTCATTTCCCCCTCTTTCTTCCTGCCCTTCTCTCCCATGAACTAATTGTTGCCGGCAACTCAGTTGCCCTGTGTGAAAGGGGACTTAGAGTTGGATTTTCGACCCAGGTTTTTTGTTCATAGATTTGAGAGTTCGATATTGAGTTGAATTGGAATGGTGTTGAGATGACATATGGTGTTTTTCAAGTTAACTCCTCAACCCAGGTATCTTAGCACAAATTTCGACTCGACTCCACTCGTGAAGCGGAATCGAGTCGGTTCAAGCTCATTTCAACTCAATGGAGGTATACAAAGGGTTTAAGTGAGCTTCAAGCTCGCTTAAATACCACATGGAAACGTAGTATATAATACACTGGATAGCGTATTCATACAAAAATGGTGGCTTCATTTAAAAAATTGTTATATTATGCGCCTGACCATTCTTCGTATAACAATATACATGTATAACATATAAAATATCAAAAATGACGGCAAAAATTCTGAATATAAAGATATGAATTAAAGATACTGAATATAAAGACATGAATCCTTCGTACGTTTCACCCTCCAAAACCAAAGAATGTGAAAAAACAAAAACTCTGTTTCATATTTTATTCTTCTTGGAGATACACCGAATACTAAAATATGAGTAAAGAGAGTAGAGAGCACTGATCTCTATAATATACTGGATAGTGTATACCATTCAAGTATAACAGTTTTTATCATTCCAATAGAGATCTCTACCAAATTGTCAGAAAAAACTTGGCACAATGACAGATGAAATTGGAAAAAAAAGGCGGGCTGATTTTAATTACAAAAATCTAGCTATTTTGTGCAATAAAAAGATTAAAATATCTTTTATAAAGTATAAAAACATTTTAACTTGCAGGTTTTCTATAAAAAAAGGAAAAAACAATTCCAAATATTTATTTGTCTCCAAAATAAAACAAACAAATGGCTGCCACTTAAATGTCATTGTGCCAAGAATTTTAGTTTGACATTTAAATATGAACGAGACAGAGATATATTGCTGTTTGTTAAAAAGCTCTATTGAAGATGACATAAGGTGGCTGAGTGGCCAATTTTGACATCTATGTGAAACAAAAAAAAAGTAGATTGAGGTTATTTTTTTTTTGTGAAATCAACAAAATAAAACTGTCAGTAAGTCTTCTCGTTTTTTTTGGTACAAAAATATATTTTAAACTTGTGAAAAGTGGAAACGAGATCCAGGCACACCGCAAGTTCGTCGAAAAATTTGGGCCTGGTCTGGACGATTATTAACAAGTAGATTTGCAGAACATTCTGCTTATACGAAACCTCAAATGGAAAAGAACGATCTTGTTGCAGCCATGGAGCAAGACAAATTCATCATTAGAATGTCAAGGGATTCCCACTTACTTTTCAAGAGACACATCCAGGATAAGAAGCTGGAAATGATCTCTCAGATTGTGACTAAGTATCTCCTAATTGATACTTACGAACGAACAGCACGCAGCAAGGCTCAGTGCGATGGCACAGCGGGTGCAATAATAGGCGAGGCTCTTCGCCAGGACAATAAAGTACGCTTGTTTTTTGGTCTCTAAAAAGAGGTAGATTTACAGAGCCTTACCATGACGACAACAGATCCACCCACTGAAGAAGAGAATGAAAACGCCATGATGCTCCAGATAGACCAAAGAAAAAGAAACCGAAGAAAGACCCGCTTTTTTCGAAAAAAAAAAAATCGAAATCCGATCCAAACGCTGCCGCCCATGATCGTGTACCTCTGCCAGTACTTAAGGACGCTGATAATAAATTATATAAAATTTAAATAACCTTTAGGAGTTAGAGAAATATATTTATAGAAAAAGAGAGAGAAAATTTAAATTTTTGGAAATTGTCCTGGGAATTTTTACTAAATATCAATGGATTTTTTTCGTAGTTACTATCAACACTAAGAATCGTTTGAAATGTCAAACAAAATCTAGTTATGTGCGCAGTGTGAACGATTCAATGGGATTTGGTAATCTCGTTGCCGAAATCCGAGATTTCAGTTCAGTGTGAAAACCGTATAAAGTTTATGAGGCTCATAACTTGAAAATTATTTGTGCTATTCACCAACCACTCATAAGTATTTTTCGATGTTCGAAAATGAGAGCCACTCTCTCTTTACCAGATACACCCAAACTTTAAAATCAAACTGTTTTCGAAGATGAGTGACAGCTGTTCGGCTAAATGCCAAAATAAAATGGACAAAAGTTTCCTAATTTTAATATTCGTTTTATTTTAACAAAAATGCTCAAGTTAAATCAAGATATCTACCTGGTGTGTTAATTAAAATAAGAAGGTAGTCGTTTGTTCTATCGTGATATGCTATTCAAATACATTTCTCATCATAAGCTCATAAAAAAATTGAAGAACCCTACAATCTTAACATGAAAGGATCCAATAAATCTAAGCCCACGCGAAGCAGCCGGCATAACTAAGTTCATGCACGCACAACAAATTCTTCTATATAAGTGTATTACATAATGTTAGTACA
Organism: Epistrophella euchroma; assembly: GCA_947049315.1. Classification (NCBI taxonomy): domain Eukaryota; kingdom Metazoa; phylum Arthropoda; class Insecta; order Diptera; family Syrphidae; genus Epistrophella; species Epistrophella euchroma. The sequence goes on from OX346246.1 coordinate 98,719,206, forward strand.
TACTACGGAAATATACATAATGTTAGTACATACTAGAAATATTGTTTTTTCTACTTTCTTCATAGAAATTATGGCACAACCTCTTGAGACTCCTTCCCAAAAACTAACCAATGATGACTTTCGTAAACTTTTGGCTACCCCTCGACCGGGTGCCCCAGTTAATTTGCCAGTTGGCTCAGTAAGAGAAGCTGGATTAAAGCCGATTAAAAAAAACTCCTGCGCCACTCAGCTCCGATTGTATTGAAGCCAGAAGAAAAAAAATTATATGCAGCATTAAAAAAACAAGAAGATAATAAGCTAGCTGAACTCTCGAAAAAATATCGTGATCGAGCTCGAGATGGCCCCAATCCAGATTATGAAAACGCGGCACTTTCAATCGCAGATGATAAGGACTATATCAGCATTATAACAAATAAATAATATTTTGCGGAGGTGGAGTAGTGAAATGATTATCGCAGCCTTTTTCGTCACTTCCGTCTGAGCACTGGACTACTCTATCACATATCACAATAGTTCACAATTAGCAAGCAAGTTTTGTCTAAACTACATCTGAATTCATCTTTTTGACAAGTTTCAGTAGTATTTTCGGAACAATGGATTTCGTCGCTTTCGATATACAACTTCCAGAATCGCACTCAAACTCGGTTAAAGAACATTTTTTGTTTTCTTGCGTACCCTTTGATTGATTGGGGGTCCCAATGGTTTTGGAATTGTTGCAGCCATGTTCATCACTATTATCACCACAATCTTTACATTATCACATTTCCACAACCAAAACTGCTTCTTCTGTCATCTCCCTAGGATATCTTTTTAGCTGTGAGGGTGTGCCTCTCTTTATTTAGCTTCATCCTTGGAACTTTAATCTTCCTGTTTTCTTCATGCTTCAAGGACAACAAAGATGTTCAATAAAATCGAAAGCATTATTTTTCTGTCCAAAAAACATGTTAAAATAAAATAACATAAATTTCTAGAAAAAACATACCAACATTTTTCCTATTTTTTTTTCGGCAACTGACTGCAATATTGGACATCTTTTATGACCAGAGAGATGACATGTAATGATTTATGTTCAATTATTAATAATATATTTCGCTGCAACACTTTTGTGAGATACATAATACTTTGGAAAAATGTTCTCCAGTCCCAAGGCAGTTGCAATCCAAGTTTGGCCTAAAAAATGACTTCTTGCATTATTGTAAACTTTATGGTGGATGGTTTTGTAATATACAAACGGATATTGATAACTCGCGTAAGTAATTAATTTTCTTTTTTCACACATTAGTAGCAAAAGAAAACATGTTTATTAAAAAAAAAAATAATAAAAACAAAGGAAAACAAAAAAAAAATAATTGTGGCACTGAAAATTGAAACTTTGAGGGAAGTGAAATTTTGTTTCGAATATTTTTGAACAATTTTTTGGTGAGAGCGCTCATAGCTTATGTGTGGTCGGGACCACAGCTGGCCAATCAGAAGCTCCAAAAATTCAGAAATCTGAATTTTCAGATGTTAACGTAATGGATTGAACGCGGCCAATCTAAAATGTAATAACTGTTATAAGTGTTATATATAATAAAAAAAATCTGACGTTTCACGTCCTTCCCACTGTTATAATCTTCTTTCAATTTTCTTCAAAATTTTTATATGAATTCACTATCCAGTGTTTATTGGCACCGGAGTCACGGCACCTGGCAGTCAGTGCGTGAACTGCTAGAGGGGGATACAATTTTTGTCGATTTGACATTCAATGTATTTCCCATAAGAGAAAACGAAATAATGGTCTGGAAAACATTAATTTTAGTAATTAATTTTACTCATATTATAATTACAATAGATTGACAATGTATGCTAGTTTGTTAATTAAGAAGAATATATACCGAATTCAACTTCTTATTTGCTTTATTTTGCCCATGAAGAATGTAAACAAACGTATATTGTTGTTGTTGTTTTCCAAAATGAATGAACGTCGCGAGTTGAAATGAGATCATGTGCGTAGTGAGGGAAGTTTTTTAGGGGCAAAATAAATTATGGATTGAACTGAAATAATTTTTTAACATAGAAGTATAGATACATATGTATGTTATGTTGGTATGTATTTGCATTTTTAGAAATAGGAGAATAGGTATGTTTTATGTTTAGAACATTTTAACGTGAAAACTTTTTAACAGAATATAAAGAAAACTTAAATAATTAATAGACACGGTAAATTTTCAAACACAGGATTGGAACAGCTTGTTAATGGCACACATTTATAATTCACTTAAAATTTTGTTATTATTCTTGCTAAATTTTTGATTCTATTTTTGCTCTTGGGAGCTTTTCTTAGCATTCAAATTAAATTTTGTAAAAAGTACAAAACAAGGTAAAAAATAATTTTCGGCATTATTCGATTTAAAAAAACAAAAAACTTTCACCATAAAAAGATAATTTCATGTATTTTCATAATTATGGGCAAAATTTCTTTAAAATTATCAAACACATTTTACACAGCTACGCTTCTGCCTTGCTTTTTCCTTAATTGGGTATCGTTGTTGTTGTTCATCATTGTGAGGATGATTTGTTTACACTTTTTATTTATAAACTAAAGCATTTTAGTTTTTAGTTTCGATATATTTAAAGTTCGATTCACAAACTCACATGTTTTATTATTAAATTGCAATTAAAATACGGATACCCGTTCATATAAAATTAATTAGTAAAATTAATGCTTTCCAGACCATTTTTTCGTGTTCTCTTATGGGAAATACATTGAATGTCAAATCCAAAAAAAATTTATCCCCCTCTAGTAGTTCACGCGCTTATATGCAGGTGGTGTCGAAAGAAATTTACCTGGTGTCAATAGAGATCAGTGGTGGAGAAACCGTGAAATATTTTTGTACATTACTATCCGTCACTTTCGATAGAAAGAAAGAGCGATAGTATACCATAAAATGTTGGTTGGGCATTTTAATAGCTTTCTATTTCATTTGCTTTTTCATAGAATACTATTGTGGCAAGAAATTTTTTATAGAATACTATGAGTAGCCTCCATGAGCAATTTTCCTAGCATGCAATACAGTATTTTATGACGGTGTTCACATTGGACTTACTCCTCGGATTTATTTTGACGTCTATGTACTTTTTCTCCTTCCCATTTTGTGGTGAGAAAGAGATGGGCAAGTGAAAATTCTAAAAATTTGTGGATTTTCTTTTGACGTTTCCTTTTTTTGTGATATTTGTTTTCTCAGTATTTAGTTTTTGTTTGGAGCTTGAATACTACAGACTCAAAGAAAACAATTTATTTAGTGAATTATCAATTTTTTTTTCCTTTTTTTTTATAGAAAACATGCAAGTAAAAATGTTTTTATACTTTATATAAGATATTTTATTCTTTTTATTGCACAAAATAGCAAGAGATGACACAGCGGGTGCAATAATAGGCGAGGCTCTTCACCAGGACAATAAAGTACGCGTCCTTTTTGGTCTCTAAAAAGAGATAGATTTACAGAGCCTTACTATGACGACAACAGATCCACCTGCTGAAGAAGAGAATGAAAACGCCATGATGCTCCAGATAGACCAAAGAAAAATAAACCGAAGAAAAACCCGCTTTTTTTGAAAAACAAAACGAAATTCGATCCAAACGCTGCCGCCCATGATCGTGTACCACCTCCAGAACTTAAGGACGCTGATAAGCTTGAAAAACTAAAAGCCCTTCGTGAGTCCTCGAAGAGAGTTATCTTGGACAAGGACTCCTGCCCGTCAGTGTGCTTCTACACTGATATTTAAAGCAATAAAGGGACATATTGTAATCTAATTCAAATTTGGCATAAATTGTATTTATTTCTGAAGGTCATGAATAAAACGATAAACGCAACTGTAAGCTACCGCCAAGAACCAAGTCTTGTATACTAGAGTAACTATTTCACAACTGCCAGGCTGATCATTAGACTCTTTATATTGTTATGTCCATTTTCAATTTAACATACATACGCCAATCGGCTTTGGTCCCAATGAAAAATGGTCCCAAACAAAGAATGAAAAATGGCCCCAAAAATGTATATGAAAACTAACAACAATAAATTGATTAAATTTTTCATTGGGCCTGAATTTCATGTAGCCAGACCAAACATCTTCAGAGCTATGTATATGCACTACGCATTGAGTTACAGAACTCGCTTGATGATATCGAAAGCAAAAGTCTGGCAGTTTTTTTTTCAGTCCCTGGTGGGGTCGGAGAGTTAAAAAACCCGATTTTCGAAGCTTTAATTCAAACTAATTCTGATAACTTCAGAAAGCACAAAAGATATGCGGTGGATTGTGCCATTCCAACATTGAAGTCTTGTCCAACTCCATTCTGATACCCTCCTTCAGATAAAAATCTTAAAAAAGTAACCAATTTCAGCTCAGGTTAAAGAGATGATAAACCTACAACAGGAAGCAGCTTACGCTTTAGTTCTTGCAAAACGTATTTAAAAGCAGCTTTATTTAATCTTAGATTTGTTTTGTAAACCTAAAATCATATGAAATTTAAATAACCATTAGGAGTTAGAGGAATATTTATCTTATTAAGTTTTGTTACTTTCTTTATAATTCAATAACGACCTACCTACAAGTGTACTCCGAGGTTGAATTTTTTATAGAGCTTTGGAATTAAAACTTTTTATGCTCCTTTTAAAGAGATCCATTCAATAAAGAAACCCCACTTTCTTTGAATATTTAAATTTAAAAAAAAAAAAACTGAAAAAGGTTTTAGGGTTTCTTTATTGAATGGAGAGTGCCACAAATGTGGGTGATACCATTTTGGAATCTTCTTTTTGATCTCTTTAAAAGGTGCATAAAAAGTTTTGATTCCAAAGCTTTTAAAAAAAAAATTCAACCTCGGAGTACATTTGATGAGAAACTCAAAAAACTGAAAAAGGTTTTAGGGTTTTTTTTATTGAATGGAGAGTGCCACAAATGTGGTTGATACCATTTTGGAATCTGCTTTCGATCTCTTAAAGGAGCATAAAAGTTTTGATTCCAAAGCTCTATAAAAAAAATTCAACCTCGGATTATACACTTGTAAGCAGGTCATTTGATGATAAACTCAAAAAACTGAAAAAGGTTTTAGGGTTTCTTTATTGAATGGAGAGTGCCACAAATGTGGTTGATACCATTTTGGAATCTGCTTTCGATCTCTTTAAAAGGAGCATAAAAAGTTTTAATTCCAAAGCTCTATAAAAAAATTCCACCGCGGAGTACACTTGTAGGTAGGTCGTTATTGAATTATAAAGAAAGCAACAAAACTTAATAAGATAAATATTCCTCTAACTCCTAATGGTTATTTAAATTTCATATGATTTTAGGTTTACAAAACAAATCTAAGATTAAATAAAGCTGCTTTTAAATACGTTTTGCAAGAACTAAAGCGTAAGCTGCTTCCTGTTGTAGGTTTATCATCTCTTTAACCTGAGCTGAAATTGGTTACTTTTTTAAGATTTTTATCTGAAGGAGGGTATCAGAATGGAGTTGGACAAGACTTCAATGTTGGAATGGCACAATCCACCGCATATCTTTTGTGCTTTCTGAAGTTATCAGAATAAGTTTGAATTAAAGCTTCGAGTTCGGTAACTAAATGCGTAGTGCATATACATAGCTCTGAAGATGTTTGGTCTGGCTACATGAAATTCAGGCCCAATGAAAAATTTAATCAATTTATTGTTGTTATTTTTCATATACATTTTTGGGGCCATTTTTCATTCTTTGTTTGGGACCATTTTTCATTGGGACCAAGGCCGATTGGCGTATGTATGTTTAAATTGAAAATGAACATAACAATATAAAGAGTCTAATGATCAGCCTGGCAGTTGTGAAATAGTTACTCTAGCCTACAAGACTTGGTGCTTGGCGGTAGCTTACAGTTGCGTTTATCGTTTTATTCATGACCTTCAGAAATAAATACAATTTATGCCAAATTTGAATTAGATTACAATGCCCCTTTATTGCTTTAAATAACAGTGTAGAAGCACACTGACGGGCAGGAGTCCTTGCCCAAGATAACTCTCTTCGAGGATTCATGAAGGGCTTTTAGTTTTTCAAGCTTATCAGCGTCCTTAAGTTCTGGCAGAGGTACACGATCATGGGCGGCAGCGTTTGGATCGGATTTCGATTTGTTTTTCAAAAAAAGCGGGTCTTTCTTCGGTTTCTTTTTCTTTGGTCTATCTGGAGCATCATGGCGTTTTCATCCTCTTCTTCAGCAGGTGGATCTGTTGTCGTCATGGTAAGGCTCTGTAAATCTACCTCTTTTTAGAGACCAAAAAAGACGCGTACTTTATTGTCCTGGTGAAGAGCCTCGCCTTTTATTGCACCCGCTGTGCCATCGCACTGAGCCTTGCTGCGTGCTGTTCCTTCGTAAGTATCAATTATAGCCGTTCCACACTATCCCATCGAGTATTAATACATGTCAAAAAAAAAGTGTGATAGAATTACTTACGACTGCCAAATTTGTGTGAAGAAAACGATTTTCATATTTTGCTTCCACACCTGAATCCAAAAAATCAATTCACCATAACCTCAAACCCGCAAGTGGGATAGAATGTGTGATGGTTTTAGAACCAACCCTAAAAATTTTCATGTATTAACACATGTCAAATTGTGTGAGATGGGCTGTCAAGTCGTGTGGGATGTGATTTCATATTTTGTTTCCACACTATTATACACGATTTACTTCCCACTTTTTTGACATGTGTTAATACTCAGTGGGATAGTGTGGAAGGCCTTTTAGGAGATACTTAGTCACAATCTAAGAGAGGTTTTCCAGCTTCTTATCCTGGATGTGTCTCTTGAACAGTGAGTGGGAATCCCTTGACATTCTAATGATGAATTTGCCTTGTTCCATGGCTGCAAAAAGATCGTTGTTTTCCATTTGAAGTTTCGTATAAGCAGAATGTTCTGCGAATCTACTTGTTAATAATCGTCCAGACCAGGCCCAAATTTTTCGATGAAATTGCTGTGTGCCTGGATCTCGTTTCCACTTTTGACAAGTTTAAAATATATTTTTGTACCAATATCGGATACAAAACAAAAAAAAAAAAACAAACGAAAAGACTGACTATTTTATTTTGTTGGTTTCACAAAAAAAAAATAACCTCAAACTACTTTGTTTTTGTTCTTGACGTCATCTCATCTTGAAAACACAAAATTGTTATATTTGTTATATTTTTTTATATCTATTTTGACAGTTCGTGTACGAGTGGCCAGTATAACAATTCTTCAATTTGCTTCAACTTTTTTGTATGGATCAGTGTTTATAGAGATCAGTGGGTCAGCCCACTGATCTCTATAAACACTGGATAGTGAATTCATATAAAAATTTTGAAGAAAATTGAAGGAAGATTATAACAGTGGGAAGGACGTGAAACGTCAGATTTTTTTTATTATATATAACACTTATAACAGTTATTACAGTTTAGATTGGCCGCGTTCAATCCATTACGTTAACATCTGAAAATTCAGATTTCTGAATTTTTGGAGCTTCTGATGGGCCACCTGTCATAAAAAGTTAGATGACTTTTAGTGACTTTTAGTTACGTTTAGTTACGTTTAAGCCTTAACTACATTGGCCACTTTTTGCAAAATTACAAAAGTAAAAATATTTTTTTTCCAGCTAGCGCAGTTGTTTTGTGAAAAATAATATACACATTTTATTTTTAAACCAAAATTTAGACTTTCTGCATCATTTTTATAAGTTTTTCTGTGAGAAACACTATCCCAAAAAGAAAATTTCGTCTGGAAATTCGGATGACAGTTGTTTGTGGTGGGGGAAGTGTAAAACAGCTGAAGAGCTACAATTAAAAGCTGAACTTTATGATTTTCGGTGTGTAGAATTTGTGCTTATTAGTTCTTATAATAAAATTGTAATAGTTACTTATTTGAATGAAAGAACTTTTTTTAATTATTTAGTGACGCTTTGAATAAAAGGAATGAATTTCTTACAAAAGTGTTCCCATAAGGCCAGGCGCGCACATGCAACTAAACAGTTTGGTTTCGATTTTGATTACTATAGAATTATATGAGAGTCCGCGCACATAAACCGGCGCGCACTCCCATATAAGTCCATTGTGCTCAAAATCGAAACCAAACTGTTTCGTTGCATGTGCGCGTCTGGCCTTATTCTCCATCGGATTATTCTGGAACAATTTTTCATTCAAGTTAAAACAAATTACTGCAAAATAACAAACAATTTTAGGCTCTCCCAAACCAACGCGACACATTCGGCGCGACAGCGACACTTTCCGCAATCAAAATTTATTTACATGGCGATTAATGAGAGTCCCCACACTGCCGCGACGCGACTATTTACTGGCGCCATGAATAATCGCGTCGCGGCAGTGTGGGGACTCTCATTTATCGCCATGTAAATAAATTTTGATTGCGGAAAGTGTCGCTGTCGCGCCGAATGTGTTGCGTTGGTTTGGGAGAGCCTTTTAATGAAGTTTAGTGTTGCTAATCGTTTCACATAAAATTTCATCTACAAAGCTCCTGTTAAATTATCAATTAAAGAATATATAAAGTTCTCTTTTATTTCGATTAAATGCATATTCTATAAGTAAATACAGGAATTTGACACAATGGCTTTTGACTGAAATTTCAGATTGTTTTTGCCTTCAACGAAAAAAATCTGAAATTTCAGATTCTGAAATTTAATGTCGTTTTCGATTGGATTTTCAGAGTGTTTCACTCCTTTTTGATTCCAATGGAATTTGAAAAACTCTCTTCCGTAATATGTGTATCTATGTAGAAGTTAAAACTAAAATGAATTCTTCAATAATTTCAATTCCAGAACATCCCAAGAAGAAGCATTTACTATTTTGACAATTAATCCAACACATACTTTTAAAAGTATGTGTGTTTTCAGAGTGCACTCCTAGCACTCCTTAATGAAATCCGAAGTGAAAAAACACTCCTAAATCATCACTCCGAACAGCAAATGGAAGGTTTTTGGAGTGTTGGGAGTGTGGATGGAGTGAAAAAAGAGTGCTAGGAGTGACCAACGGAAAACGACATAAGAGTTCCTAATGAACGCGGCCATTTTTTGTTTGGTTATGCGGGTACGAATACGAAAACAATTTCAATATTCTATCTATCTCTTTCTTTCCTTTTGTTTAAAAAAGACACAAACTGTGTAGGAAGTACAAGAACTGTCAAATTCAATTTTCTTCAAAAAAAACTGTTATATATATAAAGAATCCACTATCCAGTGTTTTATAGAGATCAGTGGGTCAACCGAATAATTTGACGTTTGTCGTTTGTCTGACACAATATAAATATTATTTGTGGTTAATAATCTACTCTCTCTACTCATATTTTAGTATTCGGTGTATTGTCTGACACAATATAAATATTATTTGTGGTTAATGATCTACTCTCTCTACTCATATTTTAGTATTCGGTGTATATCCAAGAAAAATAAAATATGAAACAGAGTTTTTGTTTTTTCACTTTCTTTGGTTTTGGAGGGTGAAACGCACGATGGATTCATGTCTTATTCAGTTTCTTTGATTCATATCTTTATATTCAGAATTTTTGCCATCAGTATACAGTTCTTTTGAATAAAAAAAACTATTGTGGTAAATAAAAAATCTTTTTTTCCCGAAAAAAAAATATCTGTGGTGAAACAAAATTGTTTTTAGTCGAATATTACACGGTGCCTCAAGAGTCATGACTATCTGATATTTTGTCTCTTTCATACTCATTTAGGTTCATAAAGAGTCATAACTCTTGAGGCACCGTGTAAGCACAAACTATATTTTTTTGCACAAAACAATGTCACTGACATTGTTTTGCGCGAAAAAGAATCGTGGTGAGTATAATTTTTTATTTCTGGGGATAGTTCACAGTTCAATAAAAAAAACTTTTCACCAGAAAATTTTTTTTGCAATAAAATCACTCCCATAAGAAGTACATTTATTTTTTTTTATTCGAGGAGGAACTATATACTAGGCTTAAGGCTTAAACAGGCACTAAAGTGTTGAGTTGCCTACGTAGTCAGCTATTACACGTTGACTCTAGAGTCATGACTCTTTTTTCGAATTCCTCTTTAAAAATCATTCTGTGAGTCGCGTGCTATTACACGCTGACTCTCGATTCATGGCTCAAATTTGACAGTTCTCTTTTAGTTTTGTTGTCCGTGTTAATACTCTTTTGGTCTTATTAATTAGATTTTTGGCTGTTTAAACTATGTCTAAGTATTTTGAAACAGTCGGAAATATGCTTTTTTAATAAAAAAAAATATTGCATTTCTCTAGGTTTAGACAATAGATTACGTTGTCTAAAGCAAGATAAAAAGATAGATTACTTTAGCAAAAATTAGAAAGGATTTTTAAAAATTTGGACGGCTGTCTAAAGTTAGACAATGTTTATTAATAAGACCATTTGTCTTCGCACCATACAAGTATACATGTGCTCTCGACAAGACACGAATAGAAATGAAGCAACATGGTAATATAACGAACAAGAGAAAAGGAAAACGTCAAAAAGAGTTGCCGAAAATTTGTCCCACGACTCTCCGGTTCACAGGTTTTCCATCTCATTCTTTTTCTCTTTCGCACTCATTACGTTTGAAAAGAGTCATGACTCTAGAGTCATCGTGTAATAGCAGACGTACTTGTCATCTTCAATTGGAAGTAGAAAAACTGTTATACTTTGTAGGAAATCCACTATCCAGTGTATTTTATTGTGCCTGTTTACATTGTATTTTTGATGAAGCATATTTTCGTTCATCAAAATGTTCCTCGTGTTTATATTATAGAGAAAATATCCTTACATTTCGATCTACCCATCCCTATCTCACATCCTTAACAACCATGTATCTCTCACTTACACAAAAAAAATCAGTCAGCTCGTGTTCAGACACAAAGTAAATGTGAATACAACCGTTTCACTCTGACGTTCAGCAGTCATTAAAAAAAAACACAAATATTTGCTCGTCGGAGAATTTATTAGAACTTTTTCAATCACAAAATTGATAATTCACTAAATAAATTGTTTTCCAATTGAAAAAACTTTGATTCTGTAGTATTTAAGCTCCAAACAAAAACTAAATACTGAGAAAAAAAATGTCACAAAAGGAAACGTCAAAAAAAAAAAATCCAGAAATTTTTGAAAAATTTCAAAAATCCTGCCTCAAGCCTTAACTACAGTGACCACTTTTTGCAAAATTACAAAAGTAAAAATATTTTTTTTCCCGCTAGCGCAGTTGTTTTGTGAAAAATAATGTACCTAATTCTTTTTACACCAAAATTTAAGCATCATTTTTATAAGTTTTCCAGTGAGAAACACGATCCCAAAATGAGTTTGAAAATTTTCACTGTTGTAAGCCTTATACGGCGTTTTCATTAGAGCAAATGAGGTAATTTCGTCAAAAATTTCCAAATTAAATTCAAAATCATCTCATTTCCCATACAAATTCAAATTTCCAAATGAGGTAATTTCAACCAAATTTGCAAGAAATTCTGTAGGAAATTACGTAAAACTTTTATGAACACACCCAAATGGAATCCATTCAAAGTGGATCCCATTTTAAATGACAGAATTCAATGTAAAAAACAACAAAAACAAGCGATTGACAATCTGTACCGTCAAACAAAATTACGAAATTTGAAATGTGAACACTTTTTTGTAATTTGCCAAATTACCTCATTTCAGTTCAAATGAAAACGCAGTATTAACTACATAACTGGCTGAACAGAATGGTGACGCAGACGGAAACGGAGACGGAGCCGGAATAGCTGTCAAAATATTGAATACACGCAAATTCAATGTTGCGAACACAACGGAACGTAGACGCATACGGAGACGCAGACGCAGACGGAAGAGTTCACCAACTTTTAACTTTTGACGTACGGCACTTTTGACGTTTCAATTTGTATGAAGAAAAAAAACAACTTTTTGGGTCGGAAAAAAATATTGTGGTTATTTGTATCGCGAAAAAAAATTATTTATTAAAAGGAAAATTATTGGAAACAAAAAATGTGAATTCTGAGCTTGTACACAATAATATTCTTTTGTTTTTCTTCAAAATACCTTCAAAGCTGTACAGCTGCATTGTGGGCATGTAAAAAAATAACGTACGACACTTTTTGACAACTCTTCCAGTTCCGTCTGCGTCTTCAGCACTGATCTCTATAATATACTGGATAGCGCATCCATACAAAAAGTTGAAGCAAATTGAAGAATTGTTATACTGGCCACTCGTACACCAACTGTCAAAATAGATATAAAAAATATACCAAATATAACAAATATAACAATTTTGTGTTTTCAAGATGAGATGATGTCAAGAACAAAAAAAAAGTTATTTGAGGTTATTTTTTTTGTGAAACAAACAAAATAAAATAGTCAGTCAGTCTTTTCGTTTGTTTTTGTTTTTATAATTTTTTTTTTATATTTTAAACTTGTGAAAAAAGGGAAACGAGATCCAGGCACACCACAAGTTCGTCGAAAAATTTGGGCCTGGTCTGGACGATTATTAACAAGTAGATTTGCAGAACATCCTGCTTATACGAAACCTTCTCAAATGGAAAATAAATATCTTGTTGCAGCCATGGAACAAGACAAATTCATCATTAGAATGTCAAAGGATTCCCACTCACTGTTCAAGAGACACATCCAGGATAAGAAGCTGGACACCCTCGCTCAGATTGTGACTAAGTATCTCCTAATTGATACTTACGAAGAAACAGCACGCAGCAAGGCTCGGTGCGATGGCACAGCGGGTGCAATAATAGGCGAGGCTCTTCACCAGGACAATAAAGTACTAAGTTTTGTTGCTTTCTCTGTAATTCAATAATGACCTACTACAAGTGTACTCCGAGGTTGAATTTTTGTTATTGAGCTTTGGAATCAAAACTTTTTATGCTCCTTTTAAAGACATCGAGCGAAGATTCCAAAATGGTATCAACCACATTTATGGCACTTCCCATTCAATAAAGAAACCCAAAAACTTTCTTTAAATATTTAAATTAAAAAAAAACTGAAAAAGTTTTGGGGTTTCTTTATTGAATGGACAGTGCCACAAATGTGGTGGATACCATTTTGGAATCTGCTCTCGATGCCTTTAAAAGGAGCATAAAAAGTTTTGATTCCAAAGCTCTATAACAAAAATTCAACCTTGGAGTACACTTGTAGTAGGTCATTATTGAATTACAGAGAAAGCAACAAAACTTAGTACTTTATTGTCCTGGCGAAGAGCTTTGCCTGTTATTGCACCCGCTGTGCAATCGCACCGAGCCTTGCTGCGTGCTGTTCCTTCGTAAGTATCAATTAGGAGATACTTAGTCACAATCTGAGCGAGGATTTCCAGCTTCTTATCCTGGATGTGACTCTTGAACAGTGAGTGGGAATCCTTTGACATTCTAAATGATGAACTTGTCTTGTTCCATGGCTCCAACAATATCGTTGTTCTCATTTCTCATTTGAGAAGGTTTCGTATAAGCAGAATGTTCTGCAAATCCACTTGTTAATAATCGTCCAGACCAGGCCCAAATTTTTCGACGAACTTGCGGCGTGTCTGGATCTGGTTTCCACTTTTGACAAGTTTAAAAAAATATTTTTGGACCAATATCGGATACAACACAAAAAAAAAAAACGAAAAGACTGACTGACTATTTTATTTTGTTGGTTTCACAAAAAAAAAATAACCTCGAAACTACTTTTTTTTGTTTCACATAGATGTCAAAATTGGCCACTCAGCCACCTTATGTCATCTTCAATTGGAATGATAAAAACTGTTATACTTGAATGGTATACACTATCCAGTATATTATAGAGATCAGTGGTCTTCAGTTCCGTCATTCTATTCTGTTCAGCCAGTAAGCCAAAAAAGTGAAAAAGTACAAAAGTGAACATTTTCAAACTCATTTTGGGATAGTTTTTCTCACTGGAAATCTTATAAAAATAATGCAGAAAGCTTTAATCTTGGTTTAAAAAGAATTGTATACATTGTTTTTCACAAAACAACTGCGCTAGCGGGAAAAAAAATATTTTTACTTTTGTAATTATGCAAAAAGTGGTCAATGTAGTTAAGACTGTACTTTTTCACTTTTTTTGCTTATGTAGTTTAAGATGGATTTACATGTATTTTCATCTGCAAACATCAAGAAAAGTAGAGCGGGATAGAGTCATACCAAAAAACCGAATGTGTTAAAGAGCACCACTATGACGGTGTTCACATTGAACTTACTCCTTGGATTTTTTTTGACGTCTATATACTTTTTCTCGTTCCCACTCTGTGGTGAGAAAGAGACAGGCAAGTGAGGCAGGATTTATTAAATTTTTTAAAAATTTGTGGATTTTTTTTGACGTTTCCTTTTGTGACATTTTTTTTCTCAGTATTTAGTTTTTGTTTGGAGCTTAAATACTACAGAATCAAAGTTTTTCAATTGGAAAACAATTTATTTATTGAATTATCAATTTTTTGATTGAAAAAGTTCTAATAAATTCTCTGACGAGCAAATATTTGTGTTTTTTTTTTTAATGACTGCTGAACGTCATAGTGAATCGGTTGTGTTCACATTACTGTGTGTCTGAACACGAGCTGACTGACTTCTGTCAAAAAAAATCGTAAATTTGAGTCCTAGACGGTGTTCACATTGGACTTACTCCTCGGATTTATTTTGACGTCTATGTACTTTTTCTCGTTCCCACTTTGTGGTGTGAAAGAGATGGGCAAGTGAGGCAGGATTTTTTAAATTTTTTAAAAATTTGTGGATTTTTTTTGACGTTTCCTTTTGTGACATTTTTTTTCTCAGTATTTAGTTTTTGTTTGGAGCTTAAATACTACAGAATCAAAATTTTTTCAGTAGGGCTTTTTAACAAACAGCAATCTATCTCTGTCTCGTTTATATTTAAATGTCAAACTAAAATTCTTGGCACAATGACATTTAAGTGGCAGCCATTTGTTTGGTTTATTTTGGAGGCAAATACATATTTCGAATTGTTTTTTTCCTTTTTTTTTATAAAAAAACATGCAAGTAAAAATGTTTTTATACTTTATATAAGATATTTTAATCTTTTTATTGCACAAAATAGCAAGATTTTTGTAATTAAAATTAGCCCTCTTTATTTTTTTCTTTCTAATTTCATCTGTCATTGTGCCAAGTTTTTGCTGTCATTTGAAACTGACAATTTGGTAGAGATCTCTATTGGAAAACGATTGATTTAGTGAATTATCAATTTTGTGATTGAAAAAGTTCTAATAAATTCTCCGACGAGCAAATATTTGTGTTTTTTTTTAATGACTGCTGAACGTCAGAGTGAATCGGTTGTGTTCACATTACTTTGTGCCTGAACACGAGCTGACTGTATTTTTTTTGTGTGAGTGAGAGATACATGGTTGTTAAGGATGTGAGATAGGGATGGGTAGATTTCAAGGAAAGGATTTTTTCGCTACAATGTAAACACGAGGAACATTTTGATGAACGAAAATATGCTTCATCAAAAATACAATGTAAACAGGCACAAATCCAGTATCTTACTATCTTTGGTCACGCCGAAGAGTAGTTTACTGGAACTGCAATATTTATTTACAAGTGAATAAAAGATATTGTAGGTATAGTTTTTTTTTTTTTATTTTTATTGATTCGAAATATTTGTGCTGTCCCCGTTTCCTAACTTGCCCGAACTATCATATTCAATGCATTTATGTATATCTTTTAATTATTGTTTTTTTTTGTAATAGGTAAATGGTTCCGTGCTTTCCAAATATATTTATATTAAAGCTATGTTATAAAAAGTGTATATGTACTTGATTTTTTATTTTAAAACTTCAATCACTTTTTAAATGGAGAATAATCTACTGAAAATTATAAACAATAGTACCCAAAAATTTTATAGATCACAAATTAATGCTAACTTCGATACGTTGTTAAATCAACTGTAAAAGAACCTTAAATATGAATATCAAGAGAGAGGTGTTATTGCTTCCAAAAGAGAATTCGATCTTAATTGACGCCATATGTAGGGGAAACAATTCTAATGGCCAAGGAATAGTGTCCAGTATAGAACTAGATGTATTAAGGAGATGCAAGTCTTTGCCAATATTTAAATCCAATGTAAGTATAACGCTTGTTTCAATTTTATTAGATATTCTAGTTTCTATTATAGGAGCCTAACACTTTCTAAATTATGTACACAACAACAGTTGATAATAAAAAAAAAAACCAATTTGATTGTTCAGGAAAAATATAAAATATGTACAAAAAGTCAAAAAGCCTAAAGTGAACGTCTTTAAACGCAATCTTTATTTTGACAAATAAATAGGTACTGCCTTAAAAGTCCATTATCGAATCTGGCTCTTAAAATAAAGTTATTCAAGGCTTCATGACGAAAATATCTAGAGATTATTTTATGCAAATCTAGTAGGTATGTGGTATAACATATTATTTTCTTAAAAATAGGTTCAGACAACGTAAGATAACAAAAAATGTCGGTTTTTCCCATAACGGTGTATGTTTAAAAAATATGGACATGCAAAGTATGTGCAGTAAAACCCGGATAATTGCCTATCGCATAAGTACCAAACCCGCATAAGTGCCTTGGTGTTTTCATATACAGTTTTCGTGAAAGGGTTTGATAGAAGATTGTGTTGTTCGAATAAACGAAGATTAATCAATATTCAAAGATGGGCCAACTCGAATAAAATCAATTGAAATCCTTCGAAAACTAATACTGCGTTTTCATTAGAGCTGATAAAGTAATTTGGCAAATTACAAAAAAAAAGTGTTAGCATTTCAAATTTCCTAATTTTGTTTGACTGTCCAGATTGTCAGTCGCTTGTTTTTGTTATTTAGCCAGTTCACGTTTCTAAGATCTCACTGAGATCTCACTGAGCAAGCTCCGCCAGCTCCACTGAGCAGAAGGAGAAACATGAATGGAATCCGTTAGGGTGTGTTCATAAGGCTAGGCGCATATTGAGACGCGACCGGCGCGTTGTGACGTGACCTGACACGTGCGACATGACCTGATTAATAGAAACGTGTCATGTCGTTATCCTCATATTGAATCACGAGTCTCGTCAATATTTTATATAAATAGAAAATTCAATTTTTTTTCTGTCATAATTCAAAAATAAAAAAAAAAACAAAAAACTATAATAGGTTCGTTCGCGTACTCCCCAAATCTACGAATTTTTACGAATTTCTACAAATTTAACGCAAATTGTGTTCGTTTACGCAAAAAATGTGTAGTTTTTCGCAGAAGAGAGCGCTCTCGAGAGAGTAAATTATTTCCCCTTTCTGCTAATTTCAGCCCAAAGTAATTCTTCGGGCAGAAATATGAGTTCAGTCAAAAGTTACTTTGATATTTGCCAGAACATATCTCTTTTCTTATACTCCTCTGTTTTATTAATTTTGATGTAATAAATTAACTTTTTCTTACTTTTTTATTTTATTTTGAAAATATTTTCAAAGAAATGATGACGATATTTATTTTTTTTTGTTTTCAAATATTTGACGTTAAAAAACCGGTAGAAATTATTTGTTCAAAGCGTTTGTGTACTATTTCGCAGTTTTACTTCTCTCTGAGAGAATTTCATCCCCACTCCTCAATATTTGATAGACTGTGAATTTTAGTGCAGAAAGTACACGAACGAAGCTAATATTTAGCCAGTTCACTATTCTAATATCTCACTGAGCAAGCTCCGTCAGCTCCACTTAGCCGAAGGAGAAACCTGAGCAAAATTTCTCCGCCAGAAGTCAAAATCAATTTCCATCTCTTTTTTATTAATTAATCAACTGCGACAAAAAATAATTGAGCAAGCGGATCCAAAAAATATCAGTATCAGTTTTTTGACAGCAAAAGTGAGGTATCTCACTGAGGAATTACGTTCAGATTTCTGAGATTGCTGAGATCTCAGTGAGCTTGAGAAACCTGAACTGGCTTATTTTTCTCGTAATTAGCAAACTATTTTTTATTTTTCAATTTTACTGTATTTTTTTGACAGGAAATAAATAAAAAAACGTGCATGTACAAAGTCTCGCAAGGAAAACTTTTTATTATTATGATTTTTACATTAAAATCTGTCATTTTAAATGGGATCCACTTTGAATGGATTCCATTTGGTTGTGTTCATAAAAGTTTTACGTAATTTCCTACAGAATTTTTTGCAAATTTGGTTGAAATTACCTCATTTGGAAATTTGAATTTGTATGGGAAATGAGCCATCTCACACTGGGTCAATTTTGAACCGGACTAACCCCTCGGTAGCTTTTGCCTCAATCGCACACGGAGTAAAGAGAGCCGGCGCAAAGTTTTGTGTTTATAAAACAGCTTTAATTGTATAGAAGTATTTTTTTTCAATTTGACGCTTAGAGAACAACAACAAACAACTTGTGTTTGTATTAGTAGTTGAACTATTGTTATTCCTCTCACAACAAGAAATTATAATTTGCCCTTTTCATTCCGCGCTCTTCAACTCCCTCGCCAACAAACTTCTATTTCCCCAGGTTGAATTGCTCTCGTGTGTGATAGCCCAATAGGCCATCTCACACTGGGTCAATTTTAAACCAGAATAACCCCTAGGTAGCTTTTGCTTCAATCGCACACGGAGTAAAGAAAGCTGGCAAAATATTTTGTGTGTATGAAACGAATTTATTTGTATAGAAGTATTTTTTTTTCTTTTTGACGTTAAGAACAACAAAAAATTGTTCGGTTTTAGAAAAATAACAATTAAATTCCGCATAACAACAGATTTTTGTTTGCCTAGAAACAAACAACTTGTGTTTGTATTAGTAGTTCAACTTTGTTATTCCTCTCAAAACAAGGAACAACATTTTGCCCTAATTGTTCTACACACTTCAACTCCCTCGCCAAGAAGCTTCAATTTCCCCAGGTTTAATTGCTCTGGTGTGTGATAGCCCAATGAGATGATTTTGAATTGAATTTGGAAATTTTGAACGAAATTACCTTATTTACTTTAATGAAAACGCAGTATAAGGGCCATTTGCTGAAACGAAACTTAAATATTTAAGTTTAACGAGCTTATTTATGTATTTATTTTTTATTTTTATTTATTTATTATTTTTACATATAAAATGTCGAATTCCTTTTCCCAAATAATCGATTTTTGTTCTAAACAGAATCCATTTTTTTCTTTTAATACAAGGAATTCGACATTAGTTTCGTTTTAGCAAATGGGTATGTTATGTTCTAGAAGTCAAATAAACGACTCGATTTGCCTAACGTTGTTTCAAATGGGCACATCATTAGTTTTGTCAACAAAGTAAAGTACCTAAGCTTTCAAATCAATAATAAATTAAGCTGTTGTGATTCTGTGTCCGACAAAATTAGAAAGAATTGTTTTTCACTTCGATCCTTAAGGTCTTCATCACATTTTTTGAGCTGTGATATGAAAAATCATCTCATCAAAAGCCTTGTTTTACGGTTTTTTACTTTTTTTCCGGCCTTAGATTCTGAATGTAAGCGAAAACTTAACGTTGCTTTCGATGACTGCTTTCGTTTCATATATATTTCCAAGACATGCCAGTGTTTCGCATGTACAAACATCGATTTTAGGGCTAAGCTTAGAAGATTACCTTAACCTTAGAAATGTTATTTATCTTCAGAAAATAATCCACAATAAGTGTCCGGAGTATTTAGGGGAAAGACTTCAGTTTGCTCAATCACAGAGAGGTGTACGATTAATTTTTCCGCGTTTTACAAACACCATTGGAGAGAGATCTTTTTTGTAGCCGATTGTGGAACTCCCTTCCATTTGAATTACAGAGAATAACCCTACCAACCCTCTTCAAGGATAAGTTATTTAGCTGTGTGACGCCAGAACCCCGACATCAAAACTTTTTGACGAAACATGTCGTTTGTCCACCCTCAGAAAAAAAGTTATTAAGCTAAGCCGGACCAATTGCAATCGTTTGTCCACCGGCTCCTTATGATTGTCCACCAAAAATTTTCGTTTGTCCACCCTTAGTTCAAAAATTATTCAACTTTTCTTTTCAAAAGTTAGGTTAAGTTACGAGGGGCGTGCCCAGCCTACAGGCACGGTGGCCTAATGGTCCATTGTGATCCTCATAAACAGAGATGCTAACTTAACAATTATTGACATAGATTGGTTCATTTGCAAACCAGCCTATGCTTTCAATATATTTTTTCATGTTTGTCATTGAGACTCGTGATAGATCGCCCAGTTCTCCAACAAACCTATTTCCAAAATAGCGGAGGCCGTTTGTTTAGAGGTTTGGACAATCACAGAACATGTGTTTAATGGTTTCAATTTCATTTCCTTTTCATAACACCAATTGGGACACTTGGTCCCGTATCAGATTGGCTTCTACTGTCTATATTTGATAATGACCCCTTCCTTGCCAGTTTATCCGCTATATCATTCCCTTCTATATTGCTATGTCCAGGAACCCAGCAGAGCTTGACTTGGTTGGTGTTGAAAATATTATTCAGTAAGCTTCTGCATTTTGCAACTGCTTTCCATCTTACTGTCTCACTGGCTATTGCTTTGATAGCAGCTTGACTGTCCCCGAAAAATGTGATCTCCGACCAGGTCAGTTTTTTCTTGTGAACCATATCGACTGCTTTTTCAATAGCGTAAATCTCAGCTTGAAAAACACTATACTCATCTGGGAGTTTATATGATTATCTTATATTAAGACTTTCACAGAACACCCCAGCTCCTGTTCCTTCTTCCATTTTTGACCCATCTGTGTAGAAGGGCATACCCTTTTCACCAATTAGCGATGTAGTGATCGCACTACATTACAACCTCCCAGCAAATACATTTTGCCCTATTCCCACGCATTTTCCAAAAACACTTCAACCACCGATACTGCACCAATAATAAAAAACCATAACATATTGACTCAAATAAATCGTCACCTGTCTCCGGGTGGAGTTGCCAATTTGTTCCACCCCGCATTCGTTTTCCGACTCGATTTTGTCGAGATCGTATTGCGGTTGATGTGAAAACAATGTCGTAATTCATGGGTTGAATTACCTTTAAATGGGTTTTTATTTTTCTGGCAGAATTATTGGGAGTCGGGTTCCCATCCTTGCTTTGTAGTCCAGTCAAAGCGTCGGTTGACCTTGCGCGCAGAGGCATGGTCTGTTTTTTTTTTCATGGTTCGGTAGGGACACATAAGAAAAGCTTAAAGCCACCTGCTGCACCACCTGACAACTTTTTTTACCAAAGATATTGGTAAAAACGTAATTTTTGGCATTTTTTGTTTTTTTTTAAATATCTCAGCTTCAGTATATCGCACAGTAAAAAATGAAACACCCAAACTTGGGTAATAATATTACCTACCATTTTATTATAAATTTTATTTGTTTAAATTAATAAACAAAAAGATACAGTTAATTTAATTAATTTTTTTTTGTTAAAAATGCACTTTTTCGTAATTATTAAGAAAAAAACTCATCTAATGGTAAACTTTTTTTGCCTATTTTGTAGCACTTGTCATTTTCTACAATTAAGATTCTTTTTTTTGTTAATAATTACGAAAAATTGTATTGCAAGCATAAAAAAAAACCTCTTGACTAACTGTTCATTTTTATTTTTTAATTTAAACAAAAAAAAATGCATCAAATGGATACTTAATTATGTAATTAACATTCGCTTGTTATTTTTTTTACGCTAAGATATACTGTAGCCAAGATATTCACCAAAAACCATAAAATTATGTTTGCGTGGATGCACCGATGCACTCATCTTCATTCATAGATTGCTCGGCTCTCGTTAGTTGTAAAGGGCTCAATTTTTTTTACCATTAGATGAGCTTTTTTCTTAATAATTACGAAAAAGTGCATTTTTAACAAAAAAAAATTAATTAAATTAACTGTATCTTTTTGTTTATTAATTTGAACAAATAAAATTTACAATAAAATGGTAGTTAATATTATTACCCACGTTTGGGTGTTTAATTTCTTACTGTGCGACATACTTAAGCCGAGATATTTCAAAAAAAAACAAAAAATGCCAAAAATTACGTTTTTACCAATATGTTTGATAAAAAAAGTTGTCAGGTGGTGCAAATTTGGTTTTAAGCTTTTCTTATGTGTCCCTATTGATCCATGAAAAAAAAGCAGACCATGCCTCTGCGCGCAAGGTTAGGCCCTTTTTCACGAGGTTTGACTGGACTATTGCGGGTATTAAGATGGAGAAGTTTCTGTTGAAATATATTACAGGTTGTACGTAGTCCGTAGTCACATCAAGATCGGTATACCTTTGCAAGATAGACCCATGGCCGAAGGTGCTGTGCTTCCAAAAGCCTTAGACAAAACGCACTTTTGATTGCTGTGCACCTTATGTACTCGTCCAAGACTGGAAGATTGAGAACAATTTCCAGTCCTGCTTGTGGTGTATACCTAAGTGCCGCTGTTATACCTATACAGGCTAGTCTCTGTACATTGTTCAGGTTCTTGATGTAGCTATCTTTTTCAACCGCCTTCCACCATACAATTGATCCAAAGGCAAGTATGGGACGAACGATCGCCGTGTACATCCACGAGATGACCCGCGGTCTCATGCCCCACCGTGTACCGAAGGTTTTTTTGCATTTGTAGAAGGCGCAAAGTGCTCTTTTTGTTCTTTCCTCTGTGTTCCCTTTTCAGGTTAGCTTTGAATCAAGAATTACTGCAATATATTTGGCTTCATTGGAGAGTTTCAGAGGTATTTCATTTAGCTTGGGAGAAGTAAAGTCCTCTAGTTTTCTTTTCTTCGTGTGTGTGTGAGTCAAGCGAAGTGCACTGCGTTTTCGTGAGGCTCCCAGAAAATTATAGTTAATTGCAAAAACAACAGTTTTTACAAGTTGAAATCTAAAGATATTAAGTTAAGAAGCGTTTGCTTATACAAATTCAGTGAATAAAATATCTCAAGATGAATTTTGACTGCAAAGAATGCAGAAAGTCTACTCGTAATCAGACAACAATTCAATGTACCGGGTCATGTGGTCGTGTTTTTCATGCAAACTGTGTTGGTGATAAATTCCTCTTAAATGTAGTTGAGTCCAAGAGCATGATCTGTGTACTATGTGGCGATTGTAAAAATGCACTCATATCATTAAATAAAAGTTTGAACGAGGTGAAAGAAAGTGTAAGAGAGATAAATGATGCGCTGAAAAATCAAAGTGTCAAAATAGATGAAATAAATCAATCAATAAAAGATGTAAGCAAATGTGAGCAACATGTTGCAAGTGAAATTAAAAAAACAGTGAGTCCATCATTTGTTGAAAAAGTAATGAAACCATCATATGCCGAAAAATTGAAAGAAATTAAAAACCATGATCCGATTGTAATATTAAAACCAAAATCGGGTATTCAGGAAGCAAACACCACAAAAAATATGATTGATAAAATTGATCCAATAGGCATTCAAGTGTCCCGAGTTAAAGCTCGAAGTAATGAGGCAGTGATGGTATGCGAAAATGAACAATCGGTGCCAAAACTTAAGTGTAATTTAGAAAAAGAAATGGGTGATAATTATCAAGTTGAAATTCCTAAAGTGCGAGATTTTAGAATAAAAATATTTGGTTTACCTAAAAAGTTCTCGGAAGAAGAAATTATTAAAAAAATCAAAGAAAATAACGATTATTTGAAATTTGAAGAGATTATTGTTAAAGTTATTTATCAAAGTAAAAGTAGTAACCAAATTAAATATTGTGTCATTATAGAGGTGAAATTCGAAGCTTTTAAGAAAATTATGCAAGAAGGAAAATTAAGAATTGGGTGGGGAAAATATAGAGTGCTTGAGTCGTTCTATGTTAGAAGATGCTACAAGTGCTTGGGACTTAACCACCGATCTACTGAATGCAATCGTAAGCAAACATGTTCGCACTGTGCTGGTGAGCACAAGCTTAGTGAATGCACGGTAAAAAATGAAAAACCTAACTGTGTTAATTGTTTATTTGCCAACAAAACCCATAATTTAGATCTAGATGTAAGCCATAATGCCTTTAATCATAACTGTGTGTTGTACCAGCGAAAGATTAAATCGGAAAAATCAAAGTACTTCTAGCAACCAAAAAAATCAATCAATTGTATATATGTAAACTCCCAAAGTGCTTTGAAAAATTTTGCGGAAATTGAAGTGTTAGTGTCAAGAAATAACCCTGATATAGTTTTGCTTTCAGAAACTTGTGTAACTTGTGACATTGAAAATTCGGAATATTCATTGCAAGACTATAATATGGTTGTTTGTGAGTCAAATTCAAGACACACGGGTGGGGTGATAGTGTATATTAATCGTGAATATCAATTTGAGAAAATCAGCACGTTCAGTATCGATTACTGTATGTGGATAGCAGCCGTTAAGGTATGGTTTAACAAAATTCCATTTATTATTATAGCAGTATATAGATCACCTAACGCAGTCGTTAATACTTTTGTTGATAATCTTGAGGCATGGTTAGAAGGGACAGTTAATTTTGCCGATAACATAGTTATTGCTGGCGATATAAATATAGATTTTTTGCAAAATTCAAGTGATAAAAATAAAATTTGCAAAATCATAAATGATAATGCTTTCAAGCAATTGATTACAGAACCAACAAGAATAACAGTAACTTCTGAAACACTTATTGACTATGTGATAACTAACTGTGATAATGTTGATGTGAAAATAAATAAAAATATGAAAATATCTGACCATGAAACTATACAAATCTTTGTAAAAAATAATATATTGAATAATATACCCACTAAAAAACTTGTCAAAATAAATAAGTACAAAAAAGAAAAATTCAGGGAACTTTGGATGCTAAATAGAAATGTTGATCAATCAAATGAACAAACCACGAGAACGAGTGATAAGGTTGAGATATTAGATTATAAATTAGTAAGCATAATGAGCGAAATGATATCTTTCAAAACTGTTAGTACCAGAGGAGTATCACCATGGTACAATAATGAACTGAATACACTTAATAGCATAAAAATTAACGCGTACAACAAAGCTGTGATAACAAAGTGCAATGGAGACTGGAACTCATATAGACTGATTAGGAATAAGTACAAACAAAGCATTAATAAAGCAAAAAACAATTATGTGCAATATAAGATAGCTTTTAATAGTGGTGATCAAAAGGGACTATGGCGTGCAATAAAGGATTTAGTTTTAGGTAATGATCGTAAAGAAATATCAAAATTAGAAATAAATGGTGCAATAGAGGCAAATATAAGTGCAATAGTAAATCATTTGAATGATTTTTTTGTTGATAGTGTCGTTGAAATAAAAAATTCTATTATGCAAGTCCCTTACGTGTGTAATATTAGCTCCGTTCAAACTCTATTCCATTTTAATACATTACAACTTAGTGAACTTAAGAATGTTTTAAAAGAAATGAATAACAAAAAGGATATTTTCGGAATAAACTCAACCATTTTAATGGAAAATTTTGATTTAGTTGGACATGATATTTTAAATATAGTAAATGAATCATTAAGAAATGGAACTTTCCCTAAGTGTCTAAAAAAGTCTGTTGTGGTCCCTGTTGCAAAAATCACGAATCCAAAAGCAGCACTAGATTATAGGCCAGTTAATATGTTACCGGCATTGGAAAAAATTATAGAGAAAGTAGTTAGCAAGCAACTATCAAACCACATCAAAGATCAAAATATTTTGATTCAGGAGCAGTCTGGCTTTCGGGGTGGTCATTCGTGTGAAACAGCGTTGATAAGTACAATTCACGACTGGAAAAAAAATGATAGATGAAGGTAAAAAAGTGATTTCAATATTTATGGACTTTAAAAGAGCCTTTGAAACAATCGATCGAGCAATTCTAGTCGATAAAATGGAAAAATATGGAATAAAAGGAACTGAAAAGAAATGGTTCGAGTCATACTTGAACCAAAGATCACAAACAACGAAAATTCTGGGAATGGAATCAAATGAAAGGAGTATAGAAATCGGTGTGCCACAGGGTTCAAATTTAGGTGGTCAATTATTTCTGCTGTACATAAACGAAATTAACAAGATGCTAAAATGGTGTAAATGTGTTCTTTTTGCGGATGATACCTTAATTTACATTGACTACAAGAACATTATGGATGTTTATGGAAAAATTAATGAGGATCTTATTAATGTCTATGAGTGGCTTTGCATGAACAAATTAAAATTAAATGTCGCTAAAACAAAATTTATGATTTTAAATTCTAACGAAAGTATAAATTTGAAAATTGGATCCGAAAGTATTGAACAAGTTATAAGTATTAAATATTTGGGGGTAATTATTGATAAGGATTTAAATTTTAAAGAACATTCCAATTATGTGTGTGCAAAGATAAGCAAAAAGGTGGGGTTCTTGTGCAGAATAAGAAAGAAAATTAGCTTTAAAAATGCAGTTATGATTTTTAATACAATAGTTCTACCGCATTTTGACTATTGTGCTACGATATTGTTCATGTGTAATGCAGATCTTAAACAAAGACTTCAAGTGCTTCAAAACAAAGCAATGCGCGCTATTTTAAAGTGTGATAGATATACACCATCAAGAGTGATGTTGCATTATTTAATGTGGTTGAAAGTTAATCAGCGAAAGTTTTAATATTTGTATTTAATATAAAACTTTGTAACTATCCACAGTACCTACAAGACAAGTTAACGTATGTTAGGGAATCGCAGCCATACAACCTCAGATCAGCAAATGATTTCAGACTTGAACGATTCAACAGAAGCAGCACACAAAAATCTATAGTATATCAAGGTGTTAAACTTTTTAACTCGCTGCCCAGATCCATAAAAGATTAGTCAAACTTTCACCAATTTAGGAGACTCGTGATCGATTTCATCAAAATAAACTACAATTAGATTTCAATACTTGTAAATATTAAAATTGATTTTTAAGTAAAATTGAATCAAAAATTTGTTAATTTAAATTTTTGTAAATGATTTAAACTTGTAATAGTTATATATATAATTAATAAATCAAATCAATCAATCAATCAAACAAGTTCAGTTTTTGCAGGGTTAACCCCGAGACCGTTTTGTTCTGCCCATGAAGATAGTTCACTGAGTGCAGATTCCATAATATCCTTGATAGTAGTAAGAAACTTACCTGATATCAAAATTACTATGTCGTTTGCATGGGCTACTGCTTTGATGCCTTTATTTCTAAAACTTGTAAAAATTTTATTAACAACGAGGACCCAGAGGAGAGGTGAGATTACCCCTCCCTGTGGTGTGCCTCTTGTAACTGTTTTCTCGACAAAAGTGTCTCCAAGTTGCGAGTTTATGACCCTACCATTGAGCATGGAATAAGTTCAGTCCACAATGGCAGATTCAACCCCAGCCTCTTTCAGAGCAGATTTAATGGACTCAGTTTTTACGTTGTTAAACGCTCCTTCAATGTCTAAAAATGCTGCAAGGGTATGTTCTTTGTGCTAGAGACTTTTATCAATTTGGGGAACTACTTCGTGCAACGCTGTCTCCACTTACTCTGACTTACCTTTAAGGTAAGCGTGTTGGTAGTTGCACAAATTATTTGGATTAAGAAGGTCCCTAACATGCAGATCAATAATCCTCTCCAGTGTTTTGAGGAGAAACGAAGAGAGGCTTGCCGGTCTATAATCTTCTGCGGTCGAGTGTGTCGGTTTTCCAGCTTTTGGAATGAAGAACACTTTAACCTTCCTCCAGTTGATAGGGACGTACCTAAGTGTAATGACCATGGGGTGATTATCTGTAGAGCGTGTTGAAGAAATACCGGGATAATCTCATCTGGTCCCGCTGATTAGTAGGGTTTGAATGAGTTTAATGCCCACATAATCTTCTGCTCTGTGACAACCTGATCCAGCGGGTCTGGCTGCATAAGGCTTGAGTCTTTAGGACTCTTATAGCCAGGGAAATGCGTTTCCATGAAGAGTTCAAGTGTTTCCTGGCTCGAGTTCGACCACGATCGGGATGTTTGATATACCCCGGAATCGCGGGTTTTGAAGCAAGAATCTTGCAAAATCTCGCCGCCTCACTTGTGTTCTCAATAGATTCACAATGCTTGGCCCATGAATCAGCCATTTTGTGTACTCTGTCCAATTAGTTCTAGTTGGGTTTCTAATAGGCTTAATATCCTTTGGGTGTCTGTCTAATGTTAAAAGTATCCTAAGATGATCCGAAAAGGATTCCTTAGGTGAGACTCTCCATTTCCATACAGAAATGTTCTCGTTATTACTCATAAGAGTGACGTCTAGACTTTCTTCCCGGTTTTTATTACGAAATTTTGGATGGTCGCCCTCATTACATAACATAAGATTAGAACAGAGAATGTATTCAAAAATTGACTCACCCCTTTTGTTGATTTCCTTACCGCCCCATTGAGTGTGGTGGGCGTTGGCATCACACATTGCAAGTGAATGTGAGAGAGTTAACACCAAATATTAGAGTTCCAATTAAATTAATTAAAAAGCGATTAAAAATAAAGTGATCCTGTCAAATAAGATTGCCAGCACGTTTTTTATTCACCGTAGAATAAATTAATGAGGCTGACTATCCAAAAAATCATTTAAAATTGCATAAAATTAATTTCGAATTAAATTTTGTTTAAAATGGATGAAAATAAATGCACAAAATGCAAAACACCGGTTCGCGGAGAAACGGGCACACACACCCGCGCATCTCAGGGTGTGTGTGGTAAAATTTATCATAGCGCGGTTAAATGCAGTGGTATTGACGCTTATTCGAGTGCATGTCTACTGAACCCTATGATAAAGTTTATGTGTGAAAATTGCATTCAATACATTCATAACGTGGACTTACCCAGTAGGAAATTTCCAAAAATTAACTCTATACATGCACAAAATTTTGATTTTAGCTATTTAACAGATCTGAATGCTTCGTTCCTTTTTAGTCCAATAAGTCTATCTAAACTTAATGTTATATGCAAAAAGATGAACAAAAAAAAAGGATTCTTCAAAATTAAATATTGAAATAATATTAGATTGTTTTGATGTCATTGGACCCATACTGCTAAAAATTATCAATGACTCATTCAATAACGGCACTTTTCCAAGTAACTTAAAAGAATCAATAATAATTCCTATACCCAAAGAACAAAATAACATTAACTGTGATAAATATAGACCAATTAATATGCTACCAGTTTTAGAAAAAATTATTGAAAAAGTGGCTCATGAACAATTGTTTAAATATGTTTCGGATAATAGCATTCTAATTCAAAATCAATCGGGTTTCCGCTCGGATCACTCTTCTGAAACAGCCCTTAGCTGGTACATTATGACCCTCAAAACTCTACGACATGAAAAAAATAAAATAATTTCAGTTTTTCTGGACTTTCAAAGAGCTTTTGAAACAATAGATAGATCGTTACTCTTAATGAAATTGAATAAATACGGTATAAAAAATAAGGAACTTAACTGGTTTCGAGCTTACTTAAGTGATAGAACCCAAAGAACAAAAATCAACGATTACTTATTTAATAGTGAAAATACTCTGTTCGGTGTGCCACAGGGTACGATATTAGGCCCACTCTTATTTCTTATTTACATCAACGATATAAGTAAAATTATCAAATACTGTACAATTTCATTTTTCGCTGATGATGCTCTTTTATTTGTTTCCGGAAAAGACTTAGATATTATTACTGAAAACTTACCTAAACTATGATTTGATTAAAGTTTGTGAATGGTTAAATATGAATAAACTTAAAGTTAATACAAGTAAAACAAAATGTATGGCTATAAATGCTGATTATTCTACAAAAATACAAATAAATAACCAATAATAATCAAATTCAACAAGTGCAATATATAAAGTATTTGGGTGTTATTATAGACAAAGATTTAAATTTCAATGAACACTTTGAATATATTGTAAAAAAAAAATATCAAAAAAAGTCGGATTTCTAAAAAAAATTCGAATACAAATATTAACAATCGGCGCAATAAATGTATACAATACAATTATAAAACCCCATTTTGAATTCTGTTCAACAATTTTGTACATGGGTAACTTATCAGAAATCAACAGGCTTCAAAAACTTCAAAACAAAGCGATGCGGATAATCCTGAAATGCAGTTTCTACACACCGATTAGTGTTGTGTTGTTATGCTTACAGTGGCTGAATATAAAACAGAGGATAACTTACAACGCAGCCATTTTTGTGTTTAAAGTTAAAAATAAAATGGTTCCTGATTATCTTTCTCTTGGTTTAAATTTAGTCAATGAAGTTCAACCTTATAACTTAAGAACAAATAACAATTTTGGATTGCCGTTTTATAGAGGTAACAGAACACAAAACATGGTCATGTATAAAGGAGTTAAACTATTTAATGATTTACCAAATGAAATTAAAAATGAGTCAAATATTCATGTTTTCAAACGTTTATTGATAGCTTTTATTAAGTCTAATGTTTAAAATTGAATGAATTTGTGAAGATTTTTTCTTTTTTCTCAAAATATTTAAAATACATAATGTAAACAAATATTCTAATTCATAAAAATTTTGTGGTAAAAATAGTAAATTATACTAAATAAACGAATACATACACATACCATCACCCTCGTGCTGTGGTATGATCCACCAGGTCACGGACTGTCTTTGGTGGAGGGTTTTCTTCCTCGTACGGCATGTACGTTGACGCCAAGACGATGTTTCCTTCTTTGGTTTCAACGCTGATTGCCACGTTATCCCCGTTGCTGTACCTAGATAATAAGAAAGCATTAATTGAATTTTTCACTAGAATACAACTTCTTATATTAACTTCTGACGTGGAGTGCAAAATGTTGTAATGTTTTGACCTCAATCCTCGGACCTGATTCTTTCGAAACCATGGTTCTTGGATTAAGGCCACATCCAGGGTCTCCTGAGACATGTAGAGCATTAGGTCGTGCGATGCTGCTTTTGCGTGATGCAAATTAAATTGCACCACCAGCAACTTTTGACTCCCCTTTGCCATCATGCCTTTACGGTTCCGAGACCGTATCTCAAAACGTCTGATTTTTCTTTTAGGAGAAGGTCAGACTTCTTGTCTATAATGAACAAGAGGTCCTTTCCTTCTCCGTTAGGGCTCTTCCTGGATTACAATATTTCCCATTCTGGTATGGAAAGCTCCTTTTTCTGTTTCGCCAGCAATTTAATAATGGAAGTGTCCTCGTGTGTGGCAGGAGGAGGGATCCATATTTGAATTTGCTGTCGAAGTGGTATAGCTGTGACTGGAAGAACCCCCAGAGAAGCACCCTCCCAAAGTTCGCCAATATTGGTGATTATATGGGTGAGGAACTTTAGGGATTTCTGGTCCCCACAGCAAACCCCTTTCACTCCTTTCCGTCATCCAGCTCCATCGAATATTTAGTCCTCAGAACTATCGTTTTCAGATGTTGCCATCATGGCTTTGAGGATTTCATTTTCTACAAGCAACCAATTTTTTGCCGAGATTTTCCCATCCGGGTTGTCGCGGCTTACTATGCATTTTGCAGATCTATCGGGGTGGTATCATAACTACTGTTTTTAGGCTTTTTGTGGAAGCCAAAACTCTGTCTTTGTCCAGTCTTTCAGTGTTAGGTTGTTGGGAGGAAACAGTGGATTCAGTTGCGACTAATGTCAACCGACGTTCATAGTTCTTCACCAACTTCCTGTGTTTTTTCAAAAAGGCCTTGTCCTTTTTGTTTTTGTCCATTTCACTCACGAATCTTTTAGAGGATCTGTAGTTACTGCGTTGCCTCGCAGCTTTGAGGGGTGCAGTAGACTTCAGCGTAGTCTCTTCGGGATGCGAGTCTTCCAGCAGCTCGTCCTCAGTTTGACTTCCTATGGAGGAAGTTCTGTTCCGGATCTCATCGCCTCGTTTTTGTTCAGTTTATCTTTGTTATCTTTGTTTGTCACTGGCGACTTAGCTTCTTGTGAAGCCAAGCCTTCGCCGACAGCCGTGACTTCTGTAGACACTTGAGTGTATATCCCCACTAATATCTTAGTCTCGTAAACTTTTGCCCATGTTCATGTTTATATTTGTTTGGATAACATCCCTGTTTTGTTGGTTTTGCTTAGTTGATTGACTCTGCAGCTGGATTTCTGGAGAGTCAAACGTAAGCCGCCTCGTCAACATCAATGCGAAAACCGGTGAGGGGGGCAAAAGTTATTCAACATTTTTTTTTTATAGCAACACCCCCAAAAACAAAAAAGTCCTCTTAACATCCCCAATTTTTACCTTAGAAGGTCAGGGCCAATTGCAATCGTTTGTCCAGCGGCTCCTTATGATTGTCTACCAAAAATTTTCGTTTGTCTACCCTTAGTTCAAAGATTATTCAACTTTTCTTTTATATAGGACCCAACA
Source organism: Epistrophella euchroma (assembly GCA_947049315.1). NCBI lineage: Eukaryota > Metazoa > Arthropoda > Insecta > Diptera > Syrphidae > Epistrophella > Epistrophella euchroma. The sequence goes on from OX346246.1 coordinate 98,751,459, forward strand.
TAAAAAATTATTTTTTCTTTCAGAATGTAACCAATTGCAATTGTTTGTCCACCGATTGTCCATGTTAGTCCAGAAAGAAAAAAATTTTCGACCCTTACTTCAAAAGTTATTCAACATTTCTTTTTTTTAGCAACACCCCCAAAAAACCCGAAGGAAATATTATAGCTTGATCAAACTATTATATTGAATATTCTTTGTAATTTATTTTTGTTTATAGGTAGACATTTCTTATTTTTTTTTCAGTTTCTCTATTAACCATTTTTTTATTTTTTATCAATATTATTATTATTTTTATTTCTCTTTTCTAACTATCTTTTTTCTTATATTTTGCATTTACTTGATATTTTGCTTAATCTACTCAATTTAAATATGATAATTATTATCGTTCTGAAAGGTAAAGATGTTGTTGTTGCTGGTGCTGTGGCTGTTGTTATTTTTGCCAAGTGCACTTGCTGGCTTTGACTTTGGGAATGGTTCCACATTTGATTCTAAAATAATGCTTGACATTACTTGTAGCCAACATACTGGCATTCACATTTGCCACTTTAATGCTCGAAGCATTAATAATAAAATAGATAATTTGCGCGAAATATTTAGTGAAAGCAAAGTTGATATATTATGTCTTTCAGAATCATGGCTTAAGCCAGAGATGTGTGATAGTCTTTTCAAAATTTTAAATTATGTCGTGCTGATAGGTACAATAGACTAGGTGGTGGTGTAGCCATTTATATACAAAGTTCGCTTAAATTTCATGTAGTCAAGAAATCCACGGTAAATGATTTAATCGAATATTTATTTCTTGAAGTTGCAACTGAATGTGGTAATTTTTTGATTGGTTGTTTGTACATGGCTCCAGACGTGGCACATATAACTCTGATGAGGAATATCCTCGAAGAACTTGCACCTCTGTATACTGATTTATTGATTTGTGGTGATATTAACCTTAATTTATTGAATGAAGCTAATAAAAATTTTTTAGATTTAATGGATTCGATCAATTTGAGCTTTGTGAATTTAGAACAACCCACTCATTTCAAACCAAATTGCTTACCTTCGTTATTAGATGTCTTTTTGGTGTCAAATCGTAAATTGATTGTGCATTATGATCAACTTTTTGCATGCGGGTTTTCCCATCACGACCTTTTATGTTTGACATTAAATGCAACTCCGACCAAAACTGAAGAATTTATATCAACATTTTGTGATTATTCAAACGTCAATTTACAATCATTATTCAATGATAGCTCGAGACTTGATTGGTCGCCCATTTATTTATCTAGTAATATTAACAATCAAATGGCTACCTTTAATAATAATATATTCTATCTTTTCAATAGACACGTAAAAGTGAAGCCTAACAAAATTAAAAAAAAGTCTTTCCCTTGGTTTACTCGAGAGGTAAGGAGGCTGATATATGTACATCCCGATTTCATAAAAATTCTTTTACCCGCCGTGCTACACCATATTACACATCTATACAATACAATTATAACTACATCCGTTTTTCCCGATTGCTGGAAAGAAGCCAAAGTTTTGCCCTTACCAAAACCTTCAACAAAAAATTCACTCAAATATTGCCCTATTGCAATCCTTTCATTTATCAGCAAGGTATTTGAAACGATATTGAGCAAACAAATAAAATGTTTCCTCAACCATCATAACCTTATTGCCCGTCATCAATCAGGATTTCGTACTAGACATAACTGCACTACTGCTATGATTAAGGTTTCAGAGGACATTCGAGTTGGCTTGGACAAAGGCCTAATGGGCTTAATAGTGTTCTTAGATTTCTCTAAGGCTTTTGACAGTGTCTGTCACAATATTCTAATTGACAAACTCAAGAGAAAGTCTGTAGCTTAATTGATTCGTATCTTTCAAATAAAAAATCATCCTGTCGAAGTCTTTACTCAGGTGTTCCTCAAGGGTCTGTCCTTGGGCCTCTCCTATTTTCCTGCTTCATCAACGATATTATAAATTGCTTTTCGAATTGCGAGTACCATATACAGTGCTGCCAAAAACATTCCGGATTTTTTCCCATAGTATTGATTTTCTTAATACCAAGTAGAAAACTAACAACTTTCCATAAGTTTTTTAATAATTTGTAAAGAGTATGAGACAAGTTAATAATAACCTAAATTTAATGCTACGATGACAAGAACAATAAAAAAAAATTATTTTATAAAGTTACTCAGTAACATGCCTGTGCAAAACTAACCGGATTTCAAGAAGATTGCGAGTCTCGATGTTAAAGTACCGGTTTGTAACGAGTTTATTTGCTTCTGTTGGGTTTTTGCTGGCAATGATTGAACCCCTAGCTCATCGGTATGGGGTGGTTCCTTCAACCCTAAACCTCACTACAAAAAAAATAAATTGCCAGGCTTTGCATCTTGGTGTTCGCGATGCACGAGATATCGCCTCTACCCCCCCTTCCTTGGTTGACTCCCTCGCCAGAGCAACCCCTTTGACAGGCCTCTTACTCCCTCGTCCTACGTCATCACTTCGTGTTCCTCCTTCTCATCCCTTTAAAATAAAACTTACTCACAACTCATTTTGTGTATATCGTTATTGATTTCATTTAAAAATCATTTTTATTTATCTTAGAATTTATAAATTTTATTAATTATTCATTAAGTTTAAATTGAAAATGAAAACAAGATTATTTAAAATTTAATGTATATCATTCAAAAATAAGTATAATTTAATTGCAAACTAATCGATCAAAATTTAAATTTTACCACAGTTGGCAATCGTGTTGCTAATTAAATGAAAATTCTTTCAATCAGTAAGATCGACACGTCATCGATTTTATTCACAAGTGTGGGATTTGCAATCCTCTTTTCAAATTAGGTTTTCCTTTATACACTTTAATCCCCGATAAAACCCTCCCGTTTCAACTCGCGTAGATTTCCCTTTTTTTTTATATATATACGATATACTTCTTTGAGAGAAATAAAATAATAAAAAAATAAGGCTTATCAAAACTCACCCCCGAAATTCCTCCTGTCCTGAAGTGGCCACTGCAAGCTGGATAATCGTGGAGATGGTACCTATTATACAATGCACTTTGTTTCGTGCTTTTTATTTCACTCTAATACGTATACTTTTGTATATCACTGCGCGAATTGAAATTGTCTTTTTCTTTCCTTTTTTATACACGGTTCGCGTATCGATCACACTTAAATAAAGTGGTGATTCGAACTCCAGATCCTCCGGTTACCCCCAAAACTTGGTCGACGGATTTACCGTCTGAGCCACCAGTAGATGTTAGGTTTGAACCGCTAATTAATTATTTGATGGGGCACGGTATATATTCAAAAAGCCAACGTCTAATCCCGATATGGTTGCGGTACGGGATTTTTGTACCGCTTGCTTTTTTTGCTAATTGCCTGGTACCCTGAATTTAGCTATGGCGATTTTTTTTTGGAATTTTCTCCTGAATGTATTTTTCCGGCCAATTGAAATTATTTTCTTCGTTAGCAGGAAAATTCAGCGGCCACAAATTCGATTCACCGCTCGAAATTATAGGAATCCGCCTAATCAAAAGAAAATCCGGGACTTCAAATTAAAAAAATTTTTACACTAAAAAACACTTATTCGCATAAATTACCTCTTGGGTTTGTTATGCCTTATTTAATACGGCTGTATTATACACCAGGTATAATAAAAATAATAAAAAAAATGATTTGTTTTATAACAAATCAAATTACGCGCTTCGTAACTCTTTTATTTTTTATAAGTTGAAAACTTTAAAAATTTACTTCTAAAAAGAAAAATTAATATGCCTTAGCTTCGGCGGTTTGATTCGGAATGCTTCTTTGTCTAAAAGTTTCCTTTTTTTTCTGCAGTAAATCTGCAAATCTGGAAATCCTAACAAAGCTCACGTTTTCCAGGATCATTGACTTCATTAATCAGCAACTTTCACTCTCGAGTCAAAATAATCCCGATTCTGTACCTATATCCGATCTTCTCTCAAAAGTTGCTTCAAGAAAATCTGCAAAAGTTTTCTATACATTTGAAACGGCTAAAACCTAAGCAACATGTTCGGACTCCCTGTAGCGACAAGTCTACTACAAAACAAACAACATAAACTTTTCCCGATTCAAAGTGCCTTTCCTATCGTATGCGAACATGGCAGATCGAAATAACCCAAACTCCTGTCAACAAACTCCTCAAGTTGCGACTTTGTTGTTTTGCTTTGAAATCGAGTCTATTTCAAAATGCCGTCGTGGTAAAATTAAGGAATTCGGTTACAGGTTTTTTTTACAACTTGAGAGCTGTGTAAGTTGAAATTATATAGTGCATAAAATGGCTAAAACACGTTATAGCAACGCGATTCGATACGAAATAATAGAAAAGTTCCAAGTCGGTATAAAACAAAAAGTAATCGCTGAAATCTTAAAAATTCCAACGTCAACGGTTTGCGACATCATTAAAAAATTTAAAAGTGGAAAATCAGTAGAAGCAGATCATTTTGGTGGACGCCCTCGCAAAACAACAATTAAAACTGATAGGCGCATAAAGAATTTCGTGCTTAAAGACCCTTTTGCGACTTCAAACACAATTTGTGATGAACTTAATCTACCCATAGGGCCAAGTACGGTCAGGAAGCGTTTAAGAGATTTCGGTCTTTTTGCATTTCAACCAGCTAAAAAACCTCTTCTTACTGCTAAACATCGTAAAAAAAGGTAATCCGTAAAAGGTATTTGGGAAAGACTTAAAATTCCTAATCAAAAAATTTAACCCAGGGTTGAATTTGCAAAAAATCATATTAACCGGTCTTTAAGCAAATGGAGGAGTGTGCTTTTCAGTGATGAAGCAAATTCAACTTATTTTACTGCGATGGTGCAAGGACAGTGAGGAGCTCAAAAGGTACGCGATTAAAGCCTGCAAATGTACTCCCTACAGGAAAGCACGGTGGAGCCTCGGTGATGGTTTGGGGCTGTTTTTTAAGGAGCAGGCTGCGGTCCTAATACACCAAATCACAGGAATTATGGACCGTTTCCAATATAGGGACATTTTGGAGTCAGTAATGCTTCCATACGCAGAGGAAGAAATGCCTCTGCGTTGGGTTTTTCAGCAGGATAATGACCCCAAACATTCTTCAAAGCTGCTAAAAGAATGGTTTGTAACTAAAAATATTCGTGTCTTAGAATGGGCATCTCAATCACCCGATTTAAAAACAATAGAAAACTTGTGGGCCATTTTAAAAAGGCGGGCTGGGAAAAAAGCACATGTCAACAACTTCTCTTTTTGCAGCTTTGAAAAATGAATGGGAGAATATTCCTGCTTCTGTTTTCGAGAATTTAATCCAGTCAATGCCTCGTCGATGCCGAGCTGTGATAAAAAACAGGGGTTACTGGACAAAATATTAAATAGATAATAAAAGTTAATTGCAAAAAAATAAAATCCGGTTAGTTTGTCACATTAAAATTTTGAATTAACTTTAATTTTTTGAATTTTTTTTTTTGTTTTGATGGATAAAGTTCCATTGCTTTTGTTTCAAATAATAAAAATGGGAAAAAATTGCAAACATTTGATTTTTTCATTTTTATATCACAAACCGACAATCAATGCAGTTTACCAAAAAAATCCGGAATGTTTTTCACACCACTGTATATGCTGACGACATTCAGATTTATATCATGTTTCCTAAGTCCCAAAAAACAATAGCCGTTGAAAAAATGAACCAGGAACTAAGCAATATCCTATCTTGGACAGCCCAAAATATGCTCAATCTGAATCCTACTAAAACAAAAGCCCTAATTATAGATAAAAGTAGATTCGTTGAGGAATTTCCACCATTATTGCTTGACCAAACCATAATAGAATACGTTGACAATATAAAGAACCTCGGAGTGTATTTTACAAAAAATTTAAATTGGGATGTGCATATTAAAAGATCTATGGCGAAATGAACACATCTCAGCTTACACCAAGAAAATAATGGGATTTTCTCTTACTGCGTTGTTAAAATATAGAACCTTACTTTTTTTACATCAAGGTATACAGACTGGTTCTTTTTTTTTTCGAAATAATTAATTTTGCAAGCGGTAACAGAACACTCCAACTAATCTTACCAAGGTACAAATTTCTTGTAACATCTCGACAATTTTTCGTGCATGCAATTCAATTGTGGAATGCCCTTCCCTCCAATATTATGCACATTAGCAACAAAATCGTCTTCAAAAAAAAATCCTTTGATTATTATTCGCAAAATTTCTAGTAAATGTCTCTGTCCCTATTCTCTGTTTCTTATTCTAATTTAATTAAATATCTTTCCCTTTTGATTAAATATTTAATTATATGTCTTTTTTGATTAATTATTATTCATTTATCTAATTATTGTTATCTTATATGTATTACTTTATCGTATTTTTTTTTCTTTTCTTCTTTTTTTAATTCAATTGCAAAATATTGTTAGATCTAACTTCAAACGCCTTAACATTCATTAAGCATGTACTACCAAAAAGATATTATTATGTCTTATATGTACTATGAATCTATAAAATAAACAAATACAAATACAAATACAAACAAAAAAGTCCTCAAACATCCCCAATTTTTACCTTAGAAGGTCCGGACCAATTACAGCGGCTTCTTATGATTGTCCACCAAAAATTTTCGTTTGTCTACCCTTAGTTCAAAGATTATTCAACTTTTTTCAAAAGTTATTCAACATTTCTTTTTTATAGCAACACCGCCAAAAACAAAAAAGTCTTCTAACATACCCAATTTTTAACTTAGGATGTCCGGACCAATTGCAATCGTTTGTCCAGCGGCTCCTTTTGATTGTCCACCAAAAATTTTCGTTCGTCCATCCTTGGTTCGAAAATTGTTCAACTTTTCTTTTTTATAGCACCAAAAATTAAAATTTCACTTAATGGAATGGAACATATCCACCGATTAGCGCAAAAAAAAAATTTGTCCACCCTTATTTTTTTAAAGTCAACAAGTACTAGAAAAGCATTTCATTATTACTTTGAAAATAAGGTAGTTCTTTTCACGCCTTTTTTGTTTTATTTAGCGAAACTGAAATCCCTATATAACTTACAATTTGAATCTTTGCTCTTGTTAAGTTTAAAGCTTTGATTACTTAATTACCAAGTTTTATCTACTAAATATCTTTATTATAATATCTATGTTTTGCAGTATTGTATTATTATAGTTGGGAAATGAATAATATACATATATGTTTAAAAAGTAATTAACTTTCAAGTTTTTGGTATTTAAGAATCGTTTACTATATTGTTTCTTTAAAATTAATTCCAATTTTTCTTTTGTTTTATTTATTATAATAATATTTAATAAGAACTTTTATTTTAATAGATTGTAATTTTAAATTTTGGAAAATTAATTTCGGCAGACGTCATTAGCCACGCCTGTTATTCTTTTGATTTATCTTATGCAGATTTGAAAAATTAATAAAGAAAAAATAATAATAATCATAATATAGGCATCCGAAAAAATGCAAAAATGTACAAATTTAAAAACATCTTAATTAACTTTCCATGTGTCGGCACAAGTTTGTTCTCTTTTTACATTTAAAACAATAAAATTAAACAAACACGACACTATCTTGAATGCTTTATGGAGCCTGTGCCCATGCAACACATATTCTTTTTTTGATTTCTTATTTTCCTTTGTTTTTACTTTTTTTGGCGTTAGCAAACAACAGTGTGCACATTCGTTAAATTGCCTTCCGTTACAGTTTCGACATGAATTTCCCTTTGACTTACTTTGGACTAAAATTAATATATTAACTGTTGCAAAACTGTTCAAAGACAAAAAACACCTTCTCAATTAGAATGACTCAGGTTACTTATTGAAACTGCCGCATCGATAAAAAGTAAAATTCTAGAAATAATGGTGAAAATTGAAAAATAACTTTTATGTTTTATATTTTCGCTCCGTTTTTCAACGTTTCTGAATTAGTTTTATCGAAAATGGGAACTGGACTTTAGTATGAATAAACGAGTGAAGCATCATGTTTTCTAATTTATCAAAACTAAATTCATCAACATAAAATTTTGAAAATTTTGTTTCACTATTTTTTCAAAATTTTAAGTTTGAAAATTAATTTTTTTAAACTGTTCTCTGAAATAATTTGACTTAAAAACATAATAAATGAAAGGTGTCTTGCTTTAAAAAAAGTATAGCATGACTTCATCATTGCAGGTTTGCCAATGGCTGCCAATTAAGGTCAGTAGATGACATGTTTTTTTTTTGGGACTGTTGCTTATTTCTTACTTACTTTAGATGGCGCTCACAGCCTAGGATGGACTACGGCCTCAACCAACAAGCCCCTCCAGCCAGCTCGGTCCCTAGGTAGCTGCCTCCAGTTACGCACTCCAAGTTGGTTGAGGTCGTTCTCCACTTGTGTGCGCAACCTAAGGTGGGTAGTTCCTGTGCTGCGCAGACCGTCAGGGGTAGATTCGAAGACTCGTCGGCAGTGATGCCAGATGAGATTTTTAAAATCCCACCATATTTGACAAAAAATCCCACCATTTTTGTACTGGAAGGAAAAAAAAACCACCATTTTTTTCTGCCTTAATTTTACCTAAATGTTTATTGTAAACAATTACTTACTTTTACATTTTTGTCTCAACTGAGTAAAAGTTTACCTACGGAAAATGATTTTTCAGCGAAGAAAAAAAAATACATTAAAAACAATGGCGCAAAATTTTAAACAGCCTAATATTAAGGTATTAGCACCATATTACTGAACAATTTTCTAAATTTGAGGCTCTTACTAAAATTTTATTAGTTTTAAACATTTTTGAAATAGTATCATACTACATAATTTCCTAACAAACTCTGAAATAATTTGACTTAACTGAACACACCTAAAACAGTGACAGCTAACACCATTTTCATATTTGTAATTGTCAAATTGACATTTCGAGTTAGTATGATACTAACAAGATAAAAACAGATAGAACAGGCATATGGCGATTTTAACTTTAGTAAAATGTTAAAAATATAAAACGATTCTAATGCGTTTAAAATTTAGAAAATCCTGTTTTTAGCCTAGAATCATACTAAAATATGTCTAAATATCATAATCAAATCAACTGAAATTTTGCGCCAATCTTTTTAAAATAAATCATATTTCACCTCTTATAATAAACAATATTAAAATAATTTTTAACATTCTTTGACTTCGTTTAGGATGTTAAGTAAAATATTAATAAATAAATTTATACCTTCGGTACATTTTCGTTCTCCGCGATTTGCATATAACCGGTTTGTAATTTGTTGTGGGAATGTGTAAATAAATATAAAAATATTACGAGGGAAAAATAGAGTATAGTAAAGCATTCCGCATTCGTGTAATACGGTTAAAAAAGAATATCTCTCCTTGTTGACATATTCTCTGTGTACATATCAGATTTAACAGGTTAAATAATTTTGTATCGAGGGTGCAGTTAAATTATGAATATGCTGTAAGAACAAAAGTTGAAGGAAAATAGAGAGGTGGTCAATTTTGTAAGTTGTGGTTATGGTAAAAATAATATTTCCGCCCATAAAAAAATATTTCCAATATTATCCCATCAAAAATCCCACCATGAAATTTTTCTCACCAATATTCCCACCAAGCACGTAATTTCCCACCATTTTGGTGGGTAAAACCACCAATCTGGGAACACTGCTCGTCGGGCTGGTGCGTCGGTGTCCAGCCAACTCAGCCGCTGTATTTTTAGCTTCTGTACGGGCTGTAAAGCCCGTAAAGCTCGTTGTTAAATCATCTCCTCCATACTCCATCGATACAGGCTGGACCGAAAATCACCCAAAGTTGTAGTAGTAGTTTTTGAATGTATTGTTTGTTTTCAATGATACTTTTATGTTATGTTTTTTGAATTAGTTTTTTATGGAATGTGGTAAGATATTGGTATACTCAATTGATATGAATTTCGCATCTTTCGTATCAGTATTATTATTGCTGTGTTTGTTGTTTAATTTCTTTTTTCGTTTTTCGAGCAACTTGTCTATTGTTTCTGCTTTGTAACCGTTTGATATAGCTATTTGTTTTATTAAGTTCATCTATGAAGTCCTGTTTGTGGTATTATTAATAGTCTATTGATAAGAGCGATGTATGCTGCCATCTTTTGTGTAAACGGAGGGTGGGAATCCTTATGTATTGTTATATCTGTAGTAGTTGGTTTTCTGTAGATTTTGTACTTAAACTTGTTGTCTTTTATCGTTATACTTAAGTCAAGAAAGTTTAAAGTGTTTTAATTTTCTAATTCGGCTGTGAATTGAATTTTGCTATTTATGCTGTTTATGTAATTCTTTAATATTTCTATTTGTCTATATGTTCCATCGAATAAAATGAATGTATCATCAACGTAATTCGAATATGATATTATCTTGTGTTTCTGTTTATTACGATCTGAAAGAATTTGTTTTCAAAAAAATTAAGGTAAATGTCTGCCAATAGACCACTAAGTGGTGAGCCCATGGCTAGGCCTTCTTTTTGTGTGAAAAACTTGTTGTTAAATGTAAAATAATTTTGTTTTAATACTACTTTTAATATGTTAATAAGTTCGTCTATTTGTTGTTTGTTGATTGTTGCGTTTGTTTCAAGGTTTTGTTGTATAATTTTTGTTGTTTCTTCGATGGGTATGTTAGTATACATGTTTGTGACGTCAAAAGAAACCATTTTAAAATGTGGAGATATATTTATGTTTTTTAATTTTTCTATAATTTCTGTGTTATTATTAAAGCTATTATTGTTTGTTAATTTTATGTTGTTTTCAATAATTTGCTTTTGGCAACTTTATATCCAGGGGCTGTTGTATAATTAATTAAAAGTCTAATTGGAGTGCCTTTTTTGTGGATTTTTGGGAGGTCAGTGAAGTGTGGTGCTTTTGCGTTTGAATGTTTTAGTTTATATTTTGTTATTTTAGTAAAAAGGTTGTTACTTTTGTTTATGACATTGTTTATTTCTTTTACATATTGTTTTGTGGGGTCATTGTTAATGTTTCAGTTATTGTTTTCGATAAATAATTGCGTCTTGTTAATGTATTCCTGTTCATCTATTATGACTACTGTGTTCCCTTTGTCAGCTTTAATAATTATTGCGTTATTTTCTTTTAGTTTTTGTTTTATGCTCTTAGTGTTTTTGGAAAATGCGTGGGAATAGGGCAAAATGTATTTATTGGGAGGTTGGAATGTAGTGCGATCGCTACACTTCTCTTATTATTGTGTTTTGGATTATTTTTGGTGTATTGAATTTTAAACCTTTGCTTAAAAATTAATTTTCTGAGTCTGTCAATTTGGCTGTCATTTTTGTTTTGTGTTTATATTTGAGTAAAGTGTTTAGCGTATTTTAACGCGCGTTGAATGTGAGTTGGGGGTGTTTGTTAAAGTGTGTAATATTTAAGTGCAGTGTCAAAGAGTGGGTTAGGTTTTAGTAATAATTTGTCGTTTAAAAGTTTGTCTTGTTCTGTTTTATTTGCTCTACATATTTCCTCTATATATTCCTCTAATGCATCCAATAATCTTCCTTTTTTACAGAAATGCATTGGAGTGAGGTTAGTGTCGAAGTTTGTGTAATTATGGTTGTTGTCGATGAGGTGGTTGGCGTAGTTCGATTTTGTGGACAAAAAAGTGGACAAAAAAGAAATATAAAATCGAACCTGAAGATGGAACTTTGATTTCCGAAACGAATAATATAAAAAAAACATAAGTTGTGATTATAGTTTGAAATAATAAATACATATATTTATAATTTATAAAAGTTTTTATCTTTTATTTCATATATTTACACAACTTGGAGACCAACACCTACAATGACACCCAAGTAGATTCCCATCCGTTTTTGTCAGCGTCCATGTTATATCTTAACAGCCAAACCCATTTCCGCCGCCTCCGATTCAATACTTGCAAGCGCGCCGGTAACAGCTCGCTTCGTTCTCCCAATGATGTCAATATCATCTGCATAACAAAGTAGTTGAACAGACTTTTGAAAAATTGTACCTCTGTTGTTGACTTGCGAGTTGCGTACAATTGCTTCAAAAACGATGTTAAACAGGTTGCATGATAACGAGTCGCCTTACCTCAAACCTTTCTCGACATCAAAGGGTTCGGTGGTGTTCTTGCCGACCATCGTCATCCTGCACAAGCGGACGAGTTTGGCAGGGATGCCGAGATGCGCCATGGCTCTGTATAGCTGTCTCTGTCTACGCTATCATATGCGACTTTAAAATCGATAAAGAGGTGGTGTGTATTGATTTGAAAATCCTGGGTATTCCAAAATCTGTCAGAGTGTGAACATTTGATCGACGGTTGATTTGCCGGGCCTAAAACCACACTGATAGGGGCAGATCAGATCGTTGACAAACGCTTTTAAGCGATCCATGGTCACGTACAGACAAATTCAACTAATTTTCTGTTATTATAAGGCTGTTATTTTCAAAACATTGATTAGATGGTCATGTATTAATTTTTTTCAAAAGTTTGTACATTAGTCTTCGATTTTTTGCAAAAACTTTAAAGGTATTCTTTTAAATTTCTTAGATAAAAAAAGGTGTCACGTACAGACGGTTCGAGTCAACCAACGTTCTACATTGTTATCTTAATATTTAGATTTCAGCAAAACTATTAGACATCGATCGAAAATTTGTAAGAACCGAATAATAAGGAAGAATCAAAGTTAGTATTTATAAGAAAAAAATATTTAAAACGCTCATCCTTACATTTTTAGGAATTTTTTAATGGGTTGTCACGTACAGACAAATTGCGTCACGTGTCTGACAGAGTTGAAATTAACGGTTTTTAAGAGCAGTTATTTAATAGTTAACAGCCGTTTTGTCTTCTGATAGGCTATGAATTCGGTACTCTTCCCTTTTTTTTTTGTCAATTTTAATGTATTGGAAAGTCAAATTTCCGGGTATTGGTTTCGCATTTTCCGATTGAAAAAATGTCCTTTTTAGTGTCTTTTTTTATCAGATATTCATGAGGCTGAAAGAAAAATCATAATAAAAAGTCATTTGATATTATCACTCCCAAAATAAATATGACTAAAACTCAAACACATCACATTAATTTTATGTTTAATTAAAATTATTGTTTATATGTCGCCATCTTGCTTTAAACGTGCATTTACATTAAAAAATCGAAAATTTGAGAGTTCTCATTTTTCATGGAATGCTCCCAGTACAGATGACAGGATTTTGTATGCGACGTTGAGGAGACTTATAACTCTGTAGTTGGAACAGGTCAGAGCATCTCCTTTCTTATGGATAGGGCACACTATACCGAGGTTCATCGGGCATACCTTCTTCCGACCAAATTTGGAGATAAGCTGGTTTATACTCCCTACCAAGTCATCTCCGCCTGCTTTGAATAGCTCTGCTGGCAGGCCATCCGCACCAGCAGCCTTGAAAGTTTTAAGCTTGGCTATCGCTAACCGCACTTCATTTAGGTCGGGTGGACGGAAATTTTGACCATCATCGTCCAGGTTGAATGGAGTGTTCTGTCTTTCAGCGGAATTTTGGCCATCTTCGCCGTTTAGCAGTCTAGAAAAGTGTTGTTTCCAGATCCTCAGCGGAATTTTGGCCATCTTCGCAGTTTAGCAGTCTAGAAAAGTGTTGTTTTCAGATCCTCAGCATCGACTGTGTGTCTACTAGGGTGACCGCAACAAATCGATTTTCGAAATTGGGTGGGGGGAACCCCATTCCGTAATTTTCAAAACGATAATCATCAAAACGATTATCGCTGACGTGATCGTCAATAATTTGCTTCACGTAATTCAAAAACTATCTCTTCTAACGTTTTTCCAGAGATTGTCAAACCATCATTGAAATGTCATAATAACAATTTGCGTTATTACAAACAAACCGTGCACTAAGGTTTGTTTGTAAGCCCAGGAAATCGGCAGAAATTTTCATTAGATCATGGCGCAGTGGAATAGTTACTTGCTTCTTAACCGAAAGGTTCGGCGTTCGATCCCTGCTTGGCAAACAGTTTTTTATTTTTTTAATTTTTCGTATAATTTGTATTTTTTTCGAAGTTTTGTTGTCATTTTTGCAAAATAAGTAAATTATTTCAAAGAAGAGAATAAACAAAAGTAAAAGAAAATTATTTTTGTTATTGTTTTATTATTTCACTCATTTAACTATAGTCACGTACAAACTTACATACAATCATGAAAACAATTGCGAAACGATACCTAATTAGGTATCGTCCAAAAGCCATCGTTTTGACGAATGCGTTTTGATGATAATCGACTTAAAGCAAATATTTGATCGTCAAAACGTGATCGTCCAGACGATGGTCATTTTTTGGGTTACGTGAAGCAGGACTATCGTCGAAACGTTATCGTCGGGTGATAATCGTTTTACGGAATTAGTCCCCAGCCTTTGCAGATTTTTAGATAGCCAAAATTTCAGCTCGATGGGACAACGCTAAATGCTGCCGACACTCGCTCAAAGTTTCAAAAATTTCATTGACATTGAAAAAAAAAAAAACAGAACTGAGTTACATTAAAAATGTTTTATTTTTTTTTAGTGAGAATTGAGTCAGGTGTTTGGGAGCTAGAGCTATTTTTCTTCGAAAAACAGGGAAAAAACAAAGATTTTTGAAACTTTGAGCGAGTGTCAGCAGCATTTAGCGTTATCCAATCGAGCTAAAATTTTGGCTATCTAAAAATCTGCAAAAGCTTATCATTTTATGGTGTTCCCCCGTAAAGAATTCGAAAAAAAAAATTTCTTCGAGCGTTGCGGTCACCCTAGTGTCTACCATCATATTCCCACTCTCGTCTCGGCAGGCTTCCGTTCTGGCCTTTTAACCCTGGGTTGATTGCCTCACCCTTCATTAGAACTTACGAACATCCCCCTGCCGTTACAGTCCTCAATAGACTCGACCGCCCGTTTCGCATGCTCTCTCTTTTTCTTCCTGAGAAGTCGGCACTCCCTTCGTTTTTGCCCGTAGAGCTCCCGGGCTGCTCTCTGAGCAGCTCTGATTCTAGTCTGCAGCATTGCTTGGTAGGCCTCATTCTTTGCTGTATGCGCCAGCCTGCATTCCTTATCGAACCCAGCACATCAGTAGCGGCACTTCTGATGGCATATTTGCAGTGTTTCCACTAGTCCTCTACAGATGATGCTTGTGGGGGGCTTGCTGAGAGTTTAAGAGATACGTGGTCTGCAAAAGTCCTGGCTATCTCTTGCGATTTTAGCTTCTCGAAGTTAAATCGTTTTACAGTATCCGCTCGTCGTTGTGACGTCATGGATATCCGCAGTACTTGAGCTACCATCAAGTAGTGATCCGAGTCTATGTTGGCACCTCGGAACGTTCGGACATCCAGGATACTGGAAGCTTGTTTGGCGTCTATCGCAACATGATCAATCTGGTTGACGGTTCCCTTTGTGTATATTGAGGTGTGGGAATCGAGTGCTTGCTATGATGGTATTTCGCCCCGCCGCAAAGTCAATCAGCCTGATTACGTTACCGGAAGTGTTGTCGTGCAGGCTGTGTCCTCCGACTATCGAACCGACTATTGAATCGAATCGTTGAAGTCGCCAAGAATAATCTTAACGTCGTACTTGGGGCACATATCATACTTATCCTCGAGGAGATCGTAGAATTCTTCCTTGGTTGAGTCATCTTTTTCTTCCTTTGGGTCATGGGCACAGATCAACGTGATGTTTTTGAACTTTGCTTTGATGCGGATTGTGACCAGGCGCTCGCTTACATTTCTGAAGCCTAAGACTTCTTGCCTAAGTCTTCCCCTTACCACAAAACCACAACCAAAGAGTCGCTGACCCTGCTCCTTGCAGCACTCGCCGAAGTAGATGTCACACGATTTCATCCTTCGGATGCCCTCTTTATCCCATCGCACTTTCTGGATGGCTGTTACATCAGCCCTTAGCCTATCCAGGTTCTCCACTAATTGTTCGGCTGCACGTGGCCTGATTATGCTAAAAATTAAATATCTAGAGGCTGGGTGAATTTATTTGTTGTATTTTATTATATTATTAAAGGTTCACATTTCTTCTAAAAATAAAAATACAAACAAACACTCTCCAGCACTTTTGGCTCGATAAATTAGAAATTATTGATCTTATGCTAGGTGTCCTGCTGCGCGCCATCACAAGACCATTTTCGAGTGGACTGTATTTGCATATTATTCTTGTGATAACGTCCATTTCTTCTGATTTGCTAAGAATAATTAAAAAATAC
Source organism: Epistrophella euchroma (assembly GCA_947049315.1). Lineage (NCBI taxonomy): Eukaryota > Metazoa > Arthropoda > Insecta > Diptera > Syrphidae > Epistrophella > Epistrophella euchroma. The sequence continues at coordinate 98,767,641 of OX346246.1, forward strand.
TTCAATAAAATTTATTATTTTCAGTTTTCTCAAAAACTAAAAAACATTTTAGCATCCGGTTTTATATTTTTGCCTACAAATTACTTAGAGCATTGAATTTTGAAAACAAAATTAATGCTTAATTACGTAAATTTTCGAAAAAAAGTCAGTTTGAAATTTTGTTTGCATTTTTTTTTCAAAATTTTATGTTAGAATATAAATATTTCACAAACTATTCCCTAAAACAGATATATTTAAAAACAAAATAAAAGAAAAGATTTCTGGCTTTACAAAAATGTATAGCATGTCATTGTAAGTGTAACCGTTGTTTTTTAATATTTTTTTTTCAGCTTTAAGTCAATTTTTTACAAAATTTCTCCTCGAATCTAAACGGGGGGAATAAACTCCCCTCCCATACCATTTTCTTGCCTCGACCCGAACAACACGCTCTAGCTTTTTGTCATACCTAACGCGAATCAACCTGGGTATGTTTCAGTTTTATTATCTCTGAAGTCAACAACTTCTTTCTCACCCGCAACCCCACCCTCCAACCGAAAGCACCTCCTATCCTAGATATTTTTATTCAATTTGTCAAAAGTTCAAGTTTTATGACGGTAAGATTTTCGTTCTTCCCTCTGTTACCAGTATAAACTTAGCTTATCAAACTGGATCCGGATCTGAATCTGGATCCGGGTATCCGACACTATCCGGATAGTTTCGGATCCCAACTGTCTCATTTAACTATCCGGATATCCGACACTACGCGGATATTATCCGATCTAAATTATCTCAATAATAAGTATCCAGATATCCGGATAGTTGAGGATTCGGATTTGATTTGAAGCACTATTTCCTACTCGTGCTTCCTTTTTTAGTATAATTTGTTATTTCCGTTATTTAGGCGAATAACGCCTAAACTATCTAATGGATTTTTATAATTTTACCTCCAATTTAATGTTTGAAGGTCAAGCTTTAAAATGTGACCATTAACACCTAAGCATAAATATTGTATCCATAGAGATTGTTGCTTTTAAAAGGCGAAACGGAGTGATTCCATTTTTTTGCTCGCAAGTGTATTTATTAATTATGAAATTGGTTTAATAATGAAATAATAATAATAATAATAAGGTTTTTAGTTTAGCTTTGTGAGAAAAAATCCAGAACCGGTGGAAGAATCACACGATCTTCAGATGATGCAAAAAGTAATATACATTATATTATATATACAAAACACGGTACTCTATAATTTCATTTAAAGCCTAGTACGCTGCTGATACGAAACGAAAATTTTAGTTGGTCTCCAACATGACAACAAAATGCTTACGAAAATCACAACGAAAATTACCCCTTGAAAGTGTCACCATTTGCAAAAACAAAAAAACAAACACAAACGCATACAGAAAGAAATGTCGTGATGAAAGAAACAACAAATACAAACAAGAATAGAGATCGAATGTCACCTTTCCGCACACAATTAATGGTACAGGCAATTATTTATGTGCGAAAACAGAGGGGAGATATCTCCAAATAATCTGCTACAATTATCGATTTCTCTCATCGAACAGCGTACCGCAGAACGAACAGCAGAACGAAATTTTTCGTTTGTGATTTCGTTGTGTCATTTTTGTATGGGATTTTTCGTTTCGCATCAGCAGCATACTAGGCTTAAAGGTAAATAACTTTTCTTAGTAGCAATGTTAAAGGGTGTTTCGCTTAAATATAATATCTTCCCCCTTTATAATATATTTATAAATATACAAAACGTATATCAGTCTTTGTTTGTTAGTCAAGCCACGCACATCGTTATACTTGCTCGAGATAATTTTTTCTTAATTCTAATTTACCTTCTTTTAATCGCTTCAGTGATCTTTCTTATTTATCTGATAGAATTTATGAATGAGCATGTGCAGCCTGTACTTAAAGTACCCACAAAAATTGAACTACCTCCTATTGACTTGATAGGAAAAAATAGTGTCTTTGTGACTCAATGCATGAAAGATAACGGAATTGCCAAATTTGATTGCAAAAACACATCAATTTGTTGCCGCTTTAACCTCTACACTGAAACTGAATTAAATAAAATTAAATCTGCCCTTCGCGAAAAAGAACTCCAATTTTTCACACATAATGTTAAAAACCTGAAACCATTTAAAGTACTGTTATATGGGTTACATAAAATGAATACTGATGACCTTAAAACTGAATTGTGTACAAATCTTAAATTAGAAGTTCTTCAAATTTCTATAATGAACATTAAAAATCCCAGATACAAAGAACGGTGTAATTATTTAGTTTATCTAACAATAAAAGCATTAAAATGAATGAACTAAGAAGGCAAGCAAAGTTTTTTAACCACGTTTCAGTATATTGGGACTTTTATCGAAAGAACCCACACTTCGTGCCTCAGTGTCATCAATGTTTAATGTTTGGGCATGGCTCTTCTTTTTGTAATGTCAAAAAAGTATGCCCCCACTGCTCTGAATCACATAACTCACAAAACTGCACTAACAGAGAAAAACTACCTAAATGTGTTAACTGTGGTGAACAACACACCGCAACCGACGCCTCATGTAAAAAGAGGTTAGCATTCATTGAAATACAAAACCGACTCAAAGCCAGGCAAAGACGATTAGGATCGGATCATGTCATTCATGATCCACTTCCAAGCAAACACACCAGGTTTTACCTCAACACCTCTGACTTTCCTCGCTTAGTTCAGAAAAAACAACAACATTCGAACAACTTTGTTGATTACATATTCCGACATCTTTTGGTCCCACTTAAATTACTTTGAAGGTACTAACAGTAGCCAAATATCTTCTCCGAAGTAGTGGATTTCGATGCCGGGAAGTGTTTTACAGTTTTTTTTATCGTTCATTTGAGGCTTTTTATTTGTTGTGTTGTGCAACAAATAAAAAAATCAGTTTATATTTTATATGGATCATTTTTCGTAATCAAATTTATATCTCTAACGGCAATATTTCATTTTGAAGCGAACAGTAAGTCAAAAAAATTAATTTCACTTTATTTCAAAATTGCGCAACGAACTTTTAAAACTGGTCATGCACATTTATGTACTAGTTGTTCTTTTATAACAAACTGAAGTCGAAAGAAAAAGTGGGTTGCGCGAATTTTTTTAATAATTTTATTTTCCGATATTGTTTAACCCTAGAACACATATGGGGTGCTACAGCACCCCACTTCGAAAAATAAATTGCAATAACTTTTAAAATTAAAGTCGTAATAGTAATTGAGGGCCATGAGTTTTATTTTTTTCGTTGTAACTTTACTTGGGGAAGTTGTTTAGTACCTTGCATTTCATGGATCTGAAGATATCATGGTCACTGGGGTGTTACGGCACCCCATATGTGTTAACGTGATATTTTTTGTATCTTAAAAGAATAGAAAGTTGCTATTTTTTTTTAAACTGACAACTTCAAAAAGGATACCAAAACACAGAGATGATGTTTATTAGTCCAAGACCAACGATTTAAAGAAGAAAACGATCGACTTGTGGTACTTTTCAAATGCAGATTTTCACTCACTACGTCAATTTAGTATGTAAAAGCTGCTTGAATACGCAAAAAAAATATATTAAAAATATAACCATAAAATTTTAAAAAATATTTATTTGCACATATTTTAATGTTGTCTTACATGTCTGCTTTCAGAATCAAGAAACATTTTTATAGTATTGGTTTTTAAAAAGTCCTATTTTCTGGGTATTGTTCAAGCACCTTACAGCCCAATCACTTCAGTTCTTTTTTACTTTATATTGTGCTTATCATTATAAATATGAGAGAAATACCCCTTATTTTGGTTTTTTAATTGAGAAATATAATATTTAAAATAAATATAAATGAATTTAATAAAAGTTTTGTTGAGAGCAGCAGGTATTTTTAAGCCAAAGTTACTGGGGTGTTTAGGAACCCTAAATGTGTTAACGTCTTGTAAAATAAGGTATGTATTCTAGGGCATGATTTTTCGGGGTATACGTATTCTGTGGTCAAAAAAGCAATTCCTATAATATAAAATAATTGGTGTCGACGCAGAATTTGACCTCCTCAAGCATACCCAAAGTTCCCCGTATTGGCTTTTTTTATGGTCGCTTTCAAAGAGGGGGGCAAGGGATGGGAGAGGAAGTTTTGAATCTGAAATATTTTTGTGGAACAATCTTAGCATATGGTACATGATTTTGGTGTAGATTTTAACGCTGAATCCAATGACACTAAAATCAAAACGATACGACATCCTTGAACAAAGTTATAGTTACTTTTATCAAATGATGACTCTTCTTAAGCGTGACAGTATAAAAACAATCCTAAAAATTTTTTGGATCCATTGATCTGTTAATGAAACTTGAAATAAATGTTCATTTCAATCTTTTAAAAATGTTTTTATGACTTTTGGTTGAAATGGGCTTCGCCCAGGCACAATAGTTGCGCTCATCAGTTAGATGCTGCCGTACCCTTCTAGGACACAATATTTTGGTCGATGATTATCGACAATGATAAAATCTACAGTACAAAAGTAGTGTAAGTTATATTATTCTTACGGTGACCATATTTCTGAGAGCAAAACCCGGGACAAAAGTGAAAAATTAAAATGTGTGAAAAAATAAAGATTTTTTCATTAATTTCATTTAGATATCAAAAGAGGGAAAACATAATAACAGAAAAAAAAAAAAACAAACGAAAAGAAATTCTTAAAATAATTAATTAAAAAAAATAATAAACTCAAAACTAGAAATTAAAACTTAACATTTTTAATTTTTTTTATTAAAATAATAATATCTGTTGACAAAGCAAATGAGTCTTTGAATAATATAAGTTTAATATTAGTTATGTAAAATTACAAGAAGCATAACATTTCGTAATGTACATCATGCGAAGTTTAGAACGCAAAATGTTTTACTTTTTCTTTAATAATTCATTGCTGAAAAAATTTCTTTTACAATTTTGTCGTTTTCTTTTAAATAATTTTTAAATTCATTAAATCGTAATTAAATTTAACAATTAACATGGCTTTTAGAGTTTTTACATTTACATTTTGTTTCGATTCGCTTTTGTAAATTTGTATTATTTTTATTTTTTCTAGTTTTGCTGTAACCAACTAGTTTACGGTATTTAATCTCAGAAGTTTTTGAGGGGACATTTGCACCCTTATACCTAAGTTTATGTAGGTTTATCAAACATTTTCTTTTATAAAATACAAAAATGTTAAATAAAAAAAAAAACAGAAAATGTGCAAATACGGGACAAATACGGGACAGATAACTAAATACGGGGCACTTACACGTCCCGGGTTTCTTAAAAAAAGCACCCGGTACAAGCTATAGAAATACAGGACAATCCCGGGAAACCCGGGACGGATGGTCACCGTAATTATTCTAGAAATATTTAATTAAATTCAAAACATTGCGTCTTTAAAAGATACGAAAACATCTAACTTATGAGCCCAACTCGTGCCGGGGCAAAACGCACTTCAACTAAGGGTCATACAATATAGTCCACGAATACGAAAACTATAATTCTTTTATTGTTGGCGTTTTTCTTCTTATTTGTTTAATTTATCATAAGATAAGAATCAAGAATCAAAAGAGTACACAAAAATAACTACGGTTCTACTTTGGGTCCAATATTTTACGAAACACTGTAATTTTCGCTGAGTGAAGAGAACAAAGAAGCTCGCACTACAGCTTTTAAGTCATAAAGAGAGTTTTGTTTCAAAGAATAACGATAACCTCACCGACATAGTTAATGGAATGTTCATTTCAGCCTTATGCGGAATTTAACAACAACTGATAAAAATGTTCGATAGTGAAGATATTTAGATGTTGGTTCACGAAATATAAATAAATATATACCTTACTGGGGTTTTGTTTCACTTTTATACATGAAACATTAATTTCTTAGTTTTGGGTATGACTTTCCATATGTCGGGCGCACTGTGCACCGCAAAGTCTTCCAGCAACACTCACCAGTAGCAGTTTACAGATGACAACAGCACCACGACCGCCAAACCAAAACTACAATTTATTTAGTTTTGATGAACTTATTTCTCTTAAAAATGAAATGTTAAGTAAATTATCTTTATGTAAAAGAAGACAAGATCAATTTAACGTCATAGCTAATCTAAACATTAAATATCTTTATACTAACAACGGCCAATAAATTAAAAATGCTTTTGTGGAATGCTAAAAGTTTAAAAAACAAAGAAATACAATACTTTAATTTTTTAATTGAAAACAAAATTGATATCGCAGTGATTACCGAAACCTGGCTTAAGCCAAATATCAGTATACATAAGAGAAATTTCTATTGTTATAGATTAGACTTATTACGGGGAAGGGTGGAGTGGAGGTGTATGCATTTTCGTAAACAAATCTGTGAATCATAAATTAGTTCTAATTACTAAAACTTATTTGATAGAAACATTATCAATTGAAGTTGAATGTAGTCCCACAAAAGTATTCAAAATTATGGCTGCCTGTTTTCCTGGCGGTAGTAGAGTAACTAATGAAAAAAAACAAACATTTAAGTCTGACATTTTGAAGTTTATAAGAACAAACGAAAATTTTCTCCTATGCGGGGATTTCAACTGTCGTCATTCCTTATGGGGTTGTGTTCGCCAAAACGCTTGGGGAACAATTTTGTCAGACCTCAAGGTCGTCGAAGATTTCGATATTGCTTTTTCATCTGAGCCAACTTATTATCCTTCCAATGGTAGAGCTCATCCCTCAACTTTAGATCTGGTACTTTCAAATACAATTGACAATATTTCTCGCCCAATTGTTGTAAACGATCTTTCATCCGACCACAAACCTGTTGTTTTCTATCTTAATGAATCATTCACCACTGCAACTCCAGCTGAAAATTATAATTCAATCGGGCTAATTGGAAAAAATTTAAACGTTGCGTTGCGTAAACGATTGACTTCCTGACTTTTCTCAACCCTCTACCTTTTCGTTAGAGGAAATTGATGATTAAGTCAATACATTTGAATGTCACGTTAATGAGAAGGTTAAGGCGAGTGTCCCTTTGCTCTCTGCCTCCAGTAAAAACGATAGTGGAATTTCATTGCTAACAAATGACTTACGAAGGACAATAACGTTTAGGCCCATTTGCTAAAACAAATCTTAAATATTTATGTTCAACTTAAACGCTTATGTTCTACTTTTTCCTCAGCGTAAACTGTCACATAGCTCTTATGTTGAACTTAAATATTTAAGTTGCGTTTCAGCAAATGGCCCTTAGAAACTTAATTTCGTAGACGTTATCAAAGATCAAGAGACTTATTTCTGGAATTTCAATTGAATTTGCTTAACAAACTAGTTATTAAAAAAATGTAGGAAATACGAATAAAGACTGGAATCGAATGTTATCTCAAATTGAAAAACATGACCAAAAAATATGCAAACTTTCAAAGATATTTAAGAAAAAAAAATAATAGAATCCCATACCTCGAATGTAATGGCCAAAGGCCACTGAACTATTTTCTGTCTAGTCACTCAATAACAGAGGGCTTTAGTGACATTCAAACCAAACAAATAGTACAAAACAGTATTAGCTCTATTAATCTATCCTCAATAGAAACAAATAATATCCATATACCAGTATCTCTTGTTAAAAACACTATTTCTTCTATTCGCATAAAAAAAGCAGCTGGTAATGATAAAATTTCAAACAGGGTCATTAAAAACATACCAAAAATGCTGTTCATTACACGATGTTCACTTTCTAAGATGTTGGTTTGCAGAACACAAAGTAATTGTTAGCAATAAAACTAAATTAATGTTTTTTGGCTTCGAATCAAAATATTCATGTGACATCAAAATCATTTTCCATTCAGCTGATTGTAAAAGTTGCAAGCTAGTAAATAGCAACTGCGTATTATAACAACTTCCAGCCAACGTTTAACTTCAACGTCCCTTGTAATAATAATTGCTTTAATGTTGAAACATGTCAGCATTTCAAGTATCTAGGTGTTACGTTTGATCAACATATTATCGAGCATATTTCGATTTTAAAGAAATACTTCCTTTTAACAGTTCGATGTTTTTACCGCTTAAGAAAATTTTGTTCAAACACCACCTTATAAACTGTATATTATAGTATTTTCCATTCGCGGCTACAATATGGTATATGTTGCTGGGGAGGGGCCTATCAAAATAAATTGCAACAATTGTACATCCTTCAAAAGTACCTCTTAAATAACATAAGAAGTAATTTCCGGTAAATTCGAACTCTGCCCTTTCGGACTACACTTTACAGAAACTCATACACGGTTGCATCCCGCCAGTTTATTTAACAGGCTTCCTGAAGATATACGAAGCATTAGAAACACAACAAAATGTTTAAAATATATTAAATCATGGCGTATTGCTTTTAATAATAATTAAATCGCATCTTTGATAAACTACGTTATTTGATCTAATTTATTGCATTGTTTCTAAAATATAGATTTAATTCTATCTTTAAGTTTCTTTTTGCACTTTGCTAAATAAGCTAAACTAATGGAATGCTAAAGTTTTATAAAATATCTCTATTTTGCTTAAATATATATCCCACTCATTATTCTCTCATTTCAAATTGTTTAATTATTTATAATATATTTCAATCTGTATAATTGTCAATGAGAATATGTTATTAATAAAATTAGTTTGAACACAATTTTTTGTTTTTTTTTTTTTGCAAAAAATTTAAGTTTGAAAATTAATTATTGAAAAACTGTTTATTAAAATAACTTATTAAAAAAATTAAATAAAAGAAGTTTTTGGCCTTACAAAAAGGTATAACATGCCATTGTAATAGTGACCGTTGTTTTTTAATAATTTTTTTTTCGAAAATTTCCCCTCCCGTTCTTTTTAATTTTCTCAAAAACAAAAAAAATTGAATATTTTTTTTCCGTATTTGACTAGAAATTTACAGGAGCTTCAAATATTAAAAACAAAACTGTTACTTAATAACGTACATTTTTAAAAAAAATTGGTTTGAATACAATTTTTTTTCATTATTTTTTCAAAATTTTTAGTTTGAAAATTAATTTTTCAAAAACTGTTCTCTCTTGTAACTCGAATTAAGAACAAAATAAAGGAATGGATTTCTGGCTTTAAAAAAGTATTTATTTATTTATTTATTTATTTATTTAATTTAATTAGTCTACAAGCGTTTACAGCTAACAGATTATGGGAAAATCTATAAATATTTATATGTATTTATGTATAATATATATAATATAATATTTATGTATAATAACAAAATAAATATAATTAAAATGAAAATAATAGGACTAAATTAGCCTTAAACAAATTTCTAGAGCTGCTTAGTTCAATAAATTGGCAAACTTCATTGAAATGCCTAATTGATCTACACACTGGTTCATTACTACCATAGCATGTTCTGTGATATTGCTCAAAAAGCAAATTCCTGGAACGTAACGATCTTAACGGTGCATAAATTGGCATTAAAGAGAGTAAGGCAGGGCATCTAATATGATAGCTTAATATGTCCCTCACAAGCATTATACCATGAATAGTTCGTCTTGATTCGAGGGATTTAATACCGAGGAATAAACATCTCGTTTCATAATTTGGAATAAATCTCCATTTCATTTTATAAAATATAAATTTCGTAAAACGTCTCTGAATCTTTTCAATACGAAGAGAGAAGGTCTTAAAATTCGGATTCCAGATAACGTCTGCGTTATTATCCCTTTATATGGCTCTAGTAAGATCTATACTTGAGTATGTATAGATCTTACTAGAGCCATATAAAGGGATAATAACGCGTGAGGATCACTAAAATCGCCACAATTTCGCTTGATAAATCCAAGAATTGAATTAGCTCTTCCGACAACATACTCAACATGAGTTTTAAAAGAGAAAGTTGAGTCAAGCATAATGCCTAAATCTTTAATTTTTTCTACACGAGAGAGTGGGTTAGACTCAATTATATAATCAAAGCTTATACAAGTATTACACTTGAAAAAGGATATAGCACTACATTTTCTTGTGTTTAATTTTAGAAAATTTGAATTACACCATTCTGAGACACGGTTAATATCAGACTGTATGAGAAAACAATCTTCAACGCAAGTGATTTCTAAAAATAGTTTAAGATCATCTGCATAAAGGAGGCACTGGGAATGTTTTATTATAGATGTAATGTCATTTATAAAAATATTGAAGAAAAGGGGGCCCAGATGGCTACCCTGAGGCACACCCGAGCTACATTCAATAGATCTCGAAAAAGAATTATTAATAATTATTTTTTGAGACCTACCAATGAGGTATGATGAGATCCAATTCAAGAAAGCAGAGTGGAAACCAAATTGTTCTAGTTTACGCAATAAGATGTCATGGTTCACAGAATCAAAAGCCTTGCTGAAGTCTGTGTAAATTGCGTCAACTTGACTCTTTTTCTCAATAGATTTTATAATATAAGCTGAAAAAAGTGCCATATTTGTTGTGGTAGAACGTCCAGAAACAAAACCATGCTGCAGGTCTGATATAGATTCCCTTGTTAAGAATTCTAATTTGGTTTTGACGATACTCTCAAACAATTTAGGAATTACTGATAGTTTGGAAATGCCTCTGTAATTTTCTATTAGATTCTTGGATCCAGATTTATGAATAGGCACAAGATAAGAGATTTTCCATTCCTTAAGAAAGTTTCCTTCTGAAAGGGATTTATTAAATAAGCAAAGCAAAGGAAAGCAGAGCGATGTCGAGCAATTTTTGAGAAATATAGCTGGTATCCCGTCAGCGCCAGGTATTGTTTTAGGCTTCAACGATTGAAGCTCCAGCAGCACATCGTTACAACTTAATTGTAGTGCACCAATATCAACCTTACTTGGTATAATGGGCATACTTGTTAAGTTATTGGTATTATGAGTTGAGTATACAGATTGAAAGAAATCAGCGAATAAATCTAGTATCGAGGTGATGTTTGAAGCTTCGATATTCTTAAAGGACATGTTTTTTGGATAACCAGTAGATTTTCTCTTCGTATTGACAAATGACCAGAACGCATTACTATTAGATCTGACATTATCTTCAATATTCATGATATAACCCCTGTAAAGGAACTTATTAAGAATAAAAAAGTCTTTTCGCAATTTTTTGAAGTCAGCGTAATCTGATTCATTATTTGAATGTTTATATTTATTAAAAGCTTTACGTTTGACATTTCTAAGGTGGGTTAGATGCTTATTGTACCACGGAAGCTTTGGTAGTTGTTTCGATTTGGACTTACGAACCAGAGGTATGAATTTAGAAAAACTGTCAAAAACGATTGAAGAAAATCGCATATACATTTGCTCAAGGCTAAGATTTGAGAATTCATTAGACCAGTTAAATGTTTTGAAAAAATTATTTAGTTCAATGAAGTTTGCTTTTTTAAAGTTGAAAAATTGTGAACATTGATCGGATTCACTACCAGAGAAAATATACAATTCAATTTCAATTAATAATTCTTTATGGTGAATAGATTCATTTAAAAGTGAAAAAGGAACTATTGACACTTTGGAATTAAGATAATCATTACATAAGAAAACTAGATCTAAAATATTATTACATGAATTTGTAATTCTATTAATTTGGCTAAGATTAAATGAGTAAAGCGAATCAATAAAATAAAATTCAAAATCTTTGTTCATATTACAAGCTATTAACATATTATCACTGACCGACCAATTCCATACAATGTTTGATAGATTAAAATCACCAAAGCAACATACATTGTCAAATTCAGAGCAGGCATTATTAACAGATTCTATATTCATTAGGTGTTGTTCATACACTTCAAAAGTACTTCTAGGTGCAATATAGCTGACAATTAAGAATAATATAACATTATGTGTTGAATATAAATTTACGGAAATACATAATTGCTCAACATTTAAGTAAGGCAAACCAACTTCTTTACAATTTAGCTTTGTACTAACGGCAATCATAATACCTCCTCCACGTTCAGGGGCAGAGTTACATCTGTCGCGTCTGTAGACAACAAATAGACTTGAATCGAAAAGTTCATACGATGATATACCAGGGTGTAACCAGGTTTCAACGATAATAATAACATCATAATCAAGATGACTAGAATTGTTAAAAAGTTCAGATACTTTCGTGCGAATGCCACTAGCATTATGGTAATATATCTTCAGCGAAGATTTATGACACTTATTAGGCAGAATATTATTATGAATTGGGTGTTGAAGAGAGCTTGAGGGCATAAGGGGTCCCTCTAACATTACAAGTTTTTTGGCTTATATACAAATGGACGAATGTTGACGCCTCTAGGCCAAAAATTATCAACATATATTTTCTTTGACCATACAACAGGAACACCAATTTTAAAATTAACGAATCTCAAAATACGGTCACATTCTTTAAGTTTAACGAGTTTGACGCATAAGATTTCATTTGGGTCAATTCCAAGATTGATGGTTACGAAGTTAATAACCTCATCAGCGGTAGTGGAGGGATGAAAGCTTCCGATATGATACCATTTTATATTTCTCACTATTTTGAGGTCGTTGCATTGTGGTTTAGAACCGAAGATTATTTTACTGTCTAATTTATTGTGAGTAACTGACAAACCTTTCTGCACCTTTGAGCCAACAGAGTCACCACCATCACGAGGAATTTGTGCATTTAATGTTTTTGACCAGGTACCACAAGGTAATACTTCATCAGCAGCAACAGCAGCATTTGCGGCATCGACATCGACAATAATATCGCCGATCATAGTACCAGCGACAGGAGCCGCAGCATCAGCATTGGAAACAGCAACAACAACTTTATCAGCTTCAACATCGCCAACATTAGCCTTCACGGCCGCATCAGCATCAGCATTAGAAACAACAACAACAGCAGCGACATTACCCATCAGATTCGCATCGGAGCTAACAGCAGCTTCTTCTACAGCCACAGTGTCACCGACATATGACGCATCAGAAACAACAACACTTACAGGAACAGCATCGCTCACCTTAGTAGTATCAGAAATATTTTTTTTCTTTTTCTTACAGTCTAATTCATTGTTATTGCTTATTAAATTCGGATATGATGATGACCTGCGAGAGTTATTTGCATTCATCTTAGATGAGTCATTAGCAAAACGAGGAACAACTGGGGAGGCCTTGCTGCTAGATGACGAAAAACGAGACAAAGCGGACGACGAAGCTGCACTTTTATTTGTTTCTTTTTTTGCAACCGTAGGCTTGGGAGGTTCGTTGACCTTAGGTTTTCGTTGCAAACGAGTCGTATCACGAATGTCACGGCTAGTATTAAGACTAACATTTGAGTCTTTGCATTTATGGGCTAACGTTTTAACATGATTATTAAGCATCACGATACTCTTTTGCAAGAGTGAGAAATGATCATTAATTTTTTGTATGCACACATCAAGTTGTATTGTTGTACATTTTTCACATTTATAGAAAATATTTTCCGTTTCAAATATTAATTGAATATAATCAATGGACAAATCAGTACATTCACTATGTGATGGTAAACCGCACAAACCACATGATATGTACTTATCACTGGTTATAGAGTTTAAACATTTGGAGCAAACAAAATTCATTTTAAGCACTGAGCAATTGACTTAACAAGACGACAGCTAGTCTATTACTATAGCATGACATTGTAGGTGTTACTATTGTTTTTTAATATATTTTTTTTTTATTTCAAGTCGATTTTTTTAGAAAATTGCCCATCCCGCCTAAAGGGGGGGAAACAGACACCCGCCCAGGGTTCCCAGGTCCCCAAAACATTTTTCCCCTTTTTTTGACACCAGAATGGTATTTTTTCCCCTAATTTTCTAATAAAAATTCCTTTTTTTTCCCCTTAGTAAATTACGTTTAAATTTTTGAAGAAAGCATTGAAAATGTATTGTTTTGAATTTATCTTGTAACATTTTTGTATTGTACATAGTTTACCTAACTTATATAATAGTGTGTTAATCAAAATATTTTATAAATTTAGTCATTCTATCCTTTGTTCCGCTATGAGAAAGACAAAAAATAAAAGATTAAGCTTTTTCTGTTTCCTTACGAAATATAATGCTAACAGCCTTTTTCTTAAAATCTTTGTCGGTTCATTCTTCTCACCAAAAAACTGTAACTTCATGCAGGAAAAGGTAAGGCCGTGTTCGAATTGGTTTGACGCTTCTACAATCTATACGAGATTCACCTAAATAGTGTCAAAACTGAACATTCTGATAAAATTTGGCGAAATTTTAATTTAATTCGCAAACGAAATTTTCACTAATAGATTCTTTAATAGGTTTTCACATCAAAATTTGAAAATTTATGAAAAAATGTAAGAAATTTCATGTTTCCAACTAGACCTTATGTAGTAAAAAAAAAATGAGTGAAGGTGTTGCACGGTTGTATTGGCATATGATTTGCATTTAATAAAATGCAAAGAATAGAACATTTATTTTTCCCCTTTTCGGATTTTTTTCCCCTTTTTTTAGGCTCTCCCCTTTTTTTCCCCTTTCGCATTATAAAATCGGCAAGAGTGGTGCTTTTCCCCTTAATCTAGGACACTGCACCCGCCTTCCATACGATTTTTTTATTGTTTTAACCCAAGCTACTCGCTCTAGCCTTTTGGTGCACCTTATACCGAACACCCTTTATAGTTCCATTAAAACTATGTATTGCCCTTATGGTATAAGATTACATCAAAAACCGGTACCGGAAATGGCAATTTTCTGCCCAAACGGTCCCCAACAATGTTTGTCTGCCTACCATTTTCGTAAATGTCACACCATGTTTTATGAAATAGGAGCTGAATTTTGTATTGCCCCGATAAGGTAGGTAATCTTACGCTCGCCTCCCGTACTATATTCCATTCTATCGCACTTCTGGGGTGGTTGTTAAATCAATCTTTAGCCTATTCAGGCTCCCCACTGCATGTGGCCTCTCTTAGGTCCGGAGATTCCACGTACAGATCCCAAATTCATTGTCCTTTTTTCGTTCGCTGGGGTCGTCAACATTAAAATCATTTATATCTGAGGCTTGTTGTTGTTTCGAAACCGATTAGTTTTTCCCTGAGAAGTTACATCAACGTACAACCCCCGACCTGGAGGACCCTTAGTATAACTCAAAGGTTGAGGAGCCGGAGTGACTTAGTGGGAACACTCCTCCCGCTCTCTCGTTTGCTGCCGCCTAAAACCGTCCTTAGAGATTAGAACCCCATCTTCAATTAAAGTAACTAGGCACCCGATGTTCACGGGGAGTTGAGAGTAGCAGCCATATTATTGATTTCAGGTGTAGGAAGTTTTAACTTGTCCTTTAATCCACATTTTTTAGACCCGAATACTTAAACCTATGTCCATATTCACTTAAAAAAAACATCGAACTCGGTGGAATAAAAATAACTAAAAAAAACTGTTAAACTGTTAAAATATAACTGAAAAAAACATTTAAAAGCTTCGTTATATCAATAATTTGGCATTTGTAAAAATGCTTTAAATTTTTTGTGGCTTGCTTCTGCGTTTCGTAGTATGAGTTTACACTCGAGTTTAATAACTTTCACTGCTCCTTGGAAGGCTGTTTAAATTAAATCGAATTAAACTTGACAGGGTTGAAAACGAGCAGTATAACGAGTGAATGTTATTAGCTTGGTTAGGGATCTGGGTTTGACTTACTTTAAATCAAGGTGTAAATTTTAAACCGGATTTAAGTGACTGAAAAAAGCATGTGTCCTCTTGAACGCACCAAGTCTACCCTTTGAACATCATCATGTACATAGGTCAACAGAGAAAATTTTATAATCATTTCGAATGGGCAATACTTTCTAAAAACAAAAACATGTGAAAATAATAATTAAAAAAATAAAAACAGTAACCCTGGGAATATATATTTTTCTCTTGGTCATACTGATCAATTTACTTCTTAATAAGAATAACAAATATTAATAATAACCTTTTTTTTACAGAATATGAACTGCGATTGGAAGAAAAAACAAACAAACAGTGTCCACAGGAGGTTTATTGTCAGAGATTCCAATTGTCAATCTGCTTATCTAACAGACGGATCCATATTAGACTTCGATCTTTTGAATATTGAAAATGAAACCAAGTCACTTCAGGAATTGCAGACTGAAGTAAATGCGCTCATAGAATTTCGAAACATAGTTATTGAAACATTTCCAGATTTGAAAAACAAAATGATGTCAACGCGTTCAACAGTTTTATCAAAAAGGTAAGAATAATATTACTTTACTTACGCGATGCGAACCAAAATTGTAGCGTTCATTCGCAAGATTATTTAATTTTTTTTTATTTGATGCAGTTCTGACCGATTTTGACAATTTTTTCCTTCTATTGGGTAAAAATATCTTTTGTTTTTGTTTTTAATAAAAATGAAGCCGACGGATATACTCCTCTTTTATTTAAAACTACTGATGTATGTAGGTACAATCGATATAAATCTGTTTGACAAGTTTTTGTTTTGACCTATCCACAAAAATTTCAAATCGAAATCTGTATTTGGCAAAACAGATCTTCATTAATGAATCTTATTTATGTACTAGTATCGCCCAGCGGCCGAAATTCGGCCAACAAAAACTGACACACAGTAGGGAAAATAAAAAAATAAATTATAAGAGAAAGCTAATTCTGCGAAATCGTGCCATTGTTTACTTAAAGTATTATACAATATACATATATATGTTTCCACTCTCTTTATCAATTAAGTATCATCTGACCATCAGTTACCAACTTTAAAATTAATTTAAAGTTTGGTAGACGCTCATACGCCACCATGAAAGTGCCTTAAATTTTGTTTTAAATTAATTTATTAAAATCAAATTTAGTATTTGAATTTAAGAATTTTTTTACCAGTAGTTTCGAACACATAAAACAAAAAAAAAATTAAATAACCGTTACTAATATTGAGAGCTTTATACACAAGAGATTTTTACTAAATTTTCGTTTTGTTGTATCGTTCGCTTGGTTACCCCAAAAAAAAAAAGAAGTTTATTTTCTGCTATAATCTGTGTCAGTTTTATTGAAATCGCTCAAGGAACAACGAAGATAACATTTTTCGAATCCGACCCCGTACTTGTATAAACACATCCCTCATGCCACCCATTCTCTTTAAACTCTCTCTAATAAACATTGTCAGTACAGGCCTTCTTATGAGAAAGCTTTATTCAAATCAGTGGGACCTACCAAATTACTTAGGTACTCCATGAATCAAAATGTCACTTATATTAACCATAGTCTTCCCATAGCATTGTTTTTGTAATTTCTTCTTTAAGCGACGAACTGTACATCCCTCATGACCTATCTAGCCCACAGCCGTAGACACAATGGGTAACCAAACAAACCGCCAAATAAGTTACCATTGTGAAGATTACCTACATCAAGAAACTACCTGTTCCTTTTTCTATAGTTTGTGTTGCTAGAGCTTACAGAATTAATGCTTTTTTTAAAGCTCTAAGGACCAGAAAAAGTATATTTATTCTGCATGCTACGGCATCGCGGTAAGAGTTAGTGCGATAGACTTATGCACTACGCTACGCTGCAACCAAACTTATGTAGATGCCAACGTCCTATTTTTCCTGTAATGACAATCTTTGTTTGATAGAGTATAGGACAGAACCTTGAACGCACCGCTGCAACCTGCGCAGCCAAAATCGCTCATAACATCTCTCATGCAGTTTCCCGTTGACCACGCTTAATGAGATTTGTAGTGAAACGTTTGTTCGAAGTGAGTACTGTTTTGAAAACTTTGAAATGTCACACCTAATTTTGTTTTAAGCTTGATTCACATTATAGTGCCGATATCGATACAGTCTTGATACGTTCTTACTCCGATAAAATATTCTTACACATAAAATAATGAGTATATTCACACCATCGATACCGCTCCGATACCGATACACTCTCGCTCCAGTTTCGATTCATTGGAAAGAATATTTTATCGGAGCGAGAACGTTATTGATATAGTTTCTATGGGAAAAAAAAGTAAAAAATATACACTTGTCAAAAAAATTAAGGGAACAAAAAAAAAAATCACTTTTTTTAGTGTTTTTTGAAAAGATGTATCTCTGTGAAAAGTGCTCGTATTGAGATAAAACAAAAAGCATTCTAAAGCTTTATATTTTTTGTTTTGATAAATTTCAGCAAATGAATTTTTAAAGGTACCGTTATTGCGCAATCATAAGAAGAAGCACGAGCCAAAAATTTTAATTATTTTTTTTTTTTTTGAACATTGGCATTTTCTTTGAAAATTTTTTTTGAGTCAAATCAATGCTTTTTTTCGATAACTTGTTTATTCAGTTTTAAGGTCGTCTTTTTTCATCATTCTACAATTTTTTTTCAGAAGAATATCTGGCTTTGAATGAAAAAACAGACTTTTGACTTTGACTACCAATATCTTCGCAAGGAATGACGGACGGAAAATTTAAGGGTAGTTTTAAAAACGGAAATTAATTTTCTACAAGATTTTTTCAAAACATTATAACGATTATTTTTTTTAGCTCCTCACCGTTTAATTAAGAAAAGGTCAAAAAAAGGACTGTTTAAAGACTTTTTGTAAATCTTTTACTGCTTTACAAATATTGACTGCAGGACTTAATTTAGTAAAACATTTTAAAGAACTATAGACCACCAATATTTCTGTAAAATTTAAAATTAATCCATTAAACCGTTTTCCAGTACCGAATGATCAAAGTCGTAAAAAACAATTTAAGGAACAAATTGGATGCTTCATAAACATTGTGAAATTGTCGTCAAAATGGGAAAAAAAAGAATAATTTCTGTCAACTTTTTTCACAGTTTTGCGTTAGTTACAGTTACATAAGCGTTAAAAAGAAAGAAAAACATTTTTTCAAAAAAAAAAAAAAAAAAAATGGAACAAAAATTGAATAATTTTTTCAAAATTTTAAAATTTGAGTTGTAATTTTTTTTCTCGAAAAGATGTTTTTCTTCCCATTAAAATCTCATCAGTATTGTAACTAATGCAAAACTGTGAAAAAAGTTGACAAAAATTGTTCTTTTCTTTCCCATTTTGATGACAATTTCACAATGTTTATGAAGCACCCAATTTGTTCCTCAAATTGTTTTTTACGACTTTGATCATTCGGTACTGGAAAACAGTTCAATGGATTAATTTTAAATTTTACAGAAATATTGGTGGTCTATAGTTCTTTAAAATGTTTTACCAAATTAAGTCCTGCAGTCAATATTTGTAAAGCAGTAAAAGATTTACAAAAAGTCTTTAAACAGTCCTTTTTTTGACCTTTTCTTAATTAAACGGTGAGGAGCTAAAAAAAAAATTCGTTATAATGTTTTGAAAAAATCTTGTAGAAAATTAATTTCCGTTTTTAAAACTACCCTTAAATTTTCCGTGCCGTCATTCCTTGCGAAGATATTGGTAGTCAAAGTCAAAAGTCTGTTTTTTCATTCAAAGCCAGATATTCTTCTGAAAAAAAATTGTAGAATGATGAAAAAAGACGACCTTAAAACTGAATAAACAAGTTATCGAAAAAAAGCATTGATTTGACTCAAAAAAAATTTTCAAAGAAAATGCCAATGTTCAAAAAAAAAAAAAATAATTAAAATTTTTGGCTCGTGCTTCTTCTTATGATTGCGCAATAACGGTACCTTTAAAAATTCATTTGCTGAAATTTATCAAAACAAAAAATATAAAGCTTTAGAATGCTTTTTGTTTTATCTCAATACGAGCACTTTTCACAAAAATACAGCTTTTCAAAAAACACTAAAAAAAAGTGATTTTTTTTTTGTTCCCTTAATTTTTTTGACAAGTGCACAATTCATGTAGGTATAGTTAGATATATGTATGTATCTATGTATTTTAAATTAATAGAAAGGAGAACAAATGAATTAAATAATTTTGAATCGGTATCGTTATGGGAGCGGCAATGTGAATAGAAAGGGATTCTATCGGAGCGAAAACGTTTCGGGACTGTATCGGTATCGGCACTATAATGTGAATCAAGCCTTAATTATTAAATAAAAAAAATTCGTTCTCGTTTTAAGCAAAGTACACTATAATCATTTTCTCATATGAGTGATTTTTGCGCAAAAATATATAAAACTGTAATTTTCCCCGCTTTACGGCAAGTTTTGCAATTTCATTTTTTCACCAAAAATCCATATCTATAATAGTCATCATCCCTCAAAATGTCAAGCTTCTTAACGCACCTCTTAAAAAGATAAAAATCAATAATCTCAAAAAATTAAAGTAACCCTTACCGGTCCCTAATGCCTTCATATGCACATAATTTTTGATTTCTGCACATCTGTGGGACAAAACCTTTCTATAGGTATATCACTCATGCATTTCCGTTGAGTATTAACGGAGAAAAGTGAAGCCATCGAGTCAAGTGGGTCCGCTCTTTGCATAGGGTAGCCATCTTTTACTGTCACATCATTTAGACGGCGATAATCGACGCAAAAAAGGAAAATTCTCCGTCTTTCTTTCCTACGAGGACTACTGGGGATAGCCAAGGGCTATGCGACTTGCGAATGATGCCTTGACGAGCCATGTCAGTGATCAGAGATGTAGCTATAGTTTTCTTGGACCATCGAAGGCATCGATGAACCTGTTTTATAGGAGTCGACTTGCCCGTATTTATGTGATGTTTCAAGACACTCGTGTGACCAAGTTCATCTGGACTCAAGCAAATACAGTTCGATAACGGGTCAGAAAATCGTCAGCTTTAATTTTTTGATCTGCAGTTAAAGATGAAGCTAAACAAGAACTAAGATTATTGACCTCCACTGTGTTGAATAAAAGTTTGAACTGCAAAGTTAAGGCATCTTGGTAGACATCACCATGAAGGGGAATATTTATGTCTTGCAAACGAAGTACGTTGGATTCCAAGTCTATCAGACATCGAAATGAACCAAGAAAGTCAACTCCAAGTATACAATCCTGATGTATGTCCGCGACTATAACATTCAGCTGTGTTGTAAGCGATTCGAATTGAAACATAACCTCAATTGACTCTTGTATGGGTGTAAGGTGTCCCGCGATGCCCTTGATGAAAGACATAGAAGGCTTAAGCTCAGAAAGTTAGATGGGTGAGAGCACTTTTGAATGAACAACTGTATGAGAAGCGCCAGTATCCACGACTATATGATATGGGTAAGTCTCGATGCACCCTCGTATATAAAGAACATTTCTGTCTAAGCCGGCAGAATTTATAATTGGTACTATGTTTATGGCTGACTCATGTCCCTCGGAGCCAGCGAGTTGTAGTTCAAATTCTTCATCTGTGAATGGTGATGGTTTTTAGGTAATGACGCTTCTTTGTCATGAACCTTGCGGATTTTGATTGCCTGAAAGTCTGGAGAGGTAGTGATTACTTCGAACTCCAAAGGTTCACCCACCTGGATATAAGGACTCCCAGGCGCGCATGAAAGTAAAGTTTTCTTTTCAGTGAAGTGCAATCGATGAAGCCATATAAATTTTTGAAGTGATACCATCTTACTTTTCCAGAATAGCGTGTCGAATCGAGAGGAAGATCTTTTTGAGGGGAGTATGTTTTGTCGAGCGTATGGGCACCGACGCACCAGCCCGACGAGTCTTCGAATCTACCCCTGACGGTCTGCGCAGCAGAGGAAGACCCCACCTTAGGTGGCGCACACAAGTGGAGAACGACCTCAACCAACTTGGAGTGCGTAACTGGAGGCAGGTAGCTAGTGACCGAGCTGGCTGGAGGGGCTTGTTGGTTGAGGCCGTAGTCCATCCTGGGATGTGAGCGCCATCTAAAGTAAAGTAAGTAAGTAATGTTTTGTCGACCGAGCGGCTAGGGACGTTCTGGGCCAAAATAGTGTGTTTCGTCAGCGGTGGCCATTTAAGCTGACGAATTCCCGTTTTCCGAACTTTCTCTTTCTTCAAATTGGGCAAGTAAAATATTTGCAGATCGCATTGCTGCTCTGGTGGCAATACGACTCGATTCAATTCTATCGGCGATCTCCAAAGCATTGTGGAGTGATTTGGGTTCACTTTCACGTACTCTTCATTGAACTTCACTATCGGAGATGCCGTCAAGAAATTGTTGGATGCATAAACTGTCGAGGACATCTCTTTTCAAAGAGGGATATACTAATCGAGCCAACCGTGGGACATCGTTTATTCTACGAGTTTCTCACCATTCTTTTGATATCTGGTGCTAAATACAGCGTATGTGTTTCCAGATTGCATGGCTGCCCTAAAACGTTTCCGAAGTGCTGTTGTCAGGAGTGAATATTTCGATAGAGTTTCGCTTTCTAATGACCCCACATAAGACAATGCATAACCTCTGAGACTTGCCGAAAGAAAAATTGAGGGTTGCATGTCGGACCATTCGTTAGCTTTAGAGACCTTGCGCAGATGTGTCTTGTAATCTTTCCAAGAAGATTTTCCATCAAACTCCATGAGGTGAATAGCAGGTCATCTGAAAATACTGCCGAATGTCGTTTGCGGAAGGTAATCTGATCGGAAGGTAGAAAAACGATGGTCACGATCTTCTCGATTACTTGGTTGGACGGTAGCTAGTCCTTGCGGCAATGTTCCTGTATGAACACGATTGTTGAGTGAAATTTGTCCTAGAGAGTTCGATGCAGCGAGGTTGTCTTCTTGTTCTCGTTTGGTAGGTTGGATAGCAGCTGGCTCTTGTGGCGATATTCCTAGATTTTAAATGGATGAGTTTTCGTTCGAAAGTGCAGATGTCTGGATGCCACTATCAGCAAAGACGCGATTTGCAAAAGCTGAAGCATTGAGGGCTGTGCTCTCCAAATCGAATACTCGTCTGGTCAAGTTAACTGATAGTTCGTCCAGGCGATTTCCAATGTCATGGATGGCAGTAGAAATCATAGAGTTTTCGATGTTGTTATTGGGTGGTGGGCTATTCATTTTCATGAATTTTTTTAGAGATACCTCACATCTGACCAAATGTTAAGAATAAACAGAAAAGAAACTTTATTTTATCTTTTTATTTTACAAAAATTTACTTAACCTAGAGGCTGACCACGCTGCTTGCTCTCGGGCTGTAATGTAGATCTGTTTGCGTGGCGTATCGTTTTTCGTCGGAAAACGATGCAGGCTGCGAAGCAAACATCAATTACATTCAACATTTTGGAATGAACAACAACAACTTATATGTGCGCTTACACCAAGTTAGGCTGGAGTTATAGCTATTTCACGAGTGCCAACTCGATCATCAGACTCCTTATTAGTGGTGTTTAGTCTAGTTCTGGCTGATTTTAATTGACAAATCTCGCATGCCTTCACTGGGAGTCGAACCATGGATCAAGCTCTTCAGAAGCCAATGTCCTACACGTCGCGTTACTGAAGCCACTTGATAAGCTCTTTCCCAGTACTAGTTTTATCATTTATTAGCCCAGTAAGAATATACGAAAAAATGCCAAAGAAAGGAAAAAATTAGGTAGAGGCTGAAATTTGGCATGGACGTTGGTAATGGGACTCTTTTAAACTGAGAGAGTTCCTCATCGATCCGATGACCGGTAGGTCCGTTATAAGGGGTCCAAGGGCCTTAAAATGAGATTTTGCAAATATCTCCAAAAGGGTTTGTTGTAGAGAAAAAATTTGTTCCTGAATCTTGTAGGTTTTTTCATAGCATTAACCGTTAAAAAGTTACAGCAAATAAAAACTTAAAAAATCTCTTAAAGGGGGTCAAATGTCATGAAAATATGGGAGTTTTTTTTGCAAATATCTCAAAAACAGTCCAGTCCTGTAGCCCATGTAATTCCAAACAAAAATGCATTTTCACTTTTTTTGCTTTAAAATGTTACAGCAAATGGAAAAGTCAAAAAATCTCTAAAAAAAATAAGTGGCAAAAAGTCATAAAAATGGGAGTTTTTGGCAAATATCTCAAAAACGATTTGTGTTGGAGATAAATTCTATTCACCAATCTTGAAGCTCATATATTTTCAAACAAAAATGCCTTTCACTTTTTTCTGTAACATTAACCGTTAAAATGTTACGGCAAATCAAAAAGTCAAAAAATCTCTAAAAAAAGGGGAAAACATTCATGAAAATGGTAGTTTTTGGCAAATATCTATCTTAAACACGTTTTGTGCTAGAGAAAAATGTTATTCCCCAATCTTGTTGCGCATGTTATTTTCAACAAAAATGGCTTTTCATTTTGTTAGTAGCATTTTTGTAAAAGGGTATAGTATTTCTAACATGGCAAAATCGCAAAATTAACCAAGCTGTGTACTTTCTTCCACACCACCTTAGAGGTGCTTTTTTATGTGGTATCCCAGCAGGCCTATTCCACAGTGTTAGAAAATTATCAAAATTTCTAATAAAAAGTAGGTGATAAAAAGCAATAGTAATAAAGCAATTTTCTTCCATACAACCCTCACTGGCCCGCTCCTTAACACACGTGTTAGCTAGCACACGGATAGACAACTTGTTCGGATAGACAACTTGTTCGTTGTAATTATTAATAAACATATCATAATAGTTCCAGTCTGTACCACTTCAAGTATGACAACCCTTCATCAAATCGCGGAAGTATTCTTATACATGTGTCACACGCATGCACTGATTGGTGAAAAATATTCTTGTAGTTGAACCGGTTATTATGAAATGTAAGCATGTGTGTGTTATGAAGTTACCCTTAAACGCCAAATTTGGCGAGTTAAAGTTATCCGCTCGCTGTCACCATGTCACAGACCATTACATATTTATTAATACGAAATGCAAGTTGACAGATGTGTTATTTTTATCCTTCCGTTGTTTTCCGTTTATTGATACTGGGTATAATATATGAAAATTAGATGCAAAAAAACACGCGCGTGCATTAAAAATAGTTGCTTTAAACTTTATGGTAAGTGAAAGAACGGTATCCGATCTCAAAAAAATTCCATCAATTCCTCTGATATGTTAAAAAAAATTTCGGCCCCAAAAATTTAAATTAAATTACTCATACGACACTTTTGACTTTTTGAATTGCTGTAACTGTAAATGCTACGTACATAGTGAAAAGCCATTTTTGTTGAAAATAATATGAGCTACAAGATTGGAAAAAAAAAAACATTTTTCTCTAGCACAAACCGTTTTTGAGATATTTGCCAAAAACTCACATATTTTCATGACATTTGACCCCCTTTAGAGATTTTTTAACTTTTCATTTGCTTGTAACCTTTTAACGGTTAATGTTACGAAAAAACCGAAAAGACCATTTTTGTGGAAAATCGCCTCAGCTACAAGATTAAGGAACATTTTTTGAGATATTAGCAAAAAACTCATTTTTAGATCCTTGGACCCCTTTATAACGGACCTAGCGGTTATGGGATCGATGAAGAACTCAGTTTTTAAAAAGTCCTATTACCAACGTCCATGCCAAATTTCAGCCTCTAACTAATTTTTTCCTTGCAAAAGTCTATTTTTCCTAGACTATTATCAATTTGTGAAATTGCCAAAGAAAAAATCAAACGAGTGGAAACTCGTCTATATACTTGAATTTACCACTAATCCTGCAAATACATTTCCAAAGATACTCCCCCTGCTTGGAAAAGCACGGCTCCGGTGAGTAGCAAAAAACATTTAAGAAATAGCACAAATATTTTAAAACTATTTATAGAGTTATTGAAGTATAAGTTTAAATATAATTCAAAATAACTTTTATCATAGCGACACGAGATAGTAAAATTATAATAATACTGACAACTCAAAATTGTAAACAAAACTTTTGACAGTTCAGACACAACATCACTACTGACAGAAACTAAAAAAAATTTTCGTGAACAAAAGGAATAGGAGACGATGGCAGACAAACTAGACGATATTCTTGGGTTGCTGTCCAAGCTAAAAACTGATATAAAACAGGAGATAAGGGAGCAAACCGGGCAACTTTCAAATAAAATAGACGATTTAATCAGAAAACAAAATGCAATTGAAGAAAGACAGAACTACTTAGACGGAAAGATATGGAAAGAACTTTAAAACGGAAAAACATTGTTCTATACAACATAAATGAAAATCACGAAGAAACTAACGAGGATCAGCAAAACTTTATTTTACATCTTTTTAAATAGGAATTACTTCAGCAACTTTCAAACTTTGCGGAAATACACCATGAATAATAATTTTGTTGTATAAATGTTTTAAAATATCAACTACATTGAGATTAATTTTTTTAACAAAATTATTGAAAAAACTATTTGAAGTAAAAGAATACGAATTATCCAATTCTTCAATAATTTTATATATTTCAAACGAAGATATCGTACTAAAGAAAAAGCTATTCGATTGAAAAACTTCATTAAACAATAATCTGGACAATTTACAGCCTGCATCAGAAATAGTATTTTGGGCTATCTGAATAAAGTATTAATTAAATATTTTTGCCATTTTAGAATGATCATCATTGTTCAATGTTCCAAAAACAATGTTTGATGGAGTATCATGAGCTATGTTTTTGTTGAATAATTCATTGACTATGCCCCATTTTAAATCTTTTTTTAAATCTCCTTTGGCTTTATTGAACTTGTGCATATAATAATTTTCTTTGCAAATAGGAACTTCCACATTAATCTCTATACATAAAACTTCATAGTTTTCGCGGAACAGCTCTTTATTTGGATGTTTCTTACACTTAAGTCTCAGTTGATTTTTAGAACGGATTTTATTTAACAAATAATCAGACATCCATAGCTTGAGTTTTTTTAATTCACCTTTTCTTTTCCTTCTTACTACTTTTGAACTTTGATCAACATAGCCATTTAATAATAAAACAAAATTGTCAAAAGCAATTAAAGGATCAAAATCGGTATAAGCTCTTGACCAATTTTCAAGAATCGTATAAGAGTTAAGCAGTTCAAAATTAGTTTTGGTAAATTGCTCATGATAAACCTGTTTCTTTATATTAATTTGAATATTTTTTTTTAAATTAAAACATAAGCAAGTCATACAATGATCAGAAATTTTAAAATCAGATATTGAACTAGTTAGGGTTAGTTTAGTTTTTATATCAATTCTTGCTTACATATGATCAATACATGTTTTGGATGTTAGAGTTATTCTTGTTGGTTCATTTATACACGATATTAGACCATGGGTTTAAAATAACGATTTGTAATTTTCAACTATTAAGGAATCAGATAGCAAATCTATATTTATATCACCAATCATAAACAAGTGCTTAGAATTGTTAATCAGTAATGAGTTAAGCTCTATAATCTATAACCTATAAAAACAAATTTTACAGAATTTAAAACTACAGAAATCTGAAGCATATCAGAGTTTTGAAGATTTGTGCTAACAAAATCACAATTCAAACTTTCATCAATAAAAACAGCAGTAAAACCTGACGCATAAGAATTATTACAATTTGTTATAAATTAAAACCGGGAATATTAAACAAATCTTTTTCATGCTCATAACTCCAAACTTCAGTCAGAAAAATAAATTTAGGCTTATTAACGAAGGATTCTAAGTGATACAAAAGCAGATCAAATTTTTTACGAAGACTTCTAATATTTTGTTGGACAATAAAAAAACTATTTTTATAATCATCGAAATGAAAAACAGTTCTACAAAATTCTTTTTCAAAAAAACAAAAAGGAGTAACTAATGACGCATGATTTAAGTCTGATAAAAACATAACTAAATGATTTTATTATAAAAAAATAAATAAATAAATTTGATGGCACAACAGCTCATGAAGAACTAGGGCCTAGTGACTTACAACTCTCAACCATTCCTGTGTGCGTGTCTGCAGGAATGGAGGGGACCTACAGTTTATTGCCGAATCCGAACGGCTAACGAGCAGCACTTTTCTGTGACAGGAGATACTCTTGGAAGATTTGTCAATTCCTCGCAAGAGGCAGTAGCCGTTTTTTTTTTAAATAAATAGGTGGCGAGGCTGGGGATCGAACCTTAGACCTCCGGCATGACAGTCCATCGTACTAACCATCACGCCACGGCTACTACTGATTGATTTTATTAAGATCATCAAAAGATGAAATGCGATAAGTGGTTTCTTCTTCTTGCTTCTTCATTTGAACTACTCCGTTTTTTATCCAAAGATATTGATATATCTTTTCTTTTTTAAATTGATTGGCTTTGTTAAATAACATTCTATTAAAACTAGTTAAGCTTTCATTTATAAAAATGGGTTTACTGCCAAAATTATTACCAAATAAACTTGTATTAATTTGATTCTTTTTTTATTAAAAATTAGTTTCTGCTTACATTCCCTTGATTTGAATTTAACGCAAACGAATTGAATTGAAGTTTTTTGAGACTTTAATATAACATGTTATAGAGAGAGAACATTTCGTTAATAATAAGAAATACTGCGGCGATCAAGTATTGCCTGCTCTGTCAGTTACAAATGATTGCCTATTGGCTGTTTTAAATGTTAGTTAGACTGCTCTTGCTCAGGAGCAGGTGACTGTGTGTCACCTATATTTATAATTATAACAATATATACAAATTCTTACAGACTAACTTAAAACTACGGAGGAGCGAGAGTATACGCAGTATACTTATACATGATTGACTTGTTCGTATGGCGAATGCGCCTTGGCGTTTTGTATTTAAAATAGAATAGTGTTGTTAAAAAATGAGATGTAAAAGAGCAAGATACATTTAAAGATTACATTTGTGGTATTAGATAGTGTATTTATATAAAAAGATAGATACCTGTGTTTACATTTACATAAATTTTGATTAATATCGAGTTGGGTTTGAAACTTTTTATGATGAAATTTTTAACTACAGATAGGTTAACATATTGTATTTGATTTGAGTATTTGTGTATTGATTTATTACAGTGTGATAGATTATTTAAAAGCGGGTAAAGAGCAGAGAAAAAGTTACACGAAATTATAAATATGTTACATTCAGAACATAACAAAAAGTTACACGAAATTTTAAATATGTTACATTCAGATGGCTGTTTTACTTATTTTCTTTTTTTATTTTGTATTGTATTTGAATTGATTACAAATGTTAAATGAATTTTTTGTATAATTTTTTTTTTTACTTTATGTTTCATGTTTATTTCTTTTTATTAGGATTTTGTTTTTTTTTTTGTTTTGTTTTGTTTTTTTTTTTTTTTTTGTTTTGGTTTTTTGTTTTTGTTTTTTTTTTTTGTTAATAGTGAAAAATGACTTTTAAGTTTGTTTCTAATACTTATACTGTTTGCTAATTGTGTGTGGTAAATACTAGCTGGTATAATACTAGCTGGTTACTAATATTGTGTTAGGTCAAGTTATGAGATTTATCAAAGTAAATTGTTTATGAGTATAGTGGGATAGTAAGATCAAAATTAGCAAATAGTATGTACATAAGTATACCCAGAATTGGGAGTTGTCTGAGACTTAAACTATGTTTCCACCGAAGGTTTATCTCAGTTTAGATTATATAAATCTATTTGGTGTTTTCACCGCACAAAAAGATTAAAAAGTAGATTTATTTTGACAGTTCGCAGATGTTGTTTCACTCTTTCTAATGGAGTTGGAGTGAGGCAGAAAGTTTCATGTATGTCCCCTTTCCAATGAATGCATTCAGTGTGAGAAAATATAGGCCAGTTCGAGTTTTAAAACTATTCGACCTATGAAGATTTAACAAGATTTATTTCAAATCTTCGAGATTTAGGAAATAAATTTGTATGGTAAATCTTCAGGATTTGAAAAAGATTTAGGTAAATCTTCTTAAATCTCGGTTTTGTGGTCGGTGGAAACGTAGTATTAAGTGCTAAGATATGATATTTTTTTTTAATCTTATTAAACAAGTACCTACATGCTGTAGGTTTCCAAATTTGTGAATCAAGGCGATCTAGCCACGGGTATGCCCCGGAGTGGCTTCAGTGTAGAATGATGGAATAAGAGCATCAGGAGCCGACTCAATGCTCAACAGGGAGACTCCAGACGGCAAGGGATATATTTTCGATTCCCAAGCGCTTATTGTTCCGGATGAGACTATGTCATTAATTAGGTGATTATCGAGGAGGTTGAGCTTGGATATGGTTAGTTAGGGTTTTATAAAAAAGAAGTTTGGATTT
Source organism: Epistrophella euchroma (assembly GCA_947049315.1). Lineage (NCBI taxonomy): Eukaryota > Metazoa > Arthropoda > Insecta > Diptera > Syrphidae > Epistrophella > Epistrophella euchroma. The sequence continues at coordinate 98,797,630 of OX346246.1, forward strand.
TTTGTTGATGCATGTGTGTCTGAGAAACGGCATAAGTGCATTCGATATTTTCTGAGATTTAACTAGGGCTGCTCTGGCTTGCTTGTTGAATTTGAAAGGGTTAGTAAATGTCACGCCTAGGTATTTAAGCTCGTTTTTACATTGAATGACTGAGTCGTTGATTCTGAAACGATTGGTTTTGTTATTGTTGTTGAATCGGCAATTTTGTTGTTGTTGTCTTTTGCAGTCATCTTGCTTCTTATTGTTTTTACATAACAATGTTTTATGTCATCAGCTGTGATACTTTCAACGATACCTGTTAACAGCCTCAGTGTCGAGGTAAATACTCTGTCTTTGTTTAATGCATCAATGCATTTATGCAGTGTGTTTTGTTGCATTATTGTGTTTTATTGCATTATATTGACTCTGAGCATATCAACCTTCTTTATTAAGCTGCGTTTGTCTTCTTCGAGTGTGCAAATCAGAGACAAAATATTGCGGTTAATCTCCTTCAAAAAGATTATTTTCTATTTAAAGACAGAATCTCTTTGATATGAGTGATATGAGTAGAGTTGCTGTTATCAGGGGAGACAAAAACGGCTGATTTTTGCGATTGAGTTGGAGTTGTGATGGAATGCGATGGCTGAAGCAGAGACGAAATTAGTTGCTGTTGTTGTCAGTGCTGTCGTTTTCCAAATTCCGGGGGTAGCACTTGTCAGAAAATTTGGGGAGCATTATTTTTAAAAGCTGAGGAGCCCCTAAAAATTCAAAATAATTCATTTAATAATATGATTCCAAATGAAAAGAGACAAATACTTTTTTCTATCGAAACATAACAATTTTTAATATTCATTTTTGCAAATGAGTTTTGTACAATCAAAAGAAACAGCACGAGCAAATTTTTTTTTTTTTTTTAAGAATATAATTATCTTATTTTTTTTTGTTAACCCATTAAGGCCCATTTGCTGAAATGAAACTTAAATATTTATGCTTTAAGTTGAGCATAAATATGTTATGCTTATGTTTTTCCTCAGCGTAAACTGTCACATAAGCTCTGAACTTAAATGAACTTGTTTATCTAGCTTTAATGTCATAATTTTTTGTTGTTCTATAAATTTTCTTCCCAAGAATATCTGACTTTGAATGAAGAAAGACAACTTTAAATTTATTAACCAAGTTTTGGAAACCTGAATTAATTTTCTACAAGAACTTTTCAAAATATTATAGCCAATATGTTTTTTTGGCACCTCAAAATGTTAGTTTTAAAAAAAGGACAAAAAAAACGGCTTTTTATAGACTTAACAAAAATAATCGTAGCATTAAATTTGGTAAAACGTTTTGAAGACCTATTAGACCACCAAATTTTTTAGATTTAAAATTGATCGATCGAACTGTTTTTCTGTATCGAATGGTCAAGTCGTACAAATAAATTAAAGAAACAAATTGTAAACATTGTGAAATCTTCATTAAAATAGAACAGAAAATAATAATGTTTGTCCACTTTTTGTCACAGTAAAGTACGTCTACTTTTTACAAAGGAACAGATACACCTCTTCAAAAAAGCACTAAAAAAAAACTGTATAAAATTATGTTCCCTTAATTCTTTTTACTAGTAAGTGTATAATAAATAAACATAATAGAAAAAGAAAGACTTTTTTGGGCATTATTTTAATAAATAAATACGTAACATCACTTTGTTAAATACTTTCATTGGGAGTTTGACATTTCGAGTAGTTCTTTATCATTACATCGCTTTTTGAAACCTAACAGAAATGTGCAATATTTTTTTGATACAGCGATGTGAAAAAATAAAAATTTGTGTTCATAAAATGTTAGATAATCTTGTTAATTATTTCTTTAATGTGGTGACTTGAGGACTGAGGAGCCATTTTAAAATAAGGGTAGCACAGTAGCCCTTTCCGCAGCAAAGTAGCCAAATGCTACTATAGTAGCCAAAACGACAGCAGTGGTTGTTGTAGTTCATTGCATGTAAATTGTTTAGATGAATGCTGTGATGATTCTTTGGCTGTCGGTGGTGGTGGTGACGGTGGTGTTGGTGTAGTTGGTGATGATTCTATGAGTGGCAGCCGTGGTGAGGGGTGGGTGTTTTTGGTGGAACGGTATATTTAGTATTTTGTTGCTATTTCTTGGTATGCTTACCAGAAGAAGACGCAGATTCAGGTGTTGTATGTATGCCTTTCACTGGAGGCAGGGAGGAACGCAGTGGATCTTGTCTTAATAGGACAACGAAAATCAATGTGGTTTTTTATTAAAAAAGTCTTTGTCACTAGGTTTCAAATTAACACATTTCAAATGAAAGTGACTATTACATTGAGTGCACTGAACTTTCGGATCATTGCGTTCTACTTTTACTTTACATTGTAATATATAGGGTGTCCCGAAACTCAACGTCAAGCGGGTACCGGGTGATAGGGCAGGTTGTGCCCTTTCTGGGATAAGTATGAAAAAATAATCCATCTCGCTTGGTTTAGTAATTATAGCAATATTTAAAAAAATATTGAAAATCGATACCCTAGCTCACATTTTTAGATACAGTGGTCACAAATTTTTAATTTTTGCGGTGTTTTCCTTTTTTGCGTAATCCTTAATAACCATGCTATTGATCGCAATCACAAATCCGGGAATTGATATGGTCAGTTTTGTAAGAAAAATAAAGTTTGACTGAGTCATTGTTCAAAAAAATTTTGTAAATTAACTTTGACACTTCATATTTTTAAAAAAATGTACCACACTACCCTCAGCAAGTTATTTAAAAAAGTGGCCCGTTTCATCAAGATTCCAAAATGGCACAACACTTGCTACTTATTTATTCGTAAAAAATATGATTGCTTTTTTATTTTCAAAAGCACCTCAGTTCACTTCATATCTTTTTTACGTAAATAATGCTTTTTTGTGCTCAAATATCGGTTTTACCGATGTGTATGTAAGATAAACAGAGGTACTTGAATAAGACACTGTTTGCAGTTAGTTATAGTGGGACAGATTAACATTCCACATGGTATGCTACGATCTACGTTCTGTGGGCTACGTTCCTGCGTTTCGGGACACCCTGTATAAGGCGAGGAAATAAAAGATAAATTCTCGTCACGAGTGTACCCTACAACTACGAAATTTTCTTTTGTTAATTTAACTTATTTGCTGTTTAATAATCTAATTAATGTATATTTTGTGCACTTCTGTGGCACAAAACCTTTCCAACGATATATAATTTATATGCCTTCGGCTTTTCTAGACCGCGTAAATATTATTGTGTTTGTTGTTTTATAATATGATAGCCGATTTGCCCGTGTCAGTCGCTTCGCAGACTTAATAATAGCATGTAACATAAATTTATTATATTAAAAAATAAATTATGTATGTACCTATGTACCTACTTATATTTTTATTTCAGTCATCGTCTAGCCTTCGTAGCGATCACTTCGATTTATCTTCGGAAACGATTATATATCTGTCTCTTTCTCGTGTAATCCACGTGTTTTTCTTGCGCAAAAATTTATCTCGGCTAAAAACCTATCAAACCTGTGCTTCATTTCTGTCAAACTTCACGAATCTCTTAACTTAAGCAAAGGCATTATCTATGCTCCCTGTTTAATCAACTGCCCTGAAGACGAAATTGTTAGTCAAATGGCCTCTCAAGGCGTAACCAGTGTTTACAAATTTGTCAAAACCGTTGATAATAAAAAAGTGCCTACTAGACATATGATTCTCACTTTTAATCTCTATAACCACCCAGAACAAGTTGTTGCCGGTTGGATCACAGTGCGTGTTAAAGATTATTTCCCTAACCCTATGAGATGCAAAAACTGCCAAAGATTAGGCCACACCAAGAATCGTTGCTCAGGGAATCCCACGTGCTCAGTTTTTAACCTACCTCCAAACTCACCCATTCCGTGTTCAAGAAAATTATGCGTCAATTGCGAAGGATCACATCCGTCTAACTCCAACGAATGCCCTCGTTACATTCAAGAAAAACGAATTCTCGAAATTAAGACCAAACAAAAATGCTCTATTTATGATGCTAGGAGACTCTACCAAAAAACATTTCAACAAATAAACCCATCAAAATCATACGCCACTCAAATCACAAACTCAAATTCCGCCAAAAATTTCTCCGAGAACAATTCCTCCTCCAAAAATTCTGAACCCCCTCTCTGCCGAAATCTAACAACTCCCGACCCCACTCCTTCCCAACCAAAAAACCTTACCAAACCCGACAGTAAAATTTCTTCTTCCAAAGCAGAAGTACAATCCACTCTACCCCAAAACCCGACGAACATAACCTCTAAAAATTCTTTCGCACCAACCATATTCAACAATTTAAACTCAAACCCCAACACAACTACACCATCTTCTTTAACTCATAGAACCACAATCCCTCGTTTCCCCTCTTTCAAATATAACAAAAACTCTAATGGAAAATTCTCTGATGACAACATTGCGACCGATGTCACAATGAACTAATCCCACATTATCAACTTAATCACTGGCGGCGGCCGCCTCCCGGCGGACTGTCCTTAGTAATTTATTACTATGTTATGCCCGCCGGTGGCGGCCGCCGCCAAGTGCACTAACAAAAAACGCATCCCAGTATTTGTCAGCCTCTAGGCATCCAAATTTCTTAGGATCCCACCTAAACAATCATTCATCAAGAATCAATACCTTGACATAAGGTATTATTTACAACGAAAACAAACCTAAAATAAACTAATTCTAGATTAAACATTCAATTGCAATTCAGCTATCAACCGCTAAAATGTTTACTCTATTCCTCCACTCTTTTCGCAATATACATAACAATAAACCATATTGCGCCAAAGGGTTTTTATTTACTTCAATGATGGTAAAAGTTCTTCAATGGAACTTGGAACACAACCCATCAATCATTTCCCTGCAAGAAACCCACTTACCTTAGAAAAATGACCAATATAAACTCCCGCATGCCTTCCCAAAACAATATAACTCGTATTTCCACAACATCCCAACGAACACCACCGCTAAACAAGGCGTAGGCCTTCTAGTGCACAAATCTTTTGCCCAGACACCTATTCCTATAATCTTTAATCAATTCAAAATAACGATTGTCAATATAATCATTCCACTCGACCAAGCATTTTCAACATCCGACCTAGTTGATATTTTCAATAGAATTCAAACTCCTATGCTGCTGACAGGGGATTTTAACTCTTGGAGCCCCCTTTGCGGTTCCCCCTGCAGCAATACCAGAGGTAAAATAATCAAAGATTTTCTCGCTTACACTAATCTCATTCTGCTAAACGATGGCTCCCCTACCCATTTATCGACCCACAACTCTTAAACTCATGTTTGCCTTTAATAATTTACATGGAAGTGATCACTTTCCAATTCTTTCAACGCTATCAATTGGCAATGAAACATTCAGTCCCAATTTTAGACAAAAGTTCCTTACCGATCGCGCTGACTGGGATTCATTCCAGAAACATGCTGTAAAATTATTAAAGCCACAATCGCAAAATATAAACTAGGAAGCGTCTATAATTATTAAATCTATTAAAGAAGCCGCCAACATTGCGATCCCTCAATCACATAAACACCGTGGCAAGGTAAACCCTCCATGGTGGAACAAGGAAATAAGTGTGTTACGCGCAATAAAACAAAATGTTTGGAAAGCTTTTAATAAGCATCCAAATAACCACAACCTGATCCAATACCGAAAGTCTAACGCCTACTTCCGCAGAGCCGCCAAACTAGCAAAAATGAAATGTTTCGAAGATTTTACTAGTAATATCAACTCCAACTCCGCTTCCAAAGAAATTATGGGCCGACATAAAGCTTCTAACCGGGAAAATTCACTTATCATTTCATTAAAGGGTTAAACATTTTTACAGCAAATTTTTTAAACCGTAGCATCAATACGCAAAAGGCATAATTGCATTGAGCGATGCTGTAGGTAATCGATTTCTTGGTTTTGATTTTACACTATTCATATAAGAAAATGTTCTTAAACTACAACGTTGCTGACAGGCAAAGTTAACAATCGTACAAGATTAGATTTGGGCTATTTATAGCCCAATTATGATTGGGCTGTCATACAAAAATTGTTGTCAGAAATTTTAGAAAAAGATAGCCCAATTTCCGATAAATAGCCCAATCTGGCAAGCCTGCTCACAACCCTTCCTAGTGTAATGAAGCATTACACTTCACCACCCCCCCAGCCTACAAACCTGCATACATTTTATTTTGTTAAATACTTACCGTCCGATGGCATGCTCCAATAGCATGCAAAACAGGGCAAGAGCCCACCACCGACTAACTAAAACTCAAAGAATCACCTTGGCCTACGTTGAGCCGCTTTCCCCACACCAAATAAACTTGTGTGGTGAATTTAGATGATAAAGAGATCCTAATCAACATGATCTCCGCTGACGACGACAACAAAGCAACGACCGAAGTACCTCGATGGTGAAATAACATACCGACAATAAACATATTCAACACCAAGACTCCTCCCGTACCCCGCCCAGTAATGGCACTCCATAATAAAAGAAACTATTGTCAACAAGTAGTAAATAATAATAATAATAGGGTATAAGCGGTGACGTGGCGCTATTGGATTTTTTTAAGAAAAATTAAACTTCGCCGAAATTAAGCTCACACTTACTTATGCCGCCAAGTGGGATAAGTAGAGCCAATAGAGACCCACAAAAGCACGAAAAAACCTGCAGAAGGGTATCGAAAATTAAATTACCGAAGATACCAGACCTGACCGTCAGTCGAAAGGAAGCACTCGACCGAGCAAGACGTACTCAGTCAACCCAAATAAGAGGCTCCAGAATTAAATAACCAGAGGTAATTGTTCACAGACTGCCCCCCACCAGTGGTAAGGAGTCGTGAAGCCAATATATATAGCCGGTGCGAGCCGTTGATAAGCCAGCGCAAGCTGTTGATAGCCGGCGAAAGCCGTTGATAGCCGGTGCAAACCGTTAATAAGCCAGCGCAAGCTGTTGATAGCCGGCGAAAGCCGTTGATAGCCGATGAAAACCGTTGATAAGCCAGCGAAAGCTGTTGATAGCCGGCGAAGGCCGTTGATAGCCGGTGCAAACCGTTGATAAGCCAGCGAAAGCTGTTGATAGCCGGCGAAAGCCGTTGATAGCCGGTTAAAACCGTTGATAAGCCAGCGTAAGCTGTTGATAGCCGGCGAAAGCCGTTGATAGCCGGTGAAACCGTTGATAAGCCAGCGAAAGCTGTTGATAGCCGGCGAAAGCCGTTGATAGCCGGTGAAAACCGTTGATAGCCAGCGAAAGCTGTTGATAGCCGGCGAAAGCCGTTGATAGCCGGTGAAAACCGTTGATAAGCCAGACGAGTGCCGTTGATATCCAGCGAGGACCGTTGATGATCCGCTAAGACTACCGATAATTGACCGAAGCCAGTGCTAGCTATACCAACCGGAACCAGCGACTCAGAAGACAGCATATATCGCATAGGGCACCGCCCAGACAACAGTGTATAAGAACCGGCGCCTACACCCGACCAAACACAGTCTAGGTAAACCCATTTTATAATATTATTAAAATAAAACCAAAGAATTAAGAATAATTAATAAAGACCTCTAAACTAAAGCTTATGTACTTACTTTAGTTAGTACACTGGACTCCGACGAGCGAAACCTCAGCCTTTGACAACAAAGTACATCACATTAGTTATAAAATAACAGGATTAAACAAATCACCAATACGAAACAGAGAATTAACAAAAACAAAAAAAAATTATTTTTGTTATTGTTTTAGTGGACTGTATTGAATTAAATTCAAATGGAAGATTTTTTGCGACCTTTAGTCCAATGCGTTTCGCCCAGGCACGAAAGTTGTGTTCATCAGTCGTGCCATTGTAAGACGCAATTTTTTGGTCGATGACTACCGACTCTTAATAAAATCTACAGCGCATACGCACTGTAAATTATATTCTTCTAGGGGAATATAGTTACATTCTTGCACCTAGAAATATATGTTGTTGTTGTAAACCCGTGTTCTGGTTAATGTACGAAGAAGAGAATTAACAAAAACAAAAAAATTATTTTTGTTATTGTTTTAGTGGACTGTATTGAATTAAATTCAAATGGAAGATTTTCTGCGCGTCCATTTTGAAGTACGTCCTAAGAACCAAGAAAACTTATAGGAATGGACACAAGAGCGTCCACTTATTGGTTTCGTCCGCGCGTCCAACTTTGTCGACTGTTTGACTCTCATGCCGCGCTGATTGTAAAACGGCATGAGGGGTACTGTCGTAAATTACTATGGTCACACGAGCGTCCAAGTGGACGCGCTTTCAGATAATTTTTAGATGGCTTTTTTTGTGTTTTTATTATTTATCTTTCTAGTGGGTTAATAGATATTGTTGACATTTTCAAAGATAATAGAAATAATGTATCCAAAATTAAATTAAAAAAATTTAGTTCCTAAAGTACCGTTGAGCTGAGGTAACGGTAATATTATAAGCCTTGTTCTATAAGCTCATATCTTATCAATGCATGAATTTGTCAATCTGGTAGACGGCCTTTTGGTCAAATCATATTAAACTTAGTATAAAATGAATTGTAAATTGTATTCAAATAATATTTTAAATAAAGTTTCTGTTAACTAACTAACTAACTCTTATCAATGCATGCATAGTTTAATTTGAATTTTTCTTATTCCGAATTTCAGGAAAGCAACGAATATTTTGATACTTCATTTGATATTTTACGTGCACCACAAGCCTCACAATCTTAATTTTAATTTAATCGAAAAATCGGAAAAATTACATAGATAGAGTGTGTTTGGTTCATTGCGCTTGGTATTCTACTGGTATTCTACCAGTGAAGAAAGGTCCGTTAGGTGCAAAATTGTGGCAATTTTCAAAGTTAAGCTTGTTTTAAAAAATTATATCTTTCGTTGCAGTGATCCGATTTTCATGGTTAAGATCTTAAATCAAAGATAAAATGTCAAACTACAATTGTATTTAAAAACATTTGAGGAGGGGTACGCTCTTCCACCCTAAAAACGTAATGGGAGAGCAATTGAATTTGATTCTTGGAATTCTAAATTGAAAAGTTGATGTAAAATTTCAGTTATTTGAGAAACTAATTATGCAAAGTTATTCCCGTAACACTTGACTAATATAATGCCGGTAATTTTATAGGCAAATCCCTAACAAGCGATACAATAGAGGTTATTTAATCAATTTATAAGCAAACAAGTATTCTAAATTCAAAAGTTGATTAAAATTTTTAGAATTTTGAAAAACAATATTCTACATTGTTATTCGCCCAACTCTCCTCTACAAAAATGTTATACATTTTATAGGGCTCATTACAACAGGGAAGGCGGTAGGGTCCGTTTTTTTAATTTTCACCCACTAATTCTATATTAATTTGATTTATCAACCAAAGAAAAGGAACTGACTTAGTAAAATGTTCCTTCCGCGCGTACAAAAACAAGTTCGTGTGACATTAAGAGAGTTTTATACTGGACGCGCTTCCAAATGGAAGTTCGTCCATTTGGACGCTCGTGTGGCGTTGGCCTTAGACCAATGCGTTTCGCCCAGGCACGACAATTGGGCTCATCAGTTAGATGCTGTCATACCTTTCTAAGACGTAATTTTTTGGTCGATGACTACCGACTCTTAATAAAATCTACAAGCGCATACGCACTGTAAATTATATTCTTCTAGGGGAATATAGTTACATTCTTGCACCTAGAAATATATGTTGTTGTTGTAATCCCGTGTTCTGGTTAATGTACGAAGAAGAGAACTAACAAAAACAAAAGAAAATTATTTTTGTTATTGTTTTAGTGGATTGTATTGAATTAAATTCAAATGGAGGATTTTTTGCGAAAATACCCTCACCTAACCCGTTTGGGTACGCCTTTTTTTTGTAATAACTCTACAAAAATAAATAGGGAATTAATTTAGATAAGGGGTGAAAGTTACCCCTTGTGCACGTACTTGTATTGCATTATATTTAATCTTCATTTTAAAAGTCTTACCTTAAAAATCCATCAATTAAAACTCAAGTTGTAAATTTAGCCGATTTGCATGCCATAAGCACCCTCCTATTTTAATTGATTGTGAATTACTCAGCAAAAAATTAAGAAAAATAGTTTGTATTATGGGTGCAAGTGTCCCTTACACCTCCTCGCGCACCCTCTTGTCTTGCATTGAATTTTATTCTCATTTAAATACTCTAACCTTGAAAATGCGACCATTTCAACTCAAGTTGTAAATTTATCCAGTTTGCATGTAAAAAACACCCCGCTATCACCCTTGTGTACGCCCTACACTGTTTGATACTAAACGAAGAAATTAGAAAAAAAATTTATTAGAAGTGTAAATGCCCCCTTACCCCTCCTTGCGCACGCCCTTGTGTTGCATTACATTCCATTCACCGTCACAAACCACCCACCACCCAACCAACCAATATGTAATCAAAAATAAAATCCGACAACTAGAACGAAAATTAGGAGCTAAAGTGTAATTTCAAATCGGCACTTTTTCATATTTCACACAAAATGATGTATTACCCACTGATGACCATCCATAGACAACGAACAATCATGCCCATTTTTGGGCATGATGGAAACTTTTTAATCTATTGTGAGGGTTGCGTAGCATGTAGAATATTGATTGGGATGTCAATTTAAACGTTAGATTTCCAAGGTGCTGGTAGAAGAAATATGAAATTTATAGATGCATCCAGTAAAAAGTTGTGAGGGCATGCAAAAAAGCATTAATTTTGTAAATATCTCGAGTTGGGGTTGTTGAAAAAATTTAAAATTTTTAAAATATTTATAAATCAATAATCTCCATCAGCTGTAGAAATGTATGCCCGTAATATTCACGCCGTTTAAAATCGGTTTAGATTCAGAAGTCGGTTTAAAATTTTTAAACCGACTAAACGGTAATATTCACTCACTTAAACCGACGTTAACCAAAATTTTAAACCGAATGATCGGTTTAACTACGATAAACCGACTCCAACTTAAACGAGGCATTTTCGTGTCGTTTAGGTACGGTTTAAATGGTTTTAGCTAATATTCAGCATTTTATTGGTTTATTCAGTCAGCGCAAAATATTCAATCACGTGATTTTCGGCGATGCTGGCTATCCGAACACATCATATTTGTGCACGTAATTCACACATCGGGGTAGAGTTGACCAATTAACCAGAAAAGGCTTATAGACCGAGAGCTGGTACACGATTTGGTCAAAGTGTTTTATATCGCTCCAAAACTTGTGGGCATGGCATTTGTACCAGTGCAAACTTTATGCCATAGACCTTTTAGTGATATCGCGGCATGCACTTGAGCGGTTAAACAAACTTTTGTTGCATTTTATATGTGCATTATAGAGGTGTTTGGGCTGCGGTATTGCTGTTCGGTTGATGGAATTTAGTTACCTTCTTCGTTGCCATCTTGCTTAATATAATATGATAGATATTGGAACCGAATTAATGACCGACGCGGAACTGCAACTAGATCAAGAAGAATTGAACTCGCAACAAATCGTTCAAGGAATGTTTGGAAGACGCAATGCGGTGGACGTTATTGTTGACATTTTTTCCCAACGTAAAACACGATAAAGAAGGAATGAAAGACACTTTTAATGCGTATTTGTGTTTGACACGAATTAATTAATTTATTTTATTTAAATATAAAATGACAATTCGAAAAATAAATGTCAAGAAAAGCCTTTTTTAGTTTTTTCATACTTGCGATGCTATGCGACGTTCGGTTTAAATCACAAATTTAAACCGACGTAAACCAAATGGAATTTTTTGCTTAAACGGAGTGAATATTACCGATTTAAACGAGATTTTGTCGTTTAAATTCTATTGGCTTAGTTCGGTTAAATATACTCGGTTTAAGTGCTTTTAAACCAAGTTTTAAACGGCGTGAATATTATGGCAGAATCACCCCTAAAAAAATATAAAAAATCAAAAACGACTTAAAAATTGGTAAAAAAAATGTGTGTTTTTCAAAATGTAGGTGAAAAAAATTCCTATAGAAAATTCCTGAAACATTAGTAATTTTTTTTCATTATCTTTCTAATGATGTAAAATTTGTTTCCCTATCTGAAACCTACGATTTATGGAGAATTATTTGTCAAACGCGTCTTATACAAAATTCAACTTTTAAAATTTTATAACTCGCTTTGCAGATTTTCTATAATTTTTTTTAAATCTAAAAATTTCTTGTATTTAAAAGATCTATCAATAAAAATTAGAATGAATGTTTTACCCCTTCCCGTTTAGAAAATAGTTTTTCGATCTTAAATCAGAAAAACCTTATTATCGCCTACTTAAAATTGGAATTTCAAAAATCCCGTCTTATTGACACCCTTCATAAAATTCCCTATTAAATACAATTTATTTAATATTTTTATCATTTACAGTATAAGCTGTGCAATGATGAGTCAGATGAATGAATGAGTGAGTGAGTGGCCGGTTCTTTCATTTATAATATTTAACTAGCCGATTTGCCCGTGTCAATCGCCTCGCAGACTTAATATAATAATAGAATGTAACATAAATTTTTTATATTAAAAAATAAATTATGTATGTACCTATGTACATATGCACCTACTTATATAATTATTTTAAAAAATTTTATTATCAAAAAAAAAAAAAAAAAAAACATATTAGGTATATTAATAAATATTAATAATAATAATAATAGATATGTATATATGTATGTAGGTATGTATGTAGGTATGTATGTAGGTATGTATGTATGTGTATGTAATTATAATTATTATTTATTGAACTATGTAGGTATTTGTTTATTTATTTATGTTTTATAAGTTATTATACCTAACTTCAGTGTGCCCATGACAGTTGCTCGGCTGACGAATTCTACATATAGTTTTAAATTTTGCCTTTAAATAAAAAGTTTAGTTATGATAATTCAATTATTAAAACTAAGTGCATTTCTGTCCCCCAAGCTCACGACTTGCATTGTATTATATATTAAATTCATTTAAAAGCTCTTATCTTGAAAATTTGGCCATTAGAATCGAAGTTATAAATTAAGCGGAATTGTGTGTAAAAAGAAACTCCCCTCAACTACCCCGCTTGGGTACGCCTTTTGCTGTGTAATAACTCTACAAAATAAATAGGGAATTGATTTAGCTAAGTGGTGAAAGTTACCCCTCCTTGCGCACGCCCTTATGTTAAATTACATTTAATCTTCATTTAAGAAGTCTTACCTTAAAAATCCAACAATTAGAACTCACGTTGTAAATTAAGCCGATTTGCATGTAATAAGCACCCCCCCATCACCTTTGCGTACGCCCTTGATTGTGAATTACTCAGCAAAAAAAAGTTAGAAAAATTATTTTTATTAGGGGTGCAAATGCCCCTTTACCCCTCCTTGTGCATGCACTTGTATTGCATTATATTTAATCTTCATTTTAAAAGTCTTACCTTGAAAATCCATCAATTAAAACTCAAGTTTTAAATTTAGCCGATTTACATATAATAAGCACACCCCCATCACCTTTGCGTAAGCCCTTGATTGTTAATTACTCAGCAAAAAAAAAAAATAAGAAAAATAATTTGTATTAGGGGTGCAACTGTCCCTTACCCCTCCTCGCGCACCCTCTTGTCTCGCATTGAATTTTATTGTCTTTTAAAAACTCTAACCTTGAAAATGCGACCATTTCAACTCAAGTTGTAAATTTAGCCAGTTTGCATGTAATAAGCACCCCGCTATCACCCTTGCGTACGCCCTCGACTGTTTAATAACTCAACGAAAAAAAATATTTATTAGGGGTGCAAATGCCCCCTTACCCCTCCTTGCGCACGCTCTTGTGTTGCATTACACTCCATTCACCATCACAAACCACCCACCGCCCAACCAACCACTTTCAGTACAAACATTTTTTTCTGCTGCAAACAATATACCTACATACTCATATACCTACTCCGCTCATGTTCTTCTTGCTTGAGAACACCCTACCGACTCGACTGCTTATGTTTTTTTTTATACGAACTTTTACTATGCCTATACCTATACACAAATTTATCAACGCATTTGGACATGGTTTGAATTGTTTTTTTTTTTTATATTCTCCTTCGAAAAAATTAGGTGCTCAAAATTTCAATGTAGATTTTAGTATGAAAATTTTTGGAATTTCGAAAAAAAAAAGAAATTATATACAAACCTCATTTGAAGATATCAGATTAACAAGGACGTTCTAAATTGAATCCCATTTTTTAATTTTTTTATCAGAACGATGAAAAAGGCAAATATTGAAATTTGTTTTGGCTCGTCCTTGCTAGATTTCTTTCTCTTAATGAAAAACGAGGTATGCAAGTTTGCAGTAGTGGCTGAGACGATACCGAAATGGTACAAACCCTTCATTTGAAGATATCAGTTTAGCAAGGACGTTTAAAATTGAATCCCATTTTTCAATTTTTTCATCAGAACGATGAAAAATGCAAATATTGAAATTTGTTTTGGCTCTTCCTTGCTAGATTCCTTTCTTTTAATGAAAAACGAGTGATACACGTTCGCAGTAGTGGCTGAGAAGATACCAAAATGGTGCAAATCATTCATTTGAAGCTAGCAGTTTAGCAAGGACGTACCAAAAAATTTAAATTTAAAAGTTTCTTGTATTTCAAAGATCTATCGATAAAAATTAAAATGAATACTGTACCCCCTCCCGTTTAGAAAATAGTTTTTCGACCTTTAATCAAAAAAACCCTATTTTACCATACTCAAAATTGGAATTTCAAAAAATCCCGTCTTATCGACCCCCTTCTTAAAATTCCTTATTAAATAAAATTTATTTAATATTTTTATCATTTACAGTATAAGCTGTACAATGATGAGTCAAATGAATAAATCAGTGAGTAAGTGACTGGTTCTTTCATTTATAATATTTAATTTGTTCATTTACTACATTTAACTACATTAACTACGTTTAACTACATATGTAAACTACGAAGTAGACGTAACAAATGTAGTGACAGTTCGGCCAACCCTGCTCATAATTAAAGCAAAACTGTTGTTAGGCGTTTAGAACATTTGCCAATGCTTTTAAGTTAGTTTTTAATCAGCCAATTACATTTGCATTACCTTCTTTAATATTTTTATTGTTTATTACTTTTTCTTGTGTTTTATGATTGATTTTAATTAATGAATTTGTCGATAGTTCAGCTGTAGAGAAGTGTCTTATAATTAAATAATTTATATTACCATATTTCCTTTGCTTGAATTCATTTTCGATCTATGTATCTATTTTATATCTGCCTTTTTATATTTTTATTTTTGAATGAATGAATATATTTTCAGTTTTTAGTTTTATAACAACGAAATCAAATTTCTTAAAATAATTAAAACAAACAAGTTATCAATATCACAAGGTATTCATATTACTTCTTGATCCGAGCCACAGCTGTTCCGGCACATTCCCCCCTTGAAGAGTCGACAGATTCTTCAACTTTATCCAACGGCAGTAAGACCAGCTTCTGCACTGATCGTAAGACTCGACGTTTTTTGCCACCTACTTGCAGTTCGACGTTTCGTATGTAACCATCCGTTCCAGGAAATGTTCTTGTTATATGACCGGATGGCCAAAAAGCTGGTGCTGCATTATAATCTTTTATCAGCGTCAGATCACCTACCTTCAAATTTTCTTGAGCCATTTTCCATTTAGATCGTTGCTGAAGTTCATTTAAATACATCAAATGCCACTGCTTCCAAAAGGATTGAGACATGTGCTGTGTAATAGCATACCTTCGTAGTATATTTTTTGGCATTTCGTCTGATCGTTCTCCGAACAATTGTAATAATGGCCTTAAAGCCAACGCGGTATTCGAATGCGTGTAAGCTTGGGTAACTGTGTTTGAAATTCAATCCAATCATTACCAATTTCTGCCGATACCTTTGCGTCCCAACTGATTTTTGATTTCCATATACGTTGCATTATGATCTTTGCTGTCACAATAGCTGGACCCAAATAACCATTTGGATCAAATAATTGTGCAATTTGTCTCAGAATATCACGCATTGTCATCTTTTGTTCTAATTCTGGTGACTAGGGTTGAAATTTGAATGACAGTTCATCAGAACTAGGTAACCATCTTATACCTAGGACGGTTGTATCATTTTTTTCTCTTAAGTCGACTGCTGCTGTTGAATATGTTGATTGAATTGGCACAACATTAGTACCATTTGAATGCCATTTACTTAATGGAAAACCGCCTTTTTGTAAGATCATAGACATTTCGTTGCATAGGGTACGCGCTTCTTCCTCGCTATCTGCGCCAGAAATACCATCGTCCATGTAAAAATCTCTCTCGATAATTTGTGCGCCAAGTGGAAATTCATCTTGAGTGTCTCGTGCGCACTGTATCATTGCACGAACGGCACAGTGAGGTGCTGAAGCCATTCCAAAAGTCAATCTTGTTAACCAATATTCCTTAACTTCATATCTTGGATCTGGTCTCCAAAGTATTCTTTGAACATCCCATTGTTCTTTGATAACACCAACTTGAAGATACATTTTCTGAACATCAGTCGTTATTGCAATTCGGTATGTTCGAAACCTCATAATGAGATCCAACAAATTATCTTGCAACTTTTCACCGATCATTTGAGCCTCGTTTAAGGATATTCCATGGCTTGTTTTGCATGATGCATCAAAAACGACGCGAAATTTTCGAGTAATTGCATGATGTGGAATATAGTAGACCCATCCTTTTGGTTCCCGATTTACTGCTAGCAAATGACCTGCCTTCAACATATCATTTATACTGGCCACATATTTTGCACGTAATAATGGTTCACGATCAAAACGACGTTCTAGTGCATACAGTCGTCGCAAAGCAATATCACGTGATGATCCTATTTCATCTATGTCACTGCGAAATGGAATTCCAACAACATATCTACCTTCGGTTGTTCGATGGTGATGGCTCATAAAAAAATTTTCGCATTCAACCTGCTGAGCAGTTCGTACTTTCACTTGAGGTATATCTTCTATTTCCCAAAACCGGTGCAATAATGTTGCAAGTTCATCGTCTTTTTCCGTCTTAAAGATTGAACACACCTTGGCTTCTTCATATGAGGATATCTTACCACCATATACTAAGCATCCTAATCGCGAGTTTTGAATTATTATGCCGAGCTGATTAGTAGATATGATATCTTCAACAATAGTTGCCCAAACTCCAGCGCCAAGAAGAATTTCTACTGGTGCGGGTATATTGAAAGTAGGATCAGCTAGTCTATGCTGAAAATTTCTTAGAACCAATTCATTGGGAACAGGTATGTTTGGCAACAAACTTATAGATAACTCTGGTACTACGAGTAGCTCAATCTCTGCAATTATATTGTCGTTGAAACGGGAAAGAAGTTGACAACACACCTTCTTTGTAACTGGATTCTTTGACACGGTATTGATACCTAATATTCGCATACAACACTGTTTTGTCGGCAGTACTTCAGGCAGACAATTTTATACTTGAGTTTTCATCTTGATGACTGGACACACTAAGGTTATTGTGTCCAACTGCTTCCTTTAATTGCTAATTTGACTCAGCTGAGCTTCTTGTCGGCAATATACTCTTCACTAGTATCTGCTTCAATGGACAGATAGAACTGTTATGCTTTTGATCGGGACACCGGGGGCACGAGCTTTTCGAACAATTATTGACTAAATGATTTGGGCTGAAACAAAGTTCACACAATCGCTTTTTTTTAATCAATTCCTTTCGGTCATGCATCGACAGTTTTTTAAATTGATCACACTGAAACAGTGGATGACCCGGCAGCTCACACTTAAAGCACTTTCGGTTGTCAGTTGGGCGCATTTGATAAATGGGCTGCACTATTGAACGATGACTTTGATTACTCATAGTTGATAACTGCGATGGTCTCGATGTAAACAAATTTTTACTAGCAGATGACTGTGAATTAGTTTCTCTTGAAGGAGTACGTGATATTTTTGTGTTCATTGCAACACTTGCCATACAACTTGCGCGCTGTTCCAAAAACGCAAACATATCTGACAGAGTGGGTAGTTCATTAACTTGACGGCGCATTTCCCATTCACGACGTCCTTCAGTGTCCAACAATTGTTCAATTTGATGTAAAAACTGATAATCGACCAACTGCTCAGTTGACAATAATGCCAATAAATGTCGCCGATTTACTCGTACAGTGTCCAAAACATCGCGTAAATCATCAAATGATTGTGCACGAACCGGTAGTAAAGCACTGATTTCTTGCATATGGGCTCGTATCGTCTGATGGTTGTTGTCATATTGTTGACGCAATGATAACCAAGCTAGGTGGTAGTTCGCATCATCTGCTACTGACCATTCACCGATAGCACGTTTAGGTGGGCCTTCTAAAGCAGCTAACAGTCTTCTTAACTTTTGTGCATTTGTCAATTTAAGATTATTATGAACTTCTTGAATGAATGCATCACGAAAGGATGCCCACTTTGCGAAATCTCCAGAAAATGTCGGAAGTTTATCAAAATTAGGTAAGTCACTCCATTGAATTTGTAAAATATTATTTTCTGACTGATTGGGTTCTCTTGATACTTCAGATGTCAACACGGTTAATCGTGAGCGCAAGGCCGTTTTTGCGGTGAAATAAATATGTTCACCAAGCTCAAAATTTGTACTATTCCTGCTCTCGTTATCAACGGAGAGTAACTGGCGACAAGCACTTTCAAACTCCTTCCAAAACTGATCAAGCATCTCCAGTTTTGTTTCAATTGCATGCTTATCAACTTCAAGAAATGAGGTTTCTTGAGTAAAATTTAAAACACGTCGAAGTGCAGACAGTTTCAGTTCAACCCAAATGCGTATTTCTGTTTCTTGTGGTGTTGATGGACTAGCATTAGTATCCTGCAGTGTTTCCAATTCAGAGGAAGGTCCTTGATTGTAGTTCTGCGTCAGTTCTGTTCTTCGTACTTTCTTTCCTATATTAAAAAAAATGCATATTAAGCCCTTTAAACTATTGTCAGGCTGATTTTGACTTTATCATCCAAATTTTGTTCTTATTACGGCCACGCAATTGTGACCCATAATCCTTTTTTTACATTTTGTCTATGATCACGCAATTATGACCCATAAACTTTTAATATGATACTTATTTTGACTATGACCACGCAATTGTGGCCCATAATCATTTTTTTTTTTTTTTTTTATGATCACGCAATTATGATCCATAAACTTTTCTGCAATAATTATACTTATTTTGATTATGACCACGCAATTGTGGCCCATAATCCTTTTCTTATTTTGTTTATGATCACGCAATTATGATCCATAAACTTTTCTGCAATAATTACATCTATGTAATTTGTATTTAACTAAATTATGATTACGCAATTGTAACCCATAATTTTTTTTGTGTTTATGGTCACGCAATTGTGACCCATAAATTCTTTATAATTGATAGTTTTCTAAATTTACAAACCTGGTTTTTTAGCTTTAGCTTTTTCAATAATCTGCTTCTTATAACACTTCTTTGGTGCAACATCTTCTTTTTCCTTAATATGCCGCTTTAGCGTCTACAAACAGAAGTAGTTCAATTACTATGAAACACCAAATGTTAAAAAAATATGAGCTAAAAACAAAAACAAAAAAACTTTTAAATTCAAAACACCATCACCTAGACATAATATATTTTTCCGGACATGAAGATCTTTTTGATCCATTTGATAACCAATCAATTTAAACCATCAGCTTCTAAATTTGGTTTTTTGGAACATGCACACGGATTTGCATTATCCATAAGCCAGTTAGTTCTATCCGGCTCGAAGGACCATGTCGATAGTTCAGCTGTAGAGAAGTGTCTTATAATTAAATAATTTATATTACCATATTTCCTTTGCTTGAATTCATTTTCGATCTATATATCTATTTTATATCTGCCTTTTTATATTTTTATTTTTGAATGAATGAATATATTTTCAGTTTTTAGTTTTATAACAACGAAATCAAATTTCTTAAAATAATTAAAACAAACAAGTTATCAATATCACAAGGTATTCATATTACTTCTTGATCCGAGCCACAGCTGTTCCGGCACAGAATTGTTGTTTACATAAATAATCCAAAACAACCATGTTACAGTCTTTATATTCACTGAATTAAGCACATTTTTAATGGAGCTATTTACAAACTTCAATTGCTTATAACTTTGTTAATAACAATTTCCGGGCAAACATTTTTGTTCGTGTTCTATACGCTATTTCACAACAATAAATTCTTTTTACCTATATGTGCCTAAAGAAAATCATACCCAACATGTATTTAACACATGTCAAATTGTGTGAGATGGGCTGCCAAGTCCCATCGGATGAAGTTTCAAATTTTGTTTCCACTGGTTTACTTCCCACTTTTTTGACATGTGTTTGTACTCAATGGGATAGTGTGGGAGGCCTTTTACTTGGTTTTTGATTCAACCATTTCAGATTTGGGGGTCAAAACACAGACCAATCGTCGTGAATCGAACGAATCTGGATTGTTTTTGTTCTTTATTAACTGTGTGAGTTTTTTGTGTGGAGATTGGAAGGTAGTCAAAACACGTTTTTCCGTAATAAACGTGAATAAAACTTCACTAATTGCACTAAATAATCCAGTCTATTTTATTTTATTTTATTTTATTTTATTTTTTATTTTGATTTTATTTTATTATTAAGACGGACCACAAAGAAATTCTTGCTATGCAAAATCGAATACCTATTCAAAATGACGTTTAGTTATGTCATTTATTTATTTTGTGTGCAAGTACGTGTGAGTCTGTGTAAATGTGCCATAAAATCGAGATTTTAAAGATCAATCGAAAAAAAAATAAATACAACGCCAAAAGTGATCTTTTTTGGTTGAATCGAATGCGAAATCTGAAAAAGATCAGCTTAACCCCATAAAAGTCAACTTTTTTTTGTTGAATCGAAAACCACATTAGAATAACCAAAACTTTTATCTGGCAGGAATCAATCAAAAACAAAAAAGATACGAAGAAAATCACATTCATCTATAAACGCACAGGAAAACTCAGTTTTATCTCCAGAAGAAGTAATAGGCGAAGCGTTACCATCATTCGTTTCTCGTAGCCGGAGTAATTCAAATTGCTGTAGAAAAGAGCCAAAGAGTGGTGAAGGAAGTGGGAGCACCATTCAAGATTCTGGGTTTTCAACAGAGACAACTTCTTCCAAGGATGGTTATAGCGCTTCTGCATCTTCTAGTGGGTTGCAGGTAATTGAATATTTCGCTATGTATGCTTTTAAAAATTTGTTAGGTAATATTTGTACCTATTAATTTTTTATTTTCAGGGAACAAACATATCTAATCGTCTCTTACGTGATTCCGACGATGAATTATTGAATCTTTTAGACGTAATTTTTCGAAAAACATTAAGATTTCGGCAAAAATTTCCTTCCATGTCACACTTTGAGTGCGACAGAAATGAGTCGTATGTTTCTTCAGCGTGTTTTCCAAACTTTTTAAACTCGAGTAATTTGCATCCAAAAGCTTTGCGTTTCAATACACATTATCCACTCAAACAAAACTTGCTTAAGCTTAACAAAGAGCGAGATAAACTGCTTTTAAAGGTAGCAGAACTGGAGTCGGAAATAATAAAAAACCGAATACAAATTTTAAATATGGAAAAAAAATTAGAATTGTTTACATCGGGGAATAAAAATCTTGAAGAACAATTAAAAGCAGCTCTTAATCAAAACCAAGAACTAAACTTTCATTTATTTCAACGCAAATGTGATAGTGCCAGGTAATTACAACATTTATTATTTAATATTAATTCAAAACATTCATGAGTTTCTTGTAAACAATATTTGCAGCCGAAAATATGTACGGCCGCAACCTACAGTATCTGTTAAACGTCAAAGTGAAATGTGTATGAAACATCACAACATCGTAACTCGAAACATAACTGGAGGAACTGGTCAGATAAGTTCAAGCACAATATCTGAAAATAGTACAGATGAAAAAGGCAGAGCGCAGCAATCAATCACTTGTGATAATATAGCTTCGAAATTTAATATAAATTCTGAAAATTTAGAAAGGGAAACGCATCAATCCACTGTTAAATTAAACCCATATTTCGTTTTTAAAAGAAGTAAAAACGAAATCCAAAGCTTGGAAAAAGTTGGTGGAATAATAAGTTCTCCAAAATGCCTGTGTAAGGTTCGAAAAACGGATTCCAATAAAATTGCAGCAATATTACTCGAAACTAATCCCCTAAAACTGCAGAGGCATCTTCTCACGCTTACAGTTGAAAACCAGGTAAATTTTTATCTACGTAAGTACTTTCTGAAACAAATACTTTGGGCTTGTTTCACAATGTCTGAATAAGGTTCCCAATAACTACCCAAGTAAAATCCGCAACTTAAATTCTCTCATTAAAAAAACTTTTCGTTTTAAAATTATTAAAATCATAAATTTATGTGACAATTATTAGCTAGTTGTAAATTATTCCAGTTTTCCAACAAGTTTTGACTGATCGAAAATATTCAATCAAACAATAATTAATAATATCTGAAAATGTAAATTTTGAAGTGTCTTAATTAAACTTTTTGGACCGAGGTGGTAAAAAACAACACTACAATGGTGTTTGAAGGCCCCTGGCTGCAAGTTGATGAAATTAAGTTAGAATTTGTATATGGATATATGGATGTGAGCGGTTTAAAATACTTTTTTAAATTTTGAAAGTGCATTTGTTTGGTGCTAGGGGTGATATTTTTGTCGTGAAATAAGTAAGTAATTTGGTCATAACGCACACAAATATCCGTCATTAGTCCAAACTATTACATTGATGTATTTGTTGAATGAGTCACATTGACAGCTGTAAATGCAAATTTTATTTCCCAGTTTAATTTTTAATCAGCACTTCAACTGGTCAGTAAAATATTCAGAACTTTAATTGCCACTTATAGCTATTCAGATATTGTGAAACGTAAATGACGTTTTTAAATACCTAATCAGCCTTATTCTGTAAGGCGTTGGCCAAAAACCAAACGACAGTGTGAACTTGGTATTACGTAAAGCGTTAAACGCCAAATAATCGTCAATTTGTCGATTCTCTCTTGTGGAACGCGTTCACTGTATTCTTTTCTGTATTTCGTTAGTCGTTTCCATAAGAAAAACGTCTATAAAAACGTCGAAATCTGTCGTCGAGAAATTTGTTGACGACAGGATTTGTAAGATTTTTTAAAACATATTTTAGGTTTTATAATTTAAAATTCTTTGTTTAGGGTAAAAATAACAAGCCAAATTCAAATGCGACTAATAGAGCTCGTGAAGGGGAAATGAGCACTAGGGTGGAGGGTCAAAGTATGGAGCAGTTTCGAATACATTCAGTTTGTTGCATTTAAGTGATAAGAATAATTTGACATCAAAAAAATAATTGTTTGTATAAAATCTTTAGTCCTCTTCCTCAACTCAAAGTTAGTTTAGAATTTAATGACAAAACACCCTTTTTCATAGCTTCGAGGTAGAGGGCTAAAGATTTTATCCAAATAATTTTTTTTTATGTCAAATTCTAATCGTTTAAATGAACAAACTGGAGATATTCGAAGAAACTGATTCAACAACTTTGTTTTTTTTCTTCATACATTGACGCTCCACCCTAATTGAGCACCTGGCGAAAAACTTTAAAAGAGTTTCTGAGAAAAATTATGGATGGAAAAGGAATTGCTTTAGATAGAATCCACCTCCTCTGCAGTATCAAATATCTCTTTTTTCTTTCTTCATCTTCGTCGTTACTGCTGCTCCAAAAAATAACTTGCTACACTATACATTTTTCTTTTTTTTTTTTTTTCTTATGTTTAAAACAAATTAACACAAATATAATTTTCAAAAACCAAATTATTCAATTTGTAAGCAATTTGATATGTCAAATATCAGTTTTTTTTTGGTGGATCGTATTGTGGAATGTAAGAGCGAGAAAAACGCTGGAGTTTTAGCTACGGAGTACCAATAAAAAAACGACACGACTCCAAAAACGACAGTTGGTGTTTAAGAAAAACGCCTTTCGGAACAAGGGTGAATAAGTTCCGAATAGCTTAACTCCTTTCGGAGTAAGGGTGAATAAGTTCCGAATAGCTTAACTGAAACTTTATTCAGACATTGCCAAGGGCAATTTAAAAAATAAAAATGACTTAAAACGAAAAAAAAAAAAATTAAAAACCAATGTTAAGCTAAGTACAGACGATTGTCAGATCTTACAATATTGTCAGATCTGTCAGTAAAAAAACTGTCCCAAATGTCTTACAATCGTCTGAACACACAATTTTGTCTGACAATATTGTCAGAAACGTCATTGTCAGGTAATTGTCAGATGACAATCTGACAAAAAATTGTCAGGTATCTTACAATCGTCTGAACGCACAATTTGTGTCATTGTCAGACGATTAGGACATTGTCAGACTCATTGGTCATTGTCAGATGTTTTCATTGAAAACATCTTACAATTGCTGACAATTTCTTCATTGTTCGAAATGTCAAACGGTTGGAGCCGAGTTGAGAAATAAAAAAAAAACTTTTTTGTAGGAAATTTGTAGTTTTTCCACAACTGAATAAAAACAATATATAATTCAACTAGACTCACTTTTATATTAAATTCCTTGTGCTGGAATAAATTAAACCATTGAAAGTATCTACTCAAATGAAGATTACGATGAAAATGAAGTGAACAGCAAATTCTATACGAGCAATCAAATAAATTTGAAGAATGCAAAACGAGGGTGGACAAGGACACTTCCTGGAATTGGTAACAACTGGCAGACTGCCGTCAACTCGCTCAGATCACAAGGCCACTTTCTGAATCAGCCCAGCTCTCTGGAGTAAGCCTGCTGAACTTTTTGCTCGCAAAGGTTTATTTCTTGATCTAAACAATATAGTGCAATTATTGCAAGGTCTTCTCATCCTTGCTAGTCTTTCAAAAATAAATGATTTAAATTCTTTTTTCTTTTTAATAAATCGATAGAGAATATGGACTTTTTTTTAATTTCTCCTTCGTAATGTGTAACGTCGTCCTTCGCCATCGATGTCCAGTTGTAGTTAAATTGTTTCAAATGCTCGTCCAATTGTTTTGGCATTACCACGATGACCCTAAATTTTCAAATCACTTTGAAAGTATCCTCTTCTTGATAGTGGCTGCATACATTAAAAAGTGAAATTCTATAAAAGTTTGTTTGATCTTGAAATCCTCAATTGAATTAAATTTTTATTGTGACTAGAATTTTTATTGGTCTTCCAACCGTGTGAACAGAAAATTTTCAAGCTGACAATATTGTCAGATATATAATTGTCCGAAAATTGTCAGACAAGAGCTGACAATTAAATTGTCAGACTTTGGCACAAAATCTACCAATCGTCTGAACGGACAATTTTACATTGTAAGAAATTTGTCAATTGTCAGCTAATTGTCCGCTATTGTCAGACCATTGACAGATCTGACAATATTGTAAGATCTGACAATCGTCTATACTTAGCTTTACACTTACAATGCCAGGATATACTTTTTTGTAAAGCCTGAAATCTCTTGCTTTATTTTATTTTTAAATAAATCTGTTTTAGGGAATAGTTTTTGAAATATTAGTTTTCAAACTTAAATTTGAAAAAAAAATCAAACTGATTTTTTTTTTCAAAATTTTACGTAATTAATGGGGTTTTCCAATAGAAAAAAAATCAAATTTTTTGATCCAGATCTGTCAAAACACCAATTTTCGTCTTCCAACGGGCAAACAAAATTGATTTTTTTTTTGAGAAAAATCAATATTGCGATCTGGATTTTGTGGCAGATCTACCTCTCTCTTACTAACACCACTACATTCCAGTACAATTGACAGCTACCAGTTTGACAACATAAGGTCCACAGACACGAATATATACTAATGCAATGACAAAAAAAAAATTAAATCTGAAATCGTACTCCATTCGCCACGAAAAACATCGAATTTTACGCAGAAATCTGCATTTATTAAAGGAAAACCCCATTATTATGTACTAATTTTGTTTTCAAAATTCAATGGTCTTATTAATTTTTAGCTAAAACTGGACGCCAAAATGTCTTTTAGTTTTTGAGAAAATTAAAAATAACGTGAGGGTCAATTTTCTAAAGAATTGACTTAATACAGAAAATAAATTATTAAAAAACAACTATAACCGTCACATTGGAATGCTATATTTTTTTGTAAAGCCAGAAATATCTGCTTTTATTTTGTTCTTACAAATTATTTTAACTTAACTTTCAATTGTAAAGTTTCATAAACTCATTTAAATTATATCAGCGGGCCGAAAGCCTATGCAGCTTGTGCTCTCTAAAATTTTGTACTAAGCAATTTTAGATTACCATGTTAGTCTGTATAAATAAATAAATAAATAAATATTTTGTTCTTAAATTAAGTTTTCTTAAGGTGATATTACATTGTCATATATATATGGCAAGTTTGCCAAATAAATATGGCTCAAAAATTTCATATAAGTGTGATAGTCATATTTATATGACAAAATATATAAGACTCCATATATATGACAATCATGAACTATTTTGAATTTAAAAAAAATATATGATTTAATGAAACGTGATTGGTCAAATATATCGTATTTTTTTAAATATTTTATTTTTCGTAGCAACAGTTTCATATTTGTAAACAAAAATTGACAGAAAAAGCTTGTGAACATTATATGGCATACATATATGGCATAGTCTATTAATACTTGTCATATATACAAATATTGTGCCATATTTTATATGACTAGCATTGGTCATATATATATGACAATGTAATATCACCTTTAGTGATCAGTTTTCAAAAATTAGTTTTCAAACTTACATTTTTGAAAAATAAAATAAAATTAAAATATTGTGTTTAAACTGATTTTGTTTAAAATTTTATTTATTTATTTATTTATTCCTCTACGATTTGCAAATAAAGGAAAGTCAGTTACTTGTTAACAAAAAAATATTTTTCAAGGGACCCAACACTTGGTCCCGAAATGAAACAAGAAATAATCACGTTATGATAAGTTCGTTTATTGGTTGCGACTTCCCTACTTTAAGTTACAAATAAGAATGCCTCTCCTAAATTCTAAATTACAATTGAAGGCTTTTGATTTTACATTAATTTGCTGACAGGCAGTTCTCAAGTTATAGATGTATAGATTTAATAATATCATTCTAGTACCTACGTTGTATTGTGATAAAATAATAATAAAAATAATAATAATATTATTATTCACACTAGTCAAAAAATTTAAGGGAACGATTTTTTCGATTTTTTTTTTGTTTTTTTGTGTTTTTGGAAGAGGTGGATATTTGTGAAAAGTGGAAATATTGGGATGAAACAAAAGCATTCGAAATACTCATATACATATAAGGATTTAATTATTAGAAATAATTTTGTATTGCTATTGCGCAATCACAAGAAATAAAATATGAAAAAATCCAAAAAAAGAATTGAAGACTCAAATTTTCAAAAAAGATACATATATATATTTTTTTAAATGGCACTTTTCTCATTTTTATTCAATGGATCAACGGATCAATGTGAAAATTTATAAGAATAGTTTCGGTCCATTTTTCTATTAAACCTAATACCAAAGAATATAGAGTTACCAAGAAGACGCATCTCATACAAATTTTCTACTGAAAAGGCGGGTTCCAATGTTGGAACCCGAACTCTGCTTTCAAAAATTTTCTCAGCTCTTTTAAAATTTGATACCACACACATTGAAACAGTCTGCTTTTTTGTCCTTGAAAAGCCCATAAATAAAGCAAAAGCTCTGGAAGTAGGTCGCAATTTTGGAACCCGACATACAAAACTGTGCAGTAAAAAATTTGTATGAGATGCACATTCTTCGTAACATATTATTATTTGTATTGTATTATTTATACTAGAATGTCAGTTTATTAGACTTGACCATTCTTTATTCCGTCAATTTCATTGAATTTTGAACAACAACAACAACTTAAAGGTGCTACCACCAATTGCTTACGAATTAATTTTGGGTATTTTAATTCGTTTTATTTTTGTTTGGCTAGAGATATAGCTATTTCAAGGGGTGCCAAGCCCTATCATCAGTCTCCTTTATAGTGGTGCTGAGCTTTAATCCAATTTTATTTGAAAAACTTTCTACACATCATGCGGTATTTGAACCCGCGCATCAGATTTGCTCAGTCTTCGGAGCTGTGTACCCTACGTACTATGCCACCGTTGACCACTGACGTCACAGGTCTAGATGTGCTGTTTGTTTATCAATTGCATTTGGAGCATCAGCATTTTTATAAGCCCCTTTAAGTATGCTGTCTTGTTCCGCCTCCATTTTTCTCCGAACCTTATTTGATAGACTACAATTCGTAGTATGTATCAAAGGGGGAGAGGTTGGAAGATCGGTAACAAACCAGACTATTAAGTTATTATTATTTGTATTGTATTATTTATACTAGAATGTCAGTTTATTAGACTTGACCATTCTTTATTCCGTCAATTTCATTGAATTTTGAACAACAACAACAACTTAAAGGTGCTACCACCAATTGCTACAAAATACTTAAAGGGGCTTATAAAAATGCTGATGCTCCAAATGCAATTGATAAACAAACAGCACATCTAGACCTGTGACGTCAGTGGTCAACGGTGGCATAGTACGTAGGGTACACAGCTCCGAAGACTGAGCAAATCTGATGCGCGGGTTCAAATACCGCATGATGTGTAGAAAGTTTTTCAAATAAAATTGGATTAAAGCTCAGCACCACTATAAAGGAGACTGATGATAGGGCTTGGCATCCCTGGAAATAGCTATATCTCTAGCCAAACAAAAATAAAACGAATTAAAATACCCAAAATTAATTCGTAAGCAATTGGTGGTAGCACCTTTAAGTTGTTGTTGTTGTTCAAAATTCAATGAAATTGACGGAATAAAGAATGGTCAAGTCTAATAAACTGACATTCTAGTATAAATAATACAATACAAATAATAATAACTTAATAGTCTGGTTTGTTACCGATCTTCCAACCTCTCCCCCTTTGATACGTACTACGAATTGTAGTCTATCAAATAAGGTTCGGAGAAAAATGGAGGCGGAACAAGACAGCATACTTAAAGGAGCTTATAAAAATGCTGATGCTCCAAATGCAATTGATAAACAAACAGCACATCTAGACCTGTGACGTCAGTGGTCAACGGTGGCATAGTACGTAGGGTACACAGCTCCGAAGACTGAGCAAATCTGATGCGCGGGTTCAAATACCGCATGATGTGTAGAAAGTTTTTCAAATAAAATTGGATTAAAGCTCAGCACCACTATAAAGGAGACTGATGATAGGGCTTGGCACCCCTTGAAATAGCTATATCTCTAGCCAAACAAAAATAAAACGAATTAAAATACCCAAAATTAATTCGTAAGCAATTGGTGGTAGCACCTTTAAGTTGTTGTTGTTGTTCAAAATTCAATGAAATTGACGGAATA
Organism: Epistrophella euchroma; assembly: GCA_947049315.1. Lineage (NCBI taxonomy): Eukaryota > Metazoa > Arthropoda > Insecta > Diptera > Syrphidae > Epistrophella > Epistrophella euchroma. The sequence continues at coordinate 98,827,101 of OX346246.1, forward strand.
AAGAATGGTCAAGTCTAATAAACTGACATTCTAGTATAAATAATACGATACAAATAATAATAACTTAATAGTCTGGTTTGTTACCGATCTTCCAACCTCTCCCCCTTTGATACGTACTACGAATTGTAGTCTATCAAATAAGGTTCGGAGAAAAATGGAGGCGGAACAAGACAGCATACTTAAAGGGGCTTATAAAAATGCTGATGCTCCAAATGCAATTGATAAACAAACAGCACATCTAGACCTGTGACGTCAGTGGTCAACGGTGGCATAGTACGTAGGGTACACAGCTCCGAAGACTGAGCAAATCTGATGCGCGGGTTCAAATACCGCATGATGTGTAGAAAGTTTTTCAAATAAAATTGGATTAAAGCTCAGCACCACTATAAAGGAGACTGATGATAGGGCTTGGCACCCCTTGAAATAGCTATATCTCTAGCCAAACAAAAATAAAACGAATTAAAATACCCAAAATTAATTCGTAAGCAATTGGTGGTAGCACCTTTAAGTTGTTGTTGTTGTTCAAAATGTATTTATTTATTTATTTATTTACGTCTATAAGTAACAACACTTTCTTAGACTAAGCAGATATGTACCTAAAATAACTTAAATATTATAACAAAATAATTATCTTATTCATTAATGGCTTCAAGAATACTAAACTTAAAAATATTTCTATTCAATTCAAGATCAATTACATTTGCATAACGGTTAAAGTTAATACAAGCATTGGTGATTGGTTCATTACGACCATAATTTGTAGCATGATGAGAAATAAAGAAAAACTCTTCAATTCTAGGTCTTAGAGTTCTTGAGGGAGCATAAATACCAAACAAGGCTAAAAGAGGAGCACAGTCAATATGCCCTGTTATGACATCTCTCGCAAAAGTTATAAAATAATATGTTCTTCTAAATGATAGAGGCTTTAAACCAATTAATTCACATCTGCTCTTGTACGATGGTAAGGAAGTAGACCAATTCAGTTTTCGAAGCGCATATCTAGAAAATCTTCTTTGAATTTTTTCAATACGTTGCATATCTTTATTAAATAAAGGAGACCATACTACACAGCAATATTCTAGAATGGGACGAACTAAGGAAATATATAGAGCCTTCAATGTATAAGGATCTCTAAATTCAGAGGAGTTCCTAAATAGAAATCCCCACATAGCGTTAGCTCTAGAAATTATGTAGTCAAAATGCATATTAAAAGCTAAATGCGAGTCAAAAATGATTCCCAAATCCTTTTGGCTAGTAACTCTTTGAAGAGTAACATTTTGAAGCTTATAATCAAATAAGATAGGAAATGCAGACCTTGAAAAAGACATAGTGATACATTTGTCTATATTCAAAAACAAGGAGTTTTTACAACACCAATCATTCATTTTATCAATATCTGTCTGTAAATCATAACTGTCAGCAATAGACTTAATAGATTTGAAGATTTTAACATCATCCGCGAACATAAGACAATTTGAGAATTTAATTACAGACGGGAGATCATTAATGAAAAGCAAGAACAACAAAGGGCCTAAGTGACTGCCTTGCGGTACACCAGAATGGTTCAATATCTTAAAAGATGTTTTAGAACCAATTTTTACAAATTGTGAACGATCCACCAAATAGCTACTAATCCATTTAAGAAGGGAAGAGTGGAATCCCAAGATTTCCAATTTTTTTTTATTAAAATTCGATGACTAACCCGATCAAACGCTTTAGAAAAGTCAGTAAAAATAACATCGGTTTGACATTTATTTTCCATGTTTTTTAAACAAAAATTTGTAAAAAGCGAAAGATTAGTCGCAGTAGACCGCCCCTGGACAAATCCATGCTGGTTAACCGATATATGGTTCCTAACGGCACCATAGATTTTTTGTTTGACAATAGACTCAAAAATCTTCGGAATCAGTTGCAATTTAGAAATGGGTCTGTAGTTTTCAACAGCTTGTTTTGGACCAGATTTACAGATGGGAGTGATATACGAATATTTCCATGCATCTATAAACTCGCCACTGGCAAGTGAATGGTTATATATAATGCATAGAGGTTTCGCTATATTATGTGCACATTCTTTGAGGAACACTACAGGAATATTATCAGGACTGATGCTATGATTACTATTAAGGCTAGAAAGCTCTGCAATTATCTCATCTTCAGATATGAACATGGATCCCATATCCGTTATTTGAGTTATTTGAGAGATGGCTGGCGAAATCTCTAAATTTGAAGCATCGACTGTAAAGTTAGATTGGAAAAAAGCTGCAAACATGTTACAGATTTCAGAAAGATCACTACTAACTTTTTCACAGTACTTGATGTTAGGGGGTATCCCCATAGACTTTCTTTTTGAATTATAAAATTGCCAAAAAGCTTTAGAATCACATTTGATTTTTGATTCAAGAGACCATAAATACTGATTGTATAAAAACTTTTTTAAAAAATCATATTCTTTACGCAAACGACAGTAATTGCTTCGAAAATGTGAATTAATCTTGCTTTTTTTATAAGTCTTGAGCAATACATTTTTTAATCTTACTAAGCCTTTAGAATACCAAACCGGTTTATTTGACTTGCCCTTAATAGCCTTCTTTGGTACAAATCTCTCAAATACGTTTTCTATTAATTTTACAAAAACTAAATAGCTAGAAGATAAACAAGAATGGGATAAAAGAGAAACCCAATCTAAAGTATTGATGTAACCGTTGATGCAAACATAATCGGCCCTGTTAAAGTCGTATTTATAACTTATATTAGAGTAAGAATCAGATATAGATTGAAAAATTGATAAATTAAACAATACATTTAACGCTTTATGATGAATACTATTATTTAAAAGTGGGTTTTCATCTTCTAAAACTACAACATCGAGATCGTTTTGAATATAAATAAGATCTAAAATTCTACCAATATCATTAACAACATTATTTACTTGAACACAATTTAAAGCTGAAAAAGTATCTGTAACCAAAACTTCAAAGTCCTTTAAGACATGAATTGGAAATAAACATTTATCATCTTGTGAATAAAGCCATTTTAAATTACAAAGATTAAAATCTCCTAAGATGACAACAAAGGAATTATTTTCAAGCTTAGAAACAACATTCTGAATATTTTGTACAAGCGAATAATAAACAGCAATGTCAGACTTAGGAGGTATATAAGAAATAAAAAAATAGATATTGATCTTAATTACATTGTTTTTAACATGAGAGTTAAGCAAAAATTCAACGCAAACACAAATCTGTTCTGTCGATCCAGAGGAGTTTGACAATTCAATCTCGCGACAAATTAATTTTGAATTAAATGCAAGTAAGACCCCTCCTCCTCTATTTAACCCAGTAGATGTTGCACTTCGATCTTTTCTAAAGACAATAAAACTAGAGTCAAATAGTTCTGTAGATAATAAACCGTCATAGAGCCATGTTTCAGTGAGCGCAATCACAGAATGGGTGCAATCCAAAACTGATGAATAAAATTGATTAGTTTTAGTACGCATGCCTCCCACATTCTGGTAATAGAGTGAAAAATGATCAAACGCATCAATATCGGCAGCATCAGGAACAACAGGAACAATTATTGGAGCATCAGGAACAATATCATAAACAGCGACAACATCAGTAGCAATGTAGTAGCAAGTAGTACAAGCAAGTGTAGCAAGTTTGAACACCTCTTGCATTATTTAAAAAAATAGGCGGAGAACATTTGGAAATTGTTTGTTTGCAATCTATTGTATAGTTGACGTCTTCGATTTCAAGTTTTTTGGAAAATTAATAAATGCTCGCACATGAACACCTAATGGCCAAAATGAAGAGTCCATAGCATGTTTAATAAGATTTTCAGGAAGCGCAACTTTAAAATTGATAAAAGTCAAATCTGATATGTTGGCTGAACTTTTTACCAGCATTACACATTTTATAACACTTATAGAAATGTTAAGTTTATTACTGATATACGTTGCGAGTGATTCAGTTGTAGTAGTATTGGAAAAACGGGAGAGGTGTAGCCACTTATCTCCTGGCACCACTTCCAATGAAGTACAAGACGAGTCCGAGCCTATTACCTTTTCTCGATTGTTTTTAATAATTCTATTATGAAGCTCATTTGAAGATGCTTTAGCATTAGTATCTCTTATAGTTGTGGCTTGTTTTGCATTTGCACTTCCACTAGAAAGTTCTTCTAAATCGGGTGGCTTAGATGACAGGGCGGTGGTTGCCATAAGGGGGGCATTAATAGTATCATTAGAAACCAAATTTATAGGCGTATTAATATTCGTAGTAGAATTATCATCTATGACATTTTTTAAATTATTTGGTGGTTTTTGTATGCAATCATTGGCCAATTCAGACATATTTTTATTATAAAAATCATTAATCATTACTTTAAGTTCATTAACTTCAGAAGTTAAAAAGTTTATTTTTTCAACGAATAAATTAACTGACTGATGATTAACAATGCATGTGTTGCACCGCCACATCATGTTAGGTTGCGATGTCAGAGTTTTTATAATAACTTCAGATAAACCAGCACATTTTTTGTGATATCTAAGTTGGCAGAAAGATTCACATTGAATAAAGTTTGTATCGGAAATTCCGAGATTGCACTTGGCACAGTTTTTTAAAGACATTTCGGTAGCTACGAATAACTTATCTGTCTGATTGTAATGTTAAATTTTCCAATTTTATGCCAAGAAAAATATTGTTCTTAATGTACTGGTTATTATTTACATGAACCTAGTATTATATACACCAACCACTGCCAAAATTTGGTTCAGTTATTCACTATTGTTAAAAGCTCACAGAATGCGATCCACAACCTCTATTTTAATTCCGGTTTCCTATTGTGATCAGTTATTAATGTAGATGATGATGTTGATAACGATGACAAGCAGCTTTATCTCAGTATTAGATTAATTGAATCATGTAAAGAAAAAACCAGACCAAGAAGCTGATTGAGTAGCATCCAAATAAAGCTTGGCAAAACACTACTAAAATGAACTTACCTATGGAGGTAAGTAAAAAAACTTTTGTTTAGGTTTTCCTGTGAATCGCTCACGGTCCTGATGATGTAAATTGTAAACAACCAGCCGTAGAATTAAGCCGAAAGATTCTTTAATTGCGGGCAGTGAGTATACGAGTTTGTTGTTTAAACTTCAGGCACAGGTTACTCAATGTAAACTTTGTTGGGGCATGTAATGAAATATGCAGATTTTTGTAGCCTCAAGTTTGCTTCAGCGGCAGAACATATACAAAAATGTTTCACTCACCCGGCAGAGATAAACAGAAAACTTTAACGGGAGCACTTATAAATGTTGGTAGGTGATAAAATTGACATTCACTCAATGAAATAAAATGTTTTTATATTAATTTTAACTTCATAAATTAAACTGAATAAAAATTCACAGAATTTAAATTGAAGAAATTTTTTTTTGGCAAATGTATAAGGTTAATCAAATCTTACAAAATTTATATTTTTTTAGTTATTTTAATTGATGTAAAATTATATCATCAGAAGAGCTAATTAAAACGCAGGCAGACTAAAAAGTGTCAGAGTTGCCACATGAATGAAATTGAAATGGTCAAGTCTAATAAACTGACATTCTAGTATAAATAATACAATACAAATAATAAAAAATCAAATGTTTGCAATTTTTTCCCATTTTTATTGAACAATTTTATTATTTGAAACAAAAACCATGGAACTTTATCCATCAAAACAAAAAAAAAATTCAAAAAATTAAAGTTAATTCAAAATTTTAATGTGATAAACTAACCGGATTTTATTTTTTTGCAATTAACTTTTATTATTTATTTAATATTTTGTCCAGTAACCCCTGTTTTTTATCACAGCTCGGCATCGACGAGGCATTGACTGGATTGAATTCTCGAAAACAGAAGCAGGAATATTCTCCCATTCATTTTTCAAAGCTGCAAAAAGAGAAGTGCTTTTTTTTCACAACCCGCCTTTTTAAAATGGCCCACAAGTTTTCTATTGGGTTTAAATCGGGTGATTGAGATGGCCATTCTAAGACACGAATATTTTTAGTTGCAAACCACTCTTTTAGTAGCTTCGAAGAATGTTTGGGGTCATTATCCTGCTGAAAAACCCAACGCAGAGGCATTTCTTCCTTTGGAAGCATTACTGACTCCAAAATGTCCCTATATTGGAAACGGTCCATAATTCCTGTGATTTGGTGTATATAACCGCAGACTGCTCCTGAAAAACAGCCCCAAACCAACACCGAGGCTCCACCGTGCTTTACTGTAGGGGGTACATTTGCAGGCTTTAATCGCGTACCTTTTGAGCGCCTCACTGTCCTTGCACCATCGGAGTAAAATAAGTTGAATTTGCTTTCATCACTGAAAAGCACACTCCTCCATTTGCTTAAAGATCGGTTAAGATGATTTTTTGCAAATTCAACCCTGGGTTAAATGTTTTGATTAGGAATTTTAAGTCTTTCAGTTTAAATTGTTGTTTTGCGAGGGCGTCCACCAAAATGATCTGCTTCTACTGATTTTCCACTTTTAAATTTTTTAATGATGTCGCAAAACCGTTGACGTTGGAATTTTTAAGATTTCAGCGATTACTTTTTGTTTTATACCGGCTTGGAACTTTTCTATTATTTCGTATCGAATCGCGTTGCTATAACGTGTTTTAGCCATTTTATGCACTATATAATTTCAACTTACACAGCTCTCAACTTGTAAAAACGTTTTTATCTATGGAAAAACCGTTACTTTAACATCGAGACTCGCAATCTTCTTGAAATCCGGTTAGTTTTTCACAGGCATGTTACTGAGTAAATTTATAAAATAATTTTTTTTTTATTGTTCTTGTCATCGTAGCATTAAATTTTTAAGGTTATTATTAACTTGTCTCATACTCTTTACAAATTATTAAAAAACTTATGGAAAGTTGATAGTTTTCTACTTGGTATTAAGAAAATCATTACTATGGGAAAAAATCCGGAATGTTTTTGGCAGCACTGTATATACCTGTATCCAAAACATGGAAAAAAGAAAAGTTTCGCCCACCAAACCTAAAAGAAAACAACAAAGTACTTAGGAATAAAAAAAAAAAAAAAAAAAAAAAATGCTGTTCCTTTCCCCGCCAATAAATCTCAGCAGCATTACTTTCTGTCTTCCTGCTTTAGCTCACATATTGCTAGGTATGTAAAGTACGCATACACAATGTTTTTTTTTAGTCTTTGATCTTGTCTTGCTACTTCTCGAGCATTCTGCTTGTGCGATGCGTATGTGCGTAAGTGCGTAACTCTTTCTCTGGCTCTCAGAGTAATTTCCTTTTTACATATGGTACCTTTTTTGAATTCTCTTGTTCTTGTCTAACTACTTCTAGTAGTGCTGCTTCTGCTTGTGCGTTTCGTATGTGCATAACTCTGTCTCTAGCTCTGAGAGAAAATAAAGTAATTTTTTCACAAAAAGGACTGACTTTGAAGAAAAGGGAAATTAATTCTTTCACTAATACATTTAAATGCATCTACATGAAATCTGAGTTTGCTTCTGAAGGGAACCTACCCTTAAGGCTGGGTTCCCTTTTTTATCAAACTCAGAGTTCATGTAAATGCATTTGAATGTATTAGTGAAAATATGATTCTCTTCTTTACCAAATGATCTGTGTCATTCTCGCTTGTGCTATTCGTTTCTCAGAGCCAGATGAGAGCCACAGAGACATAATATGTATTCATGCTATGCATAGCAAAAAGAGTTGCACAAGCGCACACAAGTATACGCACATATATATTTATGTGCAGAAACACAGACAAGAGAAATATACAGATGTAGAATATGGTCTTCATCGAGTTTAGTTCCCTTCTTTGATGTAGATGGCCTTAGTTGCCCTGTTTTTATATTATTTTATGATCATGCAAGTCGCATTGGCTGTCAAACACCTTATCTTCTATGAAAAAATTAATTCGCAGCCAAAAACAACATTTTTGCCTTTCTTAATACACAAGGAAGCGAGAGGACAATGAAGGATACAACGTACATGCAACAAGATACAGAAACAGATACGACAAACAACAACATCCATTATCCAACTCGAGGGTGGTTTTTGTTTTCAGTATTTCTATTTCTTTTCTTTTCTTTATTTAGTGCAAATCAAGTTTGCGGAGGGTAAGGTTGTGATGGTCGTCAGACTGCCTAGATATAGGCAGACAGAATAGTTTTGCACTTAGATTCTATTCTGTCTGCCTATACATCCAGTCTGCAAAAAAAAAATTCGCATGAGCATCGACAACTTTAGCCTCTCCAAACTTAATTTATGTATGAATTTACATTTTGTAGGTATTTAGTATTTGCAATCAAAGAGCAGAGGTACGGATACCGTATTGCGTTTCTTCTTGTGGTGCGACAGGAGAATTTAACCACCAATTTTTTTAAATTTCCTACACTGGAACACGTAGTATTTTTTAAAAAATGTCATGATGCTTGTAGTTTAAAACAGGAAGTCCTTTCAAAAATTGTATTTATGTGAAATACATTTTGAAAAGAAATTTATATTAAAAAAAAATTAAAAAAAGTAAGTATCTGTTCCCACATTGAACCTAGGAAATGTATTAAATCTCTATGGTTCAAATTTTAAAACCTATTTGAAGCCTAACCTTTCTTCAAAAGGTCTAGATTTAAACCTTACAGAATTTGAGGATTTTTCAGACAAATGTTTGCCGAATTTTTCATCGGATGAATTTTCCAAAGAAGAGAATCACCATGATTACAAAGCAGACATTTTGAAATTGAAGCAAAAAGTATTTGATTTAGAAAAAAAAAAATAAAGTAAATTCGAAAAAAAAAATAATCTTCAGCATATTGCAATAAAGCGTAAGTTGAATAGAATTAAGGTAGGAAGTTTGTCAAAAAAAAAATCTAATAAAAAGGGCTTGAAAACAATTTCCAATTTAATCGATTGCCTGTCGCAAATAAAAATGCAAAAGATTTAGCAAAAATGCTTTTAACTAAAAATTGAATGTACCTATTCAAAAAACGAAAAATGGCTTTCTCAAAACTTATTTTTTTTAGAAATGCTGCTTTATATAATTTTATGACAGAAATTCTTGATTTCCATCTTCCACATCCTTCGTCTTGTACAAGTGGATGGAAATTAAACATTTGTCTATGGGATTTAATGAAGAAGTTTTATCTAAAATAAAAGAAATGCGTAAAAATGTAGTACTTATTTTTGATGAAATTTCTATCGAAGAGAATGTGACATATAACAACTTCAAGGATAGAATTGACGGATTTTTTGACTATGGGGATGGAAAAAAGGGAACCAGTCCGAGGAAAAACTATTTGTGTTTTTATGATTAGAGGGATGTGTTCCAATTTTATATACGTTTTGAATACGTTGATACGTTGTGAGTTCGACATCTTGTCCAGTTTTAGAATTAAAAGAACACATTTTTAAATGCTTGAAAGTTTGTGAAAACCTTGGAACATTTGTGCGAGCACTTACATGTGACCAAGGCTCAACAAACCGAAGCTTATTTTCAAAACTAGGATATAAAGATGGTAGCATTGACAATATCGATAGTAATTGGTTTGCTTACGAGGGCAAAAAGATATACCTATCTATGTGAATGTTTTTGCAAATGTATATAACAATAGTCCTGAAATCATCAACATAAAATCCCAAATAGTATCTATGTGCATTAAATAAACAGAGTCAATTTGCCCTGATTGGTTTAAAGATCCAATTTGTAGTGAGCCACGTCTGAAAGCCCTTTCATTTATGATCCTTGTTTTGTTAAGAAAAAATTGTATTTGGACGAGCAAAAATGCAAAACAATCGGGGCAAAAAGGAAAAGCACAAAATAAACGTCTGGAAAATTTAATGAATATTTAGACATTAGGCTTAACCACCACGTTGCCTTTCCCAACTTAATCACACTGTATTTTCAACTTATTTCCACACCACCGATAGAGGTAAAGTTTGTAGCGCGTTTTTTTTAACGTGGTGTCCCTCGGAGGCCTATTCCACTTATGTAAATATGTATATCGACGAAAAAAAATATAAAATATAATATTTTCGAAAAAAGTTGTAGCCTAGCATTGGGTTATTAAATATTCATTAAATTCTCAAGGCGTTTGTTTTGTGTTCTTCCTTTTTGTGCTGATTTTTTAGCGTCTTTGCTAGTCCAAATACAATTTTTTCTCAGCAAAACCAAAATCATAAATGAAAGCGCTTTCAAACGGTGTTCTCCACAAATTGAATCTTTAAACCATTCAGGGCTATAGAACTCTGTTTGTGTAGTGGCTGAAGATACTATATGACATCTTATGTTGATAATTTGTGGACTGTTGGTATATATGTTTTCAAAAACATTTATTTGAAGCTTGCAGATTTCAAAAAACTCATTGGAAGGTGGAAATAATTTTCCGAAGTCTGACTCTGAATTTAAGTATGCTTTATGATGAATAAGAAATTCAGAATTTTCTGTTAGTGTTTTATCCGTTTTAATTAATGTTTGAGTGCAATTATGGCATGGTTCTTTCATCGATTTGAATAGCTTATAATAACAGTATCCTGCAAAGTAGCGAATGGACATGTTTTTGACAGTTAGTGAGCTAGATGGCTGCTCATCTGAATCAAGACAACTTATTATGTCAAAGTGCGGATTAAAGTTTGTGGCTGTATTGGCTCCTGAAATCGACTCTTCGTTTGTATTATTTACTACCGTAGACCAGTCAACATCGAGAACTTCATCGGAGTCTTGTTCACAGTTGGAGAATTTGGAAGCAAAAAGTAGATTCAGTGAAATAATCTTGGCAATAATTGATTGAAACTCAAAAACATTAGGATTTCTTTTGTTCGCGTTGCGGGCGCGAACATGGGAAAAAAAATTTTCTAGTGGATCCTGGTTCAATTTGTTTAAATATAAATAGAAAAAATCTGAGTGCTCTTGAAATAGATCATTAGCCAAAGAAAGAAAAGATGCTATGGTTGAAACCGTCCCCTTTAAACAATGGACTGTTGTTTTTTTATCGAGTTTTACTACCGATAATAATTCTTTCATTTCTTGCAAGAATTCAATATTTGGGGCTTGTCTCACTAGAGGTGGGTGTCCATTTAAAACGTCAAACAGTGTATTAATTTTTTTAAAAAAAATTGATGTTGATTTGGCTTTTCTTTCAACGTTTTCTGAAAAAGCAGAAGCTTCAAGCATTGCCAAAATTCCCGATGAAACACTGTTTGAAAATACTTGAGTGGCCAAGCTAACAGACATTTTTTGAAAATTTGTAGGGTCTACGTGTGCTTGGCTGATTTTTGGACATGCTCTTACAAGATTTTGTGAGTCAATAGCGTACAATTCCCTTACAACGTCCCAGCTGACAACATCTCCATTAGGAAGGTAAAAATCTGAAGATATAAGGTTAGTTCTGATAGATTTCACTAGATGAGGGATATCAAAACATAGGTATATCTTTTTGCCCTCGTGAACAAACCAATTTTTGTCGTTAGTTTCACCGCTTCCTTGGCTATTTCCCAGTTTTGTAAACAGGCTTCGGTTTGTTGAACCTTGGTCACATGTTAGTGCCCGAACAAATATCCCAAGTCTTCTACAAACATCTAAGCATTTCATTATCTGTTGCTTCAATTCTAAAACGGGACAAGATGTTGAACTCACAACGTAGTTCAAAACATATTTAAAATTGGAGCAAAGCCCCCTAATCATAAAAACACAAATAGTTTTTCCTCTGATTGGTTCTCTTTTTCCATCACCATAGTCAACAAACCCGTCAATTCTGTCCTTATAGTTATTATACGTCAAATTTTCCTCTATAGAAATTTCATCAAAAATAAGTACTACGTTTTTACTGATTTCAGGTAATTGATCAACCTTTTCTTTTATTTTTGATAAAACTTCTTCGTGGAAACCTGGAGACAGATGTTTTATTTCCATCCACTTGTATAAAGAAGTTGGATGGGGAAGATGCAAATCAAGAGTTTCTCTCATAAAGTTGTAAAGAGCAGCATTTCTAAAAAATAAATTTTGAGAGAGCCATTTTTCGTCCTTATAATAGTTTTTTTTCTTTATCAATAACATTTTTGAAAAATCTTTTGCATTTTTGCTTGTCAAACGCAATGAATCAATTAAATTTGAAATTGTTTTTGTGTTTTTTGCTTTATTTTTTTTATTTGACAAACTTCCTACTTTTAATGTTTTAATTTTCCGTCTAAAAGCAATATTTTTTAAATTGCTTTGTTTTCTAACGATCTGTAATTTTTTTTCCAAACAATATATTTTTTGCTTTAATTGCAAAATTTCGTTTGTATAGTCTTGTACATTTTTTTCTGTGGAATGTTCATCACTCACAGCAGTAGGAATATTTCCATCTGAAAATGATTGAAACTCCAGTAAAGTTAAAGTTTTTTCAGATGAAATATTAGGTTTCAAATACGTCTTTGAGCCCAAAGAATTAAAAGAATTATTGCCAAGATATAAACTAGGAACAGACCCTTTTTTAAGATATTTTTTCAATATCAAATTTTTTTCAAAATGAATCTCACAAACAGAGATTTTTTGGAAGATCATCTTGTAAATTACAGGCATTATGCCACTCCTTAAAAAGAACACCGTTTTTTTCCCGATCAGGAAATTTAAAAAATTTAGTGTTTAAATTATCCTGCCTCTTGGCACCACAAGAAGATATACAACATTTAACACGGTACCCGTACCTGTGCTTCTCTGTTGAAAACATTTTGAAAATAAAAATCTTGTTCTAAGAAAATATAAATGCTAAGCTTATTTAGTACCTATCTGAAAAAAAAATGTAATTTAACAAACATACGCTGGCAAGCAAGCAAAAATTTTAAAGTGCAAATTATTTGTAGGCTGAAAAAAAAAAAACAATCCGCATCACAACCATTCCCTCTCGAAACTTGATTTACACTGAAATCAAAAATCAACGATCAACCCCAAGACAAAAAAATACTGAAACCAAAAGAAAGTAGATATAGATACATAAAATAAATGCAGAGCTCACGTGTCGACGACGACGGCGACGACGCACGACGACGTTTTGCAGTTTTGCTATTGAAAACGGTTGTGGATGGATGGTATGTTGAAATTCCGAGGGTATGTTAGAGTTTCGAACAGGTATGAGCATGAGGTATGCTAGATTTTCGTTTTGGTATGCTAGGTTTCAATTTTTTTTTTGAACATGCTTTTGTTCTGGTATTCTACATCTGTATATTTCTCTTGTCTGTGGCAGAAAGAACCTACTGATACTGACCGACATGGGGCGTGCTATCGTTGTTTTGTCTTTTGGATATGAAAATGAGAATATATGATATATATAATTTTCTGATTTTTCATTTTATCCTTGCATGCAAGAACATATTTTTTGTTTGTCATAATCTTCTAATTGCAAAAGAAAAAAAAAAATGTTCTTTATTAGTTAGGTAGGTACCTATTATTATTACGTAAAATTTAAGTTTCGTTTTGAGATTTTTTTTAAATTGTAGGTCTAAATAGGTATAGGTAGATACCTAATTATGAAAATGTATGGAATTGACATTTTTTTAATATATGATAGTAGGTAGGTATCTAGGTAGGTAGGTTAGATAGGATTTTTTTTAATTCAAAATTAGGTAGCTATTACCCATAAGTAACAAAGAGTAAGTTTGTGTAAAGGTCGAGAAATTATTTAAACGGGAAGGGCCGTTATTCGAATTCAAAAACGGCGAATGCAAAAAAATGTATGCATATTGCACTAGACAAACAAAATTAGGGAATGATTTTTTTCGTCTTTTTTTTTTTGTGTTTTTTTGAAGAGTTGTATGAAATTAAAAGCAAGTAAGATTTATATTACTAGTTTTCAATTCCTTTTTTAAATAATTTTTTAAATATACCGTTACTGCGCAATCACAAAAAATAGCACAAGCCAAAAACTTTCAAAACAAATTTGAACATCTGGATCTTCATCAAATATTTTTTTTAAGTTAATCAATAGTATCTGCCAGATAAGATGTTTATTCAGCTATAATATAACAATTTCTTGTTATCCTACGATTTTCGTTAATAGAGATTTTCGATGTTGAATGAAAAAGGTGACTTTTGTCTTTGATCACCAATATCTCGAAAAATAATGATGACTCATAAAATGTAAGGCCAGTTTAAAAAAACAGTGCTAAATTCCTAAAAGATTTGTTTGAAACATTATAAAGAAAAATTTTTGTACACTCCCCCTAAATTTTTGAAAAAGTAGGTACCTACCTACAAAAAAATGAGTTTTTGTACATATATCTTTTTTAATGATCACAATCCTAAAACTAGTACAACGTCTTACAGAAAAATAAACCAACACAAATCCTGTAAATTTTCAAATTGATCCGTAAGACCGTTTTTACGTTAAGAATGGTCAACCTAAAAAAAATAATTAAAGGAGTGATTTTAACCATTGTTTTATCATCATCAAAAGAAAACGAAAATTAATTTTTTTTCAAACCTTTTTCACAGTTAATTAGTAACATATTTATAAGAATTTTCGTTATAAGAAGGTGAATTATTATTAAAATAACTTTTTAAATCAAGTTTTTTTAGCGAATAGTTTTGAGCAATTAACTTTCAATCTCAAAATTTTGAAAAAAAAAAAAATTAAACTCAAATATCAGGACGCATACTTTAAAAGATATCATGAAACATCTTAACAACTTCTACTCACTTGACTTATGTTTATGTAAGGATTAACTACTTTTTGGCTTCTGTTCTCTGACCAGAGAGCTTAGAACTTAGTTTGTCTGAACTCTGGTAGATTTCGTTATTTTCAATTTTCTTAAAAACTAAAAGACATTTTAGCATCTGGTTTTCTTTTTTTGACTAAAAGCTAATAAGAGCATTGAATTTTGAAAACAAAAACTATACTTAATTATATAAAATTTTGAAAAAAATTAGTTTAAAACTTTTTTTTCACCTTTTTTTCAAAATTTCGAGTTTGGAAATTAATTTTTTAAAAACTATTAACTAACACAACGTAATTTAAAATGAAAATCAAAGAAGAGATTTCTGGCTTTCCAAAAAGGTATAGCATGGCATTTTAAATCGTACAGTTGTTTTTAAATATTTTTTTTTCTGTTTTAAGTCAATTTTTTAGAAAATTGCCCCTTCTGCCTAAACGGGGGGAAATAGACCCCCCTACTATACGATTTTTTTCTTGTCTCAACCCAACTTACTCGCTCCAGCAGGTGCATCTTATACCGATCACCCTGTAGGTATATACCTAATTCTATACGAACTACATATAATAATAAACATTCCAACAGATGAGCCATCAAAAAAATGTACATACATAGGTACTTATAAGCTACACAAATGTGCAATTTATTTTTATGCACAAAATACCTAATGTCCTCTCACTCCCACCCTGCCTCTCGCAATGTTCCTAATCAACCACCAAACCTACTAAAAAACATTATTCTGGGCAACCATCGAACCAACAAAGAAAAAACATGATTGCATATTGAGGAACAGGTTTTTTCATACATGACCTACTTTGCTGCGAGATGAGAAAGACGACCCACAAAAATATATGCGAACGCATGTGCCATATACTTTTCTTGCACTTGTATATCTCCCCTCCATCCAAAATATTGCTGGCCGACCATCGAAAAGACATGTCAGCTAAGCAAATATATGAATGAATATCCAACAACAGGTTTTTGTTATATTCTGTCTCTGCCGCGAGATGAGAAATAAATAAAAGGAGGAAAAAACTACATAATAAGAAGAAACAAGAACAAAGGCGATATTTGTTTTGGAGTGAGAACAAAGAGAGTTGGCGCTGATACTGCAGTAGATTTCTTCTGAACTGCAAACTTCTTTGTGTGCGTGTGGAAAGAAATTTTATGTTAAAAAACGCAAAATGGACCCATTTTCTAAAATAAAAATTAATTAAACTGTTAATAAAGTTATTGTTTTCTTCACTGCGAATAATGAAGAAAATATAAAAAAAAAATAATACAAATATTTTGAAGTTCTAAGGTGCCTCTTGCTCCCACAACTACAGTAAACATTTTGACTTATAATATTGCATTTTTAAATATGTTATATGCAAAAAAAAATATTAGCAGTTTACTACTCTTGCATATTTGCTTTCGTAAATAAATAATTTTAAAAAATAACAAAATTAATTAAGTACTATTAAAGGATTTTCCCCGAAAAATTCCAAAAAAAACAACGTTTTTTTGCATTTGTCTCTAAAAAGTGATTATAAAAATTTTCAAAAAAAAAATACAAATAACAGCTCATGTTTACTGACATTGAAATAAAATTTATTTGGCTTCAATATCTTGAAAACTTTTAAAGTTTTATCAAATGATACAACCATATCTCCTTGAAAATTCGTCTTATTTGTGTGTAACTTTAATAATTTTTTTTTCAGAAAAGATTATAAAAATATTAAAAAAGACTGTGCGCAAGTGAACGGTTGTAACTAATTTTCTTGCTCTATTTAAATTCGATTTTTTTCACCTTTTTATTTTAAATAAATACAAAAATAGATTAAATAAAAAATTAAAAATAATTTCTTAATCAGTTTTGGTTTGATAATCATCCTGACACTAGGTAATTCTTAAGTATTTAAGACAAATCTCAAATATTAATTTGAGGAAGGCAAATCTTTGCTTATCTCATGAGCGATAGAAAAAGAAAAACCTGTCAAAAATCACCGAAAACTTGCACTTCTCCCAACTCAGAAGAAAATTCAAAACAAGCCGCAAAAATATTCAAACCATTAGCCAAAATGTCAATTTCTGATATGGATTTTATAAAAATAAAGTCAATAATTGATAATTCACTCGATGCAAAGATTACAACGAAGCTTGGAAACCTTGCTACCAAGGATGACCTCCATACTTTGACATCTGAGATAACCGAATTAAAAAAACAAAATGAGGAATTGACCTATAAAGTTAAACAATTTGAAATTCCCTGCACAAAACTGGAGAGCGAGCTGGAATTGCAAAGCCGTGAAATAAAGTCAAGCAATGTTATCCTCACCCTACCCAAAAACAACAATGATCCACAAAAAACAGTAGAAGGCGTAGTTGATCTTTTACTTGGAACCGATGAAAAACGAGATATGCCACCAGCTATAAAGTTAAGCGAAAATCATTCCGTAATTAAATTGAAATTAGTTACTGGTTCAAGTTTCCTGGCAAGTAAAATGTTTAAAAATGCAACAAAATTAAAGGGAACACATTTTTATATCCAGCGTGATCTAACAAAACAAATGCAGCAAAAACGACGAATCCTTCTAAGTTACAGAAAAGCAATAAAATCGAAACAACCCAACGTATCTGTTATAATAAAAAACACCACATTAATAATTGGAAACGATATATTTTATTTAACAAATAATAATAATTTAAAACACAATAACAATGATGGCGAACAAGAGCTAATAAAAATGTTAGGAGAACTTGACTTCGAATCTGTCAAACTGGCATCTACGCCAAACTTTCAAAACAATCAGCAATTGAACGATGCAGCAACATCAGGGATGGCAACGCTTTCAAGAAGCGGAGTAAAAAGTAGTAGCAAAAGTAATTGATGTAAACAAGCCGTCAGCTCAAGTATTATAAGTTTCCAAAATATTTTAGCCTATATCTGGTTTAAATAATAAATTATTATATGTAGATTTTTTTTTAAATTTGTACACAGCTTTGAAATATTTTTCTTATTCGAGACTCATATAACACAGGAAAACTCTAATAAATTTACAAAATACTTTAGTGAATATAAATTTCATTGGATAGCAGCAACGCAAAGGACGTGCAAGTGGCGGAAATCTTTTCGGGATCAGGAAATCACTCTTAGGAACCTTCGACTTTGTGGATGTGTGTGGATATACTGTTGTAAAAAATTTACTGCAGAATAATATGTTTATAGTACCATATTACATCAACTGCAATAATTGGATTGAAGATGCTGAACAATTAAATAACATATTATTTCACTTATCTAGCAAAAGTGTAATGGTGATTGGTGACTTAAATGCTAGGATAGGAAATATGCAGACTGCTACTGACTTGCAAGAAAGGAACTTCACCTCTATTTATAACCATCGGATATCCAAAGACACTGTGTTCAACCAAAATGGAATGCAAATTCTAAACATTTTCCAAACCTACGATTTATGTGTTTTGAACGGGTGCACCGAAGGGGATCGTGAAGGTCATTATACTTTTATCGGAGGTCAAGGCAAATCCGTCATAGATTATTGTGTAGTAAATAACGACTGGGTAGATCTTATCACAAAGTTTGAAGTTCGTGTGAAAACATACTCTGACCACTTGCCTATAGTTGTAGAATGGTCAAATAGTTCTATAGCTGTGGAAAAAAACCTTGAACTGGAAAATACAAAATAAAAGCACCTACCACCAAGCTACAAATAACTTTTTTTCAAACACGTTGCTGAACATCGAGTCTGTAGAGGAATACTCATCGCAAATAACATCCTGCATCAGAAGCTGTTCT
This sequence comes from Epistrophella euchroma, assembly GCA_947049315.1. NCBI lineage: Eukaryota > Metazoa > Arthropoda > Insecta > Diptera > Syrphidae > Epistrophella > Epistrophella euchroma. Next base: position 98,845,597 of record OX346246.1, read on the forward strand.
TCAATCAGAATATCACCAAGAGTTAAATTTTATAAACAGAAGTGGTTTGACATCGAATGTTCGAAAGCACGTAAAAGATCTTTTGCTCTGTTACACGCGTGGAGAGAAACGGATTCCGCAGTTCTGAAGGAATGGTACTCTGAAGCAAATGTTTCTTATAAAAATATGTGTCGTCTGAAGAGAACCAATTTTGAAAATTACCAAGCTGTTCAACTTGCAAACATTAAAAGCTCAAAAGAATTCTGGAAGATCGCAAAAGAGATAAATGGCTCTGGATTTAAAATAGGCACAGGAGTTTCTGCAGAGCATCTATCACTCTACTTCCAAAATCTGCTGCGTAATCAAACAGATGTAGTCTTCATGACGGCAGAGCCTCTTGTTAGTGATGATATTCTTGACTGTGAAATATCTTTGGTGGAAATCGAACAAGTACTACGAAAGTCAAAAAATGGGAAGGCACCGGGAGAAGATGGTATCCCGTACGAGTTCTTAAAAAATGCAGCGCCTGTACTTCTTTTACATCTTACAAAACTGTATAATAATATTTTTACGAATTCTGTTGTACCAAATTCCTTCAAAACTTCTGTGATCTTTCCTATCCATAAAAAAGGCACATTGGATAAAGTTGAAAACTATCGGGGCATATCCTTTATGAATATCGTTGGCAAACTCTTTTGTGCAATTCTAGCTGCTAGACTTGAAAATTGGCTGGATGAAAATAACATTTTAACTGAACTTCAGGCAGGATTTCGAAAAAACTACTCCACAATTGACCACATCTTCAGTTTAACTTCAATAGTAAAAGCGCTACAGGCTAGAAAGAAAAAAGTCTACGCACTTTTTGTTGATTTTAAGGCGGCTTTTGATCTCATTAACAGAAATGCTCTTTTTTACAAGCTTTCACAAATAGGGCTTTCTACTAAGTTCATTCGGATTATTAGAGAAATGTATTTTGGAACCAATGCTGCTGTTTGGGACGGATTAAATTTCTCAGAGAGGTTTGAAACAGATAATGGTGTGAAACAGGGATGTCCGCTCAGTGCATTGTTATTTGCTGTTTTAATTAATGATGTTGTATCCGAACTACCTGGTGGAGTCAGAATTGCAAATTCTATTATAAATGTTCTACTGTATGCTGATGATTTGGTGGTTCTTGCTGAATCCCCAGAAAATCTGCAGCTTATGATTAATCGGCTAACCTCTTTCTGTGAAAAGTGGGGACTCATCATAAACACAGATAAAACTAAGATAATGATTTTTTCAACAAATAATAGGGGCTACTCAGCACAGAACTATCACTGGTTTCTCCAACAAAGTCGTGTTGATGTCGTGAAGGAGTATAAATATTTGGGAGTTAAGCTGAATTCTACGTTGGATTTCAAGACCCATATTGAAGAAAAAGTCAAAAACTGTCAGAACTTAATAAACTCAACGTGGAAAAACATTTTGTCTAACGAACACATTTGCCTCTCCACAAAATACAAAATCTTTGATTCAGTAGTCAAATCAACTTTGTGTTATGGCGCACAAGTATGGGGTACTGAAGAATTTGATGAAATGGAAAAACTGCTGAGAAATTTTATTAAAAAACTGTTCAACCTGCCAATTAAAACTCCAAATTATGCTATTTATTCAAAACACAAGCCGATTATATTTTGAAAGTACTGGACTTACCGGAAACCCGACTCGCAAACAGATTACTCCTATACGAAATAAGAAACAATGATTGGTGGATGATGAAGTGGCGAAATTTCGGCGATGTTTACGGCGAAGATTTTGACACAATTCCTGGTGATAGAAATTTATTGAAAGATCGTTTTTATCGTACAATCCAAAAATTTGAAGATACCCAAAGAACACTCTTAATAGCAGAAGCTCAGCAGTCAGAGAGTAGGGTTTTATACTCGCAACTTAACTTTAATCTGATGGCTGAAAACTATTTTTGTGACTCACTTAGTTACAAGGAAATTTCATTAATTTTTAAAACTCGATGTGAGGTCCTTAGTCTGAATGGAACACCCTATAATGGAAATTTTGATAAGTTTTGCTCCCTCTGCAACCTAAAATCAAAAGAAGACTGCTTTCATTTTATTGGAGTGTGCCCCATTTATGCAACACAAAGACGAAAATATTTGGGACAAAAAACTTTAACGATGCAGGAAACTGTAGGTCATCTAAATGGCCAGAACTGGAAAAATCTTTATTTATTTGTAAAAAGTGCTTATAAATATCGTATGTTATTAATAGCCGAATTTAGATAGCAGATTATAAATTTATATTTTGTAAATTTGTTAAACCGAAATTTAAATTTAAATTGCAAAATAATTTTCTTTTGTATTGCCAACCGAGCTGACGGCAACGCCTTAGCTTTGCTTCATTTAAATCATATGTATGTATATAGTTTCTTTCTAAAATTGTCAATAAATGAATTTACTTACTTACTTACTTATTAAAAAATTATATCGCCGTTTACCTCACTCATTTATTGTCTTTGAAATAAAAATAAGAAAAAAATAAAAAACGAAAAATTATAATATAATTCATTGATTCCTGCAAACTGCTACCGAAAATTTCTCTTTTTTTTATTTCTACCTCGGATTTAAGGTATAATACATTTTTTTTTAATTTTTAAAACTGAAAAAAAACATCAACCAATTAATTACCAATCGAAAACTTTTTGTTACATTAAAATATTGTAAAACTCTAGACGCTACACGGCTCAACGCAAAATCCCTAGCCGATTTTATAATAGGAACATACCCTTAACAAGTAATTATATGATTATATTCCTTAAAAATATGCTCAATATTGCTTGTTAAAATATATTCAATGTAGGAATGTATACCTATGTAATATATTTTTAAAAACTGCACTAAAAAGAACGACATAAATCTAAACGTCTATAAAGCTAACATATACACATTAGCATAATCAATTGAAACCATAACTAGAATTTTGTGCTCCTTTTGTGCATATGCTAGCTTTATAAACGTTAAATCTAAGAACAAACAAAAAAATATGTAAGTAGTGTACAAGTGAGATTGTTGAATATAACGTTGCTTGGGCTTAAAGCCATTAAAACGTATTTGAAATAGGAATAGGTACATGTATTTTTTTTTTATAATAGTGAATCGTTCAAATTCATATACATGGGCTTCTTTAAGACATTAATTATACCAAAAAAAAAAAAACAACACATACACGAGTGAGTCCCACGAGCTTGGTTCTCGTGGCTAACAAACATTTTGGTACCTTTCAACGAAAGAAATGATAAAAAGTCAGAATTACTGGGAACATGATTTTTTTAATTTTGGGTTAATATTTTCTAAATTTTCAAAAGCTATCTATACCTATTGATTAAGCCGTGGAGGATTGGGTTAAAATCCGTTAAATTTTATCCGAAGATTAAATTAATTTTTGACACTAGTGAGGTGAATCTGTAGGTATACGTAGAAACTTCAAAATTTAATTTTGGATTAAATTTAATAGAAATTTTAATTCAATTCACACACGGCCTTAAAATATTTAGAAACACTAGATTACAAAATTGAATAAAATCGTTCGAGTCGGTTTAACCAACCTAAGAAAAGGTTAATTTTCTAAAACCCAAATTTCCATTCGGTACCTACGTATGCGAATTTTTTCGATATAACCTGAAGTTAGGTTTTAATTTTTTGGTAATTCCTACCCTATAGACCTTTATTATTTATTGAATAAACATTAGAAGACACCGAACAAATTATGATTTTAGTGAAAGATATACAAAAATACGGCAAAATATGCACGTTAAACGTAAATATACAAACAATATGCATTTTCGACGAAACATGGCGCTTAAAAAAGACAGTACCTATTTTTTATAAAACGGATTTCTAACTTAGTCTCGTCTTAATAGTGTTGCTAGAAAAAAAAATATGCTCTGGCATATATTTGGTTGTCCTACATATTACATAGGTTAGGTACATCGATTTCAAGCAAGCTCTATTCCTGCTTGCAAACTTAACTGCATCTCTGGCCTTTCTTATAAGACCGCATTGTATTCTGTATGGAATAAAAATAAATACCTATCATTTTCATTTTCACAAAATCACAACCTACCTACCTCCATAACTATAATGTAGATGCATATACACATATACAACATACAAAAATCTGGCACCTATACACTTTTGTTGGTTGCCTTGTCTGTTCATTTGTCTTCTTCTGAATACTTTTACTTGTTGATGTTTTTTTCTCTTTTCATGACCATTCTCCACTGAAGCTTGCCTGCTGACGACGAACAATACTTTTCTTCTTTTTTTCCCCGTATACCTACGCCTGCTGTAATTCATCGCTTGTGTTCGTTTGATTATTTTCATTATTCTAGTAATGTTTTAGTAACACCAACCAAAAATTTAATAGTTGTCCCCCTATTAGGCATGGGTAACTCAGCAAAAAATCGTGCGCTGATACATTAACTCAAGCGCACCCTACTGCATCAGCGTTACTCAGTAACTCACTTGCGCCATGGCGCAATTTTTTTTCTTGCTTCGTAAGATACACAATAACCCACTAACTCCGTGGCGCAGGTCGGCTATACATATTATTTGATTTACGTAGAGAGAGTTGTGTTACAGTGTTGGTGTTCCATGCTTTCGCTTTGTGTATAGAGTATAGAGATAGTAAGAAGGTTGGTTGACCGATTGTAGAACCTTTTTTTGTGCACAGTGCAAGTCGCTTGTTTAAAGTCACTCTTTTTACTACCGAATGGTGAAAAGATGTTCTTTGTGCAATGTATTTGTCATCGACGTTGAGAGTTGAGACATCTGGGAAAGGGTTGTTACGTAATACGTATACAATTGAGAAATTGCGCCAACAGATCGACATGAATTCTTGTATGAAAGTATACCAAAATGAGCTACGCAAAGCGCTTTTTTCATTCGCTTCATCGTTCATCTTCATCTGTGTGTGTTGTGTGGCACAGTCGGCGCTGCGCTTCCACAGACAACAAAAAACTCTATTTAATTCTTGAGTTGGAAATCTGAGTTGACAAATTGCGCTTTGGTGCTTTTGAGTTATTGAGTTACACACTAATGTATCAGCGCAGATAACTCAGCAGCTGCTTCAACTCACTGCGCCAACTCAGCGCTGCGTTACACATGTCTACCCCCTATACGCTGGAGTTCATTTTTTATATTCTAAGTTCATGTGTTCATTTCAATCATTTCGGTCATTTCTTTAGTAACACCAACCAAAAATTTCGTTGTGATGCCCTATACGCTGGAGTTCATTTCTGATTTATTGAATTTATTTCATTTAATAATTTTAGTAACACCACAACTCTGTCAAAACGATCCTATAAACATTTTCAATGCATTCAAGTCGGATGGCCAAATGATAAAAAATCTGTACTAAAACTTTGCATGCCTTATTATAAGTTTAAAGATGAGTTGCATATAATTGATGATATTTTGTTAAAGTCTAATCGAATAGTTATTGCTTCTGCCATGAGATATGACATTTTAAAACTTATTCATGAAGGACACTTAGGTCTTCAGAGATGTCAAAGTCTTGCAAAGGATTCGGTCTTTTGGCCAAATATAAACAATGATATTCAGAACATAGTAACCGATTGTGAAACTTGCATTCGTCGTCGTTCATCTCAGCCTAAAGAACCTTTAAAACCAATGCCCTGGCACAAAGTTGGCACTGATTTGTTTGAATTTAACAAGCAAATGTATTTGCTTATGGTTGACTATTGGTCAAAATACATAGAAATTGAAAGCTTCAGCTCTGGTTATAGCAGTCAGTTTGTCGTTAATAAGCTCAAAGCAATTTTTTTCCGTCATGGGATTCCTCAAATAATAATTTCGGATAATGGTCCCCCGTATAATTATGAAGTTTTCAAACAATTTTGCGAAGACTGGCAAATTGAACACATAACTTCAAGTCCTTATCTTCCTCGTTCTAATGGTTTAACAGAAAGGTCAATACAAACTATTAAAAAACTCTTAATTAATTGAAAAGATTCAGATCCGTCATTGTAACACTATAGGACGATTTCAAAAGGAAACCTTCCCTTACCTTCGGAACTTCTCATGTCGCGAAAGCTTCGAACAAAAATACCTGCAATATTAAAAAGCTATTTTTCCAAATTAATAGACGCTCATGAAGTAGAAAGAGAATTACAAAATAATAATGACTAATCTAAAGCTTATTATGATAAAGCATCAAAACTTCTAAAACCTTTAAATGAAGGACAAAAAGTACATTATAAGAAAAGTCCTACCTCATACATTCTGACAAAATTTTAACTCCTGCTCCTGAATTGAAGCCAGTTGAGGAAACTTCACCATTTTAGAAAAATCAGGCCTCTTCAAGCACAACTAGGTTCGGTAGGAGAGCAACTCCGCCTAAGAGATTAACATATCCGAGAGATCCCAAATAACTGAAATTGATTTGCTTTCAATTTAAATAAATGAAATCAGATTTATATTTTAGTTTTTTTTTTAATTCATGATGAATTAATAATATTCACATGAATATTAAAAAAAAAAAATAATAATAATAAATAATGAAAAATGTATTCAATAATTTTGTTAATTGAACATGAAGATAAGCTTATTTTTTTTATTTTTATAAATCAACTTTTTATAATGATAAATTAATAAAATATCGTTTTTATATTGAGTTTTTATAACATGATTTATAATTTAAAAAGGGAGATGTTGTATGAAGTTCATGTCTCTCTCTCTCTCTCTTTCTCTCTCTCTTTTTCTAGTTTTAATTAGTTAGTAAGTTTGTTTAAAAAGTCAGTCACACTTTGTCCTTATAATAAGATTTACCATATAATGAATAATATAATGTGACTACCAATAATCTAACAGCGGAATTTTGGTCATCTTGGCCGTTTAGCAGTCTAGAAAAGTGTTGTTTCCAGATCCTTAGCACCGACTGTGTCTCTACTACCATATTCCCCACTTGTCTCGGCAGGCTTTCGTTCTGGCCTTGGATAGATTGCCTCACCCTTCGGTAGAACTTTCGAACATCCCCCCTGGCGCTACAGTCCTCAATAGACTCGACCGCCCGCTTCGCATGCTCTCTCTTTTTCCTCCTGAGAAGTCGGCGTTCCTCCCTTCGTTTTTGCCCGTACCCGTAGTGCTCCCGGGCTACTCTCTCAGCAGCTCTGCTTCTAGTTCGAGGATTGATTGGTAGACCTCAATCTTTGCTGTATGTGCGAGCCTGCATTCTTCATCGAACCAGGGGTTTTGTTGTGGTGGCCTAGTGAAACCCAGCACCTCAGTGGCGTCACCAAGGAAGAAAGTCAATAATAAGTCATAAAACATTCAACCCTTCAAAAATGTTTGTTTTCGAAGCAAAGTTTGCAACTAACGTACCACATTTTTTATCACCAAAGATAAAATATTTTTTTTAAATTGGATGAAGACGATGACTATACCTCACGTAAAAACATGCCATCCCTGAAATGTGCTCTCAATTTATGTGTGATGGAAACAAAACCAAAATCCGCCCTCAGTCGCATCGAATCCGCGATCATGAAAACAACGATAGGAAGTACTTTTTTATTAATTTTTTTTTTAACATTTTTCGTAATTTTTGTGTGTATCTCACACATTTTAAGTTAAAATTGTTATAAATAGCTGAGGCTAAATAAAGATCAAATCAATCCATCAAAAAAATCAAAACATTTAAGAGACGATGAGAGAAATTTAATAAAACCTGCGCAGTAGAATGGCCAAGTGATTGGTTCGAGCAAAAATACTGAATATAAAGATACTAGCCGATAAAACCCGGCGTTGCCCGGGTCTTCTTTAGTAAAACCTTATGACAACCAAATATCGACCAAAAAGATGATTTAAAATCAGCACTCGAAAAATGTTCAGCTTAAAGAGCCCTACACACCATCCATGTTACTTGTCAGGTAACATTGACGTTTTTTTTGTCAGGTAACGTTGACAATTATTTTCCTAAAATTATGCGTGTGGGTTGTGTGGGCTTGCATTTGAATAAAAATGTAATGAACCTAATTATGTACCTACCTACCTGCCTGCCTATAGTGTAATTTTAAGACAACTTTGAAAATCAGACTATTTGTATGTTATGTTATACCTACCTCCCATTACCCCCTAAGGAGCGAACGACCGTGAATTTTGTTAGTAACCACTTGATAAAGAAATTAATAATTTATCAATGAAATGTTAAATTTTTTCTTCTTCTCTACCATATACCTACCATATTCAAAGCATTTTTTCCCAGCAAGGGTTATTGCCGTCTATAAAGAATAATTCCGTGCCAAAAAACCGGAATACATTTCTTACCACCCCACGCATCACTTATCAACATCAAAAAAATTTTACCACTAAATAAAGTAGGTACCTACCTATTAAAATAAAAATACATATGTAGGTAGGTATTACCTAAAAAAAAAAATTTTGAGCCGATTCTGGAAACCAGATCCCTCCTTGCGCACGTTCTTGTCTTCTTGTGTTTCCACATTACATTTAATCTTCATTTAAAATCTCGAACCTTGAAAATCCGATCATTAGAACTCAAGGTGTAAATTTTGCTGATTTGAACGTAATAAGCACCCCCACATCACCTTTGCTTACCTATGCCTTTGACTGTGTAGTTACTCAACAAAAAGAATTAGAAAAACAAATGTATTAGTGATGTAAGTGCCCCCTTACACCTTATTGTGCACGCTCTTGCAACTAAATAAGTTCGTTTCCATTCACCGTCACCAACCACCAACCGCCAAACCAACAAAAATTTCAGTCTTACCTTAAAATCCAACAATTAGAACTCACGTTGTAAATTTAGTCGATTTTCATGTAATAAACATCCCCCTATCCTATTTACGTGCGCCCTTGATTGTGTAATTATTCAGAAATTGAATTATTTTTTTTTTTATTTTTTGACGATGAAGAATAATTCACTGCCACAAAAAACCTGCATACATATTTTTACCACCCCACCATCACATCACTTATCCTCATGAAAAAATTTGTACCTAACCTAAATAAAGTATATTAAAAAACCAACCACCCACCGCCAAACCAACCAATTTCAGTCTTACCTTAAAATCCAACAATTAGAACTCAAGTTGTGAATTACCTAAGCCGATTTAGCACCCCCCATCCTATTTACGTGCGCCCTTGATTGTTTAATTTACTCAGAAAAAAAAATTAAAAATAATTTTTATTAGGGGTGCATTAAATGCCCATTACCCCTCCTTGTGCACGCCCCTTGCCTATAAGTTCGTTTCCATTTATCATATCCAGCAAACACCCACCACCAAACCAAACAATTTCAGTAGCAAACACTTATTTCTGCTGCAAATATTATATCTACCTTACATACATATATATACCCTACTCCACTCATTTCTTACTATAGAGAAAATCCCTCCTACCAAGGCACATTATTTGCTCATGGTTTGAATTGTTTTTTTTCGATGAAGATTTTTAACTACACATTAAATTTTCCCTAAAAATAAAAAAACAAAAATGTTACCCTACTTAAAAAACAATTTTTTTTTTGGGCCGATTCCAGAAAATCAGCCCACCAAAAATTTGATTTGACGAACCGGATTACACCGGAACCAGTCAAATCCCCGATCCCTTACCCCACATGCCACAAAAGGCAATTTTCCATGGCAAAACAACTCCTGCTTATAAATAATTGAGCTTGAAGTAAATGTGAGTTGAAAATCTATAAAACAGAATTTTGCAAGGAAAATACCTACATGCTTGATTTTAGAAAATTTCCATACGATTTTTTTTGTGGTAAGTTTTTAATTTGTTTATTATTCTGTATATAATAGTATAGAAGTATAGATATAGATCAGCTGCAAATATTGTGTAATGCGTTATTAGAACGAAGTTCTTAAGTGCACGGTTTGTTTATAAATCCAAGAAATCGGCAGAAATTTACATCAGATGGTGGCGCAATGGGATAGGTACTTGCTTCTTAACCGAGAGGTTGGGTGTTCGATCCCTGCTGACAAACTGGCAAATAGTTTTTTTTTTTTTTTTTTTTAATTTTTCATATAATTTGTATTTTTCTCGAATTTTTTTTGTCATTTTCCAAAATAAGTAAATTATTTCACTCATTTAACTATAGTGGCGTAGAAACTTACATACAATCATGAAAACAAATGCGAAACGATACCTATTTAGGTATCGTCCAAAAGCCATCGTTTTGAAGATATGGTTTTGACTATAATCGACTTACGTGAAGCAAATATTTTTGATCGTCAAGACGATAGTCATTTTTTGGTTACGTGAAGCAGGACTATCGTCGAAACGTTATCGTTGGGTGATAATCGTTTTACGGAATGAGTCCCCTGAGCAATCCATTCCGATTGTTTATGTTACACACCGACTTCACAGTAGATAATTCATTTCAGATTGTTCATCGTGCCATGAAATATCTTGTGGAGTCGCGATATCTGATCTTATGATAATCAGCGATCTATCTCTGATATTTTCTCTTGACATGGCATTTGACAGATGGTTGTTTTTTGTTGCTTTTTGTCTAGAAATGTTATTTTTTGTGTCTAACGGAATTTTTCGGAAGTCAAAGTTTAATTTTCTTGAGCTAGAATACAACAACCGAAGAGTTACACTTTTATCTGCAAAAAAATCAACCATCAAACTCCCATGCAGTCAAGGTACGAAATTATATATCATGACATGATTTGCCCAGCGAAGATATATGAAAATGTCTTGATATGGATATCAGATATTTAGTTGGATGTTATTTTTATATGAACTTATTATACCTACATATACACAAATATAACCTAGATTTGCTGCCGATGGCACCACGCATATACACATGGTTTGAATTGTTGTTTTTTTTTTTTTGTATTTTCTTATTCTCCTTCGAAAAAGTTATGTTCCCTAAAAATGCAATTTGGATTTTAGTATGAAAATTTTTGGAATTTTGAAAAAATTATATCTGGTATTGAACGGATATTTCATCTTTCTAAATATGTAATCAAAAATTAAATCTGACAATTAGAACGAAAGCTAAAAACCAGTTCCAAATCGGCTCTTTTTCACATTTCACGTGGACAACGAACAATTATGCCCATTTTTCAAGATTTTTGTGAAATGTTGTATCGAAACTTTTTAATCTATTCTGGGGGTTGTGTAGCTTGTAGAATTATGATTCAGATATCAATTTAAACGTTAGCTTTCGAAGGTGCAAAAGAAAAATTAAATTTATAGATGCATCCAGTAAAAAGTTGTGAGGGCATAAAAAGATTTCATTAATTTTGTAAATACCTCAAGTTTGGGGTATTCAAAAAATTTGAAATTTTTAAAATGATTATAAATCAATAGTTTCCATCAGGTGTAGAAATTTTAGATTTTTACAACCACCCATAAAAAAATGAAAAATAAAAACCCACCAAAAAATAGGTGAAAAAAATGTCTGGTTTTCAAAAATCAAAAAGTGGGTACAAAAAATCCCATTAAAAATTCCTGAAACATCAATAATTTTTTTTTCATTACCTTTATAATAGTATAAAATCTATGTCCTTAACTAAAACCCCCAATTTATGGCGAATTATTTGTCTACGTCTATTTTTCAAAATTCAACTTTTAACATTTTATAACTCGCTTCGTAGATTTTATAGAATTTTTTTAAATTAAGCACTTCCTTGTATTTAAAAGATCTATCGACTAAAATTAATATGAATACTGTTTTTTTACCTTTAATCAGAAAACCCCCATTAGGGTAGGGTAACTAAAAATTTGAATTTCAAAAATTCCGTCTAAGTGCGCCTATACATAAAATTCTCTATTCAATAAAATGTATTATATATTTTTATCATATACAGTATAACCTGTGCAATGATGAGTCAGATGAATGAATGGGGGAGTCAGTGACCGACCTTTCATTTATAATATTTTGGCCCCTTACAACTTACCCCTCTTTGTGCACCCCCTTGTGTTTCATTGCATTTATTCTTCAATCAAAAATTCTTACCTCGAAAATCCGACCATTTGAACTCAAGTTATAAATTTAGCGTCCCTTGTTTGTGTTATTACTGGTGTTTTCATAAACTTCTGACTAACCGATTTCTGCAATCACAAAAACGAATGAAAAACTAATTTTTAAATGTAAATATCACCTCTGTTCTGATTTTCGTTCCGAATTAAAAAGAGTGTTCTGAATTTCGAACGAATTCAGCTTGGTAAAACCTCTTACCAGATCTGGGTGTTAAATAAAACTTAAAAAAGCTGTAAACTGTGTGTTGTTAGTATTTCTTCCCCTAGTTCAAAAGAAAAAAAATTAGTTTTTAGAAATATAATGTTTTAAAAATATATTACATTTTTAGCTTTACGAATTCAAATTCGACAACCAAAAACGAATCGAATTGAAAACTTCAAAATAATTGAGTAAAGAACACCTATGTTTTTAAAACGAAAGTATTTTTTACTGAAGCGAAAATCAGAACAGGGGTGTATATATTTTGGTTCATGATTTTAAAGTATTTTAAAAAGAGTTATTAAAATCGAAGCAGTTAAATGTATAAACCTTTAAGAAATAGATAGTTTTTTGTTATTTTTGAAATCGCAGAAATCGGTTAGTCTGAGATTTATGAAAACACCCTATATACATCAAAAATAATAATTTTTATTAGTGGTGCAAGTGCCCCTTGAATTGAATTTGCATTGAATTTTCTCTTCATTTAAAATCCGACCATTTAAACTAAAGTTGTAAATTTACCCAGTTTGCATGTAATACGCATCCCCCTATCACCTTTGCGTACGCCCTTGATTGTGAATTACTCAGCAGACAAAAATAGAAAAATAATTTTAGTAGGGGTACAAATGTCCCCTTACCCCTCCTTGCGCACGCATTGGCCTCTAAATAGGTTCGTTTCCATTCAACATCACCAATCACCCACCGCCAAACCAACCAATTTCAGTCTTACCTTAAAATCCAACAATTAGAACTCACTTTGTAAATTTAGTCGATTTTCATGTAATAAGCATCCCCCTATCCTATTTACGTGCATCCTTGATTGTGTAATTACTCAGAAAAAAAAATTGAAAATAATTTTTTAAAGGGGCGCAAATGCCCCCTTACCCCTCCTTGTGCACGCCTTTGCCTCTAAATAAGTTCGATTCCATTCACCATCACCAACCCACCGCTAATAAACCAACCAATTTTAGTAGATTAGATACAAACTTTTTTTTTCTGCTGCAAATACCTATTATACCTACCTACTCATACCTATACCTACTCCAATCATTTCTTACTACACTATAGAGAATACCTACCGACTGCTTATGTTTTGTTTTGTTTTACCATACCTTCCTATACACAAAAATATCACCACGATTCATCGACGGCGAAACGCGAAAACAGTCAACTCTACTCACTATCTCGCTCCCACCTACCAAGGCACATTGCACATGGTTTGAATTGTTTTTTTTTTTTTATTTTTTGACGATGAAGAATAATTCACTGCCAAAAAACCTGCATACATATTTTTACCACCCCACCATCACTTATCCTCATGAAAAAATTTGTACCTAACCTAAATAAAGTATTAAAAAACCAACCACCCACCGCCAAACCAACCAATTTCAGTCTTACCTTAAAATCCAACAATTAGAACTCAAGTTGTGAATTAACTAAGCCGATTTACATGTAATATAAGCACCCCCCATCCTATTTACGTGCGCCCTTGATTGTTTAATTTACTCAGAAAAAAAATTAAAAATAATTTTTATTAGGGGTGCATTAAATGCCCATTACCCCTCCTTGTGCACGCCCCTTGCCTATAAGTTCGTTTCCATTTACCATATCCAGCAAACACCCACCACCAAAAACCAAACAATTTCAGTAGCAAACATTTTTTGCTGCAAATATTATACCTACCTTACATACTCCACTCATTTCTTACTATAGAGAAAATCCCTACCGTTGATGTTTTTTTTTTTTTTATTTGAACTTTCCTATTACACAAAAATATGAACACGATTCGTCGTCGCCGGTGAAAACAACTCTCTTTACTCACTATCTCGCTCCCACCTACCAAGGCACATTATACTGCACATGGTTTGAATTGTTTTTTTTTTTTTTCGATGAAGATTTTTTACTACCCACCACTTAAAATTTTCATCAAAAATTTTCCCTAAAAATAAAAAAAAACAAAAATATTACCCTACCCTACCAAACAACTCTTTTTTTGAGCCGATTCCAGAAAACCAGCTCACCAAAAATATGGATTTGACCATAAGTCAAATCCACATGCCACAAAAGGCAATTTCTCATACTCCCTATCTCGCTCCCACCTACCAAGGCACATTGCACATGGTTTGATTTGTTTTTTTTTTTATTTCTTGACGATGAAGAATAATTCACTGCCAAAAAACCTGCATACATATTTTTACCACCCCACCATCACTTATTCTCATGAAAAAATTTGTACCTAACCTAAATAAAGTATTAAAAAACCAACCACCCACCGCCAAACCAACCAATTTCAGTCTTACCTTAAAATCCAAAAATTGAACTCAAGTTGTGAATTAACTAAGCCGATTTACATGTAATATAAGCATCCCCCATCCTATTTACGTGCGCTCTTGAGATCGTTTAATAATTTACTCAGAAAAAAAATTAAAAATAATTTTTATTAGGGGTGCATTAAATGCCCATTACCCCTCCTTGTGCACGCCCTTGCCTATAGTTCGTTTCCATTTACCATATCCAGCAAACACCCACCACCAAACCAAACAATTTCAGTAGTAAACATTTATTTTTGCTGCAAATATTATACCTACCTCTCACATACCACTATTTCTTACTAAAGAGAAAATCCCTACCGTTGATGTTTTTTTTTTTTTTTTATTTGAACTTTTCCCTATTACACAAAAACATCAACACAATTCGTCGCCGGTGAAAACAAAACTCACTTCTCGCTCCCACCTACCAAGGCACATTTACTGCACATGGCTTGAATCGTTTTTTTTTTTTTTTCGATGAAGATTTTTTACTACCCACCACTTAGTTTTCACCAAAAATGTTCCCTAAAAATAAAAAAAGAAAAAACAAAAATACTACCCTACCTAAAAAAAAAAAACAACTCTTTTTTGAGCCGATTCCAGGAATCAGCCCACCAAGACCAAAAATATGGAATTTGACGATTTATCGTCAAATCCACATGCCACAAAAGGCAATTTTCCATGGCAAAACAACTCCTCCTTATAAATAATTGAGCTTGAAGTAAATGTGAGTTGAAAATCTATAAAGCAGAATTTTTCAAGGAAAATACCTACATGCTTGATTTTAGAAAATTTCCATACGATTTTTTTTGTGGTAAGTTTTTAATTTGTTTATTATTCGGTATTTAACAAAAATTTTCTTTTCTGCTGTATCCTATAGCATACCAGATAAGTGAAATTTGTATTATATCTATTTTTTAAAAGAGTTTTTTTGTTTGTTTGTGAGTTTAGTGCATACATTCAGCACTACTGACAACCAAAAAAAGTTACTCTTTTATATAATAGTATAGATGAATCCTCGGCTGTCAGTTCAGTTTGCCTACAAGCTCTATCAGATACAAAATGAGAAAGTATGTGTAAAAATGGCGGTATAAAACTCACACATTCACAGTACTTATCTTCACAACTCACACATTCACAATATTTTTCTTCACATCACTCTGCTATATT
Source organism: Epistrophella euchroma (assembly GCA_947049315.1). NCBI lineage: Eukaryota > Metazoa > Arthropoda > Insecta > Diptera > Syrphidae > Epistrophella > Epistrophella euchroma. The sequence goes on from OX346246.1 coordinate 98,861,295, forward strand.
GTTGTTGGATTTCACATCTATTCATCGACACAAAATTAAATTACAAAAAAAAAATGTAGACAAATGGGTTTTGAAGGGTGAAACGTACGAAAGATTCATATCTTTATATTCAGTATTTTTGGGTTCGAGCTATATCTGTTTATCGTGGTCTTATGTCGTTTTCGTTTGGATTTGGGGAATGTTTTGTTTCTATCAACTATTTTGTTTCGATTGGAAGTCCAATCAAAAACCACATTAATCCTTAGAATATAAAATTTTATGCATTAATCTGCCCAAAAATGTCTAGAACAGAGCCCATGTTTATATTTTTGTACAATATATGTATATATCGCTCATTTGTTGCCAGAGCGTTATAACTCAAAATATGATGAGATATATTCGATTGAAAATTTCGATTTCGTGAAAATGCTATGGAAAAACAACAGTAGTGCAAAAAACAAGATGGTCGTGTGTAAAATTGAGAAGAGGTTATGACGTTTACAAAGTTAAAGCAAAAAGTATTTAACATCATATTTTGAGTTATGATGCTCTTGCAACAAATGAGCGATATATATAAATATGTACATATATTTGTATAATGTCATGGATTAACTATATTCCACCTGCGACCTACGCAATGCCGCACTTATTTTTGCATTAATTGAACTTGTAAAATCATTTTTTTACGGTTATATATATATGTATATGTATATCCATATAATGTCAAGTGTTTTTGTCCTTTCCTTGCAGGGGAAGAGATCACATCCTGAACAATGTGGGCCGAAAACCATACCGACTATTGTAGAAAATAAATCAACTAAACTCTTATTACATCAAATGGACAATAAATTTGATTGTAGACATGACTGTGATGAAAGCTGCTCACTTGAACAGCAAACTAATGAGGAACAATTACAATATGAAAACGTTGAACCCGTCAAAGGAGAAAATAGCATTGATTCTATTCCAAATCACGGCAGTAAGATTGAAAATGAAATCCAACTATCTAAACGACTCAAACCAAGCAAAATACCACTTCTTGGCTCCAAAACACTCCATTCCTCAAAAGCGATTCACAAATCTTTAAGCTTGAGTACGGGGGATATACATTTAAAAAACATTAAATTGAATCAAGAAGATGGGCTTAGATTTAAGTCTAGAGGATCATTGTCTACGTTTGCTGCAGGCCCGAAATTTGTTACAGCTCGTAGTGTTTTGCTTAAAACAAACCGGAATCGAGAAAGAGACAGGTTTCTCCAGTTAGATTCACTGGCGAAGTCCAAAAAAAATTCGAAAACTATTGAATATATTCCAACAGATAAAAAAGCTGGGCCTACTACACAACTTGTCATTCAAAATAAACATTCAAATCCTCTAACAACCTTTCCAAGTTCTAACGATTCGGACGAAAAGGTTAACAATATGATTGAGTCCACCGAAAGGTACTTGAGTAGGACAGCTATGAAAGCCCAAACGGATGCTGAAAATAAGATTGGATATTTAACGCAACCTAATGTTCAATTGCTTTTAGGGGAAATAACTAAAAGCAGTTACGCAAATTCATTAACAAATTCATCAAATAACAATAGTATGGCAGAAGATGAACCATTTACTGATGAACATATCGGAAGAGTACGAAATTTGCGATCCACACTCCTGGGTTGGTTGAAGATTTAGTTTTACTTCTACATCAAGCAATTTTTCATAAGGTGTATTATTATTTTATTAAGTCTACAAAATATAGCGTTAATTAAAAATCCTTTAGTTTTGTCTAGAGTATACTATATCGTAATAAATTTTCATAATTTCTTTCAGATCTTGGCTTTATCGTGTAATGTTGGATTAACAGTGTACACGATTTATAAATCTATGTAGGAATTTATTGGTGACCTCTCCAGTTTGTACAATGTTTTTAAAAGCAGGTTCCAGTTCGGTAACCTGTGTTATACGATGTGCAATGTTTCTAGCATGGATGCACTCCACTAGTCTTTTTATTGAAAAATTTTAAAACAATTAAAAATGCATGTATACAAATCATACAAATGTCAATTCCATTCACAACAAAATTCTTTCGACAGACTTACTATCACAGCAATTTCTGAAAAATCGACTTAAAATGGCAAACAAAAATATTTAAAATCAACGAAATTAATTCAGAAAATATGACACAATACCTCTGTTTGGTAACGTGAAATTTTCACCAAGTTTCCCACACTTGGGTTTTTTTAGCTTTGGGTTTTGACAGCAAAATGTGAAATTTTTTGAAAATTTGTGAAAATTTGCAAGAAATTTTACGTTACCAAATAGACTGGTAGATAGATAGATAGATAGATAGATATTTATTAATTTTTCAATTTAAATTGTACAGTATTATAAATTTATTTTAAGACATGACTTAAGCCGTCTGCCTGAGTTTGACAAGGTTTATAAAAGTAGTATTTAAAAAGATTCTGAATTATAGCTTTTGTATATTTTAATGCTAGCTATTTGACAATGGTTATGTAATTTATTCCAGTCGGTTCCGTTCAAAATCGTTTTAGTGTCCAGTTCCCCCAATACTGGCTTTCCGAAATACTGAATCCTGAACTCTCAATACAGGACACCTTCACAAGAAGTGATAAACATTTTCACTTTCACGCAGATTGCACACAGTACAAATGATTGGTAAATCTTCTCTGTCGAGTATAAAGTTTAAGCCCATAAATGGTAACTCTCAAACTGCACCCGGAGAAATCTGCCAGTGACTTCCATTCCTCAAAAAACAATATTCTCTTCTCTATTACATAGCTGGCTACGCGTTTGGTCAGCCTTTCTCCGTCCAAAGACATGGTTTTTGAAATGAAGTCCAAATGAAGTTTTGAGTGTTTCTGTAAATAGAGGTGATATTCCGGTTTCGACTAGCAGCATATTATTTGGTGAACATTGCGGTAGCTTTAAGGAAACTCGGAGCAATTTCTCAATTGTATCGTAGAGCTTACAGCCCCTTGTGCTTGTGCTCCATATAGCATTATTGATTTAGACACTGCTTGAAAAATTTGATTTTTTATTTTTGTCGATATATTTATCTTCCAGACAGATTTTCCAAGCCGCACTTATAGCTGATTTAGCTGAAGAAAGTTTCTCCTGGAAGTGTTGCTCCATGTGCATATTGCAGCAAATCTTTATGCATAAATAATTATATGATTAAACTGTTTCTATTTCCTGTCCATCAAAAAACAACTTTTCGTTTCTGGCGGGTCGCACTCCACCACTTCTGAAAACCATTGTTGTGGATTTACTTACATATATTAATGTTCAACCTCCATTCTTCGCAGTATTTTTGAAGCTGATTAATCATTCCTTGTAAGCGCTCTGGTGAGTCTACAAACAACACCAGGTCATCTGCATTTATCAAGATTTCAATCCTTACACCTCCACATAGATAATCTGAAATGTCATTGATAAACATGTAAATGCTTGCGGGCTTAGGTTGCATTGCATCCTTGCTTAACACCAGAAATAGTTTCAAAAAAAATTGATAATTGATAACCGCCCCAAACTGCAGAACTCGTCTTTTCGTAAAGCTTCTCAATCAGATTTCCAAATTTCTTGATATACCTGCGTTATAGTTTATAGAAAAGTGCGCTTCTATCCACAGTATAAAATGCAGCATTCAGGTCAACGAAGAACGCATATAGTTTTTTCTTTTCTCTAATAAAGTTCTGCGCCACAGTAGTTATAATGAAGATTTGGTCTATAGTTGAGTAGTTATCCCGGAACCCTGCTTGAAATTCACTCAAAAACTTATTTTCCAAGGTCCAATCTTGTAAACGCTTAGTCAAAACACCCATTAATATTTTAAGCGCAGAGTTAAAAAACGATATGCCTCTATAATTTTCGGCTTGGTTAGGGTCTCCTTTTTTAAAGATTGGAAAAATTACACTCTGCTGAAAGCTCGTAGGGATGTCTCCTGTTTCAAATGTGCGGTTAAAATCTTTAGTAAGAATTTCTAAGAGATCATCATTAGCATATTTGTAGAATTCTACTGGAATCCCATCCGCCCGGGTGCTTTGCGATCTTTACTTTTCAATAACCAGCCTCACTTCTGCTTGGGATATAGGTATATCCAAAAGCTCACATCTTACATCTGGAATCGCGTACTGAAAACGGGGCTGGAGCATAGGTTTGCGAGGATTCAGCATATTGTAGAAATGTTCTTTTAGTTGTGTTGCATTAATATTAAGTCCAATTTTGAACCTACTCCCGTTTTTCTTATATAAGTTACTTCCATAGAGTCGTCGGATCCCTGCATTGAGAAATTTCAGTTGCTATGACCGTTTGAAAGTCTATTTTTTTCATTTGGAATGTGCTTTTGAATGCTTTTTTCGCATTTAGATACATAGCTTGTAGTTTAATCATCATATTTTCAGTAAAGTTCCAATAGAGAAAACGGTTTCCTTCTTAGTTTATCACATTCAGCATCAAACCATGGTTGTTTATTCTTTTGTTATTGTTGGTTTTGTGGCAATAGAACGATAACGTTTTTAATAGCATGAGTTTTATCATCAATATTTCTTTCTGAGTCTACTGTCTACTCATATTTGAGCAATATTTTTCTATTTGTTTGTGATTCCATTTAAATTTTGGTAACAGACTCATAGCAGTCTCAGTGTTCATAGTTTCATCTGTTGTGAATTCAATGGTTGTAACGATTGGTAGATGGTCTGAGAAGTTCTGTGGTTATACTTCAATTATTTTGATTAATTGGTTCCATTCTCCTCCACTTAGGATAAGGTCGATGACTGAACTACCTTGAGCCCCAAAAAATGTAAATTCACCTAGTGAGTCTCCTTCAGAACATCCATTGTGTTTTCGAAGACCATACCCATTGCAGAAGTCCAAAAGTTGAGAACCTTTTCTATCTAACACCAAATCTTTTGAGTTACCAAGTTGAAGTGTATCCTCATTATGGGGTTGACAAAGTTGTCGCGTACCCGTTCTTGCGGTAAAATCGCCTGTTAGTAATATATTATTTTGCTGTTGTAGATTATTGATGGCATCTGTGTCGCAGCGGCAGCCACTTTCAGTCACATATACACGTCAGAATGTGGTAGTATTCGGCAGTGGACCGATGAACTAAATAATTACTATTTAATTAGATAAGAATATTAACTGTTTAGCTACTTTCTATTACTTGTTATTATTGTTTTTCAATCATTGAGAAAATTAGTTTTAAATTTAAAATAAATTGGAATTTGAATGAAGCAAGACATATAAATATAATCTAAACAATTTGATGATATTGAAAATGAAGATATCAAGGATCAAGGTAAATGGGTAACAATGAAGGTACAGTTCTGTTTTCCACTAGCAGCTGAACTATCGACATGGTCCTTCGAGCCGGATCGAATTGGCTGACTTATGGATGGTAGAAGGTTAAAATACAGATGTACATAACACATAAAAGTTGATGCAAATTCAAATAACCATCAATTCTTGTGTACGAATGGAATTTTGTTTGAACGTATATATGAACATAGTAGTAGCCGTGGCGTGATGGTTAGTGCGATGGACTGTCATGCCAGAGGTCTAAGGTTCGATCCCAAGCCTCGCCATCTATTTATTTAAAAGAAAAACGGCTACTGCCTCTTGCGAGGAATTGACAAATCCTCCAAGAGTATCTCCTGTCACAGAAAAGTGCCGCTCGTTAGCCGTTCGGATTCGGCAATAAACTGTAGGTCCCCTCCATTCCTGCAGGCACGCACACAGGAATGGTTGAGAGTTGTAAGTCACTAGGCCCTAGTTCTTCATGAGCTGTTGTGCCATCAAATTTATTTAATTTATTTTTTTTTATTTTTTGTATATATGAACATAATCATATGTATGTATGTTCAGAAATTGATTTTTGTATGCTGATGTTTGCGTTTGTGTGACGACACTTATTATTTATTTATTAGAAACTGAAGCGGAATTTAAGTGAAAAAAAAGCTATATAAGAAAAAAAGTTCAGATTATGGTTAACATTATCCCTAACCCTAATTTAAGTTTCGATGGTTTACGTATCACAATTGCGTGATAGTAACCAAAGCAGTACTCAAGATTACGGATCACAATTGTTTGAGGGTTGAAGTAATTATGAGTCACAATTGCGTGGCTATAATTGAAAGCGATTATGGGTCGCAATGGCGTGATCATAATCAAAGGCGATTATGGGTCACATTTGCGTGATCATAATCAAAGACGATTATGGGTCACAATTGCGTGATAAAATGTAGAAAGATATATGGGTCAGATTTTTTTTGACCATAATAGACTAACTGACTGACTAACGTTCAAAATTTATTATTATTTTTTTATAGGAAAGAATGCTTACAATGGGCCATGGGCTCCATCACATGAAATAAAAAAAAGCAAAAAGGATAACGTTGCACCAAAGGCAAAACGAATGAAACGACAAACGATAGAAACTAATCAAGGATCCACGGATGTTGAGATGAAATTGTGCAGTTGGTGTGAAGCAAAACTGTCGGCATTGCGTCGTGCATTAGATTTTACTCAGCAAGAACAATTCATTGACGCCGATAAACATGCAATACTGACAAAATTGGAGATCCTTGAAGAGATTGGGAAGGAATATGACAGTGCATGTCGCCAACTTATTTTAATTGAAACACTTATACTTTTCTGGAGGAAAGTGAGACTATTTGTTTCACCGCAAAAACAATTTTACGATCACGATTAGCCGTGTTATCACCATCAAATCAGCCAGAGAACAACGTTTTGCAAATTTAGTGGGGCGACATACCAAGTGTAGATAAACTTCCTAAATTTTCTGGAGACTTAGCCAAGTGGGCATCATTCCATGATGCATTTCTTGAGGAAGTGCATAAGAACAACAAATTGACAAACGCACAGCGGTTAAGAAGGCTTTTAACCTGTCTAGAAGACTCAGCTAAGCAGGCAATTGGTGAATGGTCGGTTGCAGATCATTCTAATTACCAATTGGCATGACTTTCGTTACGACAACAATACGATAATAACCATCAAACAATACGGGGCCACATGCAATAGGTCATGCAACCAGTGCGTGCACAATCGTTTGATGATTTACGCGATGTTATGGACACGGTTAGGGTAAATCGACGGCATTTGTTATCACTATTGTCACCAGAGCAGTTGGTCGACCACCAATTCCTGCATCAGATTGAGCAGTTGTTGGATATAGAAGGAAGACTTGAATAGGAAATGCGACGCCGCACAATGGGGCAAAACGCAAAAAAGCTGGCATTTATCAAATTATGAAGTTCAGCTTTGTTTTAAAATAACCGTTCTATTTCTCTCCGAAATATTACAGAGAATTAGAAATGAGAGAGAAAAAGTTTACTCGCATCACGTGATCAACTGGAGATCGTCACAATTGAAGAGTAAGTTCACGTTTTGCGTCGAGCGTAGACCTCTTTTTACCACTTTGCGTTGTTTTGTTTTTTTTTTATTTATGACGTGTATTAAATTAAATCTTTTTGCAATCAGTAAGCTCAGGTACGTTTTTATATGTTGAGAACAATATATTCTTGTTATATTAATTTTTAGTTAAAAATGAAAAAAGAGAATGTGTGTTTTTTTTACATTTTTCTGAAATCCTTATGCAATTAGTTGTGTTTCCCGTTGAAACCCAATATGTTTTATACGTCATTTTTCTCAGTAGGTTGTCTTCATTCAGATATGTCAAGTTTTCTTGCTACAATTTGCTCCCCTGTGTGTAGCGTATATTTTTGTTGGTGACGTCATTTTCTTAAATTAGATGTTTTTGACCAGTTATGGCATTTTTGAAACTTCTAAGGCCGAACAACATCCAAAACGTTGTCAGTAACCAGGCAAGACCTTTACAATATAATGAAGACGTCAGGTTGTCAAGGACTGGATAGCCAGATAAAGTTTTTGAAGGGGGAAGTTGTTAGGCGCACTCAATGCTCTGGTACCCTTGAAAACGATATAAATATAAAAATTTACAAATTCAAATGGCAATTCGAAACGCGTTGGGAAAAGGCTCTAGTCGTGTAGAGCCAAGATTTTTAAAAACCAATAGAATTTGGCTTAACACTCCCATTCTCTTCACATATAAATGTCCTTTAAAATCTAAACGTGGTCGTCCGTCTATGTCTTTTGAAGAAGGATCAGAAAGGACAAAACGACGACATTAACGCCTCTTTCTGAATTAACATTTGCGACCGAAATGAGTTTGCGAGCATCTGGGCAGTCGGGAGTTGCAAAACTAATTCACGATGTAACCACCAGTCCTGACAAAGTTGAAACGTGTTGGAAAGCTTTAAGAGAGTCCATTGAATCTACTTCAATGACTGGTAAAGAAGCCTTAGCTTTAATTATTGAAGCAAACGCTTTCAATATGAAATGGTAAGATCAAAAGCTCCTAAAGTATTTCCTTCTTACAAAATAGTTCAGGAGAGCAAAAAAAGCTGCTATCCCAATCCTGAATTTATCAGTGTATCGGAGACTTCTGTGAGTACAGATTTGCAAAGTTCATTAACACATCTTCCTAAAAATGTTATATTTGTAATGCCAAGCAAAAAGAATTTAATCTTGTAGAAGAAGTGATACGAAGGCCAGTAAAAACCGAACATTTACAATTTGTTTTATCCGTTTTGCACAGAAGATTTGTCGAAAACGCTGAAATTTCAGATGAAATTACTCAAATTGATTTATTACTAATTAAAAAATGCATACCATAGTAATAGTTGTCTCATGCGGCCATGATTCTTTAAAAAAAAATTCTTTAAAATTGAGAAAATTTTCCGATGAAACAGCAAAATATTTTGTTTCAAAATACCCCTGGTACTGTATGCCTACCGTCCATAAATATTTAATTTATGGCAACGAAATAATTGCATATGCTTCCTTACCTATTGGGCAACTCAGTGAAGAAGCGCAAGAAGCCCGGAATAAAGATTTTAAAAAATATAGGGAGCATCATTCAAGGAAAAATAGAAAACACTAATGCAGACATATTTAATTTTTTTTTAAATCTCAGATCCAGCATGCGAAAGCTCCCTAAGAAAAAACTGCAATATCTGCCCCAGGAAGCCGTTGAATTATTAATATCTCCCTCGCCAAATGAAGATGAAATGCTGGGAAAGTGAAGGCTGTTTCACAATGCGACGAGGAAACGAGACGTGAACGTGACGAGGGCTCGTCGTAGCTGTCAAACCAATTTCAAGCAATGAGAATATACCAGAGTATTCACAATAAAGCGTTTCTCGTCGTTCCGTCACGCCATGATTTCGAAAAATTGAAAAAAAGACGCGACGAGACGACGATGTTCATTTTGACAATTGAGAAGAGGACACCGAGCGTATCTGATCTGTATTTGTATTTATATTTATTAATAGAGTAGATAAATAAATAAAATACCGAAAATGGCGAGCAAATATGTGTTTTTATTTTGCGACTATTTTATTTTGTCTTCATTAACATTCCCACCGTCTTCTTCTGCTCACTTTTGGTTTTTTTTTCCTTTTGCTCTTTTGTAAATAAACACTCCCAAAAGTAATAAAAGCATTTTTTTTAACATTTTCAGTTTCTTTTTTTTCAAATTTTGTATTTTATTTCCCAAATTCACTGACAAACACGAATAATTCTACGCTGTCTCTGTGAATAACTCGCTGCATTGTGAATTGAGGAACGATGTTATAACGAGAAAAAGATGAAAGCGTTTCTCGTCACGCTGACGTCTCGTTTTCTCGTCGCATTGTGAAACAGCCTTGATGAAGAAATCTAAGTTCAATCTATAATAATTGTATATTTGTAATTATACATTTGTTTTAGAATTAAGAAACATGTATTTATTTAAACATTTTTTAATATTAAAATAAAATAAAAAATAAGTAATAGAGCCAAATTGTCATTTAAAATTCTTGAAAAAGTATGCAAAAAAAGGAGTAGGTTTATATTTTTTGTAAAAAAAACTGTCAATTGGATTTTATAAAAATTTTACCACAAATTACAAAAATTTTTCGTCATAAAAAATTACATATTGCTGGGTTTTCGTCTCCAGTTGTGTTGATTTTAATAAATAAAATGAAATAATATATAAATATTAATTTGTTTTTTATATTTCAGTTTTTATTACACAGCTAATTTTTTTTAAATATTATTGGCAACGCGTTCAGAATTAGAATTCCATCTTCGGGCTACTCGTTCTAAAAAATTAGTTGTGTAGTAAAAACTGAAAAATAAAAAACAAATTAATATTTATATTTTATTTCATTTTATTTATTTATATAAAATTATCCTGAAAGTAATTTAATTCGTAATTTAGTTCGTAAAATATTCGAGCTGACAAATTTTTTGTTTCAGTTTTTTTGATTAAAATAAAAAATCGCTGCGTACACACGCACACACAAACATTTCTCTAAAAACCATGGATTTAGATTCTAGGGACGAAACGTCGAGAAATGTCACAAATTTCGATTCGACAAGTCGGACCGATTACAATAACTTCCTATGGGAAGTTAATAACAATAATAATAATACAAATAAAAAATGAAAAAAATCTCAAAAGTTGCAACCCTTTTTAAAATTTTTTTATAAATGCAATTACATTACAATAGAAAATACCTAGAATAATAATCATTTATGATACACAAAGTTTTATTAACATTTTGAAAAATTTCGAAATCTTACAAATTTTTGTATGGGTGGTAACCCTAAAAATGGGCGTGACCATTAGAAACTTTGACTATACATTAACATTGGTATCAGTAGAATTTGTGCCAAATTTCAGGTTCCTAGCCTTGTTGGTTGATTTAATGCCAACTTTTCGTGATTCTGCCCCACTGTGCGCCGTGTACACGAGCTCCGTGCAAATTGTATTGCAAGTTTGGCAATAAGTGCAAGCAAGCCAATTTTTTTTCCAAGAGGTCAGATAAATAAATAAATAAAATAAATAAATAATTGATCATCAAAGACGACCAGCTACGACTACCAATCGGAAGTGTTTCAAATGTGAGTTACCGGGTCATCCACTGTTTCATTGTAATCAATTCAAATCAATGCCAATGAATGAGCGAAAAGATTTTGTGCAGAAGAAGCGTTTGTGTGAATTATATTTTAGCCCGAATCATTTAGCGAATAATTATCTCAGAGACCCGTGCTCTCGCTGTCCAAATCAACGACATAACCCAGAATATAAAAAACCAAAATCCAGGCAAATGAACAGAGGCTCTGCTGAATCGAAATAGCAATTAACACAAGCAAGTGGTTACAATGTCCTTGGTGTGTCCAATTTTGTATTGCCATATTTGCCGTTGTTTGAAAATCATCAGAACGAAGACCCGGTGATCACTTTGGCTTTGTTGGCAACAGCCCAAGTTGATTGAGAGTTGGCCCTTTTACAACTTATTCGATCCGAGCGATGTGTGATTTTGGTTCCCAAGTGAATCTCATCTCAAGGAGAATTGTACAAACTGGGGGTCATTCGAGAAACATTCAACTAGAATTAGCTGATCCTGTTTTTAATATACCGGCACCCGTTGACGTGCTGCTTGGCGCCGGAATATGGGCAATGATTATGCAATATATTATGTCAACTAATGAATGAATGTGGTATCATTTCTCAAAGCTCGCGACTAGGCTGGTTAGTGTATGGTGGTGGCGTATGTCAGATAGAAGAGGTCCAGGTTTGTTCAGCGTTTGAATCTTCGAAGGATCTAGAACTTGCATCGTTATTGCATCGATTTTGGGAAGTAGAAGAAATTCCTGAAGGAAAGTGTTAGAAAAAAACAGCTTAGTTGAGTTACTTGTAAGAACTGAACATGAGTTTATTAAGATAAGAAGACAATAGCTTGAATTCGTCTTGACAAAACAAAGTACAGTATATTGAAGGAGAAAAAAACTAAGTAATACAGTACGGGCCATAATTAATAGAATTCTAAATTATATAATTCAACACTTCCACTTATTTTATAATTCTATTAAACAGATGTACATTTCAGTAAAGTTTATTAACAAATGCCCAACTTTTCTCTCAAAAATTCAAAACTACTTTTAAGGAATGGTTTAGTTAAAATATCTGCAAGCTGCTCTTCACTTCTCACGTATTGTAGTGTAAAAAACCCTTCCTCAAATTTCTGCCGTATAAAATGGTACTTCACATCTATGTGCTTAGTGCGCTTGTGAAACTCTGGATTCTTTATGAGTTTAACTGCACTTTGGTTATCCATATTGAGAGACGGTCTTCCGTAGAGACGAGTTCCTTGAACAACCTTTGAACCCAAATTAATTCCTTGACCCCTTCCGCAGCAGCAACATATTCCGACTCAGTTGTTGAAAGAGCAATACATTTTTGCCGTTGTGAGCACCAAGAGATTGCAGCGTTACACATCATCAGCACATATCCACTTGTTGATGCTCTTGAATTGACGTCGCCAGCGAAATCGGCGTCTGTAAAACACGATATAAATGGATTAGTTTTCTTATATATCAAACCGTAATCAAGTGTTCCTCGAATATATTTGAAGATCCTTGTAACAGCAACAACGTGAATACTTTTGGGATCTTCCAAAAATCTGCTCACAAAACTAACAGCGTATGCAATATCAGGCCTCGTTCCCACCGACAAGTACATCAAACACCCCATTGCCTCTCTGTAAGGAAACTTTGAACTCATATTCACATCAACGAAATCAGAACCAGCTTTAATGAATTCAGCAGGTGTTGTCACCGACTTTGAGAAACCAAAACCAAACTTCTCTAAAACTCTGTTGGCGTACGATGTTTGCTTCAGCTGCATGCTTCCATCTACGAGTGTTTTGATTTCTAGTCCTATGTAATAGTCAGCCGTGTGAAATTTGACCTGAAATTCATGTTGAAGGTGTTGAATAAGTGCATTAAGGTCCCTTTCATCTTCTGCAGCCACAAGTCCATCATCAATGTACAGCGCTAGGATATTTTTTCTATTATTTTTCTTTCCAATGAAGACACAAGAATCTGCTTCACTAATCTGGAAAGAAAACGTTTTCAAAAACACTGAAAAACGTTTATTTCAGCACCTAGATGCTTGCTTTAAGCCATAGAGGTTTTTTTTTAATTTGCAGACGTAATCAGTGCCATCTTCATATCCTTTAGGTTGGCACGTATAAATGTCTTCAGATAACTCCCCATAAAGGAATGCAGTTTTGACATCGAATTGCCTCAGCTTCAAACTTTCGGCTGCACACAGAGCAATAATCATCCGAATGGACGTAAACTTAACGACGGGACTAAAAGTTTCCTCATAGTCAATACCGTGTTGCTGAGTAAAGCCCCTTACCACCAAACGTCCTTGAATCTTTCGATGTTACCTTCGGCCGTACGCTTAACTTTATAGACCCACTTGTTTGTTATTGCCCTTTTTTGTGGTGGCAATTTCACCATATCCCACGTACAATTAAGAGTCAGAGAAGCCATCTCGTCATCCATTACAGACTTCCCCTGCTTCCTATAGCTCGAGTTTTCAGCTTCTTCAAAGGAGCGTGGTTCGTCAAGACATGCTAAATATGCAAAACCTTCACGTAATGCCGACATCACAATAGTTTTTGATCGAAGATGAAGAAATCTACTTTCAGTTTCAGGCTCGTCGTCGGCCAGTTCATTATTCTTCGATTCATTCTTGAAAATCTGGAAATCACTACCTGAGCTTTCCCATTTTTCAGGTTCCTTCTTCTCAACTTCAACCTTAGAATAGTTTCACCAAATCTTGGCTCTTTAAAAATAACGTCTCTTGACACTTCAACCTTCTTGCTTGAAGGCAACCATATTCTAAATCCCTTGGTATCCTCCTCGTATCCAACAAAAATGCCTTTTACTGCCTTAGCTTGAAGCTTCCGCCTTTTTTCTTTAGGTATGTGAACATACGCATCGACACCAAACATTTTCGAATGTGTTATATCAGGAATCCTTTCAAACCATAACTCAAAGGGGGTCTTACCTTTTTGACAGCATCCTCCAGTGCGATTGATAGTATAGACTGCATTGGTTACCGCTTCACCCCAAAACTTGTAGCTCATATCTCTTGCGTGAAGCATCGATCTAGCTGCCTCAATTATTGTGCGCATGTCTCGCTCAGCCCTTCCATTGTGTTCCGGTGTATATGGAACGCTCCTTTGATGACGAACACCACGTGATTTTAAGATAGTCTGTACATCTTTGTTGACATATTCCAGGCCATTGTCGGAACGCAAAACCTTTACCTGAAGCCCAGTATCAATGCGGACCTGATCAAGAAAATGGACAACGCAGTCAGCAACATCTGATTTTGATTTTAAGCAGTAAACTCTTCTGTAACTGGAGTAGTCATCGCGAAAGAGCAGCATGTACCTAGCGCCACCATAAGAAACTTCTTGCATCTGTCCGCATAAATCGGTGTGGATCAACTCCCCTTGAGCTATGGCCCTACTTGTACTTGCGTTGAATGGCATTCTATGGTGTTTGCCAAAAACACAGGCTTCACAAAAAAAATCATCTCCGTTTGAGTATTTTATGCCATGATTATTCAACACGTTCTTAACATGACCTGAATGCTGATGACACATTCGTTGATGCCACGTTTCCAATGAAAAAACAATATTTGCAACACCGCTTACCATTGGACAAATAACACGAAAAACTAATTTGAAAAGCTTGTTTGGTTCTCGCCGTGCAATTGCAACAATCTTATCTTTCAATCGCAGTTCACATTGATTTGTATCGGCAATCATATGAAAACCTTTGTCTAGAGTTGAGTTAGTTGAAAAAAGGTTTAGTTTTATGTCTGGAACATAGAGAACATTTAAAATTTGTTTCTTTAACCACAATTTACCATCAAACGCTTCAACCTCAACGTTGCCTACCCAAAGCCTTGATAATATCCCCATTACCAACCCTGATCAACGTAGGCTCCTCAAAGGTCTGATAATCGTGAAACCAATCCATCCTGAAGCACATGTGGTCACTTGCGCCAGAGTCCAAAAACCAACTGTCTTTATCTGCTGCATTGAAAAGTACAGTTTGACCCACAAAAGCATCCCCAGTCCTGTTATCCTGCTGCCTTCCCTTCTTACGCGGACGCTCGTTCTTCCAATGCCCATCCTTCTTGCATATAAAACATTTTCCACGTTTCCCACTGCTAGCAACATTTCTATTGAATCCCTTTCGAGCAACGAAAGCACCTGACGCACCACCTCCACCATGCACTGGCCAAAACTTTCTGGTAATGTCATAAGAATCTTGGTTATTAGCATATTTTCAGATCTTGCCTCACCCAAATCTTTTAATTGTTGTGATAGTTTCTGAAGCTTAGAAATATGAACAGCTATAGAATCTTCAGCATCCTTAGTGTAATTGAAAAACTGCTGATGCAGTAAATGTACACTTGTCTCTGACTTTTGCTCGTAAACACTTTCTAATTTTGCCCACATCTCCGCTGATGTTTCATAATTCATTATATGAAGCATCGGCTCCTGTCCAATAGCCGTGACTATCATTTTCTGTGCTCTGTGATCTTGTCCCGTCCACACAGTCAACTCATTTGCTGCTGTAGGCCGTGCTGAGACTCCAGTGACCACATCCCAAATATTACTTGCCCTCATGAGAACCTTCATTTGAAATTTCCACAGTGGCCATTGCTCTAAATTTTGCAGCTTTTCTATTTTAATAAGCTCGCTGTCCATATTCGACAATAAAATCAATTGTAATTAATTAATATTTTAAATAAAAATTAGTACGTTATCTTATATCAGAAAAAACTTGCGAGCCTGGGCCCATACTATGGGAGGGGGGTCTACCTAGACCCGTTTAGGAGGTATAGCCTAGAAAAAATGACTTCAAATGAAAAAAAAATAAAAAATAACGGCAACACTTACTATACAGTATTATACCGGTTTTGAAAGCCAGAAATTTGTTCTTTAATCTTAAATTTAAGTTAAATTATTTATGTCAATAGTTTAAAAAAAAATCGCATAAAAACTTAAAATTTTCATTAAAAAAAATGAAAAAAAAAATGTAGACCAATTTTTTCAAAATAAAATGAAGTGCTAAATAAACTTTTTGTTGTCAATGCGTATATTAATTTTCAATCGAACACAAGAAACCGAATGGTTTTATGTCTTCTAGTTTTTGAAGAAAATTGAAAATACATTCTATTTGAAATTTTTAAGATTTTTTATAAATGAGTTTTTGTAATATTGTGACATTAATAAAATGCATAATTCATTGAGATTTTTTTGATACCCCTTTCATAAGGAAGTGACAATTATTTTTGAGGTAATAATTTTTTTTATAAGTCAAGTCAAGCGATTTTTTCAATGAAATTTAAGAAATCGTTGCAAATCGAAATTTTTCGCTACGCTCTTAAAATACCCGCCATGAAACCATGAACTTATTTGTTCAACATAGTTAGATGCATAATATTGTAGTACATAATTTTTGAAATTTTTCATCACATTTACCGATAAATGTGATTTAAAAATAATCAATTTTGGGTTTACGGCGCCTCAATTATATATTTTTATACGAACCGTTATAAATGTATGTACATACATCAGAAAATGGGTTGATTTCTTACCTCTCTTTAGATACCTCAATGAAATAAATCCTCCTACTTAATCGAAAGTTATAAACAATCTAGTCAGGTTCTATCGACATTTTTGATGATTTTTTAAGTAAAAAAATCATCCGTCACTGCAACCTAGTCGTGGTGAACGATCAACACATACATTTTCTTTATTTGAGCTTCGTTGGTGCGTTTGATGAAGGTGAACACCAATGTATAAAGATTTATAAGGGAAAACGATTTCTTGTGCTTTTTTTTTGAATTTTGTTGTATGTGGATTTGGGTTAGCTGTGTGCGCTGAAGTAAGGAGAACACCCTACGAGGAATTTTTTGTTATTCGGCACTTCTTTGACTGGTAGGTCGGTAATTTGAATTATAATTAATATGTTGTATGTGGATTTGGGTTAGCTTGCGGTGCGCTGAAGTTAAAAGAAATTTTTTCGTTACTTTGAATGGAAGTGAATTATTTGTTCTGATTTTTTTTAAGGATTATTTAAGTTCGTACACAGATCTTAATTATTTATTGACGTATGTATTGATAGGTTATTAAAGAAAAGACAGACAAATGCGTATTTTGGAGTACTTTGGCTATACGTATAGAAATTAAGATGTTGGTAGGGTGTGCGGTGAACACCTGCGCACCTTCGAATAAACGTCACTGAGCGTCGGTTTGAGTGGGAGCCATTATCACGTGAGAAATATGTTTCCATGACATCGAGCCCTTTCCGCCAAATTATCGTAAGCGACAAAAAATAAAAGTATCGTAAGCGACATTTTGTTTTCTGTTTGCTCAGCAACAAAACCAATTAGGCCAAATTTCAGGATCGAACATTATTAACAATATTGTAACTGACAGATAACAAAAAGTCCGATTGCTTTTAATGCACAGGAAAAAACTTTATGTGACGGTATGAAAATGTCGCTTACGATAATTTGGCGGAAAGGGGTCGACATGTTGAAAGCAGGTCGTCTATTTGAAGTCGATCGCAAGCCAAAAGGATGCTGCTATTATATTCTACATCACGCGTAAATTTCGAGTTGTTTTTTATGCATCGTGCAAGACTAATATTGGTATATCCCTAAATGAAGCTCAAATGATTGGCGAAAAATTACAAGATGATTTATTTGACCTTATTATTAGGTTTCATACACATCGAATCGGAATTACGACTGATGTTAAGAAGATGTATCTTCAAGTAGAAGTTATCAAAAAACAATGGGATGTCCAGCGGATATTATGGCGATCAGATCCAAAAGATGAAGTGAAAGAGTATTGGTTGACAAGAGTTTTTTTTTGGAATGGTTCCCTTAATTTGATGTAGATGGCCTTAGTTGCACTGTTATGATTATTTTATGATCATGCAAGTCGAATTTGTTATCAAACACCTTATCTTCTATGAAACATTTAGGGCTCTATTATCGTTCGCGAAGCGAACCAAAAGCAGGCGAATGAATCAAATCTGTATTACAATTAGCGAATATTCGTCATGTGATTCGCCTCAGACGTCAAAACTAAGCGAATGAAAATTGTTAGTGACTGGCCGGTGAATGCAAATAAAATATGAATTTATTAACTAAAAACATTATATTTTCAATCAAAATGGGTATAATTATAACGCTTATCAATACACAAAAGTAAAAATAGCCATTATCAATGCAAAACCATTAGAAAAACAACTTTTAAAAGAACACACGGATACACCAAATTAAACTAGCTGACAGAGCGCTCGCCCGGGTCTTGATTTTTTGATTTGCCGCAAAAAAATTGGATGATTATTTCAAAAAAGTTGTTGTGCCACAAAATATTTAGTTGAAGTTATTAAAAAACGTTTAAAACTTGAAGAAAACTGCAAAAATTCCACACACATGTTTATGACAATTATTTTTTTTTACTCTGACATCAATAGCAAGGGAACCTGACTAACCCCTGCAAACAAAATCTCTGCACGACACATCCTCGCAAGCAAAATCATCGCAAAACTAAATCTCCGCAGCGACAAATCCCCGCAAACAAAATCATCGCAAACTCAAATCTTCGCAGCGGCACATCCCCGCAAACAAAATCATCGCAAAGACACATTTCCGCTGCGACACATCCTCGCAAACACAATCATTGCGGTGATTGCTTTAAGGAAGCCAGTTGACCGTGGTATTTGTTCGCTGGGCTTTTAAACTGGCAACAATTAGGTAAATTGTTCAGCGATGAACCTCATTTTTGGTTGAATGGGTACGTTAACAAGCCATTGTTGAGACGCCACCGTTATATCCTCAAAAAGTCACTGTTTGGTGTGCTCTATGGGCAGAGGGAATCATTGGTCCATATTTCTTCCAAAATGAAGCCGGCCATAATGTTAAAGTTGTTGAAGCAGAAACATTATCATTTAATCATTGATACATTGAAAATTACATAATCCACTATTTGTTCAATTGAAATTGTATTAAAATTGAAAAACTCATGATTCAAACAAACATTTTTCGAATTTAAATCTGGCGCTCAAATTATACCAATCGCCATAATTTTAATGGTTTAAATTCGCCCTTAAAGTGTAACTTAAAAAAAAAAAATAACGAAATCTGTCTTTCGAAACTACACTGAAAACCTTTGTTTTTTATTCCGCCAAATTTCGTCGTCGTTTTTGCTCGCTTTTTTGGTTCGCTTTGTTAACCTTCAAAAGTCCTTTCGCAATTTATAAAAGTTAAAGTTAATTGGATAAACCAATTAAGGTTTTCATAAAAACTATATCGCTTTTTTGCAACCGTAGATAAATCGATCGACGCATCAAACAGGATCTACCTATCCTTTCGATAAAGGAACTACATAATAGAGATCTCCGGGTTGACGGTCAAATTATTTGATCGTTCACTAGTCAATGAGCCGGAATTGGAGGATGTTGATGTGGACGACCTTTAGTTCCAACAAGTTGGTGCTACATGCCATCAAGGGCGGATCAAGGGGGGGCGTGGGGGGTCATGACATTTCTCGACGTTTCAAGGTCTCTGGAGTCGGATTACATAGTTTTTAGAGAGATGTCTGTGTACATTCGTACGTTCGGAAGCTTTTTTTCGTTCACGATATCTCGAGAACGCAAAGAGATATCGACTTCAAATAAATTTTATATTGCAGATAATAAGGTCATAACATGCAGAAAGGCCTTTCAGAAAAATTCAATTAGCGCTTTTTTTATCACAGTAATTAAAAAAAAAGTTGTAAAATGGCTTGTTTCTCGAATATCTCTAGATATCGACTTCGGCCTGGTTTCATTCTATGCATAATGACGTAGTGAAAAATCGGTAATACTTCGAATATTTTTAATTGGTAATTTTCTTATAAAAAAAAAACATTACATATCATATGCAAATATTGTAATCCAATTTTTCACGCAGGTACTAGAGCTTCACGTCTTCACGATTCGATGCAACATGCCTAGTCAAATGGAGAAAATTAATTTTTGTTTAGTAAGTTGTGAACGAAATTTTTCTATTCAGTAGGAGAAGTCTAGCAAAACCACAGAACTTTATAGAAGAACAATAGCTGACAGTACAAATTACATTTACCGTGCTTTCAAATACACGAGTGTATATTAGACTGATTCAAACAAATTAAATTGTCTTCGATTTTGAATGTCACTAGCTTTTTAATTAAAGTTTAGTGAAATAATAAGCCTGGTAAAATTTCAGCCGTTTTCTTTTATCTGCTTCTTTTAATTTATTAATTGACAACCGATTATCGTACGGAAATGATTGAGATGTTTACTTAAAAAAAAATTTTTTTTTAAAATGTCCCTCACCTCTTATTTAATTAGTGCCCTCCTTCCGAATTTATTGAAGGTTAAAGTGGATGGTTTGTTGCACAGTTTCCCTGTTGAAAATATCAGCTATATTATGCATTATATGAGATGATAATATTTCTAAAAACACAACAAAAATACTTATCAAGTCAATTTTTATAAAAAAATCATTCAAATTGATTGCTATAAGAACCGAAAATAACGATACAAATCTGCTAATTTAATTGTTTATTTTTTTTTCATTTTTCCTTGCGTCAAATAATTTTTTTCTTAAAAAATTAATTTATGTGAACATATACAACAAAATTCAATATTTAAACTGTATATTATAGCTGAAATTTTCCACAGGGAATCCAAAAAACTGTGGAATAAAAGATCCACTTTAACCTTCAATAACTTTGGGAGGATTGCGCTAATTAGGTAAGAAGTAATGAATATTTTCAAAGAGCATTCAATTTCCTTTAAAAAAACGTCTGAATTATTTCAGTACGATAATCGGTTGTAAAGTTATAAAATAAAGAGGCAAGCAAAATTGCAAAAGGCGGTAGCTGAATTATTAAATTTTTAGCGAGATTGTATTTTGAAGTGTGACCCCCCTGACTCAAAGTCTGGATCCGCCCTTGCATGCCATACAGCCAACGAAACAATCAATTTATTGAAGGAAACTTTTGGTGAGCGCATTATCTCACGTGTGTCATGGACCTGTGGCGCTGCCTTCAAGATCGTGTGATTTAACACCGTTGGACTACTTTTTGTGGGGTTATGTTAAGTCGCTTGTCTACGTAGATAAGCCCGAGACGATTGACGCTTTGGAAGAGAATATTCGGGCCGTTATTGCTAAAATAGGGCCCCAATTGCTGCAAAAAGTGGTCGAAAATTTCGCCTTTCGGTTGGAATTTATTCGAGCCAGCCGCGGCGGCCACTTGGCAGAAATCATTTTTAAAACATAATGACAAACCCTTATCTTTACAATAAAGCTAAATTGTTGGCCATAACATTAAATTATATGTGTTCTATTTCTTCTTGCAAACCATCACACGTCTAAAAAAAACACGCTTTACAATTAAAACTTAGTGAAGGCGAACTGCACAAATATTTTTCTTGAAATCAGTGGATAGATTTGTTTTAGTTACATTAAAAAACGTGTATTTTATTTCCAAATACCTACTCTTACCTTTATTTAATCAATAAAGAAGAATTAATAATTCACTATTTCTGGTAATTGAAAATAAAACAGGGTATTCCAAGGTGCACCATAAAGCTGGAGCGAGTAGGTTGGGTTCAGACAAGAAAAAATCTTAAGGGAAGGGGGTCCATTAGAAAAACTGTTCTCCAAAGCAACTTAATTTAAAAACAAAAATAAAAGTTTGGCTTTACAAAAAAGTTTTGAAAGTATTTTTTAGTATTTTTTTTCTTCATAACTCTATCTCAGCTATAACTTCTATCAATTTCATCGAAATCGGTCAAGAAACAACTAAGTTGACATTTTTATGAATCACTCTGTATTGAAAATATTTTTTTTCTTCTTAACTCTATGTCAGCTATAACCCCTGTCAGTTTCATCGAAATCGGTCAAGAAACAACGAAGTTGACATTTTTATGAATCACCCTGTATTGAAAATATTTTTTTTCTTCTTAACTCTATGTCAGCTATAACCCCTGTCAGTTTCATCGAAATTGGTCAAGAAACAACGAAGTTGACATTTTTATTAATCACCCTGTATTGAAAATATTTTTTTTCTTCTTAACTCTATGTCAGCTATAACCCCTGTCAGTTTCATCGAAATCGGTCAAGAAACAACGAAGTTGACATTTTTATCAATCACCCTGTATTGAAAACATTTTTTTTCTTCTTAACTCTATGTCAGCTATAACCCCTGTCGGTTTCATCGAAATCGGTCAAGAAACAACGAAGTTGACATTTTTATGAATCACCCTGTATTGAAAACATTTTTTTCTTCTTAACTCTATGTCAGCTATAACCCCTGTCGGTTTCATCGAAATCGGTCAAGAAACAACGAAGTTGACATTTTTATGAATCACCCTGTATTGAAAATATTTTTTTTCTTCTTAACTCTATGTCAGCTATAACCCCTATCAGTTTCATCGAAATCGGTCAAGAAACAACGAAGTTGACATTTTTATGAATCACCCTGTATTGAAAACATTTTTTTTCTTCTTAACTCTATGTCAGCTATAACCCCTGTCAGTTTCATCGAAATCGGTCAAGAAACAACGAAGTTGACATTTTTATGACTCACCCTGTATTGAAAATATTTTTTTTCTTCTTAACTCTATGTCAGCTATAACCCCTGCCAGTTTCATCGAAATCGATCAAGAAACAACGAAGTTGACATTTTTATGAATCACCCTGTATTGAAAACATTTTTTTCTTCTTAACTCTATGTCAGCTATAACCCCTGTCGGTTTCATCAAAATCGGTCAAGAAACAACGAAGTTGACATTTTTATGAATCACCCTGTATTGAAAATATTTTTTTTCTTCTTAACTCTATGTCAGCTATAACCCCTGTCAGTTTCATCGAAATCGGTCAAGAAACAACGAAGTTGATATTTTTATGAATCACCCTGTATTGAAAATATTTTTTTCTTCTTAACTCTATGTCAGCTATAATCCCTATCAGTTTCATCGAAATCGGTCAAGAAAAAACGAAGTTGACATTTTTATGAATCACCCTGTATTGAAAACATTTTTTTTCTTCTTAACTCTATGTCAGCTATAACCCCTGTCAGTTTCATCGAAATCGGTCAAGAAACAACGAAGTTGACATTTTTATGAATCACCCTGTATTGAAAACATTTTTTTTCTTCTTAACTCTATGTCAGCTATAACCCCTGTCAGTTTCATCGAAATCGGTCAAGAAACAACGAAGTTGACATTTTTATGAATCACCCTGTATTGAAAATATTTGTTTTCTTCTTAACTCTATGTCAGCTATAACCCCTGCCAGTTTCATCGAAATCGGTCAAGAAACAACGAAGTTGACATTTTTATGAATCACCCTGTATTGAAAACATTTTTTTCTTCTTAACTCTATGTCAGCTATAACCCCTGTCGGTTTCATCAAAATCGGTCAAGAAACAACGACGTTGACATTTTTATGAATCACCCTGTATTGAAAATATTTTTTTTTTTCTTAGCTCTATGTCAGCTATAACCCCTGTCAGTTTCATCGAAATCGGTCAAGAAACAACGAAGTTGACATTTATATGAATCACCCTGTATTGAAAATATTTCTTTTCTTCTTAACTCTATGTCAGCTATAACCCCTGTCAGTTTCATCGAAATCGGTCAAGAAACAACGAAGTTGACATTTTTATGAATCACCCTGTATTGAAAACATTTTTTTCTTCTTAACTCTATGTCAGCTATAACCCCTGTCGGTTTCATCGAAATCGGTCAAGAAACAACGAAGTTGACATTTTTATGAATCACCCTGTATTGAAAATATTTTTTTCTTCTTAACTCTATGTCAGCTATAATCCCTATCAGTTTCATCGAAATCGGTCAAGAAACAACGAAGTTGACATTTTTATGAATCACCCTGTATTGAAAACATTTTTTTTCTTCTTAACTCTATGTCAGCTATAACCCCTGTCGGTTTCATCGAAATCGGTCAAGAAACAACGAAGTTGACATTTTTATGAATCACCCTGTATTGAAAACATTTTTTTCTTCTTAACTTTATGTCAGCTATAACCCCTGTCGGTTTCATCGAAATCGGTCAAGAAACAACGAAGTTGACATTTTTATGAATCACCCTGTATTGAAAATATTTTTTTTCTTCTTAACTCTATGTCAGCTATAACCCCTGCCAGTTTCATCGAAATCGGTCAAGAAACAACGAAGTTGACATTTTTATGAATCACCCTGTATTGAAAACATTTTTTTCTTCTTAACTCTATGTCAGCTATAACCCCTGTCGGTTTCATCGAAATCGGTCAAGAAACAACGAAGTTGACATTTTTATGAATCACCCTGTATTGAAAATATTTTTTTTCTTCTTAACTCTATGTCAGCTATAACCCCTATCAGTTTCATCGAAATCGGTCAAGAAACAACGAAGTTGACATTTTTATGAATCACCCTGTATTGAAAACATTTTTTTTCTTCTTAACTCTATGTCAGCTATAACCCCTGTCAGTTTCATCGAAATCGGTCAAGAAACAACGAAGTTGACATTTTTATGAATCACCCTGTATTGAAAATATTTTTTTTCTTCTTAACTCTATGTCAGCTATAACCCCTGCCAGTTTCATCGAAATCGATCAAGAAACAACGAAGTTGACATTTTTATGAATCACCCTGTATTGAAAACATTTTTTTCTTCTTAACTCTATGTCAGCTATAACCCCTGTCGGTTTCATCAAAATCGGTAAAGAAACAACGAAGTTGACATTTTTATGAATCACCCTGTATTGAAAATATTTTTTTTCTTCTTAACTCTATGTCAGCTATAACCCCTGTCAGTTTCATCGAAATCGGTCAAGAAACAACGAAGTTGATATTTTTATGAATCACCCTGTATTGAAAATATTTTTTTCTTCTTAACTCTATGTCAGCTATAATCCCTATCAGTTTCATCGAAATCGGTCAAGAAACAACGAAGTTGAAATTTTTATGAATCACCCTGTATTGAAAACATTTTTTTTCTTCTTAACTCTATGTCAGCTATAACCCCTGACAGTTTCATCGAAATCGGTCAAGAAACAACGAAGTTGACATTTTTATGAATCACCCTGTATTGAAAACATTTTTTTTCTTCTTAACTCTATGTCAGCTATAACCCCTGTCAGTTTCATCGAAATCGGTCAAGAAACAACGAAGTTGACATTTTTATGAATCACCCTGTATTGAAAATATTTGTTTTCTTCTTAACTCTATGTCAGCTATAACCCCTGCCAGTTTCATCGAAATCGGTCAAGAAACAACGAAGTTGACATTTTTATGAATCACCCTGTATTGAAAACATTTTTTTCTTCTTAACTCTATGTCAGCTATAACCCCTGTCGGTTTCATCAAAATCGGTCAAGAAACAACGACGTTGACATTTTTATGAATCACCCTGTATTGAAAATATTTTTTTTTTTCTTATCTCTATGTCAGCTATAACCCCTGTCAGTTTCATCGAAATCGGTCAAGAAACAACGAAGTTGACATTTTTATGAATCACCCTGTATTGAAAATATTTCTTTTCTTCTTAACTCTATGTCAGCTATAACCCCTGTCAGTTTCATCGAAATCGGTCAAGAAACAACGAAGTTGACATTTTTATGAATCACCCTGTATTGAAAACATTTTTTTCTTCTTAACTCTATGTCAGCTATAACCCCTGTCGGTTTCATCGAAATCGGTCACGAAACAACGAAGTTGACATTTTTATGAATCACCCTGTATTGAAAATATTTTTTTCTTCTTAACTCTATGTCAGCTATAATCCCTATCAGTTTCATCGAAATCGGTCAAGAAACAACGAAGTTGACATTTTTATGAATCACCCTGTATTGAAAATATTTTTTTTCTTCTTAACTCTATGTCAGCTATAACCCCTGCCAGTTTCATCGAAATCGGTCAAGAAACAACGAAGTTGACATTTTTATTAATCACCCTGTATTGAAAATATTTTTTTTCTTCTTAACTCTATGTCAGCTATAACCCCTGTCAGTTTCATCGAAATCGGTCAAGAAACAACGAAGTTGACATTTTTATCAATCACCCTGTATTGAAAACATTTTTTTTTCTTCTTAACTCTATGTCAGCTATAACCCCTGTCGGTTTCATCGAAATCGGTCAAGAAACAACGAAGTTGACATTTTTATGAATCACCCTGTATTGAAAACATTTTTTTCTTCTTAACTTTATGTCAGCTATAACCCCTGTCGGTTTCATCGAAATCGGTCAAGAAACAACGAAGTTGACATTTTTATGAATCACCCTGTATTGAAAATATTTTTTTTCTTCTTAACTCTATGTCAGCTATAACCCCTGCCAGTTTCATCGAAATCGGTCAAGAAACAACGAAGTTGACATTTTTATGAATCACCCTGTATTGAAAACATTTTTTTCTTCTTAACTCTATGTCAGCTATAACCCCTGTCGGTTTCATCAAAATCGGTCAAGAAACAACGAAGTTGACATTTTTATGAATCACCCTGTATTGAAAATATTTTTTTTCTTCTTAACTCTATGTCAGCTATAACCCCTGTCAGTTTCATCGAAATCGGTCAAGAAACAACGAAGTTGACATTTATATGAATCACCCTGTATTGAAAATATTTTTTTTTTCTTAACTCTATGTCAGCTATAACCCCTGTCAGTTTCATCGAAATCGGTCAAGAAACAACGAAGTTGACATTTTTATGAATCACCCTGTATTGAAAACTTTTTTTTCTTCTTAACTCTATGTCAGCTATAACCCCTGTCGGTTTCATCGAAATCGGTCAAGAAACAACGAAGTTGACATTTTTATGAATCACCCTGTATTGAAAATATTTTTTTCTTCTTAACTCTATGTCAGCTATAATCCCTATCAGTTTCATCGAAATCGGTCAAGAAACAACGAAGTTGACATTTTTATGAATCACCCTGTATTGAAAACATTTTTTTTCTTCTTAACTCTATGTCAGCTATAACCCCTGTCAGTTTCATCAAAATCGGTCAAGAAACAACGAAGTTGACATTTTTATGAATCACCCTGTATTGAAAACATTTTTTTTCTTCTTAACTCTATGTCAGCTATAACCCCTGTCAGTTTCATCAAAATCGGTCAAGAAACAACGAAGTTGACATTTTTATGAATCACCCTGTATTGAAAATATTTTTTTCTTCTTAACTCTATGTCAGCTATAATCCCTATCAGTTTCATCGAAATCGGTCAAGAAACAACGAAGTTGACATTTTTATTAATCACCCTGTATTGAAAACATTTTTTTTCTTCTTAACTCTATGTCAGCTATAACCCCTGTCAGTTTCATCAAAATCGGTCAAGAAACAACGAAGTTGACATTTTTATGAATCACCCTGTATTGAAAACATTTTTTTTCTTCTTAACTCTATGTCAGCTATAACCCCTGTCAGTTTCATCGAAATCGGTCAAGAAACAACGAAGTTGACATTTTTATGAATCACCCTGTATTGAAAACTTTTTTTTCTTCTTAACTCTATGTCAGCTATAACCCCTGTCGGTTTCATCGAAATCGGTCAAGAAACAACGAAGTTGACATTTTTATGAATCACCCTGTATTGAAAATATTTTTTTCTTCTTAACTCTATGTCAGCTATAATCCCTATCAGTTTCATCGAAATCGGTCAAGAAACAACGAAGTTGACATTTTTATGAATCACCCTGTATTGAAAACATTTTTTTTCTTCTTAACTCTATGTCAGCTATAACCCCTGTCAGTTTCATCAAAATCGGTCAAGAAACAACGAAGTTGACATTTTTATGAATCACCCTGTATTGAAAACATTTTTTTTCTTCTTAACTCTATGTCAGCTATAACCCCTGTCAGTTTCATCAAAATCGGTCAAGAAACAACGAAGTTGACATTTTTATGAATCACCCTGTATTGAAAATATTTTTTTCTTCTTAACTCTATGTCAGCTATAACCCCTGTCAGTTTCATCGAAATCGGTCAAGAAACAACGAAGTTGACATTTTTATGAATCACCCTGTATTGAAAACTTTTTTTTCTTCTTAACTCTATGTCAGCTATAACCCCTGTCGGTTTCATCGAAATCGGTCAAGAAACAACGAAGTTGACATTTTTATGAATCACCCTGTATTGAAAATATTTTTTTCTTCTTAACTCTATGTCAGCTATAATCCCTATCAGTTTCATCGAAATCGGTCAAGAAACAACGAAGTTGACATTTTTATGAATCACCCTGTATTGAAAACATTTTTTTCTTCTTAACTCTATGTCAGCTATAACCCCTGTCGGTTTCATCGAAATCGGTCAAGAAACAACGAAGTTGACATTTTTATGAATCACCCTGTATTGAAAATATTTTTTTCTTCTTAACTCTATGTCAGCTATAATCCCTATCAGTTTCATCGAAATCGGTCAAGAAACAACGAAGTTGACATTTTTATGAATCACCCTGTATTGAAAACATTTTTTTTCTTCTTAACTCTATGTCAGCTATAACCCCTGTCAGTTTCATCAAAATCGGTCAAGAAACAACGAAGTTGACATTTTTATGAATCACCCTGTATTGAAAATATTTTTTTTCTTCTTAACTCTATGTCAGCTATAACCCCTGTCAGTTTCATCGAAATCGGTCATGAAACAACGAAGTTGACATTTTTATGAACCACCCTTTCATGACCAATGACATAACATTTTTTGTATCCGACCCCGTACTTAAATAAACCCATCCCACATGCCACCCAATCTCTAGATTCTTAATGGACAAATCACAAATAACAGCGTCCTATCATTGAATAAATACAAATAGAAGTGACACCCAATTTCTCAAAACTCTATATGCTCGTCCTGTGGCGTTTTGTAGAAACAAATTGATGATGTAGAATTTTTCTGTACACAAACCGATTCAAAAGGGTTTTTTATTTATTAAATTGTTCCTTTTTGTATCGGTATCTATAACGACGATTTTCAATATTCTGTTTAGTTTTGAAATTAGTTTACAAAGGCATGTGAAGAATGTTTGTATGTATGTATTGTCATTTAGAGGTATTGGTTGCTTTTTTTTTATTTTTATTTATATGACGATGATTTTTACAAGCTACGCTGAAGATTATATTTGCCATACAGAACAAAACTATATAGGGATGAGGATATTTTGATTATTTTATTTGCTATTCAGACTTGAATTATTTTCTTGATGCTGATTACTTCGTCAAATAAGAGTTAATTTTTTTATTTTTTTGTAACATTTCAGAGAAAGTTATTTTTTATTTTCAAAATCTTAATTTCATTTAAAAATCTTAATTTATAAATGTAAAATCTATTGAAAATCAACTCTGTGTATATCTACATACATACTATGTATAAACCCTCGAAAGGTTCTACGTCCCGGATTTCTTAAAAAAAGACCGGCACAGGCTATATAAATACGGGATAGTCCCGGGAAAACCGGGATGGATAGTCACTTAGTGTATCCCATTATTTAGTAACATAATAGGACCTACATTTTATTGGTCCTTTTAGACTGAACACTGAAGCATAAAATTCTTTGGCGTCCTCGCTTTTTTTCGTACTTTTATCAATTTTATTATGTGAAATAGCTCTTGAGCTCTATCTGGGGAGATGAGCCGACTGCATTGGTGGACTTAACTATTTAAATTACATATATGTAAATGTTTGCCCCCGTCAGTACCTACTTCTGTTATATAGTCTAAAAGATCCCGCCATAGAACGATAGAAGGACCTACCCTCATCGAGGTACCAGATAAGAAGTATACAGCAGAGTTGTAAAAACTGCAGTCTTTTCGGTACTGCAGTTATTTGACTAAAAAGACTAATTTCATTAAGTCTTTTAACTAACAAAAATACTTTAACTAAAATCGAGCAGTCAGCAGTCAGCAGTCAGCAGTCAGTACTAATATTCCGACTGTGCAGTAAAAAAAAAAGTTGAAGACTAAAAGCAGTTAAAAAGTACTGCAGTTAATTAACTTAGTTAATTAACTTTTTTTTTTTAACTGCACAGTCAGAATGTTAGTACTGACTGCTGACTGCTTGTTTCGCAGTTAAAGTACTTATTTACAGCATTAACTTACATTCAATAGGTAAGTTAATTAACAGCGACTTTATTAACTGCATTACCAAAGTACTGCAGTCTTTTACAGCTCTGGTTTACAGTCTTGTAGGTAGCGTCTCAGATGGTATGTCTTATACGGACATAAACAAAATACCATGTAAAAGGAAATTTTATTTAAAAAATTCTAAATTCTAAATCAATTTCAATAAACGAAAAATGATAGAGATGGTTGTTTTTGCAATTGATTTTCAATATACAAAGTTCATGGATATATACAACAACTGTGAAAAACTCGAGATATGGTTGTTTGAAATCCAAAATGTGAAAAATAGACGTTGGGGAAAAAAGTTAAAATAAATCATGGTTATGTTTTCTGGAAATAAATTTTATATTTTTAAAAAGCAGATAAAAAATTAACTGACGCCTATTTTCCAAATTTTCGATCTAACCTCAATTTTTAGCTAAATGAATTTTTGAATAATCTAAAATTTTTCCATGAAATTTTGGCGGGTTTTGATTTTCTTTAATTATCCGCGCATATGTATTTTCAGTGCAAGGACACATTAATACCGAGTACGATCGTCAGGTATATAGATACTATATTGTTTACAAAAACGTTGTCAAGAACTCAAAGTTGCTGCAATTTTAAATGTCAATATTTTGAAATTTACTCAATTTTTTAGAGAAACACTTTGAGAGTTTTAAAGAACAAATTAGGGAGGTAAATGTAATTTTATTGGTTAATAGGTACAAGCGCTATGATATCGAATTTTGAAGATTTTTTCTCATTTTTGGAATAATTTTTTTCATAAAAAAATTCATACCTACACAAAAGTTTCCAATTTTTTTTTTTGGACTTAAAAAATCTAAATATTTCGAAAATTTCGATTTCAATTTTTACGAAACTTGGCACCGAGCGGTTATTAAACACTATCTAAAATATTTTTAACAAACATTTTTTAGGTAGTTAAAATTAACGTTGCCTTCCATATAAATGTTATTTTGGACTATCTCATTATCTGTATAACCGATTTAAATTACAAAGAAAACAAATTTTGGATTTTTGTACAAATTTTTTTTTGAATGACGATTTTTTTCAAAATTTAATTTCAAAAAGATCCCGAAAAAGGAATAACTAATTTAATTT
This sequence comes from Epistrophella euchroma, assembly GCA_947049315.1. Taxonomy (NCBI): domain Eukaryota; kingdom Metazoa; phylum Arthropoda; class Insecta; order Diptera; family Syrphidae; genus Epistrophella; species Epistrophella euchroma. The sequence goes on from OX346246.1 coordinate 98,892,514, forward strand.
TTATTTCAACTATAATAAAAAATGGTGTACCAATTTTTTTTAATGTACAAAATTTTATTTACAGGTGACTCACCTAGAAAAAATCGTTTGTGAGGGGTCCATTTTCTCCCATTTTTAGTATTAGAATCCCATCAATTTCTAGTAAAACACTTGCAACCGAATGCCTAAATTTATCTTGGTTTTTCATAAAGTTGAAAATAACAAAATCTACTTTATTATTTAATTAGTGGAAATAGGATCAAAAGAAATAGCAACAAAATAACGGACGGAAAACGAATATAAGGAAAACTTACTTTTGTTATTTTCAATTTTCTCAAAAACTAGGATGCGTTTTGACATCTAGTTGTTAGTGTTCGACTAAAAATCGATGGGAGCATTGAATATTAGACACAAAAATATAACTTAATAACAAACAATTTTGAACAAAATCAGATTGAAGATTAATTATTTTTTTTAAAAATTTAAGTTTGAAAATTAATTTTTGGAAAACTATTCACTAGAATAGCTAAATATAAAACGAAAATAAAAGGAAACATTTTTTCATTATTTTTTAAAAATTTTTAATTAAAAATTTATTTTTAAAAACTGTTTTCTCAAATAATTTGTAAGTTCCATGAAGATACATTGTATAAGCCAAGAGGCAGTAGCCCTTGTTTTTTATTTTTTTTTTAAATTATTAGGTGGCGAGGCTGGGGATCGAACCTATACCTCCGGCATGACAGTCCATTGCACTTACTATCACGCCACGGGGCGGCGGCGTCATAATGGAAGTTATTTTCGGGAATAAATTGCAGGTCCCCTCCATTCCTGCAGATAAGCACCGAGGAAGTGTTGAAAGGTGTTTCACTATGCTTTGGTTCTCCCGTATGCAGTTTTTTATTTCGTCTTCAGCCTTCGAATATTTCGAAACTATGTGCACCTAGGTATACAACACCCCCATCCTACCCACTATCCTTGACTTAAAATAATTTTGTTACCTACCAAAATTTAAGTACACACATTATGTTGTTATATTTCCTGCTACTTTCACTTAAATTATATCAGATGAGTAGAGGTGAGTAGAGTTAGGTGTACGGTATACCTATAAACAATGCAGATTGTATTGAATAGGGCAACCAAAAATATGCCATGCCATACATTTTCGAAGAAATATGTGCTTGAAAAACAGTATTTTTCATTTAACGTATTTCTAACAGTCCTTTGTGTGTTGCTAGAAAAAATACTCTCTAGCATATTTTTAATTGCCCTAGTAAATATCAATGTAGGTAGTGTTTTGATATTAAGTTAGGATTTAGGAATTGAAATCATTAATTTTCATCGACATACACGAATTTGTACATACATGCATACATAAATAATTCTATTCAATTTCTAAATTTCAGACTAAACACAACCACCTTCGTTTCCATAGAAATATACAAAAATAATGGTGGCCGATTTTCCCGGTGTCTACTTCTATTTATACTTATTCAATGGTCCTATTTTTATATTATGTATTTGTTACTCCACTGGCTTTTATGTGTGCTACACTAATTTCCTGCTTTTAAGTTCCCCAGAAAAATCCTCGCAGAAAATCCCTCTCAAATTCACAAACCTTCTGAAAAACTATTTTGACCGAAATTATTAAATGCACGAACCATTTTCTCCGATGTAATTTTTAATTCCATATCCGGGATGAGTTGTCCGTGGGATGAGTTGTCCGTGGGATAAGTTGTCTTGGGACCAGTTTGGTCTTGGGATGAATTGCGTGGGATGAGTTGTCTTGGGACCAGTGGTTCTGGGATGGGCTATACCCAACCCGGGCTTAGTCTCCTAATTGGGTCTGACTTTTATTGGACCATCGTTACCGGAAAGCAACGCCAACTAACGAAACGGCTGAGAGCTGTTGAGACTGTTTTTGGTTGGACGTTGCAGGGCCTTCACACAGCTGTAAGTGATAAACTTGATTCATCTTATGAAAAATCTTATTTCTCTTCCAGATGTGTTCTCAATGTGACATCTATGATATCAGAAAATCTCACACAATTCTGGTCATTAGAAGCCATCGGCATAAGAAATAATGCAGATGAAAATTTGTTGCTAACAGAAAAACTTATTGACAAGTGCATAGTGAGACAAGGCTCCCGTTACATAGCGAAGCTGCCATGGAAACCTTATGATTCGGTATTACAAGACAACAAAGGACAGGCCCTGCAGCGTTTGAATTCACTTATCCGTCGGCTGTCTAGAGATCCAGTAAAGCTGTTAAAGTACGACGAAGGTATTAGAAAACTAATTTGTGACGGCATTGCCGAACCAGTTCCATTTTCGTCATCATTACACAAAGAGTGCCACCAACCCCATGTTTTCTACCTTCCTCATCAACCTGTGTACAAGGATGAAGGTACCACAAAGCATCGCGTGGTATTTGACGCATCAGCACACATCAATGGAACTGGTTCTCTCAACGACCATCTCTGGACAGGAGCAAACTTGCTGCCAGATGTGATGAAAATCCTGCTCAATTTCTGATTAGGCCTCCATGGCATTGTCGCAGACATCGAGAAGGCTTTTCTCCAAATAGCTTTATACGAGGAGGAAAGTGATAGCCATCGCTTCATATGGTTTGAAAGCAAATTAAAATCTGCCAGTGAAAGGCCAACGTTTGCTGTATACCGGATGACTAGAGTGACGTTTGGTGTAAATTGTAGCCCGTTTTTATTGTGCGCGACGATCAAGTATCACCTTAAACTTGAAGCGAAAAATTTTCCTGCCACCTGTGCTATACTTTTGGAGAGTATATACATGGATGACCTAGTCATCAGTACAGACTACGAGCACGAAGGAAGTAAAATTTGTTCCGAAGCTGTTGACATTCTCAGACGAGCTTCAATGAATCTGCACAAATGGAATTCAAGCAGTCAACTGGTCCGAGATGTGATGAAAGCCAGCAACGTCCCATCTGTACAAAAGGTGTTGGGTCTTTCTTGGTTTACTTTCAGTGACGAATTGTCTGTACCGGTGGAACCTCTGCTAAGTATTCTTAATTCTGATTCAACAAAAGGAACTAAACGCTGCGTGCTACAAACGATAGCTAGGATTTTCGATCCAATAGGTATTCTTGGTCCCACAATCGTAAAAATAAAAATTCTTTTCCAGAAACTGTGGAAACGGAAGCTTCTCTGGGACGAAGTTCTGACAGGAGACCTACTAACGGAATGGAATGGAATGATTGCGTGAAGGGAATTCTTGAACTCAAGGACATGACGTTTCCGAGAGCTGCAATTTCTATTCCATTAAGCGAAGGCACATTCCAGATCCACATATTTGCAGATGCTAGTACAAAGGCATATGGCTCAGTTGCTTTTATAAAGTCTGTTTCTTGCAGCGGAAAATCCAACGTTTCATTTTTGTGCGCCAAAAATCGTGTTGCTCCTTTAAAGATAGATGGTTCCAGTGAGTTGACACTACCCAAGCCGCTCTTATAGCTGCACGTCTTCAATCTTACCTACAGAGGTGCCTAAAGCTTTCTGCCGTTAAATACTTCCTCTGGACGGACTCAAAGATCGCCCTAAGCTGGATCCAAGGAGATGTTCAGCGTTGGCAGCCCTATGTTCAAAACAGGGTTGATGAAATACGACGACTTACTGCAGTTTCCCAGTGGAATCACTGCAGAGGGAAAGACAATCCGGCTGATCTTCTTACCCGAGGTATTGGTGGGAGCATTTTGCAAAAATCCGAGTTGTGGGCTCATGGTCCTAGCTGGCTTGAAGATGACGACGATACTTGGATACAAGAGGATACTTCAGTGACTACAATTCTTATGACTTACAGCAAAAGAATATATCACCGAAAATCTATTATTGTGCTTCAATAACTACAGTACTTGGAATCGTCTTATCAGAGTGACTGCATTATTTGTCTTTCGCTCAATACGAACATTTAAAAGGAAGCAAAAACTGGAGAAGGTATTATCATTTGAGGATGTACCACCCTTATGTGCTACTGAGATCCAGAAAGCTGAAATTCATTGGTTGAGGTATGTACAAAGACAAAATTTTGCTAATGAAATTAGTCTCTTGCAGAAGGGGAGAGTTTTAACGGCGTCCTCAAAGATATTTGAGCTGTCACCCTTTTTAGACAACTACAATGTATTGAGAGTGGGAGGGCGGCTACAATCGCTGGACGAATCAATGGATGTGAAGCATCCTATCGTTCTTCCGTCACATTCTCACCTCCTTGACCTCCTTATTGATGACTACCACAAAAAAACTTTGCACGCAGGAGTCAATACTGTCTTAACAAAGCTTCGAAAACGCTTTTGGATAGATAAAAGTCGTCAGGCCATCAAGAGATGAACTAAAAAATGTGTTCTATGCAGAAATCTTTGGGGTCCACCAGCATCCCAGCCATTTGCCCCATTGCCAATAGAAAGGGTATCCTTATCACGACCATTCGACAATGTGGGCGTCGATTTCGCTGGCCCCCTTCACTACTATGATGACAACTCAAATGCTGCTAAGGTTTATGTCGCAATCTTCACCTGCTGTACACCTTGAATTAACGAGAGGCCTATCTACAGAAAACTTTTTGATGGCGTTGCGTCGTTTTATAAGTAGACGTGGTATACCTTCGATGATACTTTCCGACAACGCTCGTACTTTCCGAAGAGCTGCGCTAGAGCTCTGTAGCCCTAAATGCTTCTGGGATGAGGAAGTTGTTCAAGGTTTTCTTTCAAGAAGGAAGATACAATGGCAACGTGCCCCTTGGTGGGGTGGGTTCTGGGAGAGGCTCATCCGGACTATGAAGAACCTGATGAAAGTCACGATTGGTAAGGCAAAACTTAATTTTGAACAGCTTAGAACAATCGTTATAGAAACTGAAGAGGTTGTCAACAACCGTCCACTTACTTATATGAGCGCCGACCTGTTGGACCTGTCCTCTCTTACCCCAGCCGACTTTTTGGTTAATTCCCGAGGTTGGAATTCGAAAACTCCGGCTAGAGAACCTGATGCTGACTTACTTCGAAGCATGTGGAAGCATCGGATGAGATACACAACGAAGTTGAGAAAAAGATGGCAAGCGGAATACCTTCGGCTTCTACGATCGTATCACAACTCTCCTAGGAGAGGCTCTGTGCATCATTTGAAGGAAGGAGATATTGTTCTCGTTTATGACCAATCAATCCCACGAATCAACTGGAAGATGGCCATAGTAGAACAAGCGTTCCAAGAAAGAGACTCGAAAGTCCGGTCTTGTCTAATTCGACTACCTGATGGGAAAAAGTTCCGACGTCCAATTCAATTGCTTTATCCACTCGAAGTTCAACCTTCCCCCCCCCCCCCCCCCCGAGGATGTTGAAAATTAACTGTCGAATTCTATGTTGCATATAAAACAAGTAAATAACCATTTGTATAGTCTTCTCTCTCTTATACTTGAATTACATAATCTTCAGTATAATACACACATAATGTCATACTATAAAAGCTCATACTCATGTCATTCAACGTTCAGTTGCAAATATTAATTCTAACATTTAATCAATTTTCTGAGTTTCATAATAATAAAGTCTATTGAAATTTAAACTACTGTTTTATTTGCGGACATTTTTTACATCATTTTTCGTTTAGAAAATAGATTCTAGACTTGTATCGTTGTTTACCCTAATTTATCCTTGCTGAAATTCCGATTTTTAAGAAACCAAGTATTTAAAGATTTTTAAATAAAATTTCCTTTTACATGATATTTTCTGTATCTCGTTAGGACTTACCGTCTGAGCCGTGTCAGATAGTTGTAAACACCCGAAAATTGACCTTTAAAGCGTGGCAATTAACCCTATGTCTTGAGCACTTTGCGCTAAGCAACTCTTGCAAAAAATGTTTGGTTAGACATTACCTACAAAACTGTATACTTATTATCTAGTACCTCGATGAGGGTATGTCGTTCTATGGCGTGATCTTCCTCTATCGAGTGTCAAATTTTATAGGATGAAAGCTTACAACTAAATCAGAATTTCTCGGGGAAGGGAAGAAATGTCGGAGAGATATAAATAGAATTAAAAAAAAAGAAAATTAGTACTTTCACAAACCGTTACAAATTATGTTGAAACAAGTTACCTCGAAAACAGCGAAAAGCCGATGTTTTTTATTTCAAACGGGAATATCTCAAAAACGTGACGTGGTAGAATATTTCTGACTTCAGATTAGAATTCAGCGCACCAAAAACTTTTAGAAAAGTATATTTTGGTTTCTGTAACAAAAATCTTGTCGACCAGTGTAATTATAAGCAAGTATTTTCTTTATTTCATATTTAACACTCCTGTAAGAATTTTTTAAGATTTTTACAAATTTGTGAAATTCATTTATTTGGTGAAATGGAAACTTACAAAAATTAATGATTTTTTCAAATTTGTACTTGTAAACTACAAACAAAAATTATTCTTGGTGAAACGAAAATAAATAAAATAATGAAATAGGCCACAGGTACCGATATTATAATAGAATTTATATGAATAAAAACAAATACATTGAGATTTGGAGCATCCAGCTGAATCTCAAACAGGAGCTCCCAATTTGCAACTCACAAACTTTAATTCAGAAATCAAATCGAGTAAAGATGGACTTAAGTGCAGCAAGCATTTGGCACACAATCTTGTACTCTCTGTCAAGCCCCAAACTATATGTTGTTACTTCATTAACATGATAACAAGTCAATAACTTTATTAACACCACCACTTTCACTCTCCTTGATGATGTCAAACTTCGTTCGTCTGCCCATTAAATTACATTAAAGATGCTTCGGTTGATTGAACATGGATATCGAATGACCCAATAGCATTTGAAGACATCGCTGTTAATGAAAAAGAAAAATAAATATTTATAAAGCAACCATCAGACTTAAGAATGTATGTGAACGCTCCAATCTAAATAAAAAAATAAATTTGATGGCACAACAGCTCATGAAGAACTAGGGCCTAGTGACTTACAACTCTCAACCATTCCTGTGTGCGTGTCTGCAGGAATTGAGGGGACCTACAGTTTATTGCCGAATCCGAACGGCTAACGAGCGGCACTTTTCTGTGACAGGAGATACTCTTGGAGGATTTGTCAATTCCTCGCAAGAGGCAGTAGCCGTTTTTTCTTTTTAAATAAATAGGTGGCGAGGCTGGGGATCGAACCTTAGACCTCCGGCATGACAGTCCATCGCACTAACCATCACGCCACGGCTACTACGCTCCAATCGCCATTTCTTTTTATAATCAACTAATTTTGCTACCCACAGGACAGAATTCTTGATCAACACCATCGCACTAGGTTCCAATGATTGTTTGGCAAAGAGCAATAAACCCATCGAGTACTCCTCATGACTTCCGACAAAAATAAATACATTCTTTAAACATTGATATGTTTTTTTAAGGAGTATACTTACCATGATAAACAGATTCAAGAGATTCTCATCAGCTATATGGACCACCACCCCAGTCATTTTAAAGTGGTTGTTCCATTGTGTTTGTTCGTTGACCTTTGAAGTGGCTCTGGCATCGTACTAAAGCGTATTTTTTTTAAACCTTGAACTCACGCTGGCAGTTAAATTTTGTGTTTTTTGAGACCTGGGGTCAACTTGAACTCGCCCTGAAGTAGATCTCGGTTTTTTACAAAGTGACGTGTATTGTGAAGCATGTTGTTAATTCGTGATTGTTTCTTTTTGAAGCAGAAATGAAAGAAGAGTAAACTAATTCAATAACAATAAATAGGAATAGGAAATGAAATCGTTTGAAGTCGGACAAGCTTTCATGGTTGCTTTGGTTAGAAATTTTTGCTGAATATACTGTAACGTCTTACCACGGTTCGATATTAAACTTATTTCTTTTTAACTGTCAACCATCAATTATTTCCCTTTTAAATTAAACACACTTTACTTCACTTCAAATATTTTATTAATCATCAATCTCAATAGTATGCAACTTAAATTCACTTCCGGATACTTTTAACTTTACACTTTCGCTTTCAAAAGTAAACTGTCCCTGTGCTCAAAAAGTTTGTCCTTCTATAGTGAGCTGAGAGGTTCGAGACTCTGCTCGAAAGTACTGGCACAAACCTTCTAGAAGGTTCCATTCCAGGGAGAGATAGCATTCTCTCCAATCGAGAATTCGTTCTCTTCCATTCAGCGCATTTTTCCCCAGAGAGATGGCGCGTTCTCTCGGGAATTTTTATAAATGGTTGTTATCTTCGATAAGGGTAATTTTATTCTTGGCTCTTTGTAGTTAGGTGCTGATTTCATCGTTACAATACCTATCCCATAAGGGATTTCTATTAATTGGGCTTTTCCAGAATCTGACTCTGTCTTTTCTCTTTCTAATTTTGACAGTTCTTTAATCGAAAAGAAGCTCTAGATGGGGGGAAAACAACAATACAAACAAATAGAAATACACACCGATACTGTTCGCACCTTTAATAGTGTGTTTGTTTTCCCCCCATCTAGAGTTTTTGACGTTTGGTGGAAGTTCTCAATTGGGTATCAAATGAAAGGCAAGACTGCCCTTTTACAAATGGAGTGTTCGGATAGACTCTTGATGGTTGTTGGCGGAAGTCCGACCACTTTTGTTTTATTTTTACTTTGAGTTAACATGTTTAAAACATCTGAAATAAATTAAAAGTGGTAAAGGCAGCTATATATAAGCTTTTTGACATGGTCCTACAAAGTTTTTCGCATATTAAACGCTGTATACAAAAAGGAAAATTTTTTGTACAAGTGGTCGGACTTAGACTTCTCGGCGAGGAGTTTGATTTTTTTCTGTGGAATCTCAATTCCAGTTGAGTTGTTTCTAGAATTCAGAATTCTATGAAGGCTTTTATGTAGGTATTCAGATTTTGTTAACCATACCAGAATAAAAAAACAAAGGGGCAAGTTTTGCTTTCACCGAGATGGAAACATAAATGCAAACTGTATGGCAAGCGTACCTTGAAATTAAAGAACTCGTGTAGCTTTAAAATGTTAGTATGATATATTCTTAAGCATTCTTTATAAATTTTTGTGCAAAAATTCAAGGTTGTATCTAAAATAGGGAAAAGTATAAAAAATGTTCTTACATCTTCCTCTTAGAAATTTTATAATTTCGACTGCATACGAGCACTAGGGAGCCGTCTGTTACAAATAGAACCATCTGAAGGGTGAATTCTATTTGCGATATTGTTCCAGATTCATTAAAAAAAATCAATAGATGCACTATAATTTGCCGAAATTCTTCCATGTCAGCCAGGCACCAAGCTGAGTGTGAAGAAAATGAGAGAAAATGCATCGATGGAGATGTCAGTTCTTAGCACAGTATTGACTGGGGCTTGTGCTTTTGGGTATCGTGAAGCCTTATAACAAAAAACTGAAGCTGGCCCTCGCCTCCTGATGCCTCGCGTGTTAGATTTTTTTGTAACCCACTATTACTTTCCTATTTAGATACAGCATTTTAGCTTCTTTCGTGGTGTGGTCTTCACACTATTGGTATAAAGAATTCTATTATTTTTAACTACTTTAATGTATGTACTTTGGAAATTAGTTTAAGTTTTAACTATGGGGAAAATCCAAAAGCAATTGCAATCAACCGGCTTGTGTGGCTCGTCGCATTTACGGTAAGTTTTTTAAATATACAAATAGTATTGTAATTAATAATTTTTTGGCACGAAAAAAATAAACTCGCGAAAAAAGGTAATTCATTTTTGTTTACACATTCGCTGCGGGAGAAAATCTTTTTAATCACAAACTATAACAAAAGTCACAGTGACTGTTTCAGACAAGTGTCATTTTTGTTTCGAATATTTTCAAACAATTTTTCGAAGAGAGCGCTCTTAACTTATGAGGGGTCGGGACCATAGTATATTGAAGGTAATATATTGCGCATCTTCGAAAAATACAGTGACCTGCCTGTCAGAATTTACAAAAAACTCGCGAAAAAAGGTAATTCATTTTTGTTTACACATTCGCGGCGGGAGAAAATCTTTTTAATCACAAACTATAACAAAAGTCACAGTGACTGTTTCAGACAAGTGTCATTTTTGTTTCGAATATTTTCAAACAATTTTTCGAAGAGAGCGCTCTTAACTTATGAGGGGTCGGGACCATAGTACACATATTGAAGGTAATATATTGCGCATCTTCGAAAAATACAGTGACCTGCCTGTCAGAATTTACAAAAACAAAGCAATTGTTTCCGAATCGCAGTGACCCTCGTCCACAATTTACAAAAACAAAATACAAGGAATGCGCAGAACTGAACAAAAATGAAAACTCGGAAGTTATTACCTTCTATATGTGTACTGTGGGTCGGGACCACTATTATTGCTTGGTGAATAGGTTTATGAGCCTCATAAGTTGTGAGCGCTCGGTGAATACCGCCCTCAGTTTTGTTTTCGTGTAGTAAGTGCGGCGTCGGTCGTTTCGGTTTCGGTCGTAATTAACTTTAATTTAATTGCTATAAATTTTAGTTTTCGGTAATAAATAATTATTGGTGTTATTATGTATTAACCAGGTAAGTTTCTGCTGCTTGTGACTATTATTGTGTGATTGTCGAAGAAGTGAGCGCGCGTGCATTATGTACCCGGCGCGGCGCCGACGATTCGGGTGTTTCGCGATCGCGGTGTGTGCATGAGTTTTTTTGAGTTTCCCTTTTAATTTATTTAATAATTACTGTTTCGATGCAATTATTATTCGTATTTGGATTAAATTTCAATATTGTACATACAATGTACATAAAGTTAAAGTGGCGTCGGTTGCTTATATACAAGCAGGAATAGTAGCCAACAAGTGAGTGTTTCCAGTCGAAATTTTAAACAGCTTCCAATCGGAGTACGGGAAGTTTGTTTACCTTTTGGTTGGTTTTGACTTTGAGTGAAAGTGATTGAAAGAGATTACTCAAAATACAAAAAATAATGAAGTGTGTTTAAAATGAAATAATTTTAAATTGAATAAATTCAATTGTGAAATAATTTTTCGTACATTAACCAGACCACGGGTTTACAACAACAACATATATTTCTAGGTGCAAGAATGTAAACATGTTCCCCTAGAAGAATATAATTTACAGTGCGTATGCGGCACGACCAACTGTCGTGCCTGGGCGAAACGCATTGGACTCTAAAGGTCGCAAAAAAAAAAAAATATTCCATTTGAGTTTAATTCAATACAGTCCACTAAAACAATAACAAAAATAATTTTCTTTTGTTTTTGTTAATTTTCTTTTTCGTTAATTAATTTATATTTGTGATAAGTGGTTTTATGCTATAATTATTAACCAGTGCGGTTTGTGTAAATTATTTTATTTATATATTTTTTTTTGTGTTTGCGTTCGGCGAATTAAGTCGGTGATGTATAAAATTCGCTTCGATTTTTTTTGTGTGTTTTGTTTTTGATTCGGTTTTAATTTTAATTCATTTTAGTTGGATTTTAATTATTGTTAATTTCGATTTGATGCGATTTGATTTCGAATTGGTTGATCTTGAAATTAAATTCTATTCATTTGGAAATTCATGCGATAATGATATTTATATATTAATTTTATAAATTTGTTTTGCCGACGGGTTTTGACGTTTGATGTAAATTACTGTGAATATATGTATTGGGTTATGAATTCCATGTTTAGCTCAATTTGAAGCTGAGTTGTTTGTTTATTTTGTAAATTGACGTTTTCTTTTAATTTATATTAAATCGGAAAATTTTATTTTGTTTAAATTTATAAAAAAAATCAAAATAAATTATCTTGTTTCTTAATAAATTATATGCATGCTTTGTCGCAATGCAATTCTATTAAAATTCTGAAGTTTGCTGCTGTATACGATGTGATGTGAAGTTATTTTAATTCTTGAATAAATTATTGAAAAATAATTAATGCGTTTTAAATAATGGTAGAAAAGTCTGAATCGACTGTGAATTAAAGTTTTAAATATTTAAATTGGAGTTTTGATTGTTGTTTTAATGATTTTCATAAGATTGAAATAAAATTTAAATAAATAATTGAATGAAAGTGTTTTATTTTGATAATGAAGGATTGTATTTAGTTTAATTTTGATTTGCGATGCTGAGTTTTAATTGATGAATTCTTTCTATATTTGTTATTTCAGCTGAATATTTAAACTATGGTGGTTTGTTCTGGTGATTCGTTCGACGGTAAAAGACAAATCTTTGCTATAGGCCATTTCATTTGACCATTTTGTATTTTGACTCTTACAACGCGCACTAAACCGTCCGATCCTGCATGTGTTCCTTCAATTCGAGCTAGATTCCAGTAGGTCGGTGGAAGTCACTCATCTTTTAAAAGAACCAAATCTCCGATTTTTGGCATTGGAAGAATTTTTGTCCACTTTGGACGTTGCTGCAACCTTGAGAGGTATTCGGTGTTCCGCTTTCTCCAGAACGCTTCTGCAAGTGACTGGACGCGTCTCCATCGGTCGATATGCGTTGTGTTGACGTTAGTTTCGCCTTGCGGCACGGCATATAAAGACTCACCAACGAGAAAGTGTGCGGGGGTGAGTGCGTGCAAATCGTCTAGACTGTTGGATGGAGGGCATAAAGGCCTCGAATTCAAATTGGATATTGCACATCGTAAGATAGGAATGAATTCTCCAAATGCCCTCCAACACGTAATACTCCGTTGACATCGATAAATGCGTTTAACGAACGGAGGTATTTAGGTATCTTGGAATTTTCTAAGACTTGTTGTATCTCCGTCGTAAACATTTCTTTCTGTGCTGCTTTGACGACGATCAGATACGCTGCTTCTTATTCTTTGGAGGTAAGTGCTCTAATGATAGGCTCCAATTTTGCTTGACACCTAATTGTAAATCGATAACAGTAAGCGACGATCCGTACAACTCTAAGTAGACTTGAACAGTTGTAAATAGCTTGCAAGATACAGTCGCTATTACTAATGTTACTAACATTTTACTGTCAACACATTCACAGTCCGCTTTTCTTCCTTAGTATCAATTTCAATGGGCTGATGATGGGAACATCGAACTCCCATTTCAGCTGCAGGAACTCTGGACCAGTCCACCACACGTCCAATGACTCTAATTCCGATGGAAACACACCTCTGGACGCCAGATCTGCTGGGTTATGACGCATTGCGAAATGTCCCCAGCAATCGATCCCCACTAATCGCTGTATTTCCGAAACACGATTGGAAACGAATGTGGTCCACTTGGCAGGAATCGCTCGTATCTAGGCCAGAGCGATCATGGAATCAGTTCAAGCATACGTCTTGACATCGATAAGAAAGCATACGTCTTGACATCGAGAATGTCCACGACTTCCTTGATGTAATGCAACAACTGTTCCAGAACTACTGCACCACAGAGTTCAAGACGAGGAAGCGTTATCGTCCGTTGACTTGGTGCCACTTTTGTCTTCGATAATATCAGATTGACATGGATGTTGCTGTCACTGTCTAGAACACGGAGGTAGATTGTTGCACCGTAAGCCTTCATCGAAGCGTCACAAAACCCATGGAGTTCGATCAACTTGTTGGTTTTGCTGAACTGTATCCACCGTGGAATGCGAAGTCGCTCAATGAGAGGGAGTTCTCGTAGAAAAGCATCCCAATCTTTCGACAAAGCTGGTGGAATTGGCTCATCCCAGTCACAGTCAAGCTCCCAAAGTCGCTGCATCATCAATTTTGCCGTGACAATACAAGGCGAAATCCACCCAAGTGGGTCAAATAGCTTGGCTATCGTTGATAGCATTGACCTTTTAGTGGTTGTATCCGTTGAAGGTTCCAGGTTTTTGTATGAAAAGAAATCATCGACGGGAAACCATTTTATACCCAGGGTCTTCACTTGCTTGACAAATTTAGCGGAAGTTCAAAGTCATGCTCCCGATCTTGAACTGGTATGTCTTCGATAAGAACTTTTTCGTTGCTCGTCCACTTTCGCAGATTGAAGCCCGCAGATGACAAAAGCTCTTTTGCTTCGTCGCGTTTCTTTCGTGCCTCTTCGATCGTATCTGCTCCGCTGATGAGGTCGTCGACGTACATGTCCTCACGGACAACCTTCGCCCCCTCCGGAAAATTGTGGTTTTCATCATCAGCCACTCTTTTCAAAATTTTTATTGCAAGGTATGGTGCACTTGCAGTACCAAAAGTTACAGTATTCATTTTGAATATTCTCATCGGTGACGTCTTTTTCTCCCTCCACATAATCAGCTGGTAGTAGCTGTCAGAACCAGTGACCAAAATTTGCCGGTACATCTTCTCGATGTCAGCCGTGAATGTAACTCGATGAGTTCGCCATTTTAGCAAGAGGTCAATGATATTCGACTGTAATTTCGGTCCAACAAGTAAGCAATCATTGAGAGATTTCCCATCTGATGTCTTTGCAGCTGCATCAAACACAACCCTGAGCTTTGTGGTCGAGCTAGCTTCCTTAAAAACTGCGTGGTGTGGCAAGAAATTGTGAAAAGGGGTTTGTAAAACCGCATTCGGGTCTATTTCTTCCATGTGTTGAAGCTCCTCGTATTCTCGAATACACTTTGTATAATCCGCACAAAGATTAGGGTTTTCATCAAATCTCTTTTCGAGATGCAAAAATCGTCGAAACGCACTCTGTCTACTCGACCCCATCGCTGGTCGATCTTCACCTATGAACGGCAGCTTCACTTGATAACGCCCGTTAGGTAAGCGTATTTTGTGTTTCTTAAAATGGTCCTCTCAAGCGATATTCTCTTGGGTGTCAAGTGCCTGGAACGGCGTTTCTTCCATTTCCCAAAATTTTTCCAGTTGGGAGTTCAAGTCTGTGGTTTGAAGGAAGCTTCGAACTTGCCAGGGAATTTCCTCTGGAATTTTCCCTAACACTATCCACCCGAGTTCTGATTTTTTTAGCTATGAACCCTATGTCGTCCTCTTGACGTTTAATTTCTGGAAGCAGTATTTGGGCACAAGCGTCACTTCCCAAAAGAATATCGATAGGTGCCGGTTCAAATAGATGGGGATCGGCTAAATCAAGCCCTTTGAGATGTTGCCAATTGCCGGGTATCACTCGTTGGGTCGGGAGATGCCCAGTCAGCGACTTGAAAACCAAAGCCTGTTCGGCCGTCTCAAACGTCGAGTGTCGAGATGCAAAGCGAACCTCGACGGAGTGCTGCGTAGTGCCGCTGCTGACCAACCCTAACCCAGATACCTCAGCAATGGTACAGTTTTGAACGAGGTGCCCATAACATAGAGAATTCTCGCAAACTTTCAACCTACGGACTGTCTCCTTTCGTTTCATGTTTATAAAACGTTGGCATCTTCGCAATGTGTGTTTGCCTTGGTTACACAACTGGCATGAGACTTGTTCTACGGGATTTGTCTTTGTTGCTTGTTTGAACGGCTTGGTGACCTGCTTGGCGTGCAAAACTTTCGGCTCTGATTGGACACGTGGCCTTGGGTTCACGGATGTCTCATCTTTAGTCCGAAACGCTGTTCCTAATTCTTGCTGACCATAAAATAATTTAGTTATTTTCAAAAAATAATTAATTAATAAAATAGTAATTTTATTTGTTGGATAATTACAACCTCCAAAGTTCGGAAGCTTGTCTCAAGAAAGTCAGTAAATTCTTTAAAATTTGGTAAATCTTTCCTATTACCTAACATTTCTTCCAATAGTTTTTGGCTCGTTGAAGGAAGTTTATGGAGAAGGAACCAAATCAGTACTGTATCCCAGTCAGATACCGGTACTTCCATATTTTCCAACGCAAGCAGACACTCTCTGGTGGTGTAAAGGAGGTCTCGAAGCCCAAAAGCCCAATTGCCAAATTAAAATCGATTGGCATCGCTCACTAGACAGGACTGCAAAAAATGAAGCTTGTCGATGTCATCAAGGCTCTTGTTGTTATGGACGAGAGCCTAAAATCTGTCGTGAAAGGCGTGCCAGGTAGTATAAGAACCATCAAATTTAGGAAGATCAATCCGGGGAAGACGTATCCCCGAATGTGAAGATGGTGCAGCTGTAAAAAGGGGCGGAGCACCCGTATTTGTTAAAGCCGCAATGACTGGCGAAGCTTTTTCTATCGTGTCGACCAACTCTGCACGATACTCCAGGTACAATTCATTAATTTTTTCGTATACCACCAATAACTTATCCTGTTTTAAATTTTCTTCCAGCATACCTGCCCCAATAATGGCCTCGTGGTAGGATTTTGAAGTCTGCATATCTTCTTCCAGTTTGCATAAACGCCCAGAAGTATACGCTTTTCCTTTACGTTCCCTTGGTGTTTTCTTAAAATTCGTAAGATCCTTTATTATCTTAAAATTAAAATCCCTTTTTGTAACTCACCATATTTATAATTTTTAGTTTCTGACATTTTGTTTGGTTTTAATTAACAGGTATATATGAAAAAAGACGAGTTTACAACACACAAAAAAGCAAACTTACTGCTTATGTTGCTACTGCTGCCGTCTATGCTGATGAAAGGCTGGTTCCTGGAGACTCCACTGACATCCTCGGTTGAAAAAAAATTCGTAGAAATTAAGTTTAAACGTTATATTTAAGTACAATTAAGTTTATTTTAAGAAGAAAATGTTCGAAAAGTTACTTAAACCGATAAGTGTATATTAAATTTAAGTCACGGGACTGTCTTTATATATAAAAAATCAATCGTAGATTGGATTTTTTTTTGTTATGTAATTAAGCACTCACTGCACACACTAATATTGTCTATAACTGATAGTCTACATAAAACTGATTCTAAGCCAAAGGCTCGAAGGACCAATGTATACTTCTAGTATTTTTATTGTAAAAAAAAATTGCAAAAAAAAGATGAATTTTCGTAAGCAAAATAAAACGCAACCAATTTGTATTGAAGAACTTTAAAAAGTATTTTATTGGTCATATGACTTGATGTATAGTCGATTTTGTATATGGATACCATTAATTATTTGACATTTTATTGACAAGGTTTGGTTGTAGCTCATTTGTGGAATGTATTTTGATATTTAAGGGGATTGTATAATTCAGATAGGTTACTTTCGGAGTTTTCTGGTACTTTCTACTTGTACTTTCGTACAATTACAATATCGTTAGAAGAGATCGGCCCAACTCCACGCAAGGGAGTGGTGTCATAATCTTCATACGAAAAAGCATCAATCATAAAGTTATATATAATAGTGATGCGCGAAGATTTTGGTTGCTTGCGTTATATGCATTCCTCTCCAACAGGGGAAGCGGATGTATGTGATTGCGGCTTGCGCACCGGAATCACCTCAGCCAACTGACTTTATAACAGAGCCTGAAAAACTTTTCGAATGCTTAAGACTGAACTCAGAAGAGAGCTATTATCTCATGGCCGGTGATTTGAATGCCAAACATTCAGATTGGGGAAATCAAATACAAATTCCCAGAGGTAGCCATCTGTTTAATTGGATGGGTCAACATAGCGTTGAGTATGGCATTGACCTGCTAGCTAAAGATAGGCCATCGTTTCCAAGAAGCGGTGCCTATCATGATCTATTGCTAATAGACTCAAGACTGATAGTTACTAACGCTGTGGGCCAACAATCAAGAAACTGTTTGCGGACGATCGAGTACTACAGTGATAACTGCGGACTCGCCGCCGTAATACAGCTTCCGAACGAGCTTGTGGAATTGGAGGAGTATGTACCGGTGCATACTTACAATTACAGTAAGATGCGCTGGCCACACTTCTCCAATGCCTTAGCGAACGAAATCCGTTCGAATAATATATCCCCACCAAATGACAGGAATCTTACGAACGCTGAAATTGACGAATACTTAGAACAAAAGGGCGAGAAAATCCAACGAACTATGAATAGAACAATACCGAAATACAAAGAACGAAACGCTAACGACATGTACCGTAACGCAAATATTGACGTACCACACAGACAAAAAAGTGGACTACTGACAAGACTTAAACTTTTATACCGACGATTTACTAACACACATGGTCCGGAGACTAGGACACTGAAGTCTTCAATCAAAAATATCAACCAATTGATCAAGGAGAACTATCGGCCCTGCTTCACCACATCTATCTTCAAAATGAAATTACGCAATGGCGATCAAAGAATCTCAGTTTCACCTGGTTCAATGAAAAAGACTTGGCAAGCGCCATCATCGCCGAGCAGAATGGTTTAAATTCTCTGTTAATTTCGAAGGTAGAGCTCCAGCTCATCTTCGATTCACTAAAGAAAAAGAAGTCAGCAGGAGTCGATGGTATATCCAACGTTGTAGTACGACATCTTCCTCAGGAAGCAGTTGACATTTATACCACACTGCTTAGTAACGCTCTGAATAATGCATATTATCCAGGGCGGTTGAAGACAGCTGTGGTCCATCCACATCCGAAAAAGGGAAAGCACAACTCCAATCCGGCGAATCTTCGGTCGATAGGTCTGCTTCCGAGTATCAGCAAGATATTCGAAAAGTTATCAATAGAGCTCTGTTCAAGTGGACAGAGGACAACAAAATCATACCAGATAATGAGTTCATGCCGCGTCTAAGCTCGTTTCTCATATCCAATGGAACAAATCCAAAAAGCAGTGAACGGGTGCTGTCTGGTTGATTTGGAGAAGGCTTTCGACACCGTTTGGCTAGAAGGTCTTTATCTAAAGCTGAGCAGACTTGGCATAAGTAAACAGCTATTATATATGCTTTATGACATGCTCAAGGGTAGAAAGTTTGTTGTCAAAAGTGGCAATGTATCTTCTACCAAAATCTTAGAAGTTAAAAATGGTCTTCAACAGGCAGCGGTGAACTCGCCGATTTTATTCAGCATTTACACCATCGATCTGATAGGTAGTCTAACTCATGCAATTGCGTATGCCGACGATCTAATTGCGTACAGAACGGCCCCAAAAGTCGAGTTCATCAGAATTCTTTTGCAGCGTGAATTCGACAAGATTCAGCGATATTGCGATAACTGGAAGTTAAAAATTAACTTAACAGAAATCAGAAACTATTCTGTTTAGGACTCCGTTGCATGGAGCCACAAGGGATACAAGAAAGAACTGGCGCAAGCTGGTGATCGTAGGGTCAAATGGACATCTACTGGCGAGTAAAAGTGTAGTAAAGTACCTTGGCATCTGGTTAGATCAGTATTTTTATTTCGACAGACATATAAATGCTGCTCTGACCAGGGCTAGGGGAGCTTTTGTCCTGTTGAAACGGTTGTTTTATAGCAGCCGGCTTGACACCAGGGTAAAGGTGATTTGCTATATGGCCCTCATCTGGCCGATGATTGCCTATGAGTGCCCGGTTTGGTTCAACGTTGCCCCATATCAAATGAAAAAGATTCGGGTGTTTGAGAGGCAGTGCCTTGGATTACACAGAACACTAGATTCGGAGTACAAACATTATTATTCCAACCTGGCTCTATACAATGGGGCCAACATAAACAGAATAAATAACTTAACAGAAATCAGTGTGATACCAACATCTGTGATAATTTAAGCTGTAATTCTTCAAACTGTGATATATCTGACGAAAATAGCCAAGATGTTGGCTATTCGAAACTTTTTTCTTACTTGTTTGATATAGACTTTAATATCAACCCTGATAAGGTTGCTAAATTTATATCTAATCTTGACGAGAGTTGTATACCAGGGCCAGATGGTATACCTTCTATTATTTTAAAAAACTGTGCAAATAATTTGCTTCTACCACTGTCCACTCTCTTTAAATGTTCTTTGTTTTCTTGTCAATTTCCCTGTGTTTGGAAAAAGTCTTTTATAATCCTTCTACATAAAAAGGGTAGAAAAGACGAAGTTCAAAACTACAGGCCTATAGCTAGATTATCGGTTATTCTTATGGAGTTAACCGAAATTTGCATTTATGCATTTAAGAAACAAAAAGAAGTAGACTGCGCCTTTACAGACTTTAGTAAAGCGTTTGATAAACTTTCTCATAAGATCTTACTGAAAAAGTTAAGAATTCTTGGTTTAAGCGAAAATTTTGTTTTGTGGCTTCAGTCTTATTTATTAAACAGATCATACTCAGTGTTGTTTAACGAATGCACATCAGACTATTTTACGGTAAATATCTGGAATCACACAGGGGAGCCATTTGGGCCCTATTTTATTTATCTTATTTATTAATGATCTTCCATCTGCGATAAAGCATTCTAATTGTCTCATTTACGCGGATGATGTTACAACTTTTAAAACTATTTCTACTACTCGTGATTGTGAAATGTTACAATCTGACATTTTTTGACTGGTGCGTACGCAACTGTTTGTTTCTTAATATCAGTAAATGTAATTTTATGAGGTTTACAAGAAAACGTCCAGTCACTCCTTTTAATTATTCGTTAAATAGAGTTTCCTTGTCATCTGTTCAAAATGTATCCGTACTTGGTGTCTTTTTTGATCGTAAGCTTGAATTCATTTAACACATAAATTCACTTCTTGGATGGATTAAGAGAGAGTCACGTCAGTTTTCAGATCCCTATGTTACAAAACAGCTTTTCATAACATTTGTCCGACCTGTTCTTGAATATGCTTGTCAGGTTTCGTCATAAAGCACGATTGGAATGTGTTCAAAAAAGATTTTTGCGGTTTGCCTTAAGAGGCTTAGGCTGGGAAAATCCCTAGGAACTCCCCGCATACATCAATAGACTAAAACTTATTGACTTGCCTAGTCTTAGGAACAGACGCTCTTTTTCTTTGTTTGTTTTTATTGTTAAAATAATTAATGGAAGTATAGACTCTTCTTACCTTTTGTCCCAAATAAATTTTAGTATTCCACAAAGAAACTTTAGAAATATACCAAACTGCATACATATTTCAAACTGTCGTACTAATTATGAGCAATTCTCTCCTTTAAATAAAATGTTTAAAATATTTAATCTGCTTAATAATAGATTTAATAAATTATTTGACCAATCATTAAATTTTTCAACTAAGTTCATATCAAACTTTTATTCAGTTATTTAATTATATTATATATTTAAGTACCTGCTTTGTATCTTGGGATAGTAATTATCTATGTGAAATAAATAAATAAAAGTATAGTAAGCGACATTTTGTTTTTTGTTTGCTCAGAAACGGAACCAATTACGCCAAATTTAAGCTTGAACATTACTAACAATACTGTTACTGACAGATTACAAAAGGTCCGATTGCTTTCGATGCGCCGAAAAAAATTAAATAATTAACTTTATGTGACCATATGAAAATGTCGCTTACGATAATTTGGCGGAAAGGGCGCGATATGATGTATGATATTTAAAGCGGATAATGCTTTTTGTCTTGCCCGGCTTACATAGGTTTAGGTGATTAAAGTATAAGTAGGGACAGTCAGGGTGGTACCAAAAAAAATATGTATGTATATATATTATGTATATATATATATAAAAAAAAACATAAAAAACATAAAAAACCGAAAAATGCTTGCTGTGGCTGTTCTAGTTTTAAGTAGTTTAAGTACCTATATAGTTATACGTAGTTGTAAGTACTTGACTTAATTAGCTTTAGTTTAGTTTTATTTAGTTGTAAGTTTTTTATAAAATAAAAAAACACAACGATCTGAAACTGAGTTTTTTGGAAAAATCTTCTCGGTGAAAAATAAAACCGATATGGAATTTAGTCTTAATTTAGTTTTTAGGCCGAAAGGCATTAGCATTAAGTTATTGTTTAGCTTAGAGCGCCCGCATGGGGCCAGTAAGTTAGTTGTAAGTTATTGATAAGTAGGCTAGTTTTTATGAATTTTTGTCTAGCTTAGTTATAAATATTGATGAAAAATAAAAATTAATTAAAAAAAAAAATCCATCGGACTGTCATGCCAGAGGTCTGAAGTTCAATAGCAGCCGCTTCCACCTTAAGTTTTTTTCGGAGCTACTACCTCTTGCGAGGAAGTGACAAATCCCCCAAGAGTATCTCTTTTCATAGGAAAGTGCCGCTCAGCTTAGCCGTTTGGATTCGGCAATAAAGTGTAGGTCCCCTCCATTCAGCAGACATGCACACAGGAATGGTTGAGAGTTGTAAGTCGATAGGCCCTGGTTCTTCATGAGCCGTCTGTGCCACCAATTTTTTTTTTTTTTTAATGATCCAGGTCCTCTTCCTGGGGGCATCCGGGCAAGGCACAATAGTGCACTCCCACTTCTAGTGGCGATAAACTGTTATAAATTAGCAATTCTCAAGTCTCATCTATTTATTTAATTTTAATTCTACAATTTATTAATAATATATATTTTATATCATTATTTTAATAATTATTATTATTTGTGTTTATGTTTTTGGAAGATAACTTTTTACAGGTTTTTCAATTTTTTGTTATATTTGATAGGTAAGAAAGAGACTTCATAAGTTGATAACTCTTTGAAACGGGTATATTTGAGTCGTAAGTGCTGTTATTACAGTCTACGTAGAACCACCAATTGCATTTCAAAATAGATTGATCAAACAATGTACTTTCTGGGCACAGGAATGATTTCATGACTATTCCATCTTCTGTTAATGCACATACATGGAAGACCTAAAATGAAAGTGAAGAAGAAAGTAATTATTGAAATGTTTTTTTTTTTTTTTTTTTTTAAATGCCTGAAAATAAAAATCGGTAATTAAATGAGTAGTGACTTAAATAAAAACGTGGAGCACACATAAGTGGTATGCAAAATCCGTTGCAACAAGCCTTGTAAAATTACAAAAATACAATTTTTTTTTTGTTATTAGATCGTGAACGCACTTTTTCTATTTCGTTATAACACTGCAGAAAATAAATACACGATTAACAGTTGGCAGTCAAGCTAAGTACAGACGATTGTCAGATCTTACAATATTGTCAGATCTGTCAGTGAAAATACTGTCCCAAATATCTTACAATCGTCTGTACACACAATTTTGTCTGACAATATTGTCAGAAACGTCATTGTCAGGTAATTGTCAGATGACAATCTGACAAAAAATTGTCAGGTATCTTACAATCGTCTGAACGCACAATTTGTGTCATTGTCAGACGATTAGAACATTGTCAGACTCATTGGTCATTGTCAGATGTTTTCATTGAAAACATCTTACAATTGCTGACAATTTTTTCATTGTTCGAAATGTCAAACGGTTGGAGCCGAGTTGAGAGATAAAAAAAAAAACATTTTTGTAGGAAATTTGTAGTTTTTCCACAACTGAATAAAAAAAATCTATAAAGCAACTGGACCCACTTTTATATTAAATTCCTTGTGCTGTATATTTTGTTCGGAATAAATAAAACCATTGAAAGTTATCTACTCAAATGAAGATTAAATACGATTAAAATAAAGTGAACAGCAAATTCCAACAAGTTAAAAAAAAAATTGGACTTCAAAATGGCCAAGAAACTATACGAGCAATCAAATAAATTTGAAGAATGCCAAAACGAGGGTGGACAGGGACACTACCTGGAAAAAAAACCAGCTCAAGCAATTGGTAACAATAGGCAGCCTGCCGCCAACTCAGACCTAACATAGTCTCAAAGTCACTTTCTAAATCAGTCGAGCTCTCTAGAGTAAGCTTGCTGAATTTTTTGGAAGCAAAGGTTTATTTTTTCTTCTAAACAATATGGTTCAATTATTGCAAGATCTTCTCATTCTTGCGTCTTTCAAAAAATAAATGATTTAAAATTTAAATTCTTTTTTTTTTGTTTAATAATTTGATACAGAATATGGACTTTTGTTCTTCGCAGCGCGTCTTGACGACCTCTGGTATATTTCTCCTTCGTAGTAGTCCGTCGCCCTCGATGTCCAGTTGTAGTTAAATTGTTTCAAATGCTCGTCCAATTGTTTTGGCATTACCACTATGACACTAGATTTTCAAATCACTTTGAAAGTATCCTCTTCTTGATAGTGGCTACACATTACAAAGTGAAATTCTATAAAAGTTTGTTTGATTTTGAAATCTTCAATTGAATTGAATTTTTATTGTGACTTGAATTTTTATTGATCTGACAATCGTGTGAACAGAAAATTTTCAAGCTGACAATATTGTCAGATATATAATTGTCCGAAAATTGTCAGACAAGAGCTGACAATTAAATTGTCAGACTTTGGCACAAAATCTACCAATCGTGTGAACGGACAATTTTACATTGTAAGAAATTTGTCAATTGTCAGCTAATTGTCCGCTTTTGTCAGACCATTGACAGATCTGACAATATTGTAAGATCTGACAATCGTCTATACTTACCTTCACAATGACATTTGGCTTTCTATCAAATGTACGAGGTAGCAGCCCGTGGCATAATGGTTAGTGCGTTGGACTGTTACACCAGTGGTATGGGTTCGAGTTGTAAGTCACTAGGCCCCAGTCCTTGATGATGAGCTGTTGTGCCACCAAATTTATTTATTTATTTTTTTTTTCAAATATACGAGTGCAAATCTTGTATTTTTCTGTTGTAATTGAGTTGATGTATACTAAAAGTGCAAAAGATTGTCTCAGTATATCTAGTTGTTGGAGTGTAAGAAAATGCTACCTATTTTGCACTTTTACAATGATACTAGACCAGTGCCGAGATTTAGCTATTTCAGCGAGTGAGGTGAGATGACTCGCCTTACTCGCCGACTCATCTCACTTCATTCGCAAAAGTGATTTAGCTATTAAAGTGAAATGAGTAATTTCGAATCAAGTTTCGAACACATGAAATGTCATAAACAAAGGCTATCTTTTAATTCGTTGTCTTTGGTTTTGTTTGTTTGAGGTTTGATTTTGCAATTTTGTATTTTTATTTTAATTAAACTTTATCAAAAACAAAATTTAATTAATGTGTGACTTTATTGTGAAGTTAGTGTGCCCTACCCACTCCTAAACATTCTTCCAAAGTTTTGTAGTTAGTCCTCACGAAGTTGATGGGGTCGTCCTTGCGATGCTGAATTATATTTGTCACTTGTGTTAAAAAAATTTATACCTACAAATAAAATGTAAATAACAAATTAATAATGTTCATCAAATATCATTTTTACATAAATGTATGTTTGTATAAAAAAAAACAAATCTTTTATGTGCTGCATACTCATTTTTACCTACATACATTGTTGTTTTGCTAGTTCGTTTCACATACGTGAATAGGTATGTTGAAATTCCTTTGGAAAAGAACGCATACTTATGCAAAAGTGGAAATTTACCAACACATACACCAAGTCACCGCTGAAACATCCGGCGAGTAAACTGACGTTTCATTTCACTCGCCTACTCACTCACTTTTACTAGCTAAATCGATTTTCAATGAAAAGTGAGTCATCTCACTCACTCGCCATTAGCTAAATCTCGGCACAGTTGTACCGGATTGTGTGTACCAATAGCCCTAAAGTTGTAGAGCTGTACATGAAATACCCCTCCCAAAACTCGCACTTGGATGAATAATAGTTACAAAATGTGTTAAATTTTTCACCAGAACCAAAAATAAAAAAATCCGTTAAAAGTTTCATTTACGGGGGGGTGGGGGTTTGCTGGTAATTTTCCCTACCATCGAAAAAACCCATTTATGGCTGATATTTGTATACCGTGATGACTTTTTAATCGACGCTGGTTTTTGTTTTTTTGGGCATTCTTCTTTAGAAAATAGTTGTTTTGTCAATCAAAATTTAAAATAATTTTATTCAAAATAAAAATATACAGGATTATGGGTATATAGAATTTTGAAACCCAGTATTCTGACCCGGTCCCATGTTATTATTATATGTACCTAGTAGCTCGTGGCGTAATGGTTAATGCGTTGCACTGTCATGCAAGAGGTCTGGGTTCAATGACAGCGAAATAGAAAACCTGCACGCTCTACCCATATGATTCCATATAAATATAAGTATTTTTTTGACATATTTTCCCATGGACTGAGTCTGTATGAAATAAAACTTGCACATATGAGCTGGCGTGGAACTTTTTTGTGTTGAGATTTTTTAATTTTTTTCTTTTGTACCTTGCATAGGTCTAGTAGGACCTTTAATTTTACGGTATCTTGAGTTAAATTAAAAGAACGAGGCCTACCAAGCAATGCTGCAGACTAGAAGCAGAGCTGCTGAGAGAGCAGCCCGGGAGCTCTACGGGCAAAAGCGAAGGGAGGAACGCCGACTTCTCAGGAGGAAAAAGAGAGAGCATGCGAAGCGGGCGGTCGAGTCTATTGAGGACTGTAGCGGCAGGGGGGATGTTCGAAAGTTATACCAAAGGGTGAGGCAAACTACCCAGGGTTACAAGGCCAGAACGGAAGCCTGCCGAGATGAGAATGGGAATATGGTGGTAGACTCACAGTCGGTGCTGAGGATCTGGAAACAACACTTTTCTAGACTGCTAAACGGCGAAGATGGCCAAAATTCCGCTGTAAGACAGAACACTCCATTCAACCTGGACGATGATGGTCAAAACTTCCGTCCACCCGACCTAAATGAAGTGCGGTTAGCGATAGCCAAGCTTAAAACGTACAAGGCTGCTGGTGCGGATGGCCTGCCAGCCGAGCTATTCAAAGCAGAGGGAGATGACTTGGTAGAGAGTATACACCAGCTCATCTCCAAAATTTGGTCGGAGGAAAGTATGCCCGATGAATGGAACCTCGGTATAGTGTGCCTCATCCACAAGAAAGGAGATGCTTTGACCTGTTCCAACTACAGAGGTATAAGTCTCCTCAACGTCGCATACAAAATCTTGTCATCTGTACTGTGTGATCGCTTAAAACCGTTTGTCAACGATCTGATCGGCCCCTATCAGTGTGGTTTTAGGCCCGGCAAATCAACCGTCGATCAAATGTTCACACTCCGACAGATTTTGGAAAAAACCCAGGAGTTTCAAATCGATACACACCACCTCTTTATCGATTTTAAAGTCGCATATGATAGCGTAGACAGAGACGAGCTATACAGAGCCATGGCGCATCTTGGCATCCCTGCCAAACTCATCCGCTTGTGCAGGATAACGATGGAGAAATCTCGCTGCTCCGTCAAAGTCGGCAAGAACACCACCGAACCCTTTGATGTCGAGAAAGGTCTGAGACAAGGCGACGCGTTATCATGCAACCTCTTTAACATCGTACTTGAAGCAATTGTACGCAACTCGCAAGTCAACAACAGTGGTACAATTTTTCAAAAGTCTGTTCAACTACTTGCTTATGCAGATGATATTGACATCATTGGAAATGAAGCGAACTGTTACCGGTGCGTTTGCAAGTATTGAATCGGAAGCGGCGAAAATGGGTTTGGCTGTTAATGAGGACAAGACGAAGTATATGCTATCGTCGAGAAAGGAATCTCAACATCGTCGACTCAGGCAAAACGTCACGATGGATAGGTACAAGTTCGAAGTCGTCAAAGACTTTGTCTATCTGGGCTCCACTATAACATCGCAAAATGACATCAGCGCAGAGATCAAACGAAGAATTACTCTTTCCAATCGCTAGCTAGCTAGGGACCGAGCTGGCTGGAGGGGCTTGTTGGTTGAGGCCGTAGTCCATCCTGGGCTGTGAGCGCCATCTAAAGTAAAGTAAGTAAGTAAGTGAGTTAAATTCTCCTAGAATGCAACAATGAAATTGATGTTAGTTAGTGTGCAAGAAATAACTTAGCACAGTAGTGATAGATGTTATTTTGGAATTATTTGAACAAGTTTTGCGGTTAAAATGCGAATGGCAGTACATATTTGTTTGTGTTAGAACAGATTACTTTTTCTCGCCCCTGTGCATTTGCACATCTTGTACATATGTTCGGTCCGGCCCTGCCAGTTACGCACTCCAAGTTGGTTGAGGTCGTTCTCCACTTGTGTGCGCCACCTAAGGTGGGGTTCTCATCTGCTGCGCAGACCGTCAGGGGTAGATTCGAAGACTCGTCGGGCTGGTGCGTTGGTGTCCATACGCTCCACGTGTTCCAGCCATCTCAGCCGCTGAATTTTCAGCTTCTTGACCAGGTCGACGTCGCTGTAAAGCCCGTAAAGCTCGTTATTAAATCTTCTCCTCCATACTCCATCGATACAGACTGGACCGAAGATCACCCGAAGAATTTTCCTTTCAAAGCACCCAAGCAGATTCTCATCCGTTTTTGACAGGGTCCATGCCTCTGCCCCATATAGCAGGACCGGGATGATTAGGGTCTTATATAAGGTCTCTTTGGTTCTCTGAGAGAGGGCTTTATTACTTAGATGCCTTCTTAGCCTGAAGAAACAGCGATTGGCAAGAGTAATTCTTCGTTTGATCTCTGCGCTGATGTCATTTTGCGA